>OX465284.1:6539546-7139546 GCA_949987705.1 Thereva unica | reverse complement strand
GATATGAATTCGTTTGTAAATAGAACAACTCGACTGTGGAATAATCTCTCGCAGTCAGTTTTTCCGAGCTCCTACAACATCCAAGAGTTCAACCGCAGGGTTCATCACCACCTTCTTCAATACCCCCCCGTACCTTTATAATCCTTAACCTATTCCCCCACCCTCCCTCCCGTACTAAGCTTACTGCTAGACATTGCACCATGACATGACAAATGACATGACGGACTAGTAGTACAAAGGGTGACTCCTGAGCTTAGCACTACCACATAAAAAAAAAGTAGCTGTTCGCCTTTCACTTATTGACCATATGAAGATGAAAGACTTTCTAGACTTTGGGTCAGCGGCGAGTTCTTCTAGAAACTCAATCTAGTTTATGCCCCGGCTTCAACGATCTCATTTTAATAATGTTCAGTTCAATCCACCTAAGTGGCTTCACCTGCTAAAGTCCAGTTCATGTTCAGTTCGTGCAGTTGAAATTGTTATTGCCTTTCCGCCAGAAGTTAGAAATGCAAAAGTTCACTAGAACGGCATTCCATTATTCCAGTTGCTTACTTTCTTTTAAGCGGGCTTAAGTTTAACTTCAGTTCGAGTCGAGTTGGGCGAACTGGGGCCTGTTTTTCTCTTAGTTTAATACCTGCAAATGTTATGACGTTGAACTGACGTTGTTTTAAAGTTCAGTTCACTAATTTGCTTGAACTTTCGCAGTTCGGCCGGTGAAGCCGAGGTATTATTTAACTTCTGATAGCATTCGAAATTGTAGATGTAGTAGTGACTTCCGTAATTCTGGGTTTAATACCTTATACAAGACAAAGAAGAAAAGGATGAAAAAACGGCAGCCATTTTGGTAAACGCAAAAAAAGAGATGAAAGCCTTAATAGTATCTCTGTTCTCCGAACTAAAACTAGACCAATATCGATTAAAATAGTTTAGAAAAAAACTCCTCCTCTTTTCAACCCTGAATATACATATCCCAAAAAAAAGGATTCACCTTCGTCCTTCCAGCATATACTACGCAAAAATTTCACAAAACCATTTATAAGTCGTCTTAAGTAATCTATTTACAAAATCTTGCGTAACCTTGTGTATATATTAGTTCCAAAGCGAGTTTAATTTTATCATCCCGAAAGACACTTATATACTCACAAAAAGGGTATATTTAGATGTTCTCCTTTGAGGTGTTAATTTGTTAATTCAATTTATCTCAAGTCACAACTTCTTACACAGGCAAAATACATATTAGATACTCCTTCCAAAAATTTATAAGTAACTGCCAGAACGATAAGGATATAAAGGTGTGAGAGAGGAGTTTTCCCAGCACACGTGTGTGTTACGCTTTATAATTTAAAATGACAAAATGATGGATGAGGAACGAGCGCATGTGATTATTATCTACACACGTACACGTAGATATTATAATTCTAAAAATTAATATTTTAATAACTCAAAAAAAAAATGTTTTGTTTTAGAGATTTTTTATATCAGTGATGGCGTATTGATGGAGTGCTTGTTTTGTTCGTAGGAGTTTTAAGAGTAGATTTATGCGGAAATTTTTTGGATGTTTTGAGGACATTGTTCAAGTTTAAGTGGTATGGAGGATGAGTATGTAAAAAAAGGTAATTTAATCCTTGTTATATCATTATTTAAGTAGAGATTATGCATAAATATTTTAGATATATTAAGCTTTTATGATAAAAAATAATATTCCAAGAATTATTGTGTAACAGAAATTATCTGCACGAACCCCCATCATGAAGCAAGTGTTTTTTTGGTTTTTTTTTCCTTTTCTTTACTTGTGACTGAATTTTAAAAACAAATCATATTATTTTTTGTTCAGATTATATACGTCTGGCTTATTTCCATACGCCTTTTGCCATACCATGCCATATGTTGTGTAGGCATATCTCTGATTCAAAAAGGTCATGCAAGAAAAAATGTCTGCTAAAATACACGAGCAAGTACTTAAAAATCGTATGATTTATATTATTCACCCCCCCCCCCCAAAAAAAACAACCCCAAAACAACAAAAAATTCTTCAGTTCAACTTTTTTCTTATCCTTCCAACTCACTCGAACCCAAGCTCCCACGTAATATTCAGCAGCAGACACACGAATTTTTTTAGCTCCTAAAACCCAAAATGCAAAATTCACAATTTCGTGGCATGAACACGCACTCATGCAGAATGCCCACGAGGCCTTTCATCGAAAGCAATTCTTTACGTAAGCAGGATAGTAGGATAGCCTGACCATAGACAGGGTAATAATAATACCCAAACAGACAGGACCTCCGCTTCCAGCATACCTACATCAGGAGAACGCCCGAAAGTATGCAGAACAAAATATTCGAATCTGTACTTCTCAATTTCATTGTTTTCAATCCGCTATGAATGGATGGCATCTATATAATCTAAGCATGCAGTCCTTGTACACAATACACACATCGGTGTTGATTCTGATCCTGTTATCCTTTGTTCAGGATAGCACACCTCCAACTGGTTATTTATGTAAGAGTATTAAAGCGTAACGCTTTGAAACAAAATAAAAAAAAACGTTTTTTGTTCTTGTATAGTCTTCAAAGTTCGTACAAACAATTCCTCCTTCCCCAAGCTAATGGAAGTGCTTCGGTGGGTGTTGGGGATTACCTTTATGGACTATAATATGATGGTGTTTTGTTAATGTTGCCTTACTGTTTTAAAATGCACCTAGAAAACAAATAACTTCTTTTTTAATACAGCTTAAGGGGATTAGTGTGAGCTGTTTTATCTGGCTGCCTCTTTGGTTTCTGGCAGGTGTATGGGCAGTGGAAGGTAGCATTCTTAACAATTTGTAGAGATTTTATATATATTCCTTGGATTAAATGCACTTTGGGTGTTGTGCAGAAATATTTTAAGATTACATAGATGGGAATCGGTAGCCTACGAATTAAGGCCAAAACTACCATTCTAAAGATCTGTGGTTCGAATTCTCGTAGCTGCATTGCTTTTCGTCTTTCCATTTATCCCATGTAGATTCTTTCTTGTTTTCCTTCTTTACTAAATTTTCCTGCCTTTTTTCACTGCCATCGTCTGTTATCAGAATAAGCGAAGAATCCATATACTGTTCGATGGTCAAAGCGAGGAGGCCACAACCCGGTCGATCACTGTTTAAAAGGACAGAGGACTCCACCTGCAACCATTGGATCAAGGAGGGCGAGTCTGCCTTTCATGTTCTTCTCTGTCACTGTCCGGTGATAGCAAGGACGTGGATCCCTTACTTGAGGAGGCCCCTTGGGAGTAGACTGAATTTTGTCTGGCTCCTGACCGCCCGGAAACGTGCGGAGAGCGTCGAAAACGCAGGCGCAAACGTAAAATCAGCATTACGAATGTTGTCTTTACGAACTTCTTTACTAGTTCTTCTGTCCGCGCCCCCTCACTACCAACGGGCTCTAACTCTATGCCAGAGTCGGATGTGGCATCATCCTGTTCCTATCGTATAGATTGACCCTCGGGCATACGGGGACTCTGAGTCTTCGGTAACTTACGACAACTTGGTGTACCCAAGCAGCGAACTATTTTCATTTCGCTTTTCTCCCCTGAAACTACGTCTAATGTAATTACAGAATACTTAAGAGGAAAAGCTGTTAATAGTGAGACAGTGTCCTGCAAGAAGATCAGCAAGGCTTCCAAACAGACGTGTTTTTTGCTCTGACTACACCGCCCAATATCACTGGAAAGCTTTTGGACACCACGATTTGGCCTCCTGGTGTCTTCTCAAAATGCTTTGTTCCCCGCACACGTATGCATGGTATACTCTTATCACTCTACAGGTTTCAAAAAACTTAAGTCGCCTTCTCTCTATTACCAAGGGATCCGGAGACTCGTGGGGTGGTGTACTACTTTCCGGCTTCCTAGTTTTTCCACCTCTTTGGACATTGAGCTTCCATCTCTTATAGTCTCCGTTGTCCACAATGACCTATTTTTGATTTGCTGCTACATCCCACGAGATATGCACTCTGGACGATCGATGTTAAAACCTTTATGATTTCATTATGTTGTTTTCCTCAAATGAGTGGGATGATGAGGAAGCAATATTCTGCTTTATTCCGTATGATACTTTGAACCTCTAAAGTTGTCATATCGTCCCAACCCTGTTACACTAATGAATTGAAACATACCAAACACGGAAGAATAAACTCTGGAAAACCTACCTGGAGAGGAAAGACTGCGAGTTTTTATGCATTTGTTAATTTATATGACCAATTTCATGCACTCTCCGAAGATCCCTATTAGAAGTACCTCAATAAACTGAAAGGCAAACCGTATGGTGATGGCGCCTTCCACTTGTCCACTTCAACTGCGCGTTTCAACAATTATTGCAAGTTCAGTTAGTTACTATGTAGAGATCTACTAATATTTGTGAATTTAGCTTTCTTGGGTAGATATATACTGCCAATTGAACTAGGCTGTCTGTTTCTTCGGAAAAACTAGGACAAACCACTATAATCTCATTAGTGATCGCGCATGACAATAGTTTCTCGTAACTAAGACGCACTCCGGAAAGTTAGCAGATCGTATCAATGTATTTGGGCTTGAGCCTAAAAATAAACTTCTTGAATCTAAAAGTCCTATTGTAATCCAGGAATCGATATCAGACCATTTGTGATCGGTTCAGAAAGAAATTCGTTGAGTTTGAATCGTAGTACCCATTAGTGATCGCGCGTGAAAAGAATTACTCTAAACTAAAATGCAATCCGGAAAGCTGTAAGATCGGTATCGGGTTATTGGTGATGGAGTTAATAATTTAAGAAGACAATACATCGTAATCTAGAAACTGATATTAGTTGGTGGGTGATCGTGCTTAAAACGTACTACAGAAAACAGCGGCAATGACAGTCAATTGATAATCGTGGTAGCAAGAGCGTCGAAAGCTGATTCCAACAAGGTATCGGTTACTCTGTTAAGATAATAGTACGACGCGAAGCTGACTATTATCCCCGACATGGAATGCAGTAGTAGCAAGCCAAAATCTTCCATATTCCGGCGTTTCCTATATGCATTAAACGCTTTTAAAATAAATCATTGCCCGGTAGGTTATGAAAGGCTTCAAACATTGATCCTCGGTCGATCGGGTCAACATTTAACGTCTGCCTACGTATGTGATCGAAGATCTGTTTAGATTAAAAGAATGTTCAACGGTTGAGAATCGATCTCATATTCAATTATTACCAAGCGATCAGTATGCAAAGTTTATTAAACAGAATTCGACCTTTAGGTCAGGCATACTTTGGAAACTAGCGATTATTGAAGAAATCTTTCTAGGAGATCACAAAAGAGGAGCTTGTACAATGGGATTTCACAATGGAATTTTTTGAGAATAACCTTCGATATCAAAACTTCTGAGTTATCTTTGCGTCTTGAATCTTTGCAGGGCAGTCTGACCCGACAGGCAGTCAGCAACTTGTAAATCATTATACCCTTTAAAACATGTATAAGAAAGAAGCTATACATCTCCCTCTACTCAAACAAGAAACTTCAACTTTTCGCCTTCATTTATCCCATCTTAAAAAAGATAAAACAAAATTACAAATTTCCATCATATCCTTTTTGAAAGTTTTCAATAAATCTCACCCACACCCCCACCCAACATCTCATATCACTCAATTTCTAGCTTGAATATACTTATATACAACAAGATCTAAACAATTCATACGAAATGGAAAAAAAGGACGTTTCAATTCACAGATGAAAAAAAAAGGAAATTGTGATGATAATCTTTTTTCCATTTAAGGACATTTATGTATGTTACAGTTTCTATCAATGTTTTTTTTTCTTTCGTTTTTTTTTATTGATACATATGTATAAATAGGCAGTGAAGTGAATGTGTATATTTACCATTTATTGGTGAAAGAAAGTATGGGGGGAGGGATAAATGGAGTGACGTTGACGTCCTCAATAAAGTTTATTCGTATCAATCACAGAAACAGACATTGACTCTGAGAATCTGAAAATGACAGAAATCTCCTGAATGACATATATCGTAAGGGACGGGATTTATTGAATGGTTAATATTGCAGAAAGATGAGAAAAATTATTAATTTTTTTCTTCATTGCTTTATGTGTTTTTGAAGAACTGATAATCTTGTTATCTTCACAGTTGTAATCACAGGGATACTGCTTGCGATTTTGATGTATTGAAGAAGAGTGGCTTAAATTTGCTAATGTTATTCAATTAGAAGTTACGTAACTTTTAGTAAACCGTAGAAATATTGCTTTGTCAGCTGCAGTGGACCGCAAATTAGTAGGGGATAATGAAGACATAAACCCAAAAGTTAGGTAAGGCTTGCGTTAGCTGTTTTGCTATATCTTTCCTTAGTTAATATAAAAAGAGGCTGATCTTACGTGTAATGGCGCCAAGAACCTTTTTACCTCTAAATATCTCATAGATGGTTATTTGGAATTTCCTTGTAATGTAAATGGGAAGGAAACTCTTAACTATAATTAATCAACATAAGGATAAACACGAAGTAATAAATGAAATGAAGCAGAAGCTTTTGATTAATTTTATATTATTATTGGCTTTAACCTTAATATCACTAAAGCTTTTGTTCACACAGAGCTTTTGTGACGTAATGCGTAAAATGAAAGCTTATAAGCTTTTGTGACGTAATCCGAAAAAGAAAAGCTTTTGAGCTTTTATGACGTAATCCGTAAAAGGAAAGCTTTTGAGCTTTTGCGATGCAATCAGCAAAACGAAAGCTTTTGAGCTTTTGTGACGTAATAAAAAACAGGAATCCTTTCAAGCTCTTATAAAAACCTGAGTTGTCAAATTAGAGTTTTATAAAAGTGGTTTTATTTATTTTGTGTAGGGCGATATTAAGTGTTTCTTAAATATAGTGAACAAGATACGATTAATTTTTTTAAAATTTTATCTCCAAAATATCAACGCAATTCGAATTTTTGCTCCTAGTTTTAGTTTAATATAAGATAGAGTGGTATTAATCTATTTTTGTATTTTGATAAAGACTATTTCTCTTTAGTAAATCCTCGAAAATCTCCTTGGAATCGAATGTAAAGAAACCCAATCCTTCAGAGAAAAATTTCCATTACTAAAATCCTCCAAAAACCTATCTTCATATATAACAACAGAAACTCTTCAACAATATCATCATAGCAATCAAAAACTGTTTTAGTGGATCATCTAAATGAAATGAGCAGCTTTTGATTTCAATAGGAACATAAGCTTTCCTATGATCGCTTCAGTAATTAGCATTAATTAGTCTAATTGCACTCAATTCTGTGAGGCACTTTATACCAAGAACCGAGGCAGCGAATCCTTGAAAAGTTACTTGTTGAATAAAGCACACCTGGCAAAGTGGAGGCACCACGTCTCAATCACTTGCAAGATACGCGGTATTCTGCAATTCCTGCAAAAGCAACTTGAGCTAAGTGGAAAATTGTTTAAAAATTTTTGCCAGGGAATTTTTCCTTTCTTACTACACCCCTCGGGTAAATGCTAGATTCGCAGGAAATAAAAACGGAAACTAAGGGAAATTAAAGTGCAATTATTTACTTTGCTTTATCCTATTCTTGAATTTATATTATTTTCACTTTGTTTTTTTTTTTAGTTTGTGAATGTAATGCTATTACAAGGAGGAGGGTGCAGAATTGTTATTTGCCAAGCAGAGATAGAGTTGTGCTGTGCTGTGTGTTAACTTCAATCCGTAGCAGCAGCAACAGGGATTTACCAAACACCCACGTGGAACGTTCTATTTTTGGTTGGAGGACTCTCTTGCTCGCATATTATAGATTTACTTTGGAAATATTGCTGTAGACTTGTAGAAAATTGAACAGGGAAGGGGGAGGCTCTGATAACGTGAGAGGATCTTCAAGGGGTTTAGGATACCAGTAAATCGCTTTTCAATTAAGGAAGATTTTAACAAATCGTAGGGTTAGGAAATGATTTGTAACTTTAATGTAAAAAGGATAAGGGATATAGTACAAGGGAAGATTGAGTTATGTTATATGTGTTTTTTGTTGTTCTTGTTAAAATTTTATTTTGGGAAGGTTTAATTTTCTTTTTTTTTTTTTTTCTTTTTATACAAAAAGTAGGAATTTCATGTCCTCTTCTATACCCTTCTAAAAAATTCTTGTCGATCATCAGATTAGAGTATATTTATCCAGGGCGGCGCTTTCATAGCTGCAAATGGTGCATTTGCACCGGGCGAAATTTCAGAAAAAAGTGAAAAAGTGTTCCTATGCCCTTATTTTCATATATTAAAGGAGCTCCACAGAGAACTTGTGTCTTTTTCCATTGGCAGCAACTACGATCAAAAAATGAACAACTAATGTGGGTGCATAGGGCTTACTGCACCGGGCGCAAAAAAACCAAACGCCGGCCCTGTATCCATCTATCGACAAGATGTAACCTTGAGACTTTTTGCAGTATCACTTACAGTGAAATCGCTACAATTACGATCACTTCTGATGGGAGCACGCACTCGGCAATTTCAGCCATCATGACCAATGAACTTTTCTCAAGATTGTCGATGACTATCGCAAAATAATGCTCTAACACGTTCCAGATCTACACCTCCGCCGTTGTTTTCAGCATAGTCCTGTTCTCGAAAAACTTAGAGTATTTAAATAGGACAAGTATGTACTACGTTCCCTTCATCGTCTAGAAGTTCTGGGCCTAACAATAATGCGTCCAACCCAAGCGTTGAAGGTATGCCCTATAATTCATGCTCGTGAGCTTTGGATCTGGTCAGAAATATGAGGTTGGTGTAAAGCTTTTTATGACAAGATCGATTCTATACTGAGAACAACTATGCTATCCAACTTGCGCTGGCCCTAGGCTAGAGCGAGAGGAGCGATCGCTCTAGGCGCCTGGTGAAGAGGCTAGAAGAGATTTTGAGTGCGCCTGCCTGTCCATGGAACAGACTGAATACGGCAGATCAAGAGAGAACAAAATCAATAAAACCCGCAATTATACAGTGTAAACAATCGCGCTGAAGGGATAAATGCGTGTAGTACTAACGATAGGCTGCGGATACTACTACGGTGACCTTAGCTTTAAATTAGCCATTTTTATGGTAATACGGAGCTCTGCCATGGGCGACCGGCTTTCTTCAATTTCAATATCTTTAAAAAAAATCTTATGAGGATGGAGCACCTCTCAACACTCCAAACACTTCTGGGGCTTTCATAGCCCTCAATAGGATAACTTACAAGGCCTTTTGGATATTTTTGAATCCATGCAGCAGGGTGCCGAATGTGGCCCTCGATGAAGGGGAATTTTCGGGATACCTCGTCAAGGAGGCAAGTTAGAGATCACTCTTTCAACAAAAGAAGATCGTCTTAGAGACTCAGCTGGGGAAGAGAGGCCACTTTCTATTCTACTCTATTGACCCGCAAACGCGACCGTTTTGAAAAGTCGGGGTGGCGCAGTCCGAAAACGTTTAAGAAGATTTTGTGTAAAGGCTGCTGTGCTCTGCAGAGAGGGAGAAGGAGAGTGATACCAGCCACAAGAACTTGGCGAAAAGGGCGAAGGCTTCAGGTATTGAAAAACCGCTAGAATAGCCGTCTGAAAGGCTTAAAGAAAAGAAGTCCAACGAAAAGAAGTATCAGAATGGGTGTGCTTGCGACTGACTATCTAGAGACTCTCCTAATAACGAAACAACTAGTTGTCATGCAAATGAGCCTTGCGAAGGCGATAGCCAATTTGGGACCGGGCCACACTCTCTAGATCATAGGTGGCCGTGGCAAGCTCTCAAATAAGCACTTAGTCTCCACAGAAGTTGGCACTGCATGCGGAAAATTCGGGAAAGAAGTCTTGGAAAAATGCTTCCTCTATGAGGAGAGCCCCTCAGCCCAACAAGGCTCGTTAAAGGAGGGCCATAGCCCTCTAAGGGAATGAACACTGCATCCAACTTTATCTTTGTCTAGATAAACCTCCATACTGATAAGAATGATTTGTCAGTGTTCGAAAAAAGGTTTATCTCGTACATCCGGATATGCAATTTGTGTGATGTGAAAGTATCGACCAAGGGGCGCCGATAGACAATCTCGCTCTACCCTGAATAATGGCTAAGGCCGGCGCTGCATCCAGCGATTACTTGTTTAAAGAGGTCTCTGGAGGCCATTCGAGCAAAACAACGTTGGAAGAGAAATGTCATATTCCAGCTCAGGTGGTACCTAGTTGTAGATGTCTTTCTAGATATACTATACCAAAACTTTTCCTCCAGCGTTCCCAGGTTCCATATGATTACATTTATTTTAAATTTGTAAACAACGACAAAAAACCATACTAACACAAAATCTAACTCTGCATATCCTAATTGATTTAAACAAAAAAAAAACTCCTACCTGAAACTGCACATTTTCAACAAAGTTCAGCAACAGATGAATCAACCCATGAAATTTTACTCCATTATCCCTAGAGATACCACCCATCCACCCACCCATCCACATCTGTGTCCTCCTTTTACCTTCACCAAAATACAATTGCGGGCTGGGGCATCATACACACACACAACCTTTCCTGCATAAAATGCACCATACCTGTGCAGGTGAAGGCTGCATTATTTTTGCATCCGGTGTCTGGAAACTTACGATCATTTTATAGCAACATGTGGGAAAATTGTTAAGGTAAATTGGCAAAAGCAGCCATATGTCCTCGGGCTCACCTTGGCCACCACGGAGGTATTCATTTCTGAAAGGAATACCATCATCAGCCGGGGCTAAAAGGATGCATGCCATTTATGGTACACATAGAGATAGCGACGAGAAAGAGAGATACACAGGAGATTCTACCTGGCAGGTGGAGGAGGACTACCTTTGATTATCCTTGAAATGCGTGATGCTTCCGCTGCAGTAGAGTGCTGCTGTGGGGATAAAACAAATTTAACGACTGATGGGTGGAAATATCTTCTTTTTTTTTGTTGTATTTTTATTTGGTAAAAATAGACCACGGTGGAAGGATTTTTTGCAATCAATAAAAATACAATTGAATATCCTGGAAATTTGCTACAAAAGGACGACGGTGTAGAAAGTATGTAGAATAAAAAATATTTCGATTTTTTTTTTTTTTTTTTTGAGACATCGCGGTTTTTTTTTCGCTGTAGAATATCAATCCAGGATGTGGAATTTTTAGATGTGCTGCTCTTCGTGAATATTCCAATTATTAGAAATATTCATTGTGGAATTTTATCAAGGAAAAATATTGAATACCAAAGGTTTTTGTGAATAGACAAACAATTGAGAATCGAATATCACACTGATTGGAAAATATTTATTTTTACAGCTTTATGTTAAAAAAAAAATATGGTTTTTGTTATAACATTTATATTTTGCTCTATTTTCTTTAGCACACTAGCTTTAGCAATATCCAGTACCTGAATATTGGGGCCTATTCTGTCGGTAAAATTTTATCATTTTATGTTATGTTATTCCATAAAATAAAAGAATTCTCTAAAATCCTATTCTGTCCAACAAATTTTATTTTCTTATAAACATTTTATGCATTATAACATAAAATATTTCCTGTTATGCTTCATAACATAAAAGAATCTCAGCAGCACATTTTAGGGGTATTTTGACATATTTTATGAAAATTACAGACGTGATTAATTAAAAATTAATATGTCCAGAGCACTCAGAATTTTTATTTTGACAGAAATTGCGGAAAGCCGTGCTCGGGTATGGTAAAGTATAAAAAGTAAATGAAAGTTGTCTAAAGTTTTTATTTTATGCAGAAGAAATCACAGGAGAAATCTGCGATATCTTCGCGAATCCAGCGATCCATTTTTATGTTAGTATCTTTAATATCCATTACTTCATATGGTCCTTCGAACGGTGATTCATATTTTCTTCTATTGCCTGTTTTTAACATTTTATTGCCTCATCTCCAATAAAACCTGCACCGACCGTCCCTCCTTCTATCTCCAGTGGACAATAAAAACCTAACTGCAGAACCGTCTTTAAACATCTTTAGCTGAAGATCTGCGCTGGAATAAAAACATATTCCAAAGTGTTAAGCAAGCATCCCAGTGTCTAGGATTTCTCAAATGGTGCAAATTCCTCCTTCAGCCGTCTGCCAGGGCTAGTGATGAGCAAACGCAAGGACAAGACAAGACTAGTCTAGTCTTGTTCTTGTCTTGTTCTTGTTCAGTCTGTCTTGTTCTTGTTCTTGCAGGCATAACTAAGTCTTGTTCTTGTTCTTGCTAAATGTGCAAGACTGCTTTTTTCATAATGACTGTTCCATTGAAATAAGTAACCTTATGAATCCATGGCAACATTTCTCCCGCAACACAAGACTTGGCCGCTCGGCTCACCCCCACAGTTTACAGCCCTTATCTTCGCGCACACTATGATATAGAAATTCGTTTATAACAAGAACAGCTCGTCTGTGGAACAACCTTCCAAAGACAGTATTCCCGAACTCATTCTAGAGTTAACCCTTCTAGCACAGAAGGCGCACTTTTCAGCTAAGCATGAAAATCTATAAATACATACACATACATACATATATATATATATATATATATATATATATATATATATATATATATATGTATATATATATACATATATAGAGTTTCCCTTCTAACACAGAAGGCGCACTTCCCAGCAGGGCTGAGAAATATTTACCACTGCTGTGGCTCAGCTGAGACATGCAAACATAAAATATTAAAACATAAAAGATCAAAAACATTAAACAGAGAAGCGTGCAAAACTAAAAAGGGAGTGAGGCACGCAGAGAGTCACGCCACATTGAGAAGGGTCCTTTTAAGGACAACTTTACTGGTTAGCAAGCTAAACACACTCCTATTGTTGTTAGTATTTATAAGCATGCGATTAACGGGTTCGAACATGCCATAATTAGTGTTAGAGGAGTTAATGTGCAAAAGAGGTTCACCTCTCAGGTTGTAGTTATTCACTCTAAATGACGCGCGGCTTCTTAAGAAACCAGAGTCCACTTTGTCATTCATCAGTCGATGAACGAATATAACGTCAGCGACCTCACGGCGCTTATGGAGGGAGCTTAAGTTGAGCAATTTAAGTCTGTTCTCATAAGGCGGAAGAGCGAGTGGGTCATCCCACGGGAGGTGGCTGAGTGCAAACCGGACGAACTTCCTTTGAACCGAATCGATTCTACTAACATGGGAGGAGTAGTAAGGAGACCATACCTGGGAAGCGTAGTCAAGCAAAGGCCTAACCAAAGATATGTACAGGTGTTTAGTGACGAGGGGGTTGTTGAACTCTTTGGACCATCTTTTTATAAATCCCAGGACTGAATTGCCCTTGGAGGAGATATAATTGATGTGGGTGGAGAAATCCAACTTACTTTCTAACCTAACCCCAAGATCGATTACAGATTCAGTACGGAAGACCTTGTTGTCAAGGAAAGTATAGTCAAAAGTTATAACACCACGTTTCCTACAAAAAGTCATGATCTCGCATTTACTAATATTAAGCACGAGGTTGTTGTTGGAACACCAAGAATAGAAGGTGTTTAGATCTGCTTGCAGAAGTTTGCAATCCTCTATACTCCTTATGTGGCGATACAGTTTGATGTCATCAGCGTAAATAAGGATTTTACAGTGCCTTAGCAGGGTAACAATATCGTCAATTGATAAAATAAAAAGAAGAGGGCCAAGATGACTGCCTTGTGGGACTCCAGAGGACGCTTCGATGTTCTTAGATTTGACTCCGCGGAATAGAACCTTGTAGGTTCTATCGGCTAAGTACGACTGGAACCAATCCACAAGGGCATGAGGAAAGCCCAATTTCTTTAGTTTAAGAGCTATAATAGAGTGGGAGAGCTTGTCGAAAGCCTTACTAAAATCTGTATAGACACAGTCAGTTTGGCAGCCAGTGACAAAGCCTCTAATTGTGTGTGAAGAGAACTCCAGTAAATTAGTAGTAGTGGAATGGGCTGCAAGAAAACCATGTTGGTTTGTTGAGATAAGCCTCTTGCAGATAGGGGCGATAGCAGAATAAATAATAGATTCGAAGAGTTTTGGTATCTATAGACGATAACTTCGCAATTGGCCTATAATTAGATATTTCGTTTTTACAGCCTTTCTTATGGACAGGTATTATAAAAGAGTTCTTCCATAAGGTTGGGAAGCGCCCTTTATTTAGGGATTTTTGAAATAAACATAGAAGAGGAGACAGTAGGGCCCCTGCACAGGATTTTAGAACAGCTGGAGGGACTCCATCAGGGCCGGACGAAAAGTCTTGTGGAAGTTCATTTATATGCTTCGAGATATCATCCCTGGTTATAGACAGGGAAAAGTTTTGAGCCGTTTGGATTGCATTGATATGTCGAAAATTATCTTCATCTGGTTGGAATACAGAGGACGAGAAAGATTTGAGGAAGAACGATGCAAAATTTTCACAAATTTCGGCTGGATTAGAACTAAGGGAGTTCCCGTATTGCATGGTGTAAGGGTAATTATCATGTTTCTGAGGTACTCTTTATAGAGGGTTTCGGAGAGAGCATGAAATTGGTCATAGCAATTGAGAAATGCATCGAAACTCGCAGTGTCTTTCTTCTTCAGGTAGGTTTTCCAGAGTTTATTCTTCAGGTTTTTGGTACGTCTCAACTCGTTGTTGTACCACGGTGGGGATGATCTGGGCGATTTTAACGGCTCGATCGGTACACAGGATGCGAAAGTTTCATACAGGATGGAGTAAAATCTGGCTACATCGACATCCAACTCATTAGGTGAGAGCAACCAATTGAAATCGACCGAAGTGAGCTTGGATGAGAGTTCCTCGAGGTTGGCTTTTTTAAAGTTAAAGGTAAAGGTTGTCTCCTCTGGGATTGGCTTATTGTTAAAGACAGAACAATAGCTCAGTAGGAGAGGAGGGTGATAATTATCGACAGGTGACAAGACAATTGAGCTAGGCTCAACATTCATGTTGTCTGAGTCGGAAAAGAATACCAGATCTAACCGCCTTCCTAAAATATTATTCACACCGCTCATTTGGCACAAGCCGCAGGAAAATAAGGAATTCAGAAAGTTGGATTCCCTAGAGTTAAGGTTGTTTCCAGGAAGGTAGTTATCGTCATCATCGCAAGATACCCATTTAACATTGGGTAAGTTAAAATCACCTACAAGTAGGAGTTCATCTTTGGAATCCATCATATCTTGGATATGATTTATGCAAGCGATTAGAATATCATAGAGATTTTGACCTCTATCGTCAAGAGTGTTGAACATATCTGGTGGGATGTAACAGCAGATTAAAAATAAGTTGTTATGAACAAGGGAGACTTTGAGAGCGAGGACCTCAATGTCTAAAGTATTGGAAAAATCAGGAAGCGTTATTAAGCAACAGTTGAGAAGGTTACTACATGCAAGTAGTACACCACCTCCACGAGCCTCCGAGTCAATATATCTATCCCTCCGAAAAACTTGGAAAGAAGAGTCGAAAAGCTCGGCATTAAGAATCCCACTGTATAGCCATGTTTCTGTAAAAGCGATTATATCGAAATCGCTGGCCGAAGTCGACAGAAACACATCTTGGGTTTTGGATCTGATTCCCCTCACGTTTTGGTAATAGAGGGAAAGCGTCTTAAGTCATACAACACCTAAGAGTTCAAACGCAAGGTTCGTTGCCATTTACTCCAATACCCCCATGACTCCCTCTAACTTATTCTATCCTTCTCTCTGTCCTTCGAGCTAAGCTTACTACTGGACATTGCACCATGACTTATATACGACATGACAAGGTAGTAGTACAAAGGGTGACACCTGAGCTTAGACTATCACATAAAAAAAATCATTCTCCACTTACAATCCGAAATTTTATTTCTTCTTCCTGAACCACACTGACACCAATTTACGGTTTGATTTTGTTTATTTTCATTTACCATCTGTTATCATCTGTTCATTTTCAACCGAACTGTTCAAAGCGTAATAGAACTCAGAGCGGATTATACTAAATCATTTATGTTATGTCCATAAAAGATTCCATAAAATTTTCATTTTATGAAGAAGAAATTTTATCATCATAACATAACATAAAATAATATTTTATGAAAAATTTCAGAATAGGCCCCATTACCCGATTGAATCGAAAATCTCTGTTAGATTATGCTATTATGACATTTACTTCTTTTGAAGACGAATATTTTAGTTTTAACTGCGCAGTTGAACTGTGTTTAAAAAAACTGTACGATTAACTGAACTGAAAGTGTGTGGGCTCGTCAGTTCGTTGTACAGTTTTGACATGAATATGTCTTATCCCTGGAGTCTATTTGAAAGAATGTGCGGAGACGAAAATCGTTACCATGACTCATTACTGTTTAGCATACTTTTAGGATAAATTTTAGAAGCAAATTAAATTTATATTTAATTCTGCATATTTTTGCTGTTTTTATTGTTGTTGTTGTTTCTGTTGTTTTTGCTGTTTTTGTTGTTTTTGCTGTTTTTGTTGTTTTTGTTGTTTTTGTTGTTTTTGCTGTTTTTGTTGTTTTTGCTGTTTTTGTTGGTTTTGTGTTATTTGTTGTTTTTGCTGTTTTTGTTGGTTTTGTGTAATTTTTTTGTTTTTGTTGTTTTTGCTGTTTTTGTTGGTTTGGTTGTTTTTGCTGTTTTTGTTGTTTTTATTGGTTTGGTCGTTTTTGTTGATTTTGCTGTTTTTTTGTTTTTGTTGCTTTTGCTGTTTTTGTTGTTTTTGTTGCTTTTGCTGTTTTTGTTGTTTTTGCCGTTTTTGTTGTTTTTGTTGCTTTTGCTGTTTTTGTTTTTTTGCTGTTTTTGCTGTTTTTGTTGTTTTTGTTGCTTTTGCTGTTTTTGTTTTTTTGCTGTTTTTGTTGTTTTTGTTGCTTTTGCTGTTTTTGTTGTTTTTGCTGTTTTTGTTGTTTTTGTTGTTTTTGTTGTTTTTGCTGTTTTTGTTGTTTTTGTTGTTTTTGTTGCTTTTGCTGTTTTTGTTGTTTTTGTTGTTTTTGCTGTTTTGTTCTTTTTGTTGTTTTTGCTGTTTTTGTTGTTTTTGCTGTTTTTGTTGTTTTTGCTGTTTTTGTTGTTTTTGCTGTTTTTGTTGTTTTTGCTGTTTTTGTTGTTTTTGCTGTTTTTGTTGATTTTGTGTTCTTTGTTGTTTTTGCTGTTTTCTTTGTTTTTGTTGTTTTTGCTGTTTTTGTTGGTTTGGTTGTTTTTGTTGTTTTTGCTGTTTTTGTTGTTTTTATTGGTTTGGTCGTTTTTGTTGTTTTTGCTGTTTTTGTTGGGTTTGTTGTTTTTGTTCTTTTTGCTGTTTTTGTTGTTTTTGCTGTTTTTGTTGTTTTTGCTGGTTTTGTTGGTTTTGTTGTTTTTGTTGTTTTTGCTGTTTTTGTTGGTTTTGTTGTTTTGTTCTTTTGGTTGTTTTTGCTGTTTTTGCTGTTTTTGTTGTTTTTTTGTTTTTGCTGTTTTTGTTGGTTTTGTTGTTTTTGCTGTTTTTGTTGTTTTTGTTGCTTTTGCTGTTTTTGTTTGTTTTTGCTGTTTTTGTTGTTTTTGCGGTTTTTGTTGCTTTTGTTGTTTTTACCGTTTTTGTTGTTTTTGCTGTTTTTGTTGTTTTTGTTGTTTTTGCTGTTTTTGTTGTATTAGGGGTTTCTGTTGTTTTTGCTGTTTTTGTTGTTTTTGCTGTTTTTGTTGTTTTTGCTGTTTTTGTTGTTTTTGCTGTTTTTGCTGTTTTGCTGTTTTTGTTGTTTTTGCTGATTTTGTGGTTTTTTCTGTTTTTGTTGTTTTTGCTGTTTTGTTGTTTTTGTTGTTTTTGCTGTTTTTGTTGTTTTTGTTGTTTTTGTTGTTTTTGTTGTTTTTGCTGCTTTTGTTGTTTTTGTTGTTTTTAATGTTTTTGTTGTTTTTGTTGTTGTTGTTGTTTTTATTGTTGTTATTGTTTTTGTTGTTTTTGTTTTTGACATGAATATGTCTTATCCTTGGGGTCTATTCATGTCTACTGTGCCATCGAGGAGCCATGGCACTTTTTTTTATTTTTTTTTGCTCAGTCTCGTCAGTTTTGTTGACTTGAGTACGTCTTTTTAACAACGGGAAATGGACAGAAATGAGAAAACTGAACGATAAACTGTCTGACCTGCGGAGCAAAAGAGGGTCCAAGAGCTCAGATCTGAAAGAAAATAGTTCAAAACTGCACAACTACACCGTCTATCGTTCAAACATGACCTCACACGTGGTAAACTGCGCAGGAAAACTGAAAGTGTGGGTCGCTAAAAAGCAATTCTCAGTGTCTACATGCTTCATAAATCTGAACCTGCGCACTATACATGAGGCGTCTATTAGTCTTAATAATCCAGATGACTCCCGTGCAGCTCTACTCTTGCTGCAGTAATAAAAGATGTTCTACGAAGAGCCAATTTAGAGTGAATTTGCTTTATGTGCTTTATGTTTCGATGGAGCGCGTTATATGTTGGGAGAGAAACAAATCCGTTCAGAAGATTCTACCTGATGAACAGTCAAAGATCGTATATGTTCACTGCACTGCTTCTCTCGATCTGGTACTGCAGGAAATTACCAAGAGATCGATGAAATCTGTCCGGGGAAGTAGGGTCTGTTGACAATGCCATCAAATTGGTCCTATTACATCTTCTTATAATTCATTAACAGTATATTTACGTTTCACGTCTGAATTCGAAATGCCCACTTTACTATCAAGTCTGTGTTCTTCAAGTCTTTCTTCATCTTTATAGATTAGGTGACCGAAATATCCATCGATTTAGTACTTCTCCTGCTTCGCTTGAGATATTTCCTTATAAGACTCCGCAAACAGATCAATATTTTATGTGTAAACCCTTTTCTGTGCCCTGTTATAAATCTGCCTTATTTCACTCTAGTTTGAAGGCATTCTATACTTCATAAAAAGTTTGGACTATGATTTTCTTGCATCTGTATCACGACTCAATTAAATCTTCTATGTTTTGTCCAGATAAATAAAAAATCCATTACATCATAATCAAAATAAATTAGATACAATTACTGTCAGTAACTACTAATAATATCCATCCTATAAATACGTCATACATTTAATCATGTTATTAACCACAAATTTCCATCCTTGAGGACAAATCACGTATGCATACCAACCAAAATCCACCTTTAACCTTGCTGCCCCCATTTAATTACTCGTGGCTAATCAGCATTGCACAACCATTGTCGACCGTCATATTAATCTTCATTCCTATCCAAATCGTCATTGTCCTTCGCTGACCTTTGATGTTTGTGCCGTCCCCTTCTGAAAATATGCGAAAATTAATCATTTGTTATTCGGATGCATATTTGGTGGATGGGTACAATATTTAATTACATGCTAAATGATTGGCTGTAAATGGTATGAATTGTGTGTTATAGTGGTTGATTGGTTGGTCGATGGTTGAAGATAACTAATTAAGATGATTTTCATGTAAAGTATTCGAGGAACTGTAGGATACTAATTAGTGTATTTTTTTTTTGAATATCGTCTTTACGTGCAGTGGCATCATCGGGAATTTCATCAACGCTACTTGATATGGTGGGCGTACAGTACATTCAGCACCCAAGGCCTCTTTGAATTTGAACCAGATAGAAGAACCTACTTCTAACATCAGCAAAAGCTTGCGTATTGTCGCAGTCCTTAAAACGTGCAAAATTATACTTTTAGACGAATGCTCCATGGCCCATAAAAATTCCCTCGAAGCGTTTGACAGGGCTTTACGAGATTTCCAGGGAAAAGCCAACCGATGCGAGGTCCTCTGATATATCTTGCAGGGGGTTCAACTTTGCCTGTTATACCTCGATCAACAAATGCAAATGGTCTTAGCGCATGCTTGAAAGCATCATATCAATGGAACAGCTTTGAAAAAATCACGCTCCAACAATATGCGTGTTCCTTTGCTACAAAATGCCTCTGCTCAAACATTTTTTAACACAACTTCGACATATTTAATTCCAATCGATAGCAGGACATTTTTTTATTTTATTATTCGGAATCAAAAATGCGAAAAAATGTCTTTAATGTCTTCTAATTTCTTTCATCTCAACTACAAAATAAACTGAAGCTATTTTTATATTTCCACTTGTTTTGGCGCACGCCATACTATTGGCTTATTGGAGCATCGTGGCGCATTGGGTTCCATCTAGTTTATAATATAAATATTATTCTCAAACACAATTCGATCAATCTCCCTGCTGCACTCACCGTGGTAAAATGCTATGCGTGGTTATACTGGGCCGTAAACCAGTTGGGAATGGGAAATTACAATGCAAGTGTGCTTGTGTTTTTCCCATACACGCAATCTTAAAGGTCATGGAATTGAATTACAGGCAAGCTAGTGAACATATTTAGATAATTAATTCAGTTGATGGGGAAAATATTTCATTTTTAAATTACCTTACAACCGCTTTTGGTAACACGTCGTTATCTGAATAGTCCATCTCATTACATATGAAATAGATGTGTTCATGGCAAAAATTTAAATAAATAATGATGGGATAACCTGCGAAAAAGGTAAATGTGCCTAAAAGGTCTATGTTAGGTAAAAACGAAAGTCGACAGAATATAATGAACTGTGTAATTTTATGGAGGACCCAAACCGAAGACATTCTGTAGGAATTTCAGTTGGTTACATAATTGTGTTTTTATCTTATTATATAAAGATAAATAATTTTTTTCTTAGATGTTCTGTACTTTGTTTAAAATTTAGGTCTCGCCAAACATATTAACCAGATGATTTTTTTACCCTTACCTTTGGGTTGTTTGTTCTGTAGATGAAGTAGTAGTTATACTAGCCCTAGTAGTCCAGGAAGAATAGAAAAAAAGTTGAAATAAATCTACCCTGCGATTTCTTGACGCTATAATTAAGAGAAAAATCGTAGGAATTCAATGAATGTGTTTTGGATAAAATTGGTCCAGGGCAACAGGTGGTAAAAAGCTAATAAAAGGAGCGAAAACGCGTTTTTTCACGTTTTGGGTACGAAAAATTTGTTGTTTTGGAAAACAAAAAATACTACATAATAGTGCTTAAAAAGACGAAAATTATGAGTTTTGGACCATTGAAATCGGTCAACAGGTTTTTGCAGAAAAATTCAAAAACCATTAAAAATGGCCGTTTTTTGACATTTAAATATAGGGAGTGTGATTATCGTAGAACCTTGTGTCAGGGCTTAAATTGTGGCCACTGATGGTGCCTACCTACAATAAAAATTTCATGAAAAAATAATGGTAACTTTTCGAGTAAATCTCAAAAATGTAAAAACACCTGTTTCATAAAAAAAGGTTGAACAAGGTCCACAATGGTCCTAGAAATTTTTTGTTTGGCATTTTGGCTCGCAAAGGTTTGCTCTACAACCTCATTTTCATGAAATGTATGTAAAGTTTGATTTAACACCTTAAAACCCTGTTTGAAAACCACCCTTTTTCCAGTTTTTTGAATTAAAAACTTTACTTTTGAGCTTTTTCTTGAAAATCGTTTTTCGACAGTTTTATTAGTTTGTTTTTCACCCTGTTCTACAGGTCCAATTTTATTCGAAACATATTCATATAATTCCTACCATTTTTCTCTTAATTATAGTGTTGAAAAACCGCAGTTTTTGTTTGTTTTTAAGAAAAAGCTCAAAGAGCTCACGAAGAAAGCTCAAAAGAAAAGCTTTTTATTCAAAAAAGCTGGAAAAAGGGTGGTTTTTAATCGTGTTTTTAAGGTGTTAAATCAAACTTTACATACATTTCATGAAAATGGGGTTGTAGAGCAACTCTTTGGGAATAAATTGGGCTCATCAAAAAAACTCTAGGACCACTGGTGGCCTTGTTCAACCTTTTTTCGTAAAACAGGTGTTTTTACATTTTTGAGATTTACTCGAAAAGTTACCATTATTTTTTCATGAAATTTTTATTGTAGGTAGGCACCATCAGTGGCCACAATATAAGCCCTGACACAAGGTTCTACGATAATCACACTCCCTATATTTAAATGTCAAAAAACGGCCATTTTTAATGGTTTTTGAATTTTTCTGCAAAAACCTGTTGACCGATTTCAATGGTCCAAAACTCATAATTTTCGTCTTTTTAAGCACTATTATGTAGTATTTTTTGTTTTCCAAAACAACAAATTTTTCGTACCCAAAACGTGAAAAAACGCGTTTTCGCTCCTTTTATTAGCTTTTTACCACCTGTTGCCCTGGACCAATTTTATCCAAAACACATTCATTGAATTCCTACGATTTTTCTCTTAATTATAGCGTCAAGAAATCGCAGGGTAGATTTATTTCAATTTTTAACTACTTTTTCGCTATCTCTCCTGGACTATAGGAAAATCAAACAAATTTGGGCAAAAATGCGCTACAGTCCAACGCAGGCTTTCTTATTTCATGTTTACTCTCCACATTTGATCAATAACGTCGAAGCGGTCTTCTCTAGCTTAGATGCCGGTACCAGTTCGACTTCAACCATCATTTGCATAGTTGATACAAGTTGATACATATGAACTGAAGATTAGCCTTTTCCAAATATATACTAAGTATAGGCCGTAGCTATGAGGAGGCGAACCAAAGAGATACGCTCGATCACTTTCTGTGTAAACAACCAATAATAAAGAAAGCCAGGTAGCACATACTAGGTAACTAAGTTCTGGAATGCAAAAGAGATCTCCTAAGAGTAGAGGCACTGATAAGCTTTCTGAGTTTCAAGGGATAACATTGAACATATACTACAGTCTTCCAAACAACCAGCAAGCCTGAGGTACATGAGCTGTGCCAGTAAAACAATACACCAAAGCACTAATTAGACCTTTAAATGCGCTTGAGGCAGACCTACATATACCAACCTAGATACCAACTAAGGTTATGTTCAACAAGTTAAAGCGGTGAACTAGTGGTGGACTAGAGCCAATATTGTTCGTTCAGCAAACGTTTAATCGCTGGTTTTGAATTGGACAATCTGTTGGTTTTCCAAATGTAAAGGTGATCTTGTTGGCGTTACGTTGGATCAAATTGGTTCAAATCGGATCAAATTGGTTCAAATCGAACTAAGCTAGATCAAATCGGATCAAACTGGTTCAAATCGAATCAAATTGGTTCAAATCGGCTCAAATGTTTCAAATCGGCTCAAATTGGTTCAAATAGGATAAAATTGGTTCAAATCTGATCACATTGGTTAAAACCCGCTGGTTTTTTCGGCATTTTTCATTACTTTTTGGAGTGTCGCGGTCGATATAGTGGCAATCGCTTGTCGAAAGCTGGCCTTAATTTGATTCAGAGTCCGTGGTCTGTTGAAGTAGACATTGAGATTTCGAAAAACCCCATAAATAAGTCTAGTAGTGTCAAATCGGACGTACACGGAGGCTATTTTTAATATCAAGTGACAAGGAAAGAATTTCTTCAATAAATCGATCGTGCTGGGTGCTGGTTGGTATGGGGTGCCATCTTGTTGTAACTAGAAGTGACGCATACGATTTTCACGAAAGATTGACAGATAAAAATCAGCTATCATGGCTCGATAGAAGTCACTAATGACGAAGACTAGCTTCGATCGCTTATCTTTGAAGAAGAACGGACCAATCACATCTCTCGCAGTAACGCCGCATCAATCGTTCACTCTTTGATCGTAAAGAGGAACTTCTTAAATTAATTGAGGGTTTTTAGCGGGAAAAGTTCAAATCATCACGAATTATGTGTCGGAGACTGACTGGTTCTTGAGATGCCTAACTGTGCAGATCGATATCGATCCGAGGTTATTGGTGACCCCTAAGCACTAGTCCTTACGGCTGCGATATTTTCACAATACAACACACCTTTAGTTGCCATGATTGAAAAGTAAATTTTTGATGTAGGTATAGCTCTACATATTTTAACGTATTCAGAAGAAGGGTACTTTTCCAAGGTAAGTATCTCCTGTGACCCACCATGTACTCAAATTCAAATGGCTTGTAGGCTGTTTCTCTCTCTCTCCCTCTCCAAATTTCTGTCCAACATGGCGTAAATGTCCCTTATTCTACTTCCACTTTCGTGAAATTTTATAAAACTTGAAGATCAGAGTACATCTTGAGGTAGGTGGCCACGAGGATAAATCTTCGATATATCGCCTTTCGGAGCTGAGAGCTGTCACGCAAAACAGAGTCCGCTGTCCGGGCAACTGTCTCCGCCCTATGTCCCATAAGGGATTAAAGGAGCGTAAAGAAGAAGAATATATCGCCCATGTTTAATTTGTTATCTGAACTCACCAGTAGCAAGCAGTAAAACCAAAATTGAGCACTACCTCTTTGAGTTCTCCTCTTTGCTCAACGTTTTCGCCTAAGTCGTATTCTGTTCCCTCTCCTGATAAAGATGAACTGATGATTGGCACTTAGGATTGAGACATAGAATGCAATATTAATGGCCTACCTTCCCTTGTTCGAATAATAAACGTCCCCGCCCCAGGTGCCCTAGTTCTTAAGACAACGGACTACCATTCCAAAGGTCTGCGGTTCGAATCCATTACCCCTCGTCTTTTTACTTGTAAAGCTATGTCGCATTCCCCTTATGCCTCTGAACTGAGCTCTCTCAAGTGTCGATTAAAAAATCATCTTATTATCTAAAAAAAATACAAATCCAATGTCAAAATCAATACTTCAGGAAAAAAAAACTCTCAGTTAAAACTCCATATAATTAGATCCTCTTATTACCAAATTAATTTTCCCAAGAATTTCCCTACTAAAGACACCAAACAATCCAATCCAGATAAAGTTTCACAATTATTAACTGAAGCTCTCAATACCAAAGTGGAAATTCAGTTTAACACAATCTGAACCTTGGAAAAGAATAAAATTGTTTCCCCAGTTACCGGGGAATTGCGCCAACCCACAACACAGGCTGAGTGTAATCCCTGGCCATAATAATTAGGGAACCTTTTTAAGATGTTCTAATAATACGCTAGAACCAAAATGAGCAGAATAAATGCCTGAACATGTGCACATAGAGTATACATACTATGAAGAATGTATGTATGGATGTATATGTTGTATAGTCACGCACAGAAAGGATATTATAATTTTTACCAGTCCACTTATCCCCATGGGATGGGTGTAGTTACTGCGATGCTATATCCTGTCAGGTAAACTTACACAAAATCATTTAGAGTTCCCCGAGGCACGTTACGTCCTTTGCTAGAACGTGTTGTTGGATAATATAGCGCGCTTAAGGTAGCAAACTACAAACGGATATTAGCTGATAAATGTAGTCTCACATCGCTCCCCATGGCCGCACATAACTACCACATGGATGTTGCGCCCCACAAAAAAAAAAATGGGGTATCCGAGAGGAGAGAGCAACAGCAAAAAGGCAATAAACTGGGCAGACAGAAGGCTGATGGGTAACTTTAGTCCCTTAAATATGGGCAAACTGTTGCGTTCCACATGTCGATGACCGTGACCGAATCCCCGTGCATGCGCCCTATTACAATCCGGATACAAACTGGGGAAACTCTGCTCAGCTAATCAACAGTCAGGACTCCTCCAGGCCTCTCGAAGAGGCGCCAAAAAGAGAACATCTTCAATACAAACAAACCACGGAACTGAGTACTCTCAGAGAGTAACACATACCATTCCTCAATACCCCTGCTTGTACCACTACATACACACTCTTAAAAATCTTACCCATAGGCTCGATAAAAAGGATATTTTATTCAATCTTATCCCACTGTGTGTACGCTGGGCCTATAACGTCAGTGGTGACCGCCTGCAAGGACATATGACCTATTTTCTCTCTCTCGATACCAACCAGCTGATCTGGTGAATATCAGGCATCCGAAGGACCTTATCTTTGCACCACTCCTCTCGGCCTATTGAATTCGTTTGCTGAACGTACTAGCACAACCTTATTTGCCATGAAAGCCGCAGCAGGTGGGCTTTCCATTAATTCCTGGTATTTAGCGTGCGAGCTTTGTATAAAATCATTTTCAGGTGAGTATAATCTGGGTAAAAAAAAAAAAAATCTGGGGATTGTAAAGTTGGTTTCCAACGAATTTTCCTTCTAGGGATATCAACGATGACTACACTGAAACTGATTTCGTTTCATGTTTTTTTTTGTGCAATTAATAAAATATGGCTGCTTTTCGATTTATCTATACAGAAGAAGGCTGCTGGTTGGGCTTACTGAAGTATTAATTGAATCCATCGATTGAGTATAGCCTTATGAATTAAGGATACGCTGCTGTTATGGACTAATAAGAAAATGGCAATCGTTCTAACTTGAAAAACTTCGATAAAGTGAAATTAAATATTAAAGTTCGTCCCTTTGTTGCCGATTATAAAACAGTTGTAGTCCTGAAAATATTTCCCATTGTAGTATTACTTATTATTTTCCGAAACATTATTTATGTTAAATACACTGGAACATGTCACATGCACATCAATTATTACTATCAGTTTTCTTTAGTACAAAAGCAAGTTTAGGAAGCACCGTTTGTACTACCAGTACGGTATGTCGTTCACCTTGATTTTAATCATACAAGGGTACAGGGTAGATTAGAGGTCTGGAGGATGTTCAAGTAGTAGATGTAGATGAACCTAACGTTTAAACTCTGGGATGTTGTACAGAGTTTGGCAATACTGAGTCTAGTTATATTACTATAGTCAAGTCAGTCGAATTATTCTAGGCTAAATAAGGGACTTGCATCTCTTAAGAAATTACAGGTATTCCAACAATTGGTTTGCAATCTGGAAAATATGGTCATTCCATAGCAGATCCTCGGTTAAAGTTATGCCTAGGATGTTAAGTCAGAAGAGTCAGCCGTTAGATTCACTGACTCCACTGAGATAGAAGGAAGGTTGGCGAAGTTTTTATAAGAGATGAGACAGTACTTTTTTTTTGGAAGCCATGAATTTGGCACGATTCTTGTGAATCCATTCAAGCATGAGTTTCAATTAGACATAATCTCACTGATCCAGAAGATAGGGTCTGACTCGTGCTTTTCTTACATTGTCGAAGCTATAGGAGTAACAGAGTCCGCTGGAGGGCAACTGTTTCCGTCCTATGTGGGATTAAAGGAGCTTAAAGAAGAAGAAGAAGGTGGGAGTAACCCAAAGCCCCTCATCTGCGAAGCATTGCCATAGGGTGAAGGGGATTGAAGTCAGTCAGTCATTGACACAGATTAGGAAAAGTACAGGTGATAGAACTGACCCTTGAGGAACACCGGCACATATGCTGTACGGTTAAGAATCAACGCTAATTTATCTATCTTGAGACTTTTCAGCGTTGCCATTAGACATCTTAATTTTACTTATGGTAGAATTTTTGAAGTTTCTTCAAGTAATATACTCACAACGAAATGACTTAGTAGGGGAAGGTCTTTATGCTCAATAAGCGGATTCTTTCGCATTTAATTGTATTCATATGTATATTCCTTATTAAATATCCAGCTAAGGCCGTTTAGACTTGCGAAAAAAATATGTGAAGTTAGACTTAAAATTCTTTATAGAAATGGTCCAAGCAATTTTTATGCAGTTGAGGTGTATCGCTCGTAGGGTTTGCTAGATATGGTCGCTCTTTCTCGGTCGCTATTTCTTACTCGTGGCTCGCTCTTTTCGGTCGCTCTCTCTTTCTCACCGCCACCGAAACCGCCACCGCCACCGCAATCGCCATCGCCAGCGCTACCGTCACCGAAATCGCCACCGCAACCGCAATCGCTACCGACACCGCCAACGTCACCGCAATCGCCACCGCAACCGCTAGAACTGCAACAATTGCGGTGGCGATTGCTGTTGCGGTGGCGATTTCGGTGACGGTAGCGTTGGCAATGGCTGTTGAGGTGAACGCTACATGGGCTATACCTCAATTGATTAAAAGTCTAACTTCACATATTTTTTTCGCAAGTTTCATCATGAATTTTCACTTTCTAAACACTCTTATCGGTTTTGTCTTTGTTTGTTGCACTCGATGATTACAGCCTTCCTTGTTGGGTTTGTTTGGGGTTTTAGGATTTGGTCTGCACCATTGGATGAGCTGGTAAGGTTTTTAAGAGCCCTATAGACGGTCAATCTGGTTGTACATTGAAGTGCGGATGTACTACCCAATCAATCGATTATGAGCCTGTCGTATGTTTCACGAATGGGTTGATGAAAATCTGGATGTATATCCAATTCGACTGTCCATGGGGCCCTTAGTTGAAATAAGTAGGTATGGGGACGGTTTAGACTGAGAACTAGATCAAGGTCACGCCCATGGAATCGAGGTCAAGGCCATTAATCAATCACCTGTTGATTGGTTGGCCATGGAATCTATGTCAAGGTCGTTGACAGAGAGACTGGTTTGCTTGGAATTGAGCTAGTCAGGATCTGGGTCAGAATCGGTGGCTTGGGACTCGGCGGGGGACGGACTCGGCTGGGGACTTGGTGAGGGACTCGTTCGATACACGATAACATTGATTATCTAGAAGTAGAAACGTAACATTGTTTATAGAGTATGTAGATATGGACAAACATCTTACCAGTGAGTATGTTAGATGGCGCTGGTTGTACTTATTTCAGTTGGAGGGCTGCGCATTTCTCTTGTAACCCTCTAAAACCTCTAAGTGTCTGCAACGTCTGTAGCGTGCCTGCACCTCTAACATTAATCAATGATCTTTAACAAAATACTAAAACAAAAGTAAAAATGAATAACATCCTCATTTTTCCTTATTTCTTTATAATATTACATCAAGTTTTTTTTCTGTGTTCTTTAGAAATATCCTTTGATAAATCGTAAACTTTTATCAATAAAAATCTTATAGGAGCCTGAGGATAAAATAATATATATGTGTTGTATATCAATAACTCTCCCTCTCTCGAGGGAGAGAGGGATGTTAAAGAAAAATATAAACATACAAAGAAAGAAAAGGATAAATGTTGAAGGTCAAAGGAGTTCTTTTGACTAATTCAATTTGTAAGGCAAGAATCCTTTTAGATCTTCTTGATATGGAATGATTCCGGTTGTTGATAATAAAATAAAGGTTATTGTTTGTTGAAAGTTTTTGTTTTTCAAAATTCGATAAATTGGAAACTTTGGTAAATTTTTTGAATGTTTATAAACTTTAAATGTTTTTTGCCAGATATACAAAAAAGTTGCTAGAAGATCGCTCTAAGGCCGTACTGCCGTGATTTCCATTTCAATTGAAATGGGCATACCCCCAGCGGCGGCCCAAGTCCTTGTTGAAGGTGGAGCGAGATTGTCTTTTGGCGCTCTTTGGTCGACGTTTTCCAATTGAAGCAGTGTTTATTTCCTTAGAGGATTACGTTTTCCGGTTTTGCGTACCTTTTTGAGCCGGGGTTGCCCTTAAGGATTTCGATGGTGACATTAGGGTCACAGCCCCCCCCCCCCCCCAAAATGGCAATAAACCAAGAATTTCCTCTCACAGTTGCTTTCCCGTTGTTTTTCTGGAAGATATGTGGTTGTTTGTGTCGACTGGTGGGTCATTAAAGCTTGCTAGTGATAATGAAATGGTAGAAAGATTCACCTCCTCATTAAAAGAGGCGCTACTACTATCCCAAAAAATGCAGTGATCACCATCCCGTCGTTCGAGCAACTTACTTTTTCCATTCCCGGAGACTTGAGTTGGTAACCTCGAGGTTGCTGCTTCCTCGGTGATCGGAGCAGCAATGGTCACTATTGCTCGCCAGGTACTGTCGGTCGCTGAAACAACATTGCGAGTTTGGCTGGGACAGTTTTAAACATGGGCTTTTCTGCCGCCCTGATCCTAAGCTTTGCCCAACCAAACTTAAAGCCAATTTGGCTACCCGCCCGCCTGAGCTCGTCAATAGACCTTTGGTACCCATAGAACGTCATCTCTGAGAATGTTGCGCGATGCCCTTTGTGGAGTACTCTTAATTCGTCCACCCTTGGGGTCGTGATTTGGACGTCTGTATCTTTTTCAACATAATGTCAGTGGGGTCTTCTGTTGCCGCCTTGTAGTACCCAACCACAACATAGCTGTGAGGGAGGTTTTCCTCGTCTACCGAGACGAGTCTTGCTCCTTATAGGGTAAGGCATCATACCGACTCCTAGGAACCCGGGCTGTTTTGAGGACAAAGCCAACTCGGCTATCGCCTCCAGTAGACAACCGTACACGCGGTCAGGATAGTTAGTCACAAACAAGACTAGGTCGGCTTTGGCGACTTTTTGGGATTCATTATGAATGAGACCGACTTCTATTCTGAAAGCTTTTGAAACCTGGTGATTGTGGCTGAGAGAAGAACCAGAGGATTTAACCCTCTTCTTATTAAGAAAATCGGTATCTCTTTCTTCCTCGTCGGCCAAGCAGACCCCAGCAGCCTCTACACGGGAATACCCAGTTTCCCAAAATGTTTTCGGGCTGCGCCGCCCGCACTTCGTCTCAAAGCAGTCGCTTCTCCGATTAGCTGCCCGCATTTTCGCCGGTGGGCCCCAGACTACTCTCCTTAAACTGGGAAAACTCCCCTTTACTGGTCCGGCACCTTGCTGCATTCGTTCAGAAATATCCAGCTGGCCTTGTAGGTCGCCCTGTTGGGGGCTACGGAAGGCCCAGAAGTGTTTAGGTCCATCCTTAAAAGTTTTTTTGAGGATATCTACGAGTTGCGCGAGAAAGGACGGAAGCTCGTGGCAGAGCTCTATGGGAAGCCTAATTCAATCCGAATGTCGCCTGGTATCCGGAGTCCATCATAAGTGATAAATTCACCCAGTACCATTCATTAGTACAGCACCATTGCCTACACCTTGGGATTGCGAATTTTATTGAGTTTCTCTAGATCTCTAGATCCGCCGTATTCAGTCTGCTACATGCACCTCGAGCAGGATGCCGTTTAAAGCCATATTCGATGGTTCTTGGAGTCAGGGCACCCTGCCTGTTTTTTTTTTTTTATATGAAAAAACCAAGCTTAGTTGTAACCCTTTATACTACCAGTCCGTCATGTCGTTCAGTTCATGGTGCAATGTCTAGTAGTAAGCTTAGTTTGAAGAATAGAGGAGAATAGGAAAGGTTAGAGGGGGTCTGGAGGGTGTAGAAGAAAATGACGATGAACCTCACGTTTGAACTTTAAGGTGTTGTACGAGTTCGGAAATACTGACTGCGGGAGATTATTCCACAGTCGAGTTGTTCTATTCATAAACGAACTTCTAAACCGTATTGTGCGTGAAAGAGGGGGCTGTAGGGTATGGGGGTGAGCCGAGCGGGCTAGTCTTGTGTTGCGGGAAAAGTATTGCCGTGCAGGCAGGAGGTCCTGAATTTCAGTGGAACAGTCGCCATGGTAATAGCGATAAAGAATGGAGAGGGCTGCTACATTCCTACGGTGGCTTAAGGTGTCTATGGAGGCGCGAAAGGGGCCATCACCAATGAGTTTGAGGGCACGATTTTGCACCTTGTCGAGACAAGCCAAGGTGGTTTTTGGGGCGCCTGCCCAGATGTGCGAGTTGTATTCGAGGCGTGGCCGAATGTAGGATTTGTATATTGTAGCCAATGCGGCTGGCTGGAGGAGGAACTTGCATCTCTTGAGAAATCCAAGGCATTGGGAGGCTTGTTTGGCGATTAGGAATATGTGATCATTCCATCGCAGATGCTCCGTTAAAGTTACCCCTAGGATGTTGAGAGTTGAGTCAGCCGTTAGATTCTTTTTATCCACTGAGATAGGAGGAAGGTCGGTACATTTTTTATTGAAGATCAGACAGTGCTTCGTTTTTGTGGCATTGAATTCGACGCGGTTCATTTCGCCCCAATGAAGAATCGATTCGATATCCCGGTTGATCGAAGCCGACATCAGTTGACGGTGGTAAAGACAAGGTCTGGCACGTGCTTGTCTTATATTGTCGAAGGAGTAAGAGAAATTCAGAGTACCGTCATCAGCGAAGCAGTGAAGTGGGTTGGAGGGGATTGAGACCAGATCATTAATGAAGATTAGTAAAAGTGCGGGTGAAAGAATTGACCCCTGGGGAACTCCGGCTGAAATGGCGTGGGGGTTGGATTCGACGCCATCCAATACTACCTTGATTGAACGGCCTGAAAGAAAGCTCTTAATCCAGTTCCTTAGAACTAAGTGTATACCAATAGCTTGGAGTTTATTCAACAGAGCTGGGTGCCATACTCTGTCAAAAGCCTTTGATATATCTAGAGCAACCAGGCTAGACTCACCAAAGCTGTGAATGCTTTGGTTGATACACTCGGTTAAACACACAAGCAGATCGCCAGTAGACCGTTTAGATCTGAAGCCGTATTGCCTGTCGTGTATAATTTGGTTGGATTCTAGATATTTCGTCAGCTTTTTATTGATTATTGTCTCCATGATTTTGGAGAGACCAGAAGTAATTGCTATTGGGCGGTAGTTTAAGGGGTCGCTGGCTTCACCTTTTTTTGGGTTTGGCTGAACATGAGCTAGTTTCCAAGAGTCGGGATACACTCCGGAGAAGTAAGACAGGGCAAAAAGTTTGCGGAGAGGTTTAGCCAAAGGTGAGGCACATTTTTTAAGTACCATAGGGGGGATTTTGTAGGGACCAGTGGATTTAATGGCGTCGAGTTCCTTGAGACACCTAAACACCTCGCGAGTCCTGAAGTGAACTCCGTCCATAGAGTGGGTGGTATTCTCGAGAGTGGGGGGTGACATAGCAGCATCGGGTAAAGAAGAATTTGCGGCGAACAGAGAAGCTAATAGGTCGGCCTTGGGTTTGCTTTCTGTTATCACTTCCTTGTTGTGAATAAAAGGAGGTGTTGAGGAGGAAGTAAAATTCTTCTTGATGGCGGTTACCAAGGACCAGAAGTTTTTGCTGCCTGCCGCCTTGCCGCAACCTTAAAAGGTACCATAGATTATATTTTTCGCTTCCTTTTCGCAATCGTTTTGGCGCCCCTAACAACACCTGACGCCTGGAGCAACCGCTCCACTCGGCCTATCCTCAACCCGGTACTGCATGCCTCTGTACTCGAACCACGAACCTCTGCAATGGTGGTATATAGGCACTTTAAGTTCGTTGGTTTTCAACTTGAGAATATTAGGCGGTAAAATCTAAGGATTACTCTACTATTCATACCAAATTATGATCTAGTCCTTTCCTAAATATATACTAATTAACGAACACATCAAAACCTTTCATTCCACCTCTTTTTCTTCAAAAGAAAACATTGTTTTCCATTAGCATTCAAGGATATCCTCTACAAAAAAAAGAACACTAGGATGAAAAAACTCCCTCCATCTTTTGAAGTAAATAGGGGATAATTAACAAAATTACTTAGGGCTACTTTCAATAAATATTCGCAATCCCTTTCGCTGAGATGCCTTGTTCCAGGTGTCCTTAACAACATCCTTACAGGAAAAAGATACAATGTTCTTCTTCTTCTTCGTTGTATTCTATAGTATCGACAGGCGAATGACAAAAAGACCAATTACTCCATTAAAATTTTGGCATCCGTCAAGCCTTTAAAACAACATCGCCATGGTAATAACCTTTTTAGGCTCGGCTATGACAAACCTTTTCACATTTTGTTAAAGGGAAAACCGTAACGAAACAAAACAGGTGAACTTAGAGGGAGTATATAAATCGCTCAGGTTAAGTAGGGTTTTTTCACTGTTTTTTTTTTTTTATTTTTTTTTTATTTTTTTTTTTATTTTGAAGAGTATTTTCGCTGAAATCTAATTCATGAAAATTTGTGATACTATTGAAAATTGTTGTTCTGTAGAAGATATGGTAGTGAGAGAGAGTTGTCTTACCTAACGATATAATCAGGGTAATCAATTGGCAAACTTTTTGAATTAAAATCGTTTTCTTGGGAATTTATTAATAAAATATTGAAAATTATTTTGATAATGAAGAGTTTTTTATGAAGAAAATCTGATTAATAGGAACAAAAAAATAATGAAATAAATTAATGAAAGGGAATTGACTTTTCTTTTATACAATTTACATGATGATAATTAATTCTTTCAATTAATCGAAGACTCTAAAGGTTTATTTCTTTTTGGAGAAGATTTTATTCAGATTTATTATCAAAATCAGACGGAGGCGGAGCTTTACAAAATGATTAATACCCTCGATTATGTCCTGACGTAGTGTCTAGTCTAATATAATGAGTGCAAACGTTGTCAGACTGTTGTATGTATGTAGCTAACCAGACAGGACTGTTAATAAAAAAAATTGGAAACTCTATTCAGTTTTAACGATTATTAGGGACACAAAGCGACAATCTTAGAGGCAGCTTCACCAAGTGATAGAGAGTCTAGGCAAGTGAGCCATTCTTTTTTAGGCAATCTGTCAAGTATTTGAATTTGACTTCAAGCTCAGAGACGGTACATGGATAGAGATCCATCCAGGACTTTAAAGAACTAGTCCCAACGAGGTTCATAATTTTTTTTTTGGTGGCAGCGGTCGATGAGTTTAAATTTTAAAATCCAACAGGTCATTTACGAATACTCAAAGAGTTTCAAGATGAGCTTTTGGTTAGAATCATCTATAGTAGATGCGACATGGGACTACATGACATGGAAACTAACCTAGCCCGGCTCAGGGTTCAGAAGCGCCTGAAGAGCTCAGTAGGAAGGCGGGCGCACACGGTTAAGTAAGTGGTGATTCACGAGTTTAAGGTGGTACCCCCGGAGTTCCAACCGTCCACGACTCCTCCGTCAAGCCAGCTCCGTCTCGAGGCTCGGGGTACTGCCTTGGAGATGCTATGACGTCTTTGTCGTAATTTCAGTGCTCAGATCAAATTTTGTGTTTGGGGTGGGAGTCCGAGGTTGGCTTCTGCAGGAGAGTTTCCGCAATAGTCCGAATTAATATTTCCAACGCAGCTTTGTTGGTGTAATAAATCCAAGTTTTGGCGCCGATTCAAAAAAAAAAATGTCTTGTATCTTTGTTAGGTCGGAAACTTTTCAGGCACCAAAAACCTCACAATCAAAGGAAACTTCTAAACCTACTACATACCCGTGGGAGTCCATCACAACGCACCTAAACTCCATTGCATACTGTAACGAACCACGTTCGTTACTAAGAACCCTCTCTTAGAAAAATACTAAAGTAACCCGTTTCAACTCTAGAAGGCATTTCCTAACAAGGCTTTAGGAAAAATAAATATTTACTCAGCAGGCTGGGTGATTCTTCTTTGAAAGCTCACTTCAAAGCGTTAATGCTTCCTACGCCGACGAGCTTTCCGGCTATAAAATAAACGGCTTCACCAGGCTAAAATTCAGTCTTTAACCAGGCTCGTTCCGGAGAGGTCACCTTCTCCGGTCCTAGACCGTGTCGTGGTGTACGATCCGGCACGGTCATACTTTGCCCCTCAGGAATGTTGCCGAGGCCTTGTCGTGGTGTACGATCCGACTATGTGCCGAAGTAGCTATTCCTATACCGTCATTTCCAGAGGAATGTTGCCGAGGCCTTGTCGTGGTGTACGATCCGACTATGTGCCGAAGTAGCGATTCCTATACTATGTCGTGGTGTACGATCCGACACGGTTAGACTACAGACATAACACCTACCGGCCGCATACCGACCGACTACCGAATACCTGAGGAATGTTTCCTGGACCAATGTCGTGGTGTATGATCCGACATTGTTCCCGGCAGCATTACCTATACCAGAGTCGCGGTATGACCAGATGCAAACCGACCGCTTACCGACCACCGAATGTTTCCTGGACCAGTGTCCGACGATCCGACGCTGTTTCCACCCGCATTGCCTATACCAGAGTCGCGTTATGACCAGATACAAACCGACCGCATACCGACCACATACCGACCTCCGCATTACACACATACACCCTCCTGGGATACACGAGCAATACCACTGACCCCAGCTTATGCACATGTAAAACTATCGTAGTGAGTAGATAGCTGCTTAGAAATATACTAGTACTATAACCCGTAGTTAGCTATGTAGATATACTTACTCACCATATGTAAACATGTATCTAGAGATTGTAAGCATTTACTTAGATTTAAGAGACCTAAATTGTTAGTACATAAGGAATATTTTGAATAAATAAAGAAATTTTATTTTGTAAGAAGGTGTTTGTTCTAACACGACCCTGGACAACTCGAGAGCTCCCGGCAACCCTCCCTTAAAAAAGGAGGTTAGAGAACACAACCCGACGAAACACCATTACAATACCTCTAGGCACCAAAAGCTTACCACACCACGGACATAAACCCCATCCACCTTGTTGTCAAGGGGAGTTGAGCGGGCAAGAGATTGATGCAGGAACCCTCTAGCAATACTAGTATTCTAGTAGTGATTTAACTGCTGCAGTTATGTACAAACTTCTCGTATTCCATGTTTCGAAAGTAATTTTTGCTAATTGGGTCCTTTAGTTAGCTCAACTCTTCAACAAGGAGGGCTGAATCCGTGAACTTTTTCCCAATCGGATAGGGCAGTGGTCGGCAAACTGCGGCTTGCGAGGGCCGAAGTGTGGTATAGGCCGCCTGCTACCGTGTATATACTACACAGTCAACTTCTGCATCTGAGCTTGTAGATGCTACTCTGACTGTTATTTCATCCAAGACCTCATTTAACTCTTCATCGGAGTCAACCTCTTCGTTAGAGGAACCCATTCTGAAAACCTTTATCCAAGCTTGCCTTAGTCCAAAATCGAGTTAAAAGTCAACTCTTTCGAGCCTCTCTTGGCACTCGTCGTTGATTAGCAAGCCCAGGGATCTACTATTCGCTGGAGTTCCTTGGCCTTGAGCACCTTCCACTGGTCCATAGGGATGTCTCTGTTGTGGCGCCGAAGATACTCAGGCAATTTGCCCCATTGCAAACTTTATGACCATCTCTGATATTTTGGCCTCGATGTCGGCTCAGAAAATGTTCGAGTCCGGGAGTCTGCCGTTTCCGCCGCTGAACTAAAGCTTCTTCGATTTTACCCCCTGTTCCGGAGCATGGATAGTCTTGTTATAATTTAATACACCAAGCTTACAAATTTTTTTACTAGAGTTACTTACCTTAGCTCTTCCCCTTTTGCTTAGTTTGGACTGGCAGTATATCCTAGTGAAATTTTAATAAAGCATCCTTTTTTTCACTTGGGTTTTTTTCCTGGTAAAATTCAAGTTAAAAACAGTTATGTACGTTACTAACAAAATTCCATCTATGCAAATACCCATTTTAAAAAAATCCTTTTTACCTTTAAAAAATACAATATTAATTAAAATCGAAAATCAAACAAATCCAGGCCGAAAGTGATTTAAACATTTCAAAATTTCCGCCGAAAAACAAAAATTTACAAAATTGCTTGAACCCAAAAATTCTTAAGGAAGTTGTATCTATGTAATATGTATGTATATGTATATACAAGAATAATTATATTTCATTAAATTCATACCATCAAAATGTATAATTGAGTTAATAAAGATGTTCAAGGCAGAGAAAATAAATTAAGAAAAAATAAATAAAAATAATAATGATAATAATATTGTGTGGGTGTATAAATGTCAGTCAGTGTGTTACTAACCCACACACACACAACAGTACCAGCGAAAATATATATACATTTAAGAAAGTCAAGGAAAATCTTGAAAATTTTCTGGAAAATTAATAACCGGGAGTCTTTTGATGTTAATCAAAAGTTTATTAATAAATCTGATACAGATTAAAGTGTATAAGTATAAGTATATAAATAAATATAAAAATAAAATGCTTTAAATTCAAGCGATTACAAGCTCTTTGTATTTTGGCAAAACGTGAAATATCATATATATGTATGTATGTATGTATGTTGATATAATGAAAGATGGATGATAATGATATGGCACTGCAGGGGGTTCGTTCTTGTTTTATCGTTCGTAAAATCAACGTTGACGTGAAAATTTCATTCTCTTTGATGTTTTTGAATAAATATACTATATAGTACAGGAGCGGCACAAACAGAAGCTGTATACTATATAGAAAAAGAGAGAGGAGAAATGATGATTCTGAAAATCATCATCTCTATATACATATCTTCTACCTTTTTTGGGACGTTTTTTTCCCCCGGAAAATTTTCACAATTACTTCGTGAAAATACAAATGTCTGGCGAAATTATTAGTAAAATGTCAGCCTTGAAGATTTCGTTTTATTATCATTCAAACAAAAGGAGATTGTTCATCTACAAGAAAGAAGTAAAGAAAAAAAAAAGAGGACTCGTTTTGTGTAATCTGTTAAGATGTTCCTTTAATATATAAATAAACTGATGGATGATGATGAAAGTTACGTTTTGTAAAAAAAACGTTTAAACATACACAAAATTACTCCTTCTACCTTTTTTCTTTATTATGTTTTCAATCAAAGTATAACAAGATCTCTCTAAGCTTAAAGCCTTGTCATGACAATATATACCCAATCTTAAGGACTTCTAGGTAAAAAAAACAAAATCGCATACCTTGAAGAACGGAAATTGTGTGTTGAGGAGAAGATTTCGTTTTTTTATTTTATTTTATTTTTGTGTGTACGCTTTTTTGTATATTTACTTATTCTATCATTGCCATCGTATATTTTCCTTTTTTTTGTATAATCTCAGATTCACTTACACGACAATTCCCATCTGAGCAACAGGAGAAGAGTACACACGTATTAAATGTATTATTTTTTATTTTTCCATCAAGTCAAGGCGAGTGTATGTTTGCAGTCAAAAAGCTCATTTCAACAAGACTGTATCATTCGTCAAATATCTTAAAATGTTTTCAGTAATCAGAAAGTACATACATAAACCCACACACTTCCACATATACAAAACAGCTATAAGGTCAACGTATCCTTTTTTTATACATATCGACTCTGGTATAGGAACATAATAATTAGTAACAGAAAATACACCTGCATTCCCTTCCCTATCATTGTCGAACCTCCCAAAAATTCGTTTTTGATCAAATAAGACCCAATTCATACCCCCTCTTCCACTAACTTGATACACCTTATCCATTTACTGATGTGTATGTATTTTTGTGAATTACAATTTCGCAGCATGATCTGCCGAAGGACATCAGGTAAAATTGTCGGAAGCTTTTGTACGTGTTTCAATGTTTTTCCATATATTGACGACGATGATGACGACGTCTATATCGTATATATCGTAGATGGAGGACAATTTGCTTTTAGGCAATGAACAAACATTTGTATGTATGTAATGGCGAAATTTGTCGTTTTATTATATTATATTTGCTCATATTATGAACGAGTCATATGATAGAGAAAAAGAGATAGAGAGGAAATGAGAGAGAGACAGAAAGTGAATAAATGTCATGGTGAAAGGTTATACGTGAAAGGTTATAACGTACAAAATTAATAACGATGAATTGAATGATATATACTATACTGAATCGTTAATACTGTGTTCTCAATGCGATTTGATGCAATAGATGACAAATATTGCAGATACGTGTTGTTTGTATTCACTTCTAGATTGGGTAGGTTCATACAACATCGATAGCATCAAAGTAAGAAAGTGAACTAGCTCTAAGACTAGTAGAATAACTTGTTTGGAGTTGTAGTTCTCAGTTGGATATACTACTTTTGTACAGCGTTGTTCTACGATGGAGTCAATTTCCCCCTCTGCATTATTTCGGTATACATAGAGAACTAATTCATTTAGAAGTTCTTGGAGAACTAATTCATTTAGAACTAGCTGGAGAACTAGTTTATTTTGAGTTACTTGCAGAACTTTCTCACTTTGAACTACTTGGAGAACTAGTTCAGTTTCAAGTTCTTGGAGAACTAATTTACTTTCAAGTTCTCAGAGAACTAATTCATTTTGAAGTTTTTAGAGAACTAATTCATTTTGAAGTTCTTGGAAAACTAGTCCATTCTGGACCTTTGATGGTAGAACTCATCGTGTGGCCAATGCTTGAACTACGAATGTTCAATGTCAAGCTTCCAACGTTCGTGTTTGGATATGTTTGGGCTATTGTCGATGCTGACTCAATCGTTGGAAGCCAACATTCGAATGAAATGTTCATCGCACTTGTATATACAAACAAACTTACAAACGATGGTGATTTGTTACAAGCGCTGGCCAAGCCAAAATAGTCACCAAAAAGGGGATGAAAAAGTCTGATGCTCTTTATGTAGTGAGATTGGAAGGAAATCCTCTGGAAGGAGGTACTTCCTGTTGGTCAGATAATTGATCCTTAACCCTGCTGTGGACAACTAAAACGGCCCACACACTCTCATTGTTACCTGCGTAGTTCAACTGTGTAAAATAAACTGTACGATAAACTGAACTAAAAGTGTGTGGGGTGGTCAAATCATTGTACGGTTCTTGGCTCAGTTTCGTTAGTTTTGTTGATTTGATTACATCTTTTCAATAATTGGAAATGGGTGAAGAGAGAGAACTGAACGATAAACCATCTGATCTGCGCAGTTTATCCGAACAAAAGGGTGTCCAGAAGCTCAGGTCTGAGGACTGAGGGAAAATAGTTCAAACTGCACAGTTCACTGCACAGTTAAACTGAAAGTTAAAGAGATTACGCCAAGAAATTGAAAGAAAACGATCCGAATTGAATATTAGGATAGTTGTTGTCTTCAATCACGACAGCGCTCCACAACACATTTATGTAATGACTGTTCAAACTGGGAGAGTTGGGTTGGAGGGTTTCGATTTATTGACCGTATATCTCAGACACAACGTCCTCTGACTACTGACTATTACTTGTTCTGATCTATGTAAAACTCCCTCGATTGAATTAAGCTTGATTCAGAAGAAGTCTGTGGAAATTACTGCCACTAGTTGGCCACCTTTAAAGTGCATGTTATTTCCACAGCTGGCAACCCCGATTTATCTGGAAAGACCAGAACCTCAGCTACGGATATCTTAAGAAAGACAAATCTCGTGTTTGCTTATCTAGGGTAAATTTGGATACTTGGAAGCTTATCCAATGCCTCTAAGCTCAAGATCTTTCTGTTTCAATCTATGACCTGTGTTAATGCTGTTGTTAGCGGGTCGTGCTGGCGGCATTCCTAACCCTAACCTAAGGTAAGACCTAAGAAGTAAGTCCCTAATGGTTTCATTTAAAGTGCAATATCGAACAGTAACCTCTACTCAATAAAAAAATAGTAGAGGGAAGAGTTAAAAAACCTGATTCGTGATCGGACAGGAGGTGGCTTCCTCGATTATAATGCGTACTAACGATGTCAAGAGAGGGGAGAAATAATTGTTGAAAAGAGTGAAGCTAAGAAAGAAGAAAAGTTATCTAGGTGAAGGGGATATAGATTTTCCTGGAGTCATACCAGATTAAATTAAAATTACCAATCTGTCATGTCGTTCAAGAAATGGTTTAATGTTTAGTAGTAACCTTAGTTCTAAGGATGGATAACGGAGAGCATCGGTTAAGGAAAGTATGCGGTGTTGGATGTGGTACGAGTTCGGGAATACTTACTGGGGGAGGTTGTTCCACAGTCAAGTTATTCTGGTAATAAACGAACCCTACACTATAGTTTTCATGCCAAGGAGATCTACAGACTCTGTAAGTGAGCTAAGCAGGCTATTCCGGTGCTGATAGTATATTTTTGTGCGGAAAGAAGATTATGTATTTCGGTGGAACAATCGCTGCTGCGGTGGCTTTATATTCTTACGATTGCGCAATAAGGCTGTTTTCGAGGAACATTTCTAGCAAGACAAACTACTCCAATTCAAGGCATGAATGAATGTAAAACTTCGAGATTTTCGCTTGGTTCAATGGCTGAAGAAGGAATTTGTATCTCTAGGAAATCACACCCATGGAATACTTTTTTGTATGTTTTTCAACGCAAATCGTGGGTCAATTCTGTACCAAAGTAATTCCATTAAGGGGAAGATCAGTCGTTGTTTCACTTTTGTGGAAAGTTTTGCAAATACTACACAGCTTCATAAGGTTACCCCTTGCTTGAGGTTTAATTTAGAAAAGTAACTAGAATGCTATTGAGCTTAAAAAAATTAAAAAAAAATTGCTAATCCCCTTGGGTGTTAACCTTAGTTCAAAATCAATACATACACTAGAAAGGTGGGAGTCAAATGCAAATTTCCACAAAAAAAACCTCAACCCTGAAAGTGCCGAACTATTGCCCTATCACCCTGAAACTTGCATAATATTAAAACTATCCAAAATCTGGATCGGATCTAGAATATATACTGGGGGTCGTATAAGAAGGACCTTTATTCTTTATTTTTTTTTTCTCACCCAGCTTATAAATCGATACGTAAGCTTTTTTACACAACAATTTTCTGGTAGTACCCTCAACGCCATAAGATTACCATATTTGGAATATTTTACATCTGTCCTTCTGCATCAGGACCCCGACCTTTCTTCCTGTGCCCCACAGAGGTGCTTGATATGAAAAATGTCCCTAGAAACTTGACTTGAAAGGAAACCACCGTTCTGTGTGCTCAAACTCAATGCTGTAGAAGGGGGGAGCAGCGGGGGTATGGAGTAGGGCGGGGATGCATGATGGAAGAATGGCTATTTCTATTTTTAGAATCCTGTTCGCCAGGTATACTCTATACATGCTCCAGCACTCCATATATATACATACATACATAACAGCAACTTTCTGTTATAGGCCCTCTCACCCACTTGAGTATATCCACCATTGTTATCCGGCATCATACACAGAGGCTAGCATCTGTTGAAAAATTTCTTTTTCCACCCCCGTACATCTCATTTCTACCTGCTCACGTGTCGTAGCCCCTGTTCGACGGAGCCGCCCCATTCATGTTTCACAGGCTCACAAAGTATCCTCTCTGTGCTCGGTTCAAAGTTCCAAAGCTATAATGTGAAAAGCGTCAATCTGTCTATGATAGTTGTGTTTCAAACGCCTCAGCTTTGCGTTGGCTTCTATGAATTATGACTGTGAAGCCCCCCACCCACCCGGAAGGATACACCGACCGGGCCAGGAATAGAGCGCCGCCCTGCAGCTGAACCCCGCTCGGGGGCGGCCGTTTGCTCAGATCCCGGCGACAATTATTACTTAGTGTGTAAGTAATGACCTAGTTTTGGGATCCAGAGTGCCTAAGCCGATTTCGCAACTATATGTATCCTCTGCAGGACTCCGGGTGTCCTTCGAAAATATATAGATCGATTTTCTGTTCACTTTGCAATTTAATGAACTGGAACTTGATGATTGCTTGTGAGTGTGTGTGTGTGTGTATGTGGACGAGTCCTGTAATGCGATTATAGGAGTTTGGTATGATTATGATGTGAAGTCGCGAATTTAGATCCGGTTACGTCCTTAATGACGGAATTTTCGCAAAATGAATAGCACCAAATTTTGATGGTATTTAGTTTGAATTTTCGGAACTAGAAGGGGGGGATTTGCGTTTTGTGCTTGTTAATTAGAGAAGTTGTAAATGATGCCAATTCTAGAGATGATTAAAAGGGGGGAAACCGTTTGACTCCACGGAGAATATCCCTTTTAGTGCAGTTGGGATAATGGGATTTATTTTAGGACATAGAAACTTAGTCGTTTATGGCCGATGATCTACTGCAGTAGCTTTAGAAGCCGCTTTTGTCTTTTATGTATTAGAACTAAGCTTACAACTCAAACAACAGTCCGTAGGTCTCGTGATCGTGCCATATCTAGTAAGCTATGTAAGTACGAGGGATACAATCGGATTCAGGCTATGAGACATAAAGTGTTCGATACACACTGACGATGTATTATTGTTACAGGCAGGAGAAAGGTCGAGGAACTGCTATAATGACTAAGATAAGAAAGGTGAATCACTATCTATGTGATGCAACCGAAGACCGGAATCGAACCACAGACCTCTGGGATGGTAGTTGTTCGCCTTAAGTCCCGCCAACAATCGACGAAGCGATGACGCTTTACTATTCCGGTGATGAGAAACGAGAAGCCGGCTTCGAGTTTATGGTCGATCGACTGTCAGCAGCATTATCGCATACCAACCGATATCCAAGCGTTTCGCGGTTATAACAATCGGTGGAACTATCAAGACCTATTTCGTATCCGTTCATGCGCCAACGGAGACCAGCCCAGACACGAACAAGGACGAATTTTAAGATCAGCTTCAACCGACCTGATACCTCCAACCGAATTAATCATACTCTCGGTGGTCTTAAATGCACATTCAAGTAAAGATCGAACCGGCTGGGAAGGAACGATGGGCAAATTCGGGCACGGAGTAATTAATAACAACGGCTTACGCCTCCTTTCATTCGCAGCTTCAAACAATTGGATCGTTGGCAACAGCATCTTCCGCCATCCACTCAAACACCAACTCACCAGGCGAAATTCATCCGGCAACAAACTCGGCGATGCTAGACTACGTTTTGATCAACGCAAGATTCCGATCGACGTTCCGATCTAAGTAATGCGTGGCCCGATTTTGGATCATTATCTCGTTCAAACAAAATTACAGATCCGATTGCAAATAAAGATGAAAACGACGCCATCACCAGCCAAGAAGAATTGGGCGCGCCTACGGGACCCGGCCATCGGGTGAGAGTTTCAAATGACATTATCCAACAAATTCGCGGCGCTCGTTATACTGGACGAAATCGATGTTGAAGGAAGGCAATTATCGGAGCTCATTGTGGGGGTGTGCAATAGAGCTGTGTCCTAAAGGTAAACGGACGCAGCTCTGGATCTCGGACAACTTTTTGGACTTCGTCGGTCAGCTGAAATGATTGAGACGATTGAACAAAAATGTTCGACAGAAAATTAAATCGGAACGAGAAGCGTACTGGAATAACGTTGCCGCCGACAAGGATGAATCGGCGTCTAGGCACGAGTACTGGTCGCTATACCAGACAATCCGGCGGTTAGGTGGCAAAACAACATCAACAAACGACAACATCAAAAAATCGGATGGAGCGTTGGTGACCTCTCCGCCTGGGCGCCTGCAGCGGTGGAGAGAGTTCTGTACACGATCCACCACAAGGTCCAGCACCCGAACCGTCGACATATCCGTTTCTCGATACCGACCCGACAGTTATTGAGGTGAAGAGTTCTCATTCGAAGGGATTTTTCCGAGTAGTTCCCGATTCAAATGGGTGACCGATAGGGAGACGTCGATTCGCCACTTGTCTTCGACATTATGATCGACGCGATTATGCTTGGAGCATTCGATGGATGACTTGGAGTTCGATACGAAGACAACAATTTCGTTACCGACTTGATGTTCGCCAACGATAGCGCTGTCTTCGCCGACATAGTTGCCGAAGCAATGGACCTTTTATACGACATTTCCCGCATTGCCCTAATACTGGTTAAAAATCAATGCAGAAAAGACCAAAGTGCTCACAACGGACGGATCGAGGGCCAGTATTCACCTTAATGGAACCCAAATCGAACAGGTTTTTTTGTTCAAATATTTGGGATCATTGGTTGAGGAAAAGCAAGTGGTATAGACGGCCGACGCTCAAAGCCGCATCGGCCAGGCAAGAGCAACATTCAGTTCGCTCAAGTGGTGCATATGGAAACGTAGAAATGTTACCATCAAAACGAAAGTAGGGCTTCACCGTACCTTGATCCGTTCGGTTAACTTTCTGGATCGGAAACGTGGAGACTGTTCAATCTAAGGACGTAAAAGGTGTCAGCAACAAATGGTGGTTACAAGTACGAGTCATAATATATTTGACTTTCTGCCCAGATGTGTCCAGATAGATGATAAAATGTTGCGTTTGTATTTTGAAAGTGGAACATCTACTTGCCCCTGACCTGATACTCTTAAGCGTCCTTCTCATTCAATTACACCGAAATGTTGTACGAAAATTAATTCGTACGACGCTTTCTCAGTCTCAAGCTTATAAAATTAAAAACAATCCCACTGCAATCTTTTTATATCTCTTAATCCCAACATAACTGTTCCCCATCTCCCAGTGACACTCCGTTTTAGTCCTTTAAGCATTTCCCAAGTTTGTACAAGGAGCACCAAGTAATTCCATTTTAGCATATACATTCCATTCCCATCCGCCGAAAACAGCGCGCGCGGCATCCGCCCATCATCCACCTTTGGAGCCAACAACAAGATGAAGAATCACCAAGTCATTAATTCTCTTCCGCATTTCATTTATTTCATTTCCCCGGTTATCGCGATGGATTAAGCACTTCCTACCCCGGATAGCAGCATTTCCGCTGGCGGCGAACCCCTATCCACCGCCAGTCGTAATCCTCAGGGTCCTGGCTTAAGCTCGCCTTATTCCTTGGCTGGCTTACCAGCAGATCACAATTTTATTTATCGTCCTTGGCGACAGCGTGATCGCGGCAACATCAGAGCACTGGCGGTAGAGAGCACCTTTATTAATTTCAAGAAAGGTGAAGGCAGGTGGGCGGAGGAAGTTCCTTTTTTACCTGGAAATGCGCGTCATTTAATTAGGAGCATCAACATTGAGTTGAACCACCAAAGTTCCTGTTTGTGCCGGAGTTTTGGTATCATTTGCTAATTAATGTGAAAACAGTTTCTGCCTCGCCCTTCTGCCCCCCGTCCGCCGCCCCTGCCTAGTTTATTGTGGGGAAAATTCTCACCAACATCACCACGATTGTGCTTTGGTCATTTACCTCGTTACAGGACTTTTCTGTCAGGATGTCGCGGAGTGAGTCCAATTCACAGGACATTATTAAGTTGATTAATTGGTTCAGACGATGAAAGAGAGTTGTCCTGCTGCTGTGCCGTCAGGGAAATCTCTCTATCTATACACACACATACATTTTATCACTGTATATAGATGTAGAAATTTCAGGTTAATTAGTTTAGATGATGGCCAGAGGTTGCTGCCAGAAAATTTCCTTTTATCTTAGTTTTCGGATTTCTGCCTGTTATGTCCAGGACGACTCCTTGGGTATTTCTGGGGGCCCCGGCTTGATTGATTAATCCTAGGTGCGGGGGTCTCGTATCGGCACAAATTGCTTCGCCAGGAGACCCATTTGCCAAAATTCTATTGACACTCTTGTGTTGATTTATCAGTATAGCCCAAAGGTCAAGGGTTATATGAAATGATGAAATGCTTGTAGTGGTGTGGTGGTGGTGGTGATAATGAACAATGCGACGAATCCATTATCGAATCGGAAAATATATAATTAGGAAATTGACAGCCAAAGTGTTATCTAGGGACAAAAATCAATCAATTGAAGCGTGGTGGTCTTAGTTTCAAAGCCTTTTTTCTAGTTAGTTGAAAAGGACAATGGGAAAATTTGGAGCCATCTTCAATAGGAAAAAAATTGACTTGTGGAGGCATAAGAAGTCTGCTGGGTATGAGTTGAGGATATAGACTATGTTTTTCTCGCTTAGGGATATACTCAGCCGCTGTAAAACTTCATTGTCACGTATGAGTATTCGCATTGGCAGAATTTTCAGTTTTCATTAATCCTACTTTCCTCTACTTAATCTTCTGGAAGATTCTGATTTGCATCAAGTTCTCCAAGGTAAAACGAAACTCGCCGGCTTCTAGCATGCAACAGGCACACTCTAGCCTGCACGGCGTCCACAACTAGCATGCAAGAAATCGCCTGTAGGGCTTTAAAATTAAGCATACTCAATAGACTGGTTCTCGTTCGATTGCGTAGGTCAAGCAGCATTGGACGTGGTCAATGCTTAGCTGGGGGACTGCTTGGTAAAAAAAAACCCTCGCGTTTGGAATGGCCTATGCCGATACGGACGCACTTATAAATGTTCATGCCTGTAGCAGGAACATGCCTGCTTTAGGGATCAAATTTTTAGTTTTTAGTGTCTGTGTCGAGAGCGTGCATCTAGAGGGTGCTCATCAAGGCCGGGACGATGGGGCTTACGGATCAGCGACGTACCGTCTATGCTTTCTTGGGGAAGATGACTTCGACGAATCTCGTTACCCAATACATGGTAGGTGGACAGCACTATATCAAGAAGCTCCTGTCTATCCTCTCTGTGGGTCTCTACCACTGCCTAAAAAAAGAACACCTCCTTCTTTTGTACGAGGGATTGATGAGAATCTTATATCATTCCAACACCAGGGGAATATTTGAGACTGAATTTCTAAGGTCATCCCCACGACAGGAATCACCGCTAAGAATGCGAGGTAAAGGGGCGCTTGGGTGTGGGAATCGGTTCATGACCTTGACATCTCTCTCAAGGTTATGGCCTTGAAACTTGTAAAAAAAGTAGCATGCCGCTAGGACTAAGTCCTGGAGGCAGTATCCTGTTAACAACTCAGTGCCATCTAGTGAAATCCGGCTAAAACCACGAGGAGCGCGTATGAAATAATTGTTTTTAGCCAGATTTTGTTGGAAGCCACTGACTTATTTACACACTACTGGCCTAGAACTTTGACCTAGTAACTAGCGACTTTTTTACCAATTATAAAGCGCGTGACCTTGTTAGGGTGTTCAAGGTCATAAACCAATTCTCACTCCCAAGTGCCCATTTACCTACTGGTAGTGTCAGATTCCTATTGCCTAAACTCAACCACTCTTTTTGCATGACGTTCAAGCCCACACCAGTACGAACCGTAAAGGCATTACTTCAGCCTGGCGACATCACTATCGCCCTTAAAAAAAGATCCTACAAGGGTGGTCGTCAGAGCAGGACCAGTCTAGCCGTCTAGCTTCCTACCTGCTATTGTTCCTCTCCTCTCCTTTTTCTGTTTTTGTACGCTTCGAAAAGCCCAAGCTTCGGGTGGATGGCCTTTACCACCACTTCCATCATTCTCCAAATATCCTCCGACCTTAGCATATGGTCCAGGATATTCTCAGGCATCAGCGATTGCTCCCAAGACAGCCCTATGCTACAAAACTCACAGACATTTAAAGAGGGCATGCTCTGCGTCCGTTTTATCGTCTAGGCATTCTTGGCAGAACGGGGAATCGTCCAACCTGAAGCCGATGAAGGTGTGCCTATAACCTTTATGACTACTTAAAAACTGTGTGAGGTAGTAGCTCACCTTCCCATATATCTTTATAACGCACCTCTCCATATTTGGTATAAGTCTATGTGTCCATGGGCCTTAGTAGAATCGTCCTTCCTCTCCTGCCATGCTGCAAAGGAGTGGCTGCGCACTAGAGTCCGTCGCACTTCCTTTGACATCCTCTGTTGAATATTCCGGCTCGTACAACCTCTTGCCCTCCAGTGCAAGAATACCAATGTTAATCATTGCTTATATGACACAAGCTGCTCATTTATCGGACGTAGTGCGGAATGCACACCATACTCAAAGGACGCCGATAGGTAGTTTATTTTCCTCCTGTTGACCATTCTCTTCAAAGATGCTGCCCACACATATAATAGGACAGAACTAACCACGATCACGACGACCAGTAACCGTGATAAGGAGGCGTCGGTTTGGCTTGGGACCCCCTTTGCTGAAATAGACTTTTCGGTCAATCATCACTCCCAGATACCTATCCATTTGACGTTAGCCGACTCATCCCACTTCCTCCTGTGGCCATACACCAGAATCCGTCTCAGACTGGAGCCTACTATATTAGTGTTGCGCTGATGGTGGAGTCTTTTCCTCCGTGCTCCCGGACAAAGTTGAGTATCACCACATCATCACTCCAAGATATCTAAAAGCAGGCTGAGAGTAGATGACCCTGTCACCTACTTTCTTCGCTATGGTTTCCACTATTTTCTGCCATGTCCGTTTTATACTCAGCTAGCATTAGACCAGCGTTCTGGAGCCTCGTCTTTAACTCCCCTAGCAGGTGGTGTTGGATCGCGCTTGTGATGCCTTCGGTACGGCTATTGTCGCCGGATTGTCTGAAGGTTTTTGTTCTCCCCTCATTGACCCCCTTGCACGTTGTTTTGTCCCGAGCCAGAATTATACCCTTAATTAGTCCAGCGTTTGTTCTATTAAAGAGGGTGACTACAAAGGTATATGTGTAGCCTTTTTCGCTCGGAGTCTTGATACTCCAAGTGAATGGGTTTCTTCAGCTCTTCGTACTTGTACACTGTGGACGGGTTACGGATATTTTGTTGAATTTCTGTGACGATGTCTGCGTGCAGACTCCCTAGTATTGTGTACTGTCCTGCATGGAGCCGTTGGTGTAGAATTGAGCCTCTAACTGCCAGAACCATAAGTTCCTTTTCCAGAACGGTCAATTTTCCGATGATGCCTGTTGCTTGGGTGGGTGCTATCGCTTCCGTAGCTGGTGTCTAGTCGGATTCCATCGTTGGGGTCACCACTTTGGCTCGTCTTCCTTCTTCCTGCTGTTGTTGGGATTTAAACTGAACTGTTCTGAACTGGTGCAACTCTTATGGACCTTTGGCCAGTAGATCAGAACTGCGTAGGTTGTGGATTTGATGCACTACGTCCAGTAGGTATTTTAGGGTTTAATCCCCCTCTCGCCATTTCCTTTGTCCTCTAAAGCCTCTCACTCTTGTTGGAGAGGAAATGTATGGGTGTTTCGGTGGATTTGCTAGGAGTAGGTATTGCAGCCATTTAGTATGTTAACCAATCTGCCAGCGGGACTATTGAAACTAATCAACCAGCGAAGACAGCTAACAAATAAATATTTTTCTGGTTATTTTTTAAAGGCTTGTGTCACTTCTATTATGATAAATGACGCAACCGAATGACAGATTTTAGGCGTTGGGCTTCTCATTATATCATAATTGACACGGTGTCTGTAAGGGTAATTATGCAAATCAATTCAGTGGTGCGTGTCGAGGTAATGTTGGCATATTCTAGGGATCAGGTGTAATTAACCTGTGAGTGTAATTAATTGGGGTTAAGGACCTTTGATTGTATACAAACCACATAGAGTATGGTTTGAGCGGGGTTTTGTTTTCTAGTTATACTCTTAGATACAAATTGATTGAGATGATAAAGTAGGTAAGTCTGATTATCGAATTGATTTAGCTCAAAATTTAATACAAAATTTACACAGATTAAAAAATTATGTAAATAAAGCCCAGAAAAACAACTGCTAATCGCATTTCCTTTCTTGTAATAATACTCCTCCGCGATCGTTTATTTATCATACCTCCAAGATATTTATCTCATGAATAATAAACGCAGATAAATCTTCAAAGTATTCCACATTTCCCTTTGTTCATCGGTAAATACTAAAACTGAAAACCTATCAACATTTCCCACCACCTCTCCATCACCTGCAATACATACAGCCATGTCCTATCCAAAAAAGCAAAGGTTAAAGAAAACCTTTTTTAGACCTTAATCATCTTATTTTGGGATGTGGGCTACAGATCGAAGCGAAATTCGCCGATGCTCTGCTCTGTCTGTGTTTTCACCGCGAAACATTGATCCTGAGGGGTTTTTCCTGTTCATTTCATCCCCATGTTTTATATACATATATATTTTTCCCGGGGTTTTTTGGAAAAATAAAAATTGGCATTTTGATTGACATATTTCGTAGGGAAAATATTGCAGGAACAAAAAAACACAAAAAAAAAATCTCACATTTTCTGTGGTAGGTTGGCTTTTATCAGTAAATTGCTACGTTCCCAATATATGAGAGCATGTCACAAGGATAAGGTATATTCAGTTCGGCGGATCTAACGCTTTTTTTCTCAGCCATGATTGAAAATTCCATGCAAAATGCCTCATGGAGAAAGCGCGGGGGAGAAATTATTGCTGCTTTCTACATAAAAAAAAATAAATAAATAAATAAATATGTATAAATCCAGGTACACGCATCCAGAACATTTTCCACGTGTGCAGGTGAGCGTGAGTGTAATATTTTCATATTTTCCCGGTTCGAATTTAATTAACATGATAATTTCGCATTTTAGTCCCTTTGTTAACTGGGAAATAATTAAAAAATTAATTGCAATTTTGTGTGTGAGAATGAAGGGTTGATGCTGCTGCGAGCTTATTACATGCTATATGGTTTCGTGTTATGCAAACAAATTTTTTTTTAATATGGGAGATGGAGAGTATTAATATATCAAACGGGAACTCGATGTTATTGGATGGGTTTTCATTTGTGGTTTAATATATAATTTTTAATAAAGCATGCAAATTTAATTATTGGCATTTTGGTAGCAGTAGTGGGAGCACTTCTATAGAATTGAAAACAAATATTTGGCAAAATGAGTCTGAATTTAAGGGGTCGAGCCGAATCTCACATGGGAGACTTGGTAAGTATCACGTAAGTTTTATTCCTCCAAAAACAGTGAAAAATTGCGAGAAAACTAGGTTAAATTAAGCAAAATATGTTTCTCCAATAAAGACCCCCATTCACTTACAGGACGCCCGCCCGGCAGGTACGTCCTGATGAAGACCACACAATACTCAGTCTGACTGAGGGATGAGGACCTCAGCTATCCGCCTGACACGCCATAACATGCAGGTGACATCATGACAGACACCAGCCAAGACGACAGTTTTGCTTAGCACTTTGTTAATTCAAGTGTCAAAATTTTCATGGCCTCAGCGAAAACTTTAAGCCGGCTCCACACTCCCGCTGTGAATTCACAGCGAAAATTCACGCCGTATCTACTCCAATCGGAAAACAAGGCGCGAACTGAGTGCGAAAACAATCTACACTCGCGTTCACGGGTTCTCGCAGATGTTCACGGTGTGAGTGTCGAACTGGCGTTAAAGGCACAAACAGAATCACGCGGCGGCGACTGGCTGGGGCGGCGACGGTGACTGGAAAAACGTTCAAAATACTTGGACCACCATATGTGCTAACACAATGATCAGGCGACACAGAAAAATTAAATGTATGAGAAATTTTTTCGCCGCCGGTCGCCGTTACCCCCGCGCGCCAATCTGTTTATGGTTTAAGGTGGCTACAGACTCACGGCGTGAACACCCGCGAGCAAGCGTGAATGCGTATGTGGATGGCTCTCTCGCTGCGTCCTGCTTTCCGTTCCGAGTGGATACGGCGTGAATTCTTGCCGTAAACTCACGGCGTTAGACTGAATAGAGAAGTTGAGATCTTCAGGCACGAACTGACCATAAATTCCCACACACAAAGATTTTCGTCAGTTTTCTGGGATTACAGGCCCCATCTAATTGGCGGCCGGTGAGGGTGCGGTAAAGGTCGTCGTCGTGTTGTCCGTCCGGTTCCGAGGCATTGTTTGCCGATTCGTAGCAATGGTGTTTTTTATGGGTGTTTTTTTTACCCTCAGCCCAACCGACTTAAAACTCTGTTTTGTGGCGCAGAGAGCTCGCCATTCGCCCGTCTCCCGTTAGCTCCTTCCGAAGAAGTACCCCAGAGGGCACCGCGAGGAGGTGGGATTAGGACTTGCTAACAGGTCTGCGACAAGGCCTTGTGGCCCTAATCTACAATCATTTTTATATCCTTATTTATTGAAATGCACATGTATGTTAATTTTTCGAATAGTAAAACGCATAACGAGCAAATGCGCTGGACACACTGGTATACACGCTCTCGCTACAAGCAGGATGAAAATGCACTAGCAACGGCATACACCATTGCAAACGCGAGTGTCCTTTTACCAAACGGTCCCCCAACTAAGTACTAACCGCGTTGAATACTGCTTGACCTAGGCAATTGAACGAGAACCGGTCTATTGAGTATGCTAATGGGAACTTTTATGGTCACCAGGATAAATGCGCATTTTCTTCGTCCTATACAATTATAATTTTGCTCCCTTTGGCCTAGAAAAAGTGTGAGCATCCCCTGCTTCGTTTGAACTATTCCCTGCGTCTTTTATTGGTACCTGCCTGTAGCGGGATGATTTAAAAAAGTTTAATCTTTGTTTCATTCTAAGTCAGTCATCCCGTTTTTCAAGTGACGTGCAGGCGTGCTTTTTGCAGGCTAGGAATGGCCGAGTTTTATTTTTACTCGGGCAGTACATCTATGAAGGGAGTTAAATGGGATTAAAAGCAGTTCAAAAGTAGGAATAGAGCTGGTGATAGAATTGAGCCCTGAAGAAGACCTGCAGAGATTGTGTGGGGATTAGATACAAATACGTTGATTAAACGATCAGAAAAGCAACTCTCAATCCAGTTCATTAGATTAAAGTCAATACCAATAGCTTGGAGTTTAGTCAATAGAGTGGTATGCCACACTGTATGAATGGGTTTGGAGATATCGTGGACAACCAGGCCAGATACACTAAATCAACGGATGCTTTAGTTGAGGTGCTTAGTTAGACATACAAATAGGTGGTAGTAGGTAGATATTTTCAATCTAAGGCCGTACTGCTTGTCGTCCAATTTTATTTTCTAATTAAAAATACCTGTTTTTCTTCAGTAAATGTTTAGCATTGGGGCTCCAGACCAATATCGCTCCAAAATTGTTTTCAGGTATTCAGAGTGATTTTTGAGTGCAACCCAATAGTAATTTCAAAGCGGAGAGACATATTTTTGTTATCACAGCTATGTAAATTGAGAATCCAGGCCAGGATCGCTTTATACAATTGTTTAGTTATTCAGAGTGATTGATCCTTCTCCTCCGCAACACCGAAATTGGTAAATATTCATGTTTTTAGCACTCAAAAATCACTCTGAATACCTGAAAATATTTATGGGCTCAGCAGTTAATCGAAATGTATTAATTTTGGGAGCCTGGTTTGATTTTGTTGTTCTCGATATCTATAAGACCTTTGATAGACTATGATTAATTTAACTCTAACTCCAACTTAACTATTGATATTACCTCAGTTACAACCTCGAATCTAAAAACCATACAATATCTGCTGATATCTCATAGTGGTTAACTTTATCACCTGCTTTATTCCAAAACTGATGAATAATAGACTTGACCATAATATCCATCTGTCAACAATTAACATAAATTATTTAACATTTCCCCCAACAACAACAACAAAAAACACAGCATCGTCTGAAGTTGAACTTGGAAACACCTGTAAAGTATTTCGTCTAAAGCATTTCCATAGAGAAAACCAACAGTCTAGAAATTTCATGAATTAAAGGCATTGTCTATCACTTTATAATTTACCAAAATTTTCGCCAAACCTCAAATACAGAAGAGACCTTAATTATAATTTTAGCATTGAGTCGAAGGTGTATCATGAATTCATCGAAGCATAATTCTCCTCTGTGTGTGTGTGTGTATTTCTTGTGTCCATAGAAATGTAAATTATTTCTCGAGTGCTTATGATGCTTCTTTATTACATAGATATATTTATGTAGAGAGATAGATAGATGGAGAGAGATGAAGTAGGTGGGGTGGGTCGGGAGTCCTCTTGATGATATCCTAATTTTCTCAAGCAACAAACCTGCCCACCTTGAAACATTTATATTTGGTTTCACAAAAGCGTTGGAGGTTCGCTTTTATTTTATTTTATTTCATTTTATTTAAACAATTCGTATTTTTTTTTTTTTGCTGTTGGGCCATTGTATGGGTCTCATTCATTTTACTTAATACCTGGATGAAATTTGCTGAAGGCGACAGGTAGGAATTGGGTACAGGTGGTTGGGGCGGAGGGGAGAGGATATTAAATAATAAAATATCTCAAAACACATGGACTAAGAGGAATTTCTTGTCGTTTTTCTTGAGATATTTGTCAAGACATATCATAATATCAACAACAACAAAAAAAAAAAAACAGATGGAAGTAATTAAAAACCAGGATCAAAATTTGCTATGTTCCTACTTGATTTTTTTCATTATATAAATTAAAATAAATTTTTATGTTTTTTTTCCACCAAAAATTCATAAGAAACACAAAAAGTGCTCAACAACATAAAAAAAAACATCAGGTAGGAATTTCACTAATAAATTTCACCTTTTATAAAATGAAATTTAATAAATCAATACCAATCAGAAAATCTCTCTTGGTTTAAACTGTTGATTGATCATTTCTCACTCTGCAGTTGAGTTGTAATTCAATGGAAATCTAATTATAATTAATTTCCATTGAGTATTTGATTATTGAAATCAATTGATTTTCAGCTCAATTAATGTTTCCCTATCATTTAACCGCAAACCAGTTTGGCACGTGTATGGAATCTGTATGGATTTTATATTAATTAATATATGGATTTACATTAAACATGCTTGGGAAAAAGGATATCAAAGGGAGAATTTAATTGAAAATATTTTTTAGGATTTTATTTAATAAATTTTGTGTTTTCATATGTGTATTAATGAACTTCTTCGTGTTTGTTTTTCTCTTTCTCTTAAAAACTTCGATCCCGAAGCAATTGAGTTGATAAATGTCATGCTTGTAGGTTGTGACATTTCTTTTACGTGGGTTATCGCAGTCATTACTTTAAAGGCTATCAAGGGATGCCCTCAATGTGGAGTTTGGTTCTAGTAGCTCTGGCCACTGATTGTGGACTTTTGACCAAACTGCGCTAATCTCCTTTCGATCTCATCAGCTATGCACATAATATTTTTTTTTTTATATGAAAAAACCAAGCTTAGGTGTAACCCTTTATACTACCAGTCCGTCATGTCGTTCAGTTCATGGTGCAATGTCTAGTAGTAAGCTTGGTTGGTTAGGAAAGGTTAGTAGGGGTCTGGAGGGTGTAGAAGAAAATGACGATGAACCTCACGTTTGAACTTTAAGGTGTTGTACGAGTTCGGAAATACCGACTGCGGGAGATGATTCCACAGTCGAGTTGTTCTATTCATAAACGAACTTCTAAACCGTATTGTGCGTGAACGGGAGCTGTAGGGTATGGGGGTGAGCCGAGCGGGCTACTCTTGTGTTGCGGGAAAAGTATTGCCGTGCAGGCAGGAGGTCCTGAATTTCAGTGGAACAGTCGCCATGGTAATAGCGATAAAGAATGGAGAGGGCTGCTACATTCCTACGGTGGCTTAAGGTGTCTATGGAGGCGCGAAAGGGGCCATCACCAATGAGTTTGAGGGCACGATTTTGCACCTTGTCGAGACAAGCCAAGGTGGTTTTTGGGGCGCCTGCCCAGATATGCGAGTTGTATTCGAGGCGCGGCCGAATGTAGGATTTGTATATTGTAGCCAATGCGGCTGGCTGGAAGAGGAACTTGCATCTCTTGAGAAATTCAAGGCATTGGGAGGCTTGTTTGGCGATTTGGAATATGTGATCATTCCATCGCAGATGCTCCGTTAAAGTTACCCCTAGGATGTTGAGAGTTGAGTCAGCCGTTAGATTCGCTTTATCCACTGAGATAGGAGGAAGGTCGGTACATTTTTTGTTGGAGATCAGACAGTGCTTCGTTTTTGTGGCATTGAATTCGACGCGGTTCATTTCGCCCCAATGAAGAATCGATTCGATATCCCGGTTGATCGAAGTCGACATCAGTTGACGGTGGTAAAGACAAGGTCTGGCACGTGCTTGTCTTATATTGTCGAAGGAGTAAGAGAAATTCAGAGTACCGTCATCAGCGAAGCAGTGAAGTGGGTTGGAGGGGATTGAGAGCAGATCATTAATGAAGATTAGAAAAAGTGCGGGTGAAAGAATTGACCCCTGGGAACTCCGGCCGAAATGGCGTGGGGGTTGGATTCGACGCCATCCATGCACATAATTATACCATCACTGTCTCGGGAAAGTTGGACTTGACCATAGCAGACAATGCCGGCGGATCGTGTAAGGCCCGGGTGGGTAGCCTGGCAACCTCCCTCTCCTTAAACTGTTTTTATATTTTATAGGAAATAACGTAGGGCGCTTCATTGTGAATCGGAAGATGGGTTGACGGTGTATAGGACAAATGAGGAGTTCCGCAGGGATCTTGTCTGGGCCCTTTGCTGATCACAATGTATAACGATGTGTTGTACAGTTGCGCTTGAGTTCGAGGACCACATCGAGGAAGTGATCATAGGATGACGTCTCGATGACATTGAATTATGCGCAAACCAAGCGATCTTGGAAATTATAGCGTGGAATGAAAGCACTGGTCCGACGCTTGTTAAGCACAAAACTGAGGATGAAGGTATGGGAACAAATGATTCACTCACAGCTCACCCTAGGATACCTGAGAGTGATGATCGACCGGATGAAAAAATTTTGCACACTTGTAGAACATGGCGAATAGGGGCCCCATACCAAGGCGTCGCCTCCTGATGGCGAAATTGATTATCTCAGACGAGCTATGCGCAACAATGTAGGCAGCAAAGTTTGAAGAAGAAGGTTAACATCAGAAAATGAAGGACGGCATATAGACTGAGCAGTCTCCGTGTGTGCTGTTCTCACAATACCACTTCCAATGATGAGGCGTGCGCAGTGATGATCTCCAGAGACATATGGGTGAGAAGAGGCATGCTTCTCTAGGAGAAATTAGAGGCAACGCCGAAAAACTTCCTAGGACACATAATGAAGAACGAGGATGAATGGAGGAAAGTGTAACAAAGCTTAAAGCTATACACAGGAATTTGAGGCTTGAAAAAGCCGAAGAAAAGAGAAAGACTCAGGAGTATTAGCTGTTATAAAATTCGAATCGATGAGACCTAGGTCTATTTGTATCCTGACTTGGGGTCTTACATCACAAATGATGTACTGGTTGTACAAAACTATAGCTTGGTTGAAAGAAGAGCAAACAGGTCACGGTGATCCACAATTACAACAGACCAGGCCCGCCACAATAGTAAGACAATTGGGACGAATTGCCCCGGGCCCCAGGTCAGAGAGGGCCCCGAAAATGGATTGAGAGCCAAAAAGTTGAAACCCCTACAACCTTGCGTTCTAAACGTTAAGCATGCAGTAGCCTAAGATATATTCTATTCTAGACTATGTAACTTTAGGTCGATTCGAGAATCAACAATCGACCGTTCGTTCTGAAGCTCTGAATGAACTTATTCTTATCACAGATTTTAAGTAGCTGGGTTGTGGGTTTGACCCTAGTACATTTGTCCCTTACACGACGGTAAATTGTACTGTGGCCACAATTTTTTGAAATGCCCTACTACTTTTGGTATAAGCGTTAATAGCTGCACCATCACTTACCGAAAACCAAACCCACAAATCTCAAGGATCGCCATCAGTCCATTTTTTGCATTGATGTGCAGGTGTTCACAGTTTTTTATCGACATTTCTATTCGCACCAAAAATTCGGGTCTCATGGGCCAAACGGGTTGAAAAAGGCTCGGGATATGGGCTATAAGGGCCGCAAAGCGCCCCGGTAGCAATTTCTTCCAGAATTGGACAAAATCTTTGAACTTGCAATCCGTGCTCTATCTACTGTCTGAGATGATTTCAAAAATTTCCCTGACCAATAGAAGCACGCAAGCAAAGAACTTTCCTAGGCACGTCCATGTACAATTTTAATCCGGTTAACGGATTTTTATGCGGAAGCTTCCAACACGGAGAAACGATATAGAGGGTACGGGCAATGCCGGCCGATCGTCTTAGGCGCAGGTAGGTAGCCAGACAACCAAACTCCTATTCAAACTACTATCTAACTGCATACCATAAGTCCGTTGAACTGAAGTTCGGCCAAGGTAGGCTTTGATGCGCCTTTTAACTAGGAAACAGGATCTTGGCTTACCTTAATCAAAACGCTTGTAAAAGGTGTTTGTTGTATTGCCTGCCGAGAGCCCCTTCATGTTTCATCCTTTGTTTTTTGTGGCTATTTTGAAGTGTTGGCAGTTGATGTGCTTGATTTCAAGCCACTGCCGGTGCACCCACTCCCTCAAACTCCAACTCTCCACCAGTTCAGTTCAAATTACGAAACTCCTTCTCTTTAGAAAGGCTTTTAAAACTATTCAGTTTAGCTGCATCTTAGCCGGGTCTCATTCTTCTCCAATATATCCAGGGACTTTTCGTTGATTTAGGAGAAACAATGTAATGCGACACAGGAGACACAGGAAAAGCTTTCCAGGCTCCAAATTTACTTTAACCAGACATAGAGCTCTCTTCAGGATATCCGCAGCTGGGATTAGCTTGAAACTACATTTCGTCGCATGGCCTTCTCATTCATGGCATTCTTTCTCTGGTGCTGCGTCTGCATGCGCATACCAACCGATATTTCACATACGTCATTCAAACAAAAAAACTCCCCGACCGAACTTTATGAAAATCTTTTAAACATTCATTTCCGTTTATACGCTTCAAGTGTCACCTCAAAGAATTCGACATCGTTCGCGCGATGAGGAAAATGAGGAAAAAATTACCACCACTATGGAGGCAATTACTGAATTAACTCCATTGCACATCTCCATATGAAAATCTGTTCTTCTTCAGATCTGATTGAACTGGTCCTGTCAAAGGTCATATGGATATCTTCAAAGGTATTCAAATCATTTCGATTTGCGGGTTCCAAAGGTTGTCTGTATCGGAGCCAGCTTACCTCCGGAATACAGCTCTTCTTCCGCTATTCGTCTAGCATGGCTAGTCTGAAAAACTTTTCCTCACAAATTTATTCGTTGCCACAACAAAGCTTTCTTACGTTACCAAGTCAATTTGTGACATGTGACTTCTCCCAAAATCCTGAAGCTAACTCTTGTACTAGTCTATTTGTCTAGTTTATCATCCCGGAGGATCTATTCCCTGGATATTAACATTCACTATTTATGATCGAAGTCATAGAGAAAATGCACTGAATGACTTGTCTAGCTATGGTATAAGAAACTTGGTTTTACTTGGAAACAGTGGCGCAAATCCAAAATAGATTTTCCATCCATTTGTCGACACAGATCGGAACGAAGTAATGAAGCACCTCTTCAATCCCTTCGATTCTTTTCACCAAAACCCTCAAAAAACAAAATTAAAAATTAAGAGACATATTATCATCCCCTTTGGCTATAACGTTTGCTTTGGTCCAAACTAGCCTAACTCCAATTCATGAATAATGTAAGGCGTACGTACCATCCAACCACATCTCCCGCCAGTGAGATAGACACATAATAGAAGTCATATTCTTCCCTCGCTAAATGCATGATTTAATAAAATTTGCATACGGAACCGAAGTACCCTAGTCCTCCACAGCAGCCACCACGACATATTTTACTACCAGACGGATCCACCACATCCATTCATTCTACATCCATTGCGAACAAATCCTTGTTTCTCTCCACAGTCTTCCCAAAATCCGAGAATTCGCTACGTTGCAGCCAGAAAAACACATGTACGAAGAGCATAAACACACACATCCACCAAGGACTGAAGAGAGAACCACTCTCGAAGGACCCTTTTACTCCCTTTTCCACCTCGTGAAAACTATTTCCCTTGAGGATGCAACAAGTTAATGTGACATTACCAGGGAGTTTGCCATTTCTCTGGCAAAGGCACGAAAAAGTTTGAAGGCAACTCCACCATTGCTGAATGGCAAGCATCCTTGTCGACAGTCCTTTTAAGCGGTTGCATGCAGAGAAACAAGAGATTTCCCAGAAATTGTTCGCCTTTTCTTTTTTCGAAAAAAAGGACTTAAGGACTTTCTTTCGAGTTGTTTAGTTCAGCTTGTTGGGGGTTTAGAAGATTAACAGAAAATGCCAGAGAGCGAGAGAGAGGGAAAGAGTGGGTGCAGAAAGCCAATGGCTCTGACGCTGTGGGAGGACTGTTGACCTCGTTGCTTTGATGATTTTTCGTCATGTTGCTGCAGTCCCTTACGGCTGGGATCATCTAGAGATGAATTTCTTACTTTCAACTTTATTTCCTTTCGGTGAAATTTTTGCTATGACTTGAGAACTTTTAAAGTGCTTGACAAGATGAGAAGTTTTCTTAACGAATTAAATTGAACTTTTGGTTATACAGAAGTTTCAGTTCATTGGGTTATGGTTTCGATAAGTTTTAAAGGAGGGGATTTTCATTTGTATTATCTTAAAGTGATAAATCTTTATCTTTGTACTTCTGGATAAGTCTAGTCGTATAGTACGAAAAATGTATGCTATAACTTTGTTGAAACTAAGTTAAAATCCTCAAAATATATTACAGGAATCTTTCAAGGCTTTTTTGATAAGATAGCTTAAGCTTAAGATTAATCCGTTGTACTACCAAGTCGATATATCGTTCAGGTCATAGTGCAACATCCGGTATTAAGCCTAGTTTGGAGGATAAAATTTAAATTCAGCGGGATCTGAAGCTTGTCTGACTGAGGGAATATCAGTTCAACGGGTTATTAAAAGCCTTAATATCTCACCTTGCCCTAACCGTTTTAAATCATTTCTCCACAATTGGTACGAGTCACGATCCATCGACTCTTAGTAAACTCGTCCCATATCCCTTAATTTTCCACTATAGACTAGTAGTGACCTATCTACCACCAAGCGCATACCTTCGTTCGTCTTATTACATATAGAAATGATTTTCACTTTCACCCATGTCGTGTTGCCTTAATTGCTCCAATATGGGAAAGTCCCGGTGCTTAAACGAGATGCGTTAAGCTCAAGAAGTTGCACCTCCGATAGCTATCGAACTCTGTTATATTACGCACGAAGGCTCCAGGTTTATTTTCTTGAGAATAGTCTTTTGTGTTAAAGGAGAATAACCTTCGTATGTATATGAAGCGCCTATGCCAGAGCCTCCTTCTTCACTACAAGATAGGGCGTAGGAGTTTCATAGCCGCAATCAGACGGGTGTTTTTGGCTCACCCCTTTAACCCTGGATTTGTTTGTTTGCCCAAAAGTAGGATGCTAGGTTTTCAATAATAGAGGTACCAAGCAGCTGTTTATAGGCATAATTGAGATTGTCGCCGTCAAACCGTCGGTTAATTGCATTTTGCACCTCTAGCAACAATTTCTTGTTCAACTTCCAAAATCGTGACCTTGTTGAGATCAGGTTTATGATCATTCTCTTTTCAATGGAGAGCTAGAACATATTTTTGGGAACTCCCATTGTTAATGTCAGAGTAATTCCCTACGTAGTTTTTAGGTGCCAGCATATACAGCGGGGGGCAGGCCGTTCCTCTTTCCCCTAAACTTGTAGACTGTGTCCGACTTGACCATTTCATCAAACTTCCCATCGGTGTTGGTTAATAGTAGATTTCAGTGTGCTTACTGATCTTGCCAGCGGATTTTTAGCATACAACGTAGGCATCTGTTGATGAAAACCTGAAGACGCTTTGTGATGAATTGGGTGACTTTCGATTTTTCGAAACGATACAAAAAAAGCATCATTGACTTGGCCCCTGCCTTAACGTTGGAGTTAAACAGGGGGGCCTCGGTGGTCTAGAGGTAAGGCGCCTGACTACTATCCCAGAAGTCCCGGGTTCGGATCCCGGCCAGCCCCACGGTCCTTCGCCTTTTCCACTTTCCCGCCCACATAACTTCCCTTCTTTCTTCTCCCCTCTTTACATTCCTGATTCCTCCTGTCATAGTCTTCGCTAGTCCTTCCGCGCCCCCCCCCCCCCAGCGCATGTCATCGGTTGGCTGATGAGATTCAACTCGTTTCAGGAGGCATAACACTTCAGCGAGTTGTTTCTCAAAATGCCCCGTTGCCAGAGTCGCGAAATGGTTGGAAGTAGGTGGAATAAAAAATATTGCGGCTAGGTTGTGGCAGCTCCCTCCTACTTCTCTGTCTCTCTCTTTCTACTTTCTATCTTCCGGCTAGAGCTGCTGTTCGACATTCTATACGAAAAATAGATTGTCGAACAGTACAAAGGGGCTTTCCCTAAGCCTCTAGTCTACCACATAAAAAAAAACAGCCGCAATTTGGTGTTAATTGAAATCTCTGTTGATCTTCATGTTCGGAACAAGCATGCATATGCGCTTCGTGCTCTATTTATTCTGAAACTGGCGTTTTTTTCTGCACCGCCATTTTCAGTACTGATGCTTTTGAGGTAACAAAGTTTATCTATCAATTCCACGACACGGTTATTCAGTACTGTGCGTCCAAAGGCTTACTACATAGCTTATCCCTTTTTAGTTCAACTGAGCAAGAAAAGTCGTCCATATTGTGTGAAGAGTGCGGCACACTGTTACTGTAGTACATCTTCCCCGGCTCGAGCTAAGCTGATTTTTCTCCCAGCCAGTTTATGGCTGGCTAAGGGCATTCCCATCTGGGTAAAGTGGGGTGCTCTTTCCACTTCGGTTCCCAGTCTAGCAAACTCAGTTCAGTCTACCAAATTCATCTTAGTTTCCAGTAATTCCCCTGTGTCCAGGACCCCAACGTAGAGTTATATCAAACTGAGTGGCAGTCTCACGCAGAGACCTGAGGCAGTTCAGAACAGTCGTGGATGTTGTAACTACAGAATTAAGAGTCTTGAGGGCCGCTTGACTATCCGATAGAATACATTATTCTTATGAGATATATTATTTATCTTCAACCATTTGAAAACCTCGCGGATCGCAGTCCCTTCTGACGCTGCAATGCTCAGGTGACGAAGAGTGGTATCTCTATTCAATACCTCGGAGAAAATACCGCAACCAACCCTGTTCCCAATTGTGTAGATAAATAATGACCCAGTCCGGATAACACCACCCAGCACCTGGAAGATGAAGTGAAGTCATGGTGTCAGCTTTTTTAATTTTATTTAGAAAATCACCTAATTTTATAGTCATTGTACTATCGATGAAATCTTCAATTCCGTTACATCTTCTATCATATTACTTCCTCTTATAAATGGAATAGTGTTTTTAGTAATAATTCTCATTGATTTTATCGTTTTTACATTTATTCTTGGTCCAATAAACGGTTCGAGATCCATATTATTTGAAAAGGCTGCTCTCATCTCAGCTTAATTTTAACGGGAGCACTTGCAGCCATCGTTCAAAATTAATCAAAATATTTTCCTGTGATTAAATGCAATTAAAAAAACTGCAAATAATTGAAAATTATAAAATATACCTTTAAAACGCAGAAATGCAATTCTTTTCCACATAAAACTCGTTCAAATTTAATTAAAATAATTAAAAACATTCGATGCAAATTTGTCGTGTTCGCCTATGATAATTGCACTCTCGAATGACGTTCGAAAACAACTTGTTGTTGCTATTGTTTTCAGTAGATCTCGAATTCTGACAAAAAGAAGCTTTTTCACAAGTTGTTTCCGAAAAAAAATTGTTTCTTCTTTATGATTATTTTATGGCAAAGCTTTTTCAGAATTTAATTGAAATTATGGCAGTCTACTGCTGGTCAATTTTCGTGTAAAATGATTGCATTGTTATCATTAGATATCTAATGTTATCTGACGCATTTTTTCTTAAATTTAATTTACACTTTCAATCATTAATCTTTCATTAACATGGCACTACCATATCCGAAAACAACAGTTGCCATTATCAATCACTAGATGGTGCTACCGAACTCCGAAAAACTGACAGTACATTCGATACAAATCTCCTCCAGGCAAAGTCATTAGGGCCAAGTGGGATAAATATGCCAATTTTATCGTGTATTTTGTGATAAACGCTTATCTCCAACTATACTACCTAAATCAGCATTAGCCGCCATGTCGGAATTACGTGGAAGATCTCGAAAAACGGTAGTCGCCGTAGTAATACTTTGCCTTATGCTGCTCGTCATCGCACGAGAATCCAAGAATTGTCCCGTCCCAAGGCATTTACAGAATTATATTTACGGACCGCAATTACCGACAATTTATGCAGTTACGCCCACCTACGCTCGACCGGTGCAAAAGGCTGAATTAACAAGGTGAGTCGAATTTTACGTAAAATATTCTAAATTTAATTTTACTGACGAAAATAAATTTGTAAACAAAAAAAAACTTCAACACAGGTTGTCTCATGTCATAATTCTGTCTCCGAATGTGCATTGGGTGATAGTCGAAGATGCTGATGGAACGTCGAACTTGGTGAAGAACTTGATTGCACAGAACGAGCTGGTTGAGAGATCGACTTTATTGTATGCAAAAACCCCGAAGAACTTTAAGCTCAAGAGCAAGGACCCGAAATGGATAAAGCCGCGTGGAGTCGAGCAGCGCAATAAAGCTCTGGAGTGGATCCGGGCTAATGCCAAAAAGGACGAACATAGTATAGTTTACTTCATGGACGATGACAACACATACAGCATAAAACTGTTTCAGCAAATGTCCTTGATAGAGCCTGAACGAGTTGGCGTATGGCCGGTGGGACTTGTGGGTGGACTTAAAGTAGAGAAACCCCTTTTAAGTAGCGACAATAAGGTCACCGGATTTAATTCTGCGTGGCGACCAGAGCGACCTTTTCCGTTGGATATGGCTGGGTTTGCTATTAGCACGGATCTTTTGTTACAGCGACCCGAAGCGGTGTTTTCTTATGAGGTTCAAAGAGGATACCAAGAGAGTGAAATCCTGAGACACTTGACAACTGTTGATAAACTGCAGCCGTTGGCGAATTTATGTCGAGATGTCCTTGTATGGCATACCAGGACAGAGAAACCGAATATGGTGGAGGAGGATAAACTGCTAAAGAAGGGAAAGAGGTCTGATGATGGAATTGAGGTCTAAATGGTGCTGCAGCGGCGCGTGGGTGTGCATGGTATTTTTAAGATATTTTTATAGACGCTTTTATCAAATAAATTATTTTTGTTTTATACAAAAAAGGGACTAAGGTTCTTTTAGTAACATTCCTTGAACTTGAAAATTCATAACATTAAAGATGGTCTATTTTAGATTGATTTTGTAAATGACTGAAAGAAGAGGAAGAAAAAACGTGTTTGGTAATATCATGGTAAAAAAGACGTTTTATTTCAGTAAAATTATGCATAGATATAATGGTATTTTTATGAGTCTCTGTTTAGAATCACCGACTTCATGCCAGTTTTATACAACTTCGATGGTCAATTCAGGATCCCGATCAAGGGCAGTCAAAATTGGCACATCTCATAAACAGTGTGGCAAATGGAGACGGAGTTTATTAACCCAGATAGAGACTAACAGTAGCTCTAAGCAAATTCCCTTCAGTTTTCCTAGCGGAGCTATACTGATCTAGAAGACCTTTGCTCGTGAATTTCTGAGGCGAAATACAAGCGGCCCAATTACCTATATAGTTGATAACAGTGTATGAAGTAGCAAGACGGACAGGATATGTACCACCTGAAGCATTTCCATGGCTAGATACATTAGGACAGATACAAGACAGAGAAGGAGTACCTTTAATATACATACCACGTTTATCGTCGGACGAGGGATAAACATGTGTTATACGAACGAGTCTATGGACTGAATGCAAAGCTTCTTCGATTCAGTAAGGGAGTACTGAGTCAATTAATTAATTAAGTTAAATAGAGTTTAGCTTAGAGTGCCCGTGGATGACCAGTAAGTTAGTTTAGTTATATAGGGAAAATAGGTTTAAGCATAAGAGATGGGTAACTCAGATAGGAGTCAGCTCAAAGACCCACATCTTTAAAACGAGTCAATGAATCGGCTCGCGATTCTGAGCGGAGTTGATTCTTAAATAGCCATGAATCTTTTATGAACCACCGGATCCTACAACTTCTCGGATCGGACGAATCTTTGTACTCTTTGTACCCCTCTCAGCTAATCGTAATAAGCTACCTATTGTATGCAGCTCCATTGTGTGCAGCGGATTTGAACAGAACGGGCAATAGGAGGAAAATTAGCTGCATATCGACTAGGTTGCCCTCGACTGTGCTATGCATGTCGTACTCCTTTCGATGTGTAATATGTGTCATAGCTTCCTAGCATGACAGAAGAGATGGGATGAACGTATTAAGGGGCGATGGTCCTATAGACTTATACCAAATATGTATGAATGAGGAGTGAGTTTCTATTTCACACAGTTCCTAAGCGGACATGGAGTTTATAGGCCATACCTTCGGTGCGCTTCTAGTTGGAAGATGCACGGTTCTGCTGACCTAAAGTTATGGACGATAAAGAAGATGCGGAGTATGTCCTTTCTAAACACAGGAATATGCTGAGAACAACAGCCGAAGTGCAAGTAAAACCGACGGCCATCCTGGTCCGGAGGATATGTGGAGAACGGTGGAAGTGACCCTGAAGGCCATCCACCAGAAATAAAATGGGAGCAGCTATAAATAGCTAAAACAGTCTTTTGATGCAATACCTTAAGCCGGCCGCGGACAAAACATAAGACTCCTTGCCTGATTTTTAGGTCGAGTTAAAGACCCACAGAGCTGAAAGGTAGGAGCATCTCGGTATGCATCTCGGTAATCCACCTTCCAAAGCACCTACCGGTATTTAATCAGAGAATTGGATAGCGGACTTTGTCCTTTACGCAAAAGAAAGCATAGACGTTAGCCCGCTGATCTGTATCCCCATTGTTCCGGCTCTGGCGAGGGTCACTTCTGCACTAATTCTGTTTCAAGAATTGTTAAAAGAAGTTAATGAACGAAATGAGAAGAGAAAAAATCCTTGTTACGAGAACTGGCCTTTAATTGCCCTTTTTTCACCTGGCATCAGTTCAATAAAGTTCAATTCAATCTGTATAAGTGGCTTCACTGACGGGCATGTTGAGTTCATGCTTGAAACTGTTGTTGCTTTCTCGCCAGATGTTAGAAATGCAAAAGCTCACTGGAATGATATTTCATTCTTCCAGTTGATTACTCTCTTTTTAGCGAGTTTTTACTTTCAATCTCAATTTCATGTTCTGTTGGGCGAATTCAGGCTTTATTTTTGTCTGAATTCAATATGTGAAACTGTAGGGAACTTAGGGAAAAACTGGAGCTCAGTACATCAATTTGCTAGAATTTGCGCAGTTCGATAGGTGAAACCAATAAAAATTGGCTGTTTTCGTCCATTCCCTTCTGAAATTCGATGAAGAATCTCACGGGGTTTCACAAGAGCCAACTTTTCCAACAAACTATACGTTAGAATGCTTTAGCTTCCTGTTGTTGCCTTTAGATATTTATTCTCCCTTCTGCCATCGCTTTCTTTTTTCCTAGCAAAACCACAACAACTACACAGCTGCAAAAAGTTGATTCAAAAATTTCGTAGATGCATTCAGAGATTCAAAAAACTTGCACCCCATCGTCTCGCTTACTCTCTTCTCCGCAAACGACATTTTCAGCAGATTTTTGTTAGTTGGATGTGTTGACCCATGTGCAACTTCCTATCTATGTAATATTTTTTTTATGTTATGCACATTATTATGGCTCAATCTTAAATTTTGGGCAAACTATGAAAATTATTTCTCCTATTCAGCGAGGAGTGTGTGGGCTTTTCCATTGTCCTTCAAAAATGAACAGCATATGGGGCGCAATGTGGCATAGTGCACCGGGCGCAAAAACCCCAAGTTCTGATTAAGATACAAACCTTTTTTATATTTCCCAAATTCTCCTTGCAAGTAAAAAGCTGATTCAGGAACAATAAAAAACACTAAAAATAATTTTCAGCAATTTAGTAATTTTAAAAATTACTATTTCATTTCTTTTTTTATTAGAGAACTTAATAATAAACAAAATACATTAACATAAAAAATACTAAGTACTTAATCTTAAATAAAAAATTGTAATTATTTTTTTGATTCTCGTTCTCATTTTCATTTCTTATTTTCTTTTAAAAAAAAATTTAAATTAAATTTCTAAAACTATAAGTAGAGTTAATATTACAATGATTATTGAAAGGAGAAACAAAATAATAAAAATAAAATAAAATGATAAATATTCTATAATTTATGTATATATATATATATATAATATAAAAAAAAATATTTTTATGATAATAAAAATTACAAAAAGAAATTTGAAAGTATAAAACAAAAAAATGTGACGACTTTACGCTATATTTAATATGTACGCAAATATACCTAAGCTAAGCGAGTCTGATTTTTTTTATATTTTATTTAATTTTTTTAGTTTTTATTTATTTTTTTATTTGTTTTATTCTGTATATTACGAAAAAAAATTGTTCATGTTACAAAATAGCTCTTTGTTTTCTTCTTCTTCTACTTCTTGTTCATACTTAATTATTAATACTTAATATTTATTTTTATATTTATATTTATTTTTTGTTCATTTTTTTTACAACGAGAATTTTTATTTTTATTGTTTTTATAACTTTTATTTTTTTATTTTTGTTTTTTTGGCATCTCATAATACAAATTATAATTTTTTTTTTTACTTATACAATTTTATTTTTTTTTGTAAATTGATTTATTCATTATCTAATAAATTATTAAAATAATTATTTTTGTTAAGTATGAAAGAGGAATTATTTAATTAATAATGTTTTGTTTTGTAATGTTTTTTTTTTTTGTTTTTTGAGCATTAGAGGTAGTTTTACTTTTTTTTGTCAAATAATGCAACGAAATGTGTTTTTTAAGAGAGAGATAGAGAGAATGATGTATATGTATATGTAGCAATTAAATACTAATTGATCGTCATGATTTTAAAGCGATTTTTATGGATAGTTTTAATCAGGGAAATATATAAGGAGTTTAGGGTTCTTTTACATATTTATGGACATGTTTTCATACACGGTACCAAAAACGTTTTCTTTTTTTGTCGATCGATTCAGATGGTAACTCTAGAGATATTGGATCAGAGTGAAATTTAAAAAAAAAATGATTGTGGTGTTTGTCTGAACGAAAATCAAGCAGTGGTTTGGATAAAGCATCACCACTTGGTAGTCCTGCCAGGGCTGTAAGAAAACCCATCAAAGCTTTGAAAGAGAAGTCCTATTTAAGAAAACTACATTGTGTTTGCTAGTAGTATAGTGTAGCTTAGAGGCTGAACGTGGGGGCCTAACTTATTGGACTAAGAACAAGTGTAAAAATAAAAAAGCAGCAACTGAAGATCACTTAATGGTGAAGCTGCTAAAAATATTGGTGATAATCTCAGGGGAAAGTTGTGAAATTTTAATAAGAATAGATATCAGAAGAATGTTAAAAGAGCTAAGGAAGGTTTGTGGGTATTTGCGAGCTGCGCGTACATCTTCACGATCATTGATGAATTCACGAGGTGGACTGAGGTTTAATCCATTCGAGATATATCTGCTTCTACAGTGGCCTTTTGAACCAAGCCGCCAAGATTCAAACTACTCATTAGATTGAAGACTTGCTTTTCGTTATACTAGGCAGGCGCACGGTAATGAAAACTAGATCACCAGCTGGGCTTGTCTACCATCAGAACCTAAGACTGCCTAGTTCGATTGCAATTCCAAAGGACAAAAACCCAATAGAGCACTCAGAATTTCTTGATCGATTTCTTCTTACTTACGTGCAGAGCCTTCAGACAACACATCAGTAACGCTTAAAAGAATGTTTGGTTGCCCAAAACTTTATAGAACAACACCAATGTTCTCATACAAATGCTTAAGAAAACCTCGATCACCTCCATACAAAGGATCATAACAGGTAATCAAACGATCCGCATGGGAATCCACTCTGAAGATATAACACTAGTTTACTAGCTGAGTCTGGTTATAACACCATAAGTGCTGGCTCTACTGGACGCAGTGGATTACCTAAACAAGGATCAGGAGTAGATCATTCTTCTACCATTCTTAAATCACATTCAGTGATTAGGTGTTTGGAATTGACAGAGTACATCACAGGCGTTGGAGTGTGGGCAAAAACTAAGCAGAGGTATGAAGAAAAATATGTGACACTAGCACACGTTAGAGGACATACGAAAGAATCGATGGGAACGAGGAGGCTGACAGCCTACCAAGGCAGTGGTAAACTTGAATTTGAAGAACAAAATGATGGGTGAGAGAAGTTGGTAGCGAAGGACGATGGCATCCCGAGAAAAAATATAATATGGCCTTAGAACGGGCGAACCCCAACCGTGTTTGAAACATAGCCTTTGGCAATCTGCCAGTAGAAAATTGTTAGAGGGCTTATGACGGTGGTACAAGGGCAGAAGGTGAAAAAATCTACTACTTAACAAAAAAATTCATTTTGGGGAGCAATAGCTTTTTCTTCTTTTTTTTTTCTTCTTCAACCGGTTCAATAACAAAATTTCCAACTAAAATTTAAATCAAATTCAACAATCAAGTGTGCCGTGCCTTCGAAAACCAATGCTCAGCCTATTTCTCTTGTGCATCGATAGCCTTTAAGTATGTATGATAATTCAAAACTGATTGTACAAAACGTAAATGATTCCACCCACCACACTCAACAATACATTATTGCAAATCCTTTTTTGGCTTAAATTTGCTGCCGTGTGCCCGTGTGTACAGATCAAAATCGTTTGTTCAAGTTTGGCCGTCGTGGGCCTGCGTGTACTTCCGTTAAAAATGGTTAAAAACTCTACGGCCATCGTATGCCCCTTAAAAAGCCAAGCGGCCGGTGTTCGCCCGTTGTAATATCATATTTTATTTTTACTCGGGACTTCATGAATTCAAGCCACTGATATTTCGCAGGCAGCCTTAATCAATGAATGCAAAAAAAAACTGTACCTACTGAAAACAATTTTTCAAGATATTAGATATACAGCACTTCCGGTAGATGCAGGGCAAGTTTTGTAGAAAGAGATTTCAAGACGATGCATTTAAATAGGGCAAAGTGTTATTTACATGGGTACGCGGAATTGGTTATGTTGTTTCCGAGCATGACCTCACCATGACAATATCAAACAAGTCCAAGACCGGCTGTACGTGGCCCTCATGCCACACCATATTTTAGCTTCGAATGCACTACTGTATGGGCAAGTCAAGGGTTATCAAGCTGTCTTTGAATGGCCATGGAACAGCTGAATCGGGTTGAATGGTGCTGCGGCACTATACTAACAGCAATGGACTTTGGATACCAAGCGAGTTCCGGTTTAACTCAGCCTGCACATGATACTGCGAATCTCTGCCTTGAGTGACAGTGATTTCTTGCGAAACTCAGTGGGTCAGAACTGATTCATATTCTAAGGTGCTAGAGAGGGCATGGGTGATCGTTATTCCAAAACGTGGTGAAAATCATACAAGAAAGGAAAATCCTTTTGAGCCTTTAGCCTCTTCTTTTTCTATGTCTGAAATCGATGGAATAGCTGTCGGTTTTGTTGAAGAGCCTCTGAAACAGGGGAGCACTTTCTATGTGATTATGAGGCGACAGCGAGCAGCAGATTGAAGGTGGATTTACATATCTGACATTTTTCCGTCGCGCCGGGTCACAGCTGATCATTTCTGTCGCAGATTTTTAATACGCGTTTTACATTTCTGACGAATTCTGTCACAGCCAAAAACAATCGTGACTTTTGGCAACTGACGTGAAGAGAGTAAAAATGAAAGAAACCAAAAAAAATATAACTTAACTAACAAACAATTTTTAATAAAGCCTCCCTTTACGTCCACGCAAAGCCAAACAAATACAAATAAAAATGTATTTCAGTTACACATAACCTCAACTTTTACTTACAATCAGCTGTTTCTATCACCCTGTCACAGAAAAAGTTGAAGTTCGCTCAGCTCTCCACCGTGACGGTAAGATGTCACAGAGATTGTTTCCTATTGGTCGAAATTGTAGAAAATTGCGGCGCGACAGAAAAACGTCGGATATGTAAATCCACCTTGAGCCTCTTCCATCGGATCTTCCCTGTGGATATGAGCCTCAATGACTGGCTTGGTACAATAGAATAATGGGTTGAATTGCCTGTAAAAGAGCCTCCTGGGAAAAAGAAGGAGAAGAAGGATTTTATATCTATGGCAGGTGGCAAGACCATGAGATGAAGGTCAATTTCGAACTAAGGACCAATTTCTATTTTCTTCTTCACTTCTCTAGTAAATAAAAAAAGAACTAATGTTGGTAGAAAGTGTTTCATAAAATAGTGTGAAAAGGAATCCAAATCGCTTTACATTTCCACATGGTTAAAACTTGTATGCACGAGAGCTGATACCTATATATAAAGCAACCATTACAACAATAATGAACAAAGACTGACTATGAAAAAAAATGGCATCCTTAACTAAATAAAAAACTTAAACAATTATCAATTCCCTATTTCTTCATTACATCACTAATAAAAACATATATGATGTACAATTTCTAATTTGTATGTGTTTAATTTTAAAATTTAAAAAATATGACTGTGATTGTGATTTTATTGAATACTTTTGTTTGTTATATTTTTTTTATTTTTATTTTATTTTTATTTTAACTCTAATTGCACTTATATATCAAAAAGCAGGAAAAGGCCTTGTTGGAACGCGTTTTATTTTATTTATTTTTATTTTTTAGTTATTGTTTGGTTTTGGTGAAATGTGTACCTTTTTTGTATAGAAACAAAAAAAGGAGGGATACTAAATTTGTTATTTATTAATATTATTATTTTTTATATTTGTTAATTGTCAGGCGTCTCAAAAATTCGATTAATTTACTTCAGTCAAAAAATATCACCAATGGAATTTTAAAATTTCAAAATTAAAAAAACAAAATTAATTTTTTTTATAAATAAAATAAAGAGCAGTATTAAAATGTCGCAAATGTGAATAGTGTTTTTTGTTTTGTTTTTATTTAAATATAATATTTAAAAAATTGCGTTAATTTAACAGACATACACGATTAGCAATGATATTCTTAAATGTGGATATACAAGAAACGATATAAAGTGTTTTTTTTGGTATTTTTTTTAAGTAGGATTTTTTGAGTGATAAGTTTATTATTTTTTTAAAGGGGTAATAATATATGCACGAAGTTACACAATTTATAAATTACATAATTATTAATAAGCCACAGTGACACATTTTTGTTAAGTTAATTTTATTATTTAGTTTTTATTTTTTGTTTGTTGTTTTTATATTTTGTATTGTTTCAAGCATTTTGACTCTGAAAATTGATTTTTTCTTATAAATTTTTGCCCAATTTGTGTTTTTTTTTAAATTGTTTACACAAAAATGTATGCAAAAATTGTTTATACACGTCTTTTTGGTTTCAGTTTTTTTTTTTGAATATTTTTTTGTTTTGTTTTTATATTTAAAGTTTTAACTAACCTGAAAATGGATACTTAAATAGTTATTAAATAATCTTCTTTTTTTTAGTACAAAATATTTCTTTTCTTTTTTTTTCAATTTTTTTCTTGTGTTTTAATTTTATTTATTTTATTGTTTTATGTTTTTATTTTTGTTTTATTTATTTTGTTGACTGTTTTATTTTACTTTTAGATTTTTTACAATTCCTTATGCTCATACAGCTGAATTTTTACCAATTATATCACCACTTCGAGAATGTACAAATTTTCCATCAAATTCAACGGATGAATTCTTTTTAATACTTCCTGTTGGGGTATTTAGGGGTACTTTTTCATCCCTGTTAAATAAAATAAGAAAACTTTTATTTAATATTAATTTTAATTCTTTTATGTGATTTCTATTATAAATATAAATAAAAATTAATTTTAAAGGGAGGATAATTTTATAAAAATTTATCTGAAAATTTTGGTAAGAAGATTGATGAATTTTTATATTTAAGTTTGTTTATTATATTATTTAATTTAAATGCATGCTTTGTGAAATTTTATACAATAATAGACGAAAATAAAAAAAAATGTGGTGCTTTGAACTAGATCTACAGAGGAAGTTACTACTGAGATGGATAACTCAACTCCTAGAAAATCCATCAGAGGCAGCTTAAATAAAGCAAAGGTGTCAATAGCAACGAAACTGACTAAACTCGCGATTTCGCCGCTTTATCCAGTTCGTTATCCAATTTTTAAATCGCTCAGAAGTTCTTTGAATAAAGAAAAAGTTCAAAAGAAGTTTTGTTTGAATAGTTACCATTCTACCAAATACTTGTTCAAAAAAATGGTGACAGCGGTGGGATATTTTATTCGGTATCAGAAAGGCCATGATACCTTTGTTTAAGTCGTCCTGAAAAGTTAATATTATATATTGATTTTAATTTTCAGATGTCGGAAGAAGGTCAACCATGTCCAGCGCGACTTTTAGTCGCTGAGGGTAGTTTCTTTGGTATCTAAGTATTGGTTTTAGAGTAGGCGATGGGAAAGCCTATTTCCCTTGATTTACGTCGAATTTATTGCTTTAAATCTTTTGGCGTTGTTTTTTATTTTAGCATTTCTAGCTCTCCTAGCCTTGCTCACGTTATCAGAAGTGTGATATTTTAATATTTTAAGATTGGACCGAAGGGGATTGAAGGATGAGTGCAATAAAAGCCGCAGTAAAAGGTTTGAGGGCGAAACTAAAAGGCGTTGGTTCGTCCACGATCGGGAATAAAGACGTCTTAATAAGAAGAGAAAGAGATCAGTTTTTGCGCGGAGAAAATTGGTGGTGACCTCATGACTGAGAGTCAGAGAGGGCAGAGCTACAACGCGTTGGAAGACGTAATCCCTGAAAACTGTAATCAAAACTGTAATTCCTTTACGAGACATCTTTCATGTGCTACCGAAGTTTAATCCAACTATAGTGATGGCAGCTCAACAATGGGTTGCCAGAACAGACGAATTAAAAAAAAAGTCTATTGCTGGGATTTCTGCTATTTTTTGGCCCAAGGTTAGTCAAGAAGGTATAGTATCGCGGAAACATAAAACACCGATTCGAAGCCAAAAAGTGTGCGTGAAGTCAGGCAGTTTTTAGGCGTAGCCGAGTATATCAGGAAATTTTTTGCTGGATATGCTGAAATCTTAAGACTATTGACGGCGCTGCTGAAAAAGGAACAAATATTCAAGTGGGATGTTGAGGAAGAGAAGTCGTTCGTAACTCTCAAGAAGGAGATTACTAAGCGCCCTGTGATATACCTCGCTATGGCCCGATTTGAAGTACATACGACAGTTCAATTGGTATAGCAGGAATACTAATGCGACGAGAAGACGATGGGTTGTCACGACCAGTACAATATTGTCGTCTTATAACCTCAAATGTATTCAACTTTTTCAGTTACGAGCTGGAAATTTTAGCGATTGTGAACCTTTAGGTCAAATAAACAATATTCTTCTAATCGTACGATCTAGTCGAAGATACTCATGTAGATTTGATGGACGGTCGGAGTTTGTAAATGAATAACATTGCCTTAAGTGCTGATATGTTCAGATGGGCGAACAATCATTAAAGGCTAGAATGAGTTTATCTTGGCAACCAGCCTAGCGTAAGTGGAGTATGGTAAAACTAAAGTTCTATTTCACTTAGAAAGAGCGGCTATTGGCTGAATGGACCCTTACAGAATTAAGCGGCCTCCATTAGTAAGTTGCACAGGACCTCGAAATGTCTTAGTCCAGCTCTGCTTAAGATGGTATGCTCAGCCAAGTTATTTTTGTTTTGGATCCCGGAGTATTGAATCTTCTAAGGTAATGGCGAGACAAACGACCTGCCATATAGGGGTCTGATATTGTATTATTGGTCCGAAGCCAGCGATTGAAGGCATCGGCTTCTGATGAAACATACCTAATGCTAATGGCTTACGCCTGGTTCGGTCGCATTCAAGCTGTTCTTTGCTGGAGCGTCTCATAAAGTAACCAAAGAATAGGGAATTGCTTGGACGCTATAGGAAGGATTTCAGGACCTTGGGTCCTAAATTGCCACATAGGGACGATCTTCAATGCAGAAAATAAATCAGCCACTAGCTTGGGGATGATGAGTTGGGCGCTCATGCTTCTATCATAGATTCGTAATAGCAACGAAAGCGACATCTTTGATTAACACGATCTTGCTCGAACAGTTTTTTGGCATTGTCTGGCGATCTGGCGATATCGAAGAAAACGATCTCATGGTTAGGTGTGACCTCCTCGAACAAGCAAGCTGGAGCAACAAATCACTAATCAAACTGGCTTATCTATTCAAACGGCCAGATCAACAAATAATACCTAACTAAGAAGAAGGAGAAGGATAATGATTCTGTTTGTTAATAATTTATTGATCTTGCTACATTGAAAGGAAGTTCGAACTGATTCTTCAAAATTTTTGACTTGATATTGCTTTGGCAGTCCTATCATAAGATCCATATAACTTCACTGAAAGTTTTACGATTTCCGACGTAGGTTTAAAACAAAAAAAACGTTTTAGGTTAGGCTGTGTTTTTTTTATATAAAATTCATCAATCCTCTAGCACAATCTACACATTATAATGAAACATGCTAAAAACAATGAACGATTATGAATTCTAAATAAAATTATGAAAAGGATGAACAAAAAAATCTTCTACAAAAATACAGGGAATAATAAACGTGCAAAATTTTTTTGGTTGTCTTCCTTACATCGGTGATGCCATTGGTGATCCGCCAAGCTTAACTGGTGGCGGTAATGGTAATGGTGAAGGTGGCGGCTCCTTAACTAGCTGACCACTGCAATAAGGTAGCGGAAAACGCCAGCCATAAAGACTGTGTTGTGAGTTTTGTTTTTTTTGTAATATCAATTATTAAACACAACAAATTATAGAAAATTAAAACTCACGCATATTGGTGAATTTATTGGTGAACAGAAAAAAAAAGTTTCTTAATACTAAATATTTTTTTAAGGGGCATTGGTAGAGGAGGATTTTTATACTTATGTATTTCGATTGCAATACTGCACTAAATAATAAAAAAATAATGGTGTGTTAGTGCTTTGTGTGATAGATGATGTGATATAATGTTTTTTTTTGAATTTTTTGTTAAATTTTTGAAAAAATAAATGATTTGAATAAAAATATACTACAAAACATCAAACCAATTATGTATATTAATATTAAGAGTATATAAACCCACAAAGTTTTTAGTGCAATATTACCCTACTTCCAATAAATATGTATATTAAGGAACTATGAAAAAAGGTTTCGTAATGTGTATCTCACCTGCCCAATTTTGTTTCCTCATCAATTTCGGATGGTGATCGTTTCGCTTTTCGGCACATCGATGCAATAACGCCCATTCGTAATGTAACACAGCATAGGAAATCAATGATGACCAGTAGTATCAGTACTCCACCAATTGCAATACCTACAATAGCTGCTGATGAAAGAACAGGCTTATCGACTCTTAACACAACATCAAGACCTGTTTTAGGATGAGAAAGCAGACGGAAAAAAATATCATTCGAAAATTGTGAATGATATTTTTTTAGGAAGAAAAAAAAATTTGTTAGTTAAGTTGTTTTTTTTATAAACAATTATTTTTAAGATAAAAAAATGGAAATATTTATAGGAGAAAACTTGTAATATTTACAACACTAATTCTAATTGCCGAAAAAAATAATATATATAGTTTTTTGATATAGAAAAAACCAAGCTTAGGAATCACCCTTCGTACTATCAGTCTGTCATGTCGTTCAAGTCATTGTATAAACGTCTAATAGTAAGCTTACTGTGTAGGCTATAAGATAAGAGGTTAGACGGGACTTGGTAACTATCTGCCCGTACGATTTCGGCGACACAAAGAGCAGCAGAGTTTGTTCAGTTTGTGCTAAGCAAACACAAGTCCCTCTCAAAGTCTTGGAAGAAGCGAATAGACCCAAACCAGTTGGCGTTCGCATAGTAATATACAGTTGGTTGGAGCAGAAGCTGGATATGGGAAACTAGCGTTGACAAGGCAGTGGAAAGTAGAAGAAGGTGGCGATGAAACCTGCGACGGAACTCTTCGTCTGATTGAATGTATCTCATTTATAAAGATAAAGAATAAAGCAAGTGACAAAATTGATCCCTGGCGGACCCTCACATAGATCGGGTGGGGTTCGGATTTGACGCCATCCAATACAACTTTGGTTGAACGGCCGGAAAGGAAACTCTCATTCCAATTTTGTAGAAGTGAGTCAACACCAATAGCTTTGAGTTTAGCTGGCAGGGCTGAGTGTCATACTCTATTAAAAGTCTTGGGGATATCTATAGCAACCAAACTAGATTCACCAAATTGATGCAAACTTCGGTTGAGGTGGTCTGTAAGGCAAACTAAAAGATCGCCAGGTTTTTGTCAGAAGCCGTACTGTTTGTCGTTTATAGTAGGTACTTCTAGGACCTGGGCTCGGCAGGAACTCCCGTAGGATATTTTACAACATTAATGTTGCAAAGAGATCGGCGCCTTTGCCAGACACACTGGTGCCATTTGACTATTTTAACCAATTTACATTGTGAACGCTGAAATAACCCGAAACAATGATTTTACATTTCAAATGGGGAAATAAAAATTCGGATATCGGTTCGGAAATAGCACAGAAGGCTAAAGGGAAAGTTTAGGAACTCTGTAGAGAAAAAAGCAGAATATGATGGGAGTAGGAAGAGTTATTCTAGTCTGAAGATTATTAAAACCGGAAGATGAACTTTTACAAAGCTTTTGAAAGGCCACGCTATTCCTAATAGGCTACGGCCATTCCTAATACGGCTACTCTCCTATGGTTGGAAGAGTTGTGCACTAAGGTATCGTTTCTCAATCTTTTTAGTGTTGCGCCTGCCGGATAGCTAAAAAATAAAGTAAAATATCCTGTAACCTCTCACTATAATACTGGTTGAAACATAAAAAATTGGATCTGATGGAGAAGACAGGAAAAACAAACACATTCGATCCTTCCATCAACGCGGTCGTATAATTGAGTAATTATGATAAATCCGCACATATCCGTGACAGCACGGCACCGACGTTTTCCGTGTCAGTGGCTTTCGCGATGACTGACTGACTGACTCACTGACATTCATACAGGTCCGTCTTTTCCGTATCAATGATAAATGTTCAATGGCATCTGTAATTGCTTTTTAGTTTTGAAATTTGAACAGTGCATCATGGAATTCAGCATTTAATATCTTGCTGCACTAGCATTGTTCTTAGACGAGGAGGAAAATAATGAAAAAGAGAATAGGTTCATCGAATGTGGACTCTTCGGGAAGCGGAGGGAGGGTTTGCCAGTTTATTTAGAGGGTTGGTGGACCCTGGAACTAAATTCTACGAAAAAATTTGCTTCCAAGGAATTACATCGTGCCGATATTTTTTTCATTGATGCCTCGGTATTGCACTGAACTCGCCGGCAGGTCATGGATATGTGTGGATTTGTTTATTCCATTTTTTTTTGTGACAGATTGTGACCCCCTTTTATCTAATGGCGACCCCCTTGTGAGTCGTGACCCCCAGGTTGAGAAACAATGCACTAAGGTATATCCAGACACCTGATATCAATTGAAATCCATATCAAGTAAGATTAAGTGAAATCCTAGAATAGTGAGCTTTGATAACGGATGGCACATAAAGGATAGAATATCGCATGAAGCTCCAGAATATTACAAAAATCAAAACAAAATTTTTGTATCGGGGCTTCTTTTGTCTAAGGCACATGACCTCATTTATAGCAGACTGTGCCGAAGATGAACTATCAAGACTAACTAGAAACAGCTTTGTTAAAAAGTTATGTCTGCTTAAACAAGAGGATTCTCATGAACTAAGCCATAAGGGCTGTATCGTTGGGGCAGCCAAACTGTAATCCGTCCGTTGTTGTCCGTCAATGTTTCTTTTATTCAGTAGCTTGTGGTGACCCTATACTTGGATTTTTTAACTATCATTCGTTTTTTATGTTCAATATTTTTTCATATACATAAATATAAATATAATAAAAAAAGCAATGAAATTCCAAAAGTGTGAGAGTCCTTTTAATCCTTAATTCAAAAAAATAATAAAATAAAAATTTTGAACAAAAATAAAAAAGTAAACAATTTATTTGTGTGTGTATTACGATAATGTTAGTAGTTGTTCTCTTTCCAAATGCAAAATTTTAATGATATTTTTTTTTTAGTTTTTTCAAAATACAAGTTTTTTATTATTATTTTTTTTTCTCGCAAAATAATTGAGCATAATTTCAAAACCACATGCGAAACAAATAACAGCAAAATGTTCAAGAAACACTCAGTATTTACATAATTTTTTGGGTTTTTTTCGCCAAAAATAAACTAAAAACAAAAAGGATAACAGGAAAAAGAAAAAGACAATTTTTTGGGGGGTACTAATCGTCATTTTTTTTATTTTAAAAAATGACGAAAAGCATTTCTTTTTAAAACACCAATTTTAAAACAGCAATCAAAATCGAAACAAACACAGCTTTTCAAAAACAAATTTTTAACAAAAACACAATAAATACAATTGTAACGAAAAGGGGGGTTTATAGGTAGAACAAATAACAATAACGCTAAACTACATATTTTTGAACCCTTTCTTTTGTAGTGTGCATTTTATAACAATTTGTACAAATGTAGAAAGAAAAATGTAACAAAAAAATATACAGAAATAATAAAAAAAAAATATAAACATTTTTGGGGAATAGGAGAATAGTTTGTTTTGGAATAGTTAAAAATAAATAAGTAAAAACAAAAACCAGAAAAGTAAACATCAATTACAAAAAAAGAAAAGAAAAGAAATAATATATGAAAAAAACACAAAAATGAAGAAAAATTAATAAACAAAAAGTTAAAGAAACAAAAAACAGCAAAAATGTAAGTTATTTTTTAATAAGAAAAAAATGTTTGTTATTATAAACTTTATCTATTTATTTTTTTTAATAATATTTAAACTAATATTTTTTATTTACCTGTTTAAAACGTTTACGAAATTTCTATTTTTTGTTTCATTTTTTCATTTTTGGTAAAATTTTTTTTTCTATTTTGATATATTTGTAAGCTGCAACAACGCACAACAGTCACACGCACACATCGGTTGTTTTAAAGAGAGAGGCACTATAACTTTTCTTTTTTTTTTGCAAATATATGTAATAACGAAAATATCAATTTTTTTTTAGCATAAAATTTTCTTGAAATTTTAAATTTATTAAGTAACTTAACTTTTTTTGGTCTACTTACAATGAACAGCAAGCAATTAATATTTTTTAATAATATTATTTTGTTTTGTTGTTTTCAATTAAATAAAAAGAATGTCTAGAACACAACTAATTATGCAAAAGATTTTATAGGAAGAACATTTGATTTTTTTTGTAATTATATTTTTGTTATATTTAAATCTCAAATAGAGAAGAGATTGTCCCATGCTGTTTTTAAGGTGGTGTTGATATTTATTATTGTTGAAGTAATTCAGTTTTAATGATAAATGTGTTGTCTTTTCAAGATAACATTTAACAACGTGCAACAATATAACAATTTTTGTGCTTTATTTTAAAACAATTAAGAAGGAATATTGTTTAATTTGTTACAGAAATAAATTTATAGGACAACAGATGAAAATGTTATAAATTACTGAAGTATTTTCTTGTTGTTTCACTTTGTATTTTTTGAATCTTCAATATATAAGTATAATATATTCTAATATAACCTCATGAAAAAGATGCGAAATCTTACAAATATTGGCGAAGATAAATTGAGTATGAGGGTATTCATAGCAATTACAACGATAATATCGAGTTCGAGTTTGAAATACACGGTAGCATCAGTTTATTAAAATAAAGTTATCCCCAGAAAAATTCATTTAAATTTTCCTCTAACTTGGGCTCTACATGCACATCATGCCTAGTCGTAGGATAAATTGTACCTAGCTGTACCCATATAATAATAATGAACCTGATATGAATTCATTCGTAATCGATCATTCCAGACGGGAGTGTTGTTTTACCAAGTGGTCCCCCAACTAAGTACTAACCACGGCTTGACCTGCTTGGCCTATGCAATCGAACGAGAACCGGTCTACTGAGTATACTTAATCGCATCCTTTACCATTTTTTAAAGCCCTAATTCTGGTGCCTTTGGTCTAGAAAAATATGAGCGTACCGTAATTCGTTTGGACTATACCGTTCGTGCCAGAAGCGGGCTGCATTTGGAAAAGTATTATGTGATGCTATCCTTGGCTTTGCAGCTTAAAAACGGGCGAGTTTTATTTTTACGCAGACGTACTGCGCCTATTTAGGATACAATGCACACATTTTAACATTGTACGTGCCATTTTCTTGACTTAATGACAAACGTGTAATATATCTGAACTGGGTCAGTGTGAAGTCTCTCTCGAAACCGGCAGTAACAGAAATGATGCACCTTACCCAAGAGAAGTCTCAATCAGGGTAGTGCCTGACGGCATATGGCCGCCTGCGTTCCAGGGTATATGGCCCACTCCAAGGTAACATAATATACATAAAAGATAAATGTTTAGAATTGCAGCTCCAAACTAAAATCGCTCCAAGATTTTTATTTAGATATTCAGACTGATTTTAGAGTTCTAAAATAGTCATTTCAAGGCAGGGAGATATATTTTTCTTATCACAACTTGGGAGGGCGAGAAAGAGTCATTTTTGGAAGTTTGTGTTAAAGACTAGATTTGTGCCAATTAATACAAGCGATGAATTTAAAGCCAAGACATTATTTGTGTTTCATTAGGGCAATTGACGCCAGTTAAATGTTACGTGAAGGCCCAAAACTGAGTGACCTGTATCTTGCTCGTTGATTCGAAAGAAGCTCCTTCAAATTCTAGTCTATCATTTTGCTACCCAAACTACTACCTGCGATGAAACCATACTGACACAAAACCCATTCAAGCATTTTGGAAACTCTAATAGATGCTTTCCAGATCTACTGAGGGTTTCAACACGGAGGTGGGCTATGGCTATTACTATTGAACCTAAACCTGTAAGAAGTTAAAAGTAAGTAAGCTGCTATGGAATCAAAGAAACAACCAATGAACTAGGCTTGATAATGAACTAGTTGACCATTCCGCATACTTCAGCGAAGCCCGCGAACAAAAACGAAGGGCGAGGAGAAAAGCCCCTGGGCCTGGTTAGTATTTCTATGGGGGGGGGGGGGTGGCTTGGAAACATAGTGTGAGATCGGTTTCCCTGTTGGGAGTTAACCAATTACATCTGAAACTAGTTCTCTAATTTGATGGTATCCATCCCTCTTAAGATTTTTTTAGCGCCTTTGTTTTGAAATGTTCGACTTAAAGTTGTGTGGACCCACCATAATATTATAAGAATAGGTTCTAAGTCATTCTATTGAAGATTTCTACAAGTTTGATATTATACAATTTGGGTCCTTGTTTCTAATTTCAAATCAACAAACAGCTACACAAAAATGTAATGGTTACAAAATTGTCTTGTGACTTGTTTCATGTATTTTGGATCTATTATTAAATTAAATAATGTAAAACGTTTTTTAATGTGCATGTATTGAACTATAAAAAAATTATTCATATACCGAAGAGGACATCTAAACATGCGTTATTATTAATTTTGGTTATCTATAGATGGTTTTTAGTTAAAAATACTAACGAAATCTAATACAAAAATTATTATTAAATTTCATGCATTTAACGACTAGAAAAAATTTTAAACTTTCCATCTAAATAAAATATCTGTTAATTTTATTTTTTAGTATATTTGGGGTAAGTAAAAGAAGTATTGAATTTTTTTTACATATCTTATATTTAATATTTTTTTTACTTAGACATTTTCAGTTTTTCTTTTCCATCCTAGTTTTAAAATTTAGATTTTTTTTTGTCCATAATTAATTTTTTTTTAATATTTACAACAATTTTTGTTTTTTCATTTGTTATTTTATTTCGAACTGATATTATAGGTATTTCTTTTTTAATTATTATATTTTTATTTATTATTTATTTTTATTTATATTAAATGTTTTTTTTTTGTTGTTTGTTTTTATAGAAAAAAGCAGTCAGTATGAGAAAATTTAGTTTTTTTTACTCACAATTTTCTTTTTTTCCTTATTTTTTCTTAAATTTTATATTTATATCTAGATATATTTTTTTTTGTTAAATCGTTAAACGACATTTTTTTATATATTTTTTTTATTTATATAATTATTTATATCTTTTCTTTATCTTTAATATCCACCGAATTTATTTATAATATCCACATAAACATATAAAAGTGATTTATAATAATTTTTTTCGTATCACTTTCTTTCTTCTTAAAAGGAAATGATATGATTTTTTTTTTTGGAAACAAAATAGATTTGTTTTTTTGATAGATTTTTTGTTAATGTGCATGTAAATATAGGAGATATTAAAAATATGTAACTTTAATGTTGTAACTAATAATGTTTTGCAATTTTACTAAGTTATTGAAATTATACGAAATTTGTTTTTTTGGAAGACATTTTTTATATAAAAATTTATGTTTTAATTTTTTTCCCATTTTTTTTTGAATAGAATAAATCAAGTTGAAGAAATATGTTTTTAATATTGTTTTGTATTTAAATTAATCTCTAGCTTACAAGTTGTCGACTATGACCCCTCTGCTGAAAGTCGAGTCGTAGTTGTTTGAGTTGAAAAAAGTGACTTTTCAGTTGTGTTACGACTTTCAGCGCAGGGATCTAGAGTAAAAATGCTAAGTTGAGTTTATGCCCCAGTACTGAAACATCTCTTTCCTCAACTCAAACGACTTGTCGTGTCGTGACGACTCGATTTTCAGCACATGGGCCTAGGTATATTTCTAATTTATGACATTTGATAGTCTCTTGTAAAATTACACGCTGAATTCGAAAATTAATACAGTGGTAAGTTGGTCTTAGATTTTAGTCATTACTTCTGACCACAAATTTCCCCAAATAGGTTTCAACGTTCTGCCATAATATATAATAATCGACTGTTGCGATGGATCAAGTACTGAGAAAGACCATTTTTGGAGGGTTTCGTTTCGGCCCACTGAATAAGTTATCCAAAGGTATCCCATTGAAATATTAATCGTCCTAAACGTTACTTGATTTCGGTGGTCGATCCAAAACCAATATGTTTGGTATACAACTACACACTGACTTATACCAGTAGCCAGGAGTTGTCAATGAGAGATATGCGGTGGATGATAGATAGTCTAATGATTTTTCCAAAGCTGTCGCCGAGTAAGAAATCGAAATTGATCCAAAGTACCTTCTTGTCATTTTGACGCACAACATCGATACTTTTGTTGCATATTCCAAACATAGGTCGAATAACGAAGAATCCGGACGTATAAGAAGTTGGACCTATCCCAAAGCGAGCATATCCCGAGGTACCACTAAACTTTCATTGAAAATCCAAGTTAGAATTCGTTCTTCGGATGCTCGTGCAGCATGTCCGAGCCCTCGTAGTCTGCTTTCTGTAACTATGTTTATTTCGTCATACATTACTTCCACTTCTTCGTTCATTCTAATGCGCCAATTGTTTTGGTTAACCCTTACATTGAATCGAGTTTACCCCACCGCTTCTTTTGCAGCGACACAGAGCTGACTTTTGCCGTCGAACTGCAGAACTGTAGAAAAGAGGATGGGCAATTACGCGGTAACAGCGTAAGGCAAGAAAACAGGGACGCTGGGTGGGAGAAATCGATCTTGATCTTGTGTAATATATTGTCGGATCTAGTGAATTTATTAGCAAGCTTCTTGAAGCATTTTTACGTCGTGAGTCCTAAAGAAGACTTGCCCATTGGGTGTTTGAATTTTTTGGTGGCAGCGGTGGGATAATATATAGTATCAGGCAGATCAGAATTCGAAGCGAACAGAAATGGTATTATGTTAGCTTTGGATTTAATATCTCTTATCATCTCCTCTTTTTAGATAAAGGAAACTATACTGGAGTGCAATACTACGCCACCCGAATGCAGAATTCGTTCGATCGAACAGGAGATGTCTTCCTGCAGAAAGTGCCCGGTTAGAGGATATATAATTGCCATAAATAAATACGGCATGAAACAAGGAATTTTATCTCGGTGGAAAGAGTGAAAAACTAAACTGTGATGGTAGTCGAACGAATTAGCAGCTGGTTTACTGATTTGGCCCGAGCATACTACTAATATGAGTGATACAGAAAATATATGTTTTTTATGTATATCGGATATTTCAACATGCCAAGATTATTTGCTGAAAAATATTAGTCGGACTGCATAAAGTTTACAGTAGACTAAGAAAATGTCAAATCCAATTCTTAGTTTTGGAACTCACCGCCAGTTTTTGGAAGAGAAATCACTGTCCCATATTATAGATGAAGACGTTGTAAACTAGGTATCAATTTTCATACTGTTAATATAGAATAATCATAATCTTTTTAATTCTTTTCGCTACATATGGGGCATTCCACCTCAAGTGTTCCCACCTCAAAAACGAAACATTTCCGATTTTGATGATATTTGGTACAGTTGTTGTACTATCAGAGTACATTGATTGTGGAAAAGGAGGGGCGGATTTATGCACGGGTTGCAGTGATACAGGGGCTTGAATTTTCGCCCTTTATTTCGGACGTCGATTTTAATTAAATTCTCAGTCCAAAAAGCTGTTGCTAACGAAAAAACAACATGCACGTATCTTTAAGTATTTTTTCCGTACTTTCCAAAAAAAAATATATAAAATTTTTTTTATGAAATTTAATAACATTTTTTTTATTTAAACTTTGTTAATAACATTTTTTCAACAAGAGCCTGTTGGGATTTTTTTCAGAGTTAGCTTATAATACAGTTCATTTCCTCCCCTACAAAAGTGTATATGGTATTTTATGGGCAAAGTTGAGTTTCTTCTCTTTTTGAGGCTCCAAACCCAAAGCGTCTACCGCGCCCGACGCGCGACGTAGCTGTGGCGCGCGGATTTATTATTTTTAGCATAAGTGTGTGTGTATAGTAGTAAAAATGTTCGAAATTCATAGAAAAGCGTGATTCAAGGCATCTTTTGAAAGGCGCGGCGTGGCGCGGCGCGGTAGACGCTTTGGGTTTGGGGCCTCAAAAAGAGAAGAAATTCAACTTTGCCCATAAAATACTATATATACTTTTTTGTAGGGGAGGGAATGAACCGTATTATAAGGTAAGTTTGAAACAAATCCCAACAGGCTCTTGTTAAAAAAATGTTATTAACAAAGTTTAAATTAAAAAAAATGTTATTAAATTTCATGGAAAATTGTTTATATATTTTTTTTTGGAAAGTACGGAAAAAATACATAAGGATACGTGTTCTTTGCTTTCCATTATCAACAAATCTTCGGACTTACAATTTTAAATAAAAAATGTTTCGTTTTTGAGGTGGGAACACTTGAGGTGGAATGCCCCATATACATGCACATTTTTATTTCTTATTAAACTCTATCAATTTTCTTACTCCCTCATCCTGTAAGCTTTTGTTTATTGTCTGTGTAAGTACAGGGTCCTGATTTCGACTTTATTTATTTAATTTAATTTAAAAAAACAAAAAAAACATTAATAATTTCCTTCCATAAAATTACTTCGTTTTCATTTAATATATTTTTCATTTTTATTTATTAATTTATTTATTAAATTTGATCTAAACATTCACACATCTATATATAATATAACTTGTTTTATTTGGCTATGGTTTTTCTTTGGATAGAAATTTGGTATATTTGTTTCGTGTGGGCAACTGGATCCGTTTGTTTATTTTTTTGTTAGAAAGTACAATTTTACTAATAGCGCGTTATTATTATAATTTTATTTTTTTGGTCACAAGGAATTCTTTTTTTTTTGTTTGTAAGTGTTTTAATATTTCTGATTCAAAAATTTGTTCATTTTATGATATCGAGATTATTTTTCACATTGTATAAGCTTTGTTATTTTATATATTTTGTTTCCTGTATATTTTTAACAATTAGTTTCATTTTTTTTTGGCAGTTTTAAGTTTCGACTATTTTTTTGGTTTTTTAATATGATTTTATTTCGTTTTTTTGTTTTATATTATTGAAATATTATGTTCTGAAGTTGTTTATAATATAAATTAAATTTTTTTTTAAATAATGTATGTTTATTTTTTAAAAAGAAAGTAGTAAAGTAAAAGAAATAAAAATTATTAAATCGAAATATTAGACAGAAACAAAAAAAGATTTTATTTATATTTTGATTTTACGATGACTCAATAAAAAACATATGACACAAATGACACATAACGACTTATAATAATTATTACGTTTAAAGAGTCATAACTATACAAAAAACTCTCCTGAATATGTGTTAATCATGTCTAGTCATTGGTTTAATGACTTAAAACTTATGTAGATACGACATGATTAAAGTTCAGGTACATACGACTGTGTGATCAGTACATAGGGTGGTTATCCCGTGATTTTTTTGATCTGCCCAGATAACAGAAATTATAAATTAGTAAAATTTTTAACAATTTTGAATTGAATTAGAACGTGATGTGAACTTTCTATAAGTATTTCTATGGAAGAAATAAATTTTCGACAGTTTTTAATTGAATTTTCAACAGGATCATTCTTCTGACCCCTCTAAGACTACCCCATCAACTTCGATTATTCAAGCTAAGACTACGACTAGATTTTGTTACCTGATCTAAACGACATGAAAAATTGTTAATATAAACGATTACTCGTAGCCTTGGTTTCATGAAGATTCAGACAAAGAGACTAATCAATGGTATCTTCAGCTATATTCCAAGCTCCATTCATACCGAATGGAGCTTGGAATATAGCTGAAGATACCATTGATTAGTCTCTTTGATGTAAAGCTTCTTAAGATAGATGCAGGTTACTAAGCCCGCACTTAGGTGTCTGGGAAAAATGAAGGCTAAAAATCTCCGACCATAAGCGCATCACTCATGAGGACGATGCCGAATAAAGGATAACTGAGCCGATTCCTCTTTTTAGAGGAGGAAAAAATGATGAAGTAGGAGCTGGAACTGACGCTAAATGACATCTACCAGAACTTTCGAGGTACAAAGAGACAGAGAAAAGCAAATAAATTCAAGGAGACATAGCAGCTAGACGGTAGATCCAAGACCGTAACACAATGCCGAAATCTAGGTCACAGAAAAAGAATGGAAGATAGGAAGGTCTTAGATTTTAGGCCAAGTTATAGAACCACAGAACCGATAAGCAGAAACATTTCGGTACATTTTTATTTACCTTCCAACTTCTCGGCACTTATGAACGGAATGAATTGGGTAGAAAGCTTCGTCGAAGTCACTTTCCCGCAAAAAAGGCAGAGACGGAACATCGCTTGCCCGTCTGTTCCGACTCTGTCTGATGAGCACCTTCTATCCAATATCCCGTATCGATTGTCATAATTCTGGGACTCCGGGGTCTGTTCCGGTGGTCGGGTTCCGCTTCTGGGTACAATAGACGTCACGAACGACAGAAGAATCAAAAAATTGGTGGCAGCGGTTGGTTTCTTTAGAGATAGCAAACCCACCGTCCAAAACCGCAGTCATTAGCAGCCAAATCGAAATGGCTATGACTAGAGCGATAGGACGAGTTAAAAATTTGGTGACAGCGGTGGGATCGTCTTTGGATTTCAGCATAGGGTCAGCACCGAGGACCCCAATATCTTAAAGATAGCAAACTAAGAAGTCCATAACCAGAAATTAACAGGAAAATATAAGATAGGCAACCCAAAGTCACTACCCAACAAATATTTTGGAGTCATCAGGAGGAAAATCCAAATGGTAGCGACTAGAGCGATAGGACCAGCCGCAATTGAGTTAAGAACTTGGTGACAGCGGTGGAATCGTTCTTGGAATTCACCATAGGGGCAGCACCGAGGATTCCAATCTTTTAAAGATAGCAAACTAAGGAATCCACAACCAGAAATAAAGAGGAAAATGTCAGATAGGCAGCCAAAAGTCACTACCCAACAAATATTTTGGAATCATAGGGAGGAAAGTCCAAATGTTATTGACTAGAGCAACGGCTGGAAAAGACAGGATACAGTCGATTTCTTTTACTATATAAGCAAAATTGTCCTAGATACAATGCGTCATCAAAAATAGCGGTTTTGGCTACGTTTATTGGGCATATTGATCTCCGAGCACTGAAGATAGAAAACCTGCTTGGCTAGATCGGTACATTACGTTATTCCCCTTTAATCCCTCATGAGACATAGGGCGAAAACAGTGGCCCTCCAATGGACTCGGTTTTGTGCGACAGCTCTCAGTTCCGACTAGGATTCTTTGCGTTGTTGCGGCTTCTGTTCCGGGTTCTCCTCCACGTTGTTTTAGGTCTTCCGGCTCGACGGGATCCTTGAGGATTCCAGTCAAGGGCCTATTTGGCTAGATTCTCTCGCCTTTCGGAGCCTCTTATAGAAGCTTGGCTATCAATGAAATATTGGAATGCTACTTGTATAATGCTACTTGTATAGGTTCGAGAATCATTTTCTTGCAGGCTATCAAGGTCGCCAGTATTTTTGCTTGAAGAATACCGGCGTGTGCGGAACGATACCAGGTTGGAGAACTGTGTCTGTGGGAGCTGTTGTCTGATGTTTGGGAGCTGTCGGTGAATATTTATAGATCAAATTGCTTCAGGACATCTCCGTATCTCTCCTCCTCTTGTTAAGGGTCTTTCAACGACGAAGTCCTTCTTGAAGACTTGGGGAAAAAGTGGCAACCAGTCTAGCGCGTAAGCAAGTATACAGTATAGACCATAGGGTTTAAGATCTACTTACTGTACACCTACACACTTTACAAGTGCTGAAGAAAACCCTGTCTATTGCTTCTATGAATTGAATGAAAACATTATTTCTGCAGCTGCACGATCGACTTAGTACAATCTACCGGCGACTGGTATGTTGGGTGTTATTTTGTATGGGTGGATTTTGCAAAAATTTCTCCTTCAAGGGTAAGCCACACCAACTTCTGGCTATGTCTGACTGTAAGATTTTTAAATAACACCAAAAATATTATTTATAAACAAAAATATGAAATTATTTCCGTTCATCAATAATTTTCTTTCATGCGAAAATTGATTTTTTACTGCCGGAGTAATTTAAATCAGTTCTCACAGAATATACTTCTGGTACTACATTTTAAATTCCAACTCAATCCAAAAGCTACCAAAAAATAATATTTCATTTTTAGAGCAAAGTAAAGCACCCGCAAAAAAATATATACATAGATCCTTTCGAATTCCACAAGGAGCTTATTGCTTTCCGCAGAAATGTAATAAAGTCACTTCATGAAAAGAAACCTGAAAAAATATTCAAAAGTGAATTAGTCCTGTTCATTCGTGCAGAAACGATTGGAATTTTAATAAAATGTCGTCCTGAATGAAAAAAAGAAGAAGGATTTTCGTCATTTATACTCATGCGAGTATTCAGAGAAGAAATAAATGATAGTGAAAAAATTTGGTTCAACTAGTTCATGGAGGGATTGCAATTTCTAGAAAATGTACATATTTGCGTAAATAGGGTATTTCATGATTAGGAAGTTATATCATGAAAAAATTAATAAATTCTGAAATATGAATTGAAAATTTTAAGTATTGATTTCCTTTCGATAAAGGAAATCACTTTTGAAACTCCACTTTGATTTGAACCCTTTTTCGCAATATGTTTTCATAGAAAGCTCAATAAACTTTCAAATGTCAGTACAAAATTATTATTGAATACGATTCGTGTTTTTCCCGATCGTTTTAAAACTGAACGAAAAAAAAGTTTCTGACATCAAAGGATTACAAATGAAAGGATTTCTTTGAATAGAAAAATCGTACCTTTTTTCTCATTCACTTCAAATCCTTAGCTAGGGGCACACACTATACAAAATCCGTCGATGCTTTTACTGCGCAACAAAAACCAGTATTTTCATTTTATTTTATTTTTTCTATATTGGTTCCAACATATTTCTGTGAAAACACAATTTTCCTTTCTTTTCCCATGATTGATATTAGCTGAACCAGAAAATTTTTCATTCAATGATTTGCAGTCATGTGAGATATTTATTTTTCGCATTCAGAGGGTGGAAAATGATGATAAATATATAAATAAAAAAATTACGTGAGGGTAGGCCAGGAATAAAACCAATTTAGTGCAAATAATTTATCAGAAAATGAAGGTAGGTTGTTTTATGGTATTTAGCTATCAATGAATTTAATATTTGGGAAAAATAGTAATAACTAGTATAATTTGTTTAGTGAAACATTGTTAGTGGTGTGGATAATGTGATTGTCAGTGTTTTATTGGTTGTCAATGGGTGGATTTATTCATTGAGGATGTAATTTATGTAAAACTGATAAGAATATAAAAATTTATTTTAAAATAAAATATCTGGGTGTACATTTTGGTGGTAACAAATAAAATCACCATGAATTACTGGTCTCGTAAACGCATAGTTTGTGCCAGACTGCCAGAGCAACTATCATCAAGTAAGAAAAAAAGAAGAGAGGCAGGTAGGAGCACATATAACGTAGAAGCTCCATTTGAAAGAATCGCAATCGATCTGGTAGGACCTTTTCTAGGATCAGATCGAACAAAATCGTTACATTTTTGTCGCCTTGAAGTATTTCAATAAGAGGCCCGAAATCTATGGGATTCTAAATCAGGGGTGGTAGTACGTAAGTTGTTTCAATCAACCTCTTCATACAAAAATCTTGAATTGGTCGATTGAAACTGCTACCATACCAGGAAACGACTGCTGCAAACTACACATTTGAGGTGCTTATGAGCTACACTCTAAACACGTTTCGATTTACAAGGTTTTCAAGATGTATATGTAAGATACTCGGAGTGAAGAGGACCATAACGGCGTTACATCACTCACAGTCCGATGGAATGGTAAAACGGTGGTTTAACAGGACAATCCTAAGCCATCTCTAAGGAAAGTTGCTAAAGAGCTCCAGCAAGTATCCCAGTCATGCTCGTTACATTCCATCATTTCCTATTGCACCTGATAATTATACAGGTTAACTTTGTGATTGGCTCGCAGAAATGCATCAGTTCACAAGGAAGAATCTTAAGATAACCAGAGTGATAGAATGAAAACAAAAACTGACCTCCGAACAAGCAAGCTGATCTTAAGCTGGAAACAGATACATACGTGCGTACGATGCGGGCAGCCAATGCGTAGTATGCGGTAAGTTTTTGCTAACAAATAATTGCTGCTTGCGTTCTGTTTTGTCTTTCACATATAGTCAAAAGTTTAGGCCACCAGTGCATATGTTTTCTGTGTGTGCTTGAGTCTGGGCATTATAGGCTATGTTTATTGGGGCAGCACGGAAAAACTTGAAAATAGGCCAAATTTAGTGTTGCGTCCTTTCTGCTTTCGCAACTATTTGTCATGCTGCATTTGAATGCATGCATTTCTACAATATCTATTGCTGCCAGCACGCATGTTTCTGTCTCCAGATTCATTTATCTGCTCAACCTTCGACTAAGGAAAGAGAACCCTCGGAATTTTCTGCACCTGAGAAGGTTGTCTACATCAAACAACAAAGATTTAAGGCAAAGAATAAGATATTACACATTAACAAGGTGTGTCGATATCATCAGAGAAATCTAGTATGGAAAACTGTTCAGGATAGTCAGTACAAAAAGGGTGGTAGTGTGCCGATTTTTACAGTAATGTGTCGCCATCTGTTGGATACAGTTTGAACATAGTATGAACTGTAGTTTAAAAGCCTGCGGAATCTAAGTCTTCGCCTTCGTCTTTTTTTGGACAGTTTATGACGTCAGCGAACAAGCTGAGCTATTATAACAATTAAGAAAAATCAAAGCTGACCTGTCCGAATTCGCTTGCTTTCAAAACTCCTTACTAACCAACCAACCAATTTGACACAATCTACGTCACGAAGTTTCACACAAGCCCTGGCTTGTACATATATCAAGTTAAGTAATTGGCCTAATTGTTACACTTCTGAGCCAAGTTAACAGCCATAGTCGTGAATTCGGACAGAGCTTAGGGACTGGAGTTGGTACAGAAGGCTTACATGGCCTGTCAGAAATCTCAGCAACAGCCTAAGGTTCACTATGTTTGAGTGAAAAGGCCTGGAAAGGCAAAGATTTTCATTAGTTTTTTAGCCGTTCGATGATTTGGATGGGACCGATTACTAATAGGTCGGTTCAATTCCTTAACCCAGTTTTCTCTCAGAGAGTTAGAAATGGATCATGAGCCTCCACACAAAATTCCTGATCAGGCTCAAGAGTATGTCAACGGTCCTGCAACTATTTTTGAGAACACTTTCACGATGAGAGTACCTCGATAGCAGCTTGACTGCCCAAAAAATGTAATGCTGGCGCCTTTCGTACCATTCTCAAGGCTAAGCCTAGTGTAGGTCTCAATGGCATGTTTTCCAGTCCGGATAATTGAGGGCCATCTTTCCATTGCTTTCAATTGACACCTTGGGGTTTGGTCCTGCAACCATACCATACAGGTCCTAGTACCCTACTCCATATTTAACCCATCGAGAAACCAGTAAAGTTTTGTTGGACCAACAGGAACTATGAGTTACTTCCACTCGGAGCAAGCGGAAATAATTGAATTTCTTTTGGAAATAATTGAATTTCTTCTGGAGCCGCAGTTCACCAATCATATTGTCGAATACAAGGCAAATTGGAATGTTTAAGCTACCATACGAGTATGTCCATATCCATATGTCGTTCGAGTGTATTGGTCCAGTTCGATGAGATCTGAAGCCTCAAGGCAAGGCTGCGGATTTTCATATGGCTATCTTCAGTGCATTCAGTCCAATGATTGCCTCCGCAACACCTAATAACGTTTCATTTTTAAATAACGTTTTATGGTGGCCTGTACCAATTTTCAACTCTCGAGGTTCAATAATTATATAATTTGACTAGACCCCGTTTATGACTAGGTTTAATACAGGTTCAACCCAGTCATAAATGGGGGTCGATTACGTATCTATAAATGATAATTACACACAAAAATTTAAGGCTATGCTTTTATGTCATTTCAACTCTATTTCAACCCAAAGTGAACTCAACTCAACCTCGACTCATCTTTTTACCCTAGTCATAAACGGAGTATGTAAGATTTTTGTAAAATTTTATAAAAATAATAATTAAATACAATAATTTTTATTTCCACAAGTTTCATGCACGTTCCAACCCCCGTCAAAAATTATGTTATGTTTTTTTTTATTTTTATTTTAAAACTTTTAAAGCAAAATATAATAATTATTTCATTTTTTTAAATTCTTAAATATTTATAAAGCTGCAGAGACTACACTGACAAACAAAATAGTAATTGAAAAGTAAAAATAATGTAAAAGAAATCCCACAAAAATGATAAAAAAATAATATTTAAAAAAAAAATCAATTTAAAAAGGAAAAGTTTAAGTCAAAAAACATAAAAAAACGTTTTTGATGAATTTCATTTCCTTAAAATTACATTTTGTTTTTTTTTACAATTACTTTTATCACTTTTATGAATTTCTTGTTTTTTTTTTGTATAATTTTTAAGTTTTTTTATTAAATAATTTTTTATATTATTTTTTTATGTTTTATGAAATTTTGATATTTTACCTAATTTTTTTTATTATTATTTTGTTTTTTTTTTATTTATTTAAAACATTTTGTGAATTATTTAGTGTGAACTGTACTTATAATTTGTTTTTTTAATTATGAATGGATGTTTTCTTTTTTTTTTCTTTTTATTTAAATTTTTATTATTAACTTCCCAGTATAGGAAGTTATTGTATTCGGTCCGAAAATCGAAATCGAAAATTTCAACGTATTTTCATCTTTCAAGGTCCCAGGAGCATTTTAAGCAAAAAATTGGGAGGAAGTATGTGTGTGTGTGTGTGTGTGTGTATGTGCGTACGGATGTGGTCATTTTTTCCTGCACGATATCGCGCGAATCAAAACTGATATCGACTTCGTTGAGGTGTCGTTCGAAGCGTATTAACCGAAATATGATCTGAAAAGATTTTCATGAAATTCGGTCCAGCCGTTTTTTTGTTTAAGCGACGTAAGTGATTTTTGTACCTGCATAATATCGCCCGAACCACGAAAGATATTGACTTACTTGAGGTGCCGTTCGAAGCGTATTAGCGACAATATAATCTGAAAAGATTTTTATAATATTCGGTCCAGCGGTTTTTTGGTTTAAATGACATAAGTGATTTTTGTAGCTGCACGATATCGCGCGAACTATAAAAGATATCGACTTAGTTGACGTGCCGTTCGAAGAATATTAACCAAAATATGATCTGAAAAGATTTTTATAATATTCGGTCCAGCGGTTTTTTGGTTTAAATGACATAAGTGATTTTTGTACCTGCACGATATCGCGCGAACTATAAAAGATATCGACTTAGTTGACGTGCCGTTCGAAGAGTATTAACCAAAATATGATCTGAAAAGATTTTCATAAAATTCGGTCCAGCCGTTTTTTGTTTAAGCGGCGTAAGTGATTTTTGTACCTGCACGATATCGCCCGAACCACGAAAGATATTGACTTACTTCAGGTGCCGTTCGAAGCGTATTAGGGACAATATAATCTGAAAAGATTTTCATAAAATTCGGTCCAGCGGTTTTTGGTTTAAATGACTTAAGTGATTTTTGTACCTGCACGATATCGCGCGAACCAAAACTGATATCGACTTCATTGAGGTGCCGAAAAACATTAATACATCAATTTTATATACATTTTCGTCATCCTAATCTTGTAAGTGCGCACATTTAGTTTGACATTTTAGCGAAAATATTGATAAACAATTGTGACAAATTCTCGGTATTATAGATATATTCTATATTGCCTATTGTTCATTTATTATTAAAATATCCAATCATATATTCAACATCCATCATACTGGGAAGTTGATCATGCGGACCGAAAGGGTCGAACTCACATCCCAACTAGTTTTTGTTTTAAGTTTATTTATTATTAATGAGCGCAAAAATGATTACGTTGTTTCTTTTATTAATTACTTTCTTTTTAAATTGTTTTTCCTGTTTAATTATTATTATTTATACACTTTCAATTATTAACATCTTTTATTTAATTATTATTAGTATTAATTTCTTTTTTTTTTGTTAAATAAACAACAAATAATAAAATTTACAAGTAAATATAATAAATTTATTTCCTTCATTCATTTTTAACAAATTCCGTAGAAAATTTCTTAATAATTATATAAGAAAACTTTTTTGTTTTGGTTTTAATTACTTTATTAATTATTTTATTTATCCCATTACTAAACGACTTAATTGTTTTTTTTTTGTTTTATATTTAATTTTATTCAGCTTAACTTTTTACAACAAATAATAATGTCTTTTGTTTCAGTTCGATTTTTTGTTTATTTATTTATTTATTTATTTTTTGCATTATTTTGGTTTTTTTTATTTATTTTTATAATTAATATTTAATAATGTTTGTACAAAAGTTCATTGTATCTGTTGTAGCTGCTGTTGTTGTTGAAGATGATGAAAGTGATTATTATTATTGTTATTATTATTAATATTATCATTAATAATATTGAAATTTCTAAATGAATTATATCGACAAGATCTAGAAGAATTTCTTCTTACCAAATTCCTTACATTATGATGGCATGTAATTGTATTGTTGCATTCACATTCTATACAATCAAACAAATCACACATATTGTGACTTGTTGCTAACAATATTGTTGATTGGTTTAATTCAGATGTTGTTGTTGTTGTTGTAGTATCTGTTGTACTTGTTATTGTTGCTGTTTCAGGCGCTATCCTTGTTGAGGATCCAATATCAAATTCAAATGCTTTTGTTGATCCTAAAATAGCCACTGTTGCCAGCAGTAAAACCAGAACACACCCTGACCATTGGCAAGTTAGTGCTGAACCACTGATGTAGGGATTATCTACGAATAGGGGGTTAAGGATATTCGATACACACATTCTCATCAATTTTTGTTTGTTTTTTTTTTTGTGATTGTTTTCTACAGAAATTTCTGTTTATTAATTATTATTAATTTTTTGATTTGTTATAAAATTATTATTGTTGTTTTTTTGTTGTTGTTGTTGTAATTGTTGTTGTTTTAAGTGAAATATGGAAGGCGATAGAGCATTTATGTGTGTGTATCTATAGAGTCTCTAAGAATTGCTTCGGTTTTAGTTTTTCATAATATGTTATTTTAGTTTTAAGGCATCGAATTTCATGAGAATGTTTTTCGTTAATAATAAATTTTGATGATTTGGCATTGAAACAAAAAAACGAAAAACATAAAATATGAACATTACTTATATTGTTATTAATGTTTTGTTTTGTTATTTCTTTGGTTAAATAAACACAATTATACTTGGGTAAATAAATGTGTGTGGTTGAGCTTCTAATAAGTTATAAAAGGAAATTAAATAGTTTTAGAAATTTACGACGGATATTATTTGAAAAAAGTATGGAAAAAACACATTTATGATAAAAATAACGTACAAGAGTAATAAAGTAACAATCAACCATTACTAAATAGTTTTAATGAGAATACTTATACATTATATTTTTTATTATTCATTTTTTTTTTGTTATTATAATTATTATTGTGAATATGTCAGTTGATTTAGTGATTGCATTAATAATATTTTTTTTTTATTTTCATGAATTTTTTAATTTACTTTAAAGAATATCTCTATAAGAAACGAAATATACTCTTCAAATAAAATTTGGAACACATAGGGTACCACAAAGTTAGAAATAACAAGGAAAGAGGCAAACAATTCCTTTAAATGTGTAAGACAATAAAAATTAGGTGTTTTGTCTTAATGGGAATCGAATCACGGACCTCTGGAATGAAGGTCGAACGTGTTTTGTCCCGGAACCGTAGAGTTCGGTCCTTGTCGGTATCATACAGCGAAAGCTCATTAAAATTTCTTACTTCTTGCATTGTAGATTTATTTTTGTGTTACCCTGATCGCGTACTAGTCTGAATTCGAGCTAATTGCAAGTTCATATAAAGGCTTTACACATTATATGTATTTTTTGCCTTAAGGATATTAAACATCCCTAAACTCTTCTTAATTGAAGCAGAAAAATACATCCCAAAACCAAATTAGAGCTGTCTATAGCATAGAAATCTGTATGACGAACATGAAACCAGACAGAGAAATAGATACAAATTTATGTGCGATGAAAGAGCTCCAATTTACGTTTGAGTTGTAAACGGGCTTTTATAGAATTGAATTTTTATCCCATCCTGAGTAAAAATCAGACTCCCCGTCCTTAGCCTGAAACAGGCAGTCATACCTTCAAAATGCCTGCATGGCACCCAAAACAGCCGCGGTACGCCTGAGTAAAAACTCTACTTCTCTACAGGCACGAACAAAATATTCCAAACGAAGCTCGGTACCCTCACAGTTTTTTATACTGAAGATACTAAAGGGAGCAAAAGTGGAGCTTTAAATAGTAAATGATACCATTAATCCATCTAGCGGACCGATTCTTGTTCGATTGCGTAGGGCAAGCAGCATTGCACGTAGTTAGTACTTAGTTGGGGGGCCTTGTGGAAAAGTGACTCTCGCGTTTGGAATGGTGGATTGCGAATACATTCATATGTGTAACAAAGGTGTGCATACTGGGCATTTTTAGAATTTATAGCCTGTAGGGGGAGCGTGGCGAATTTGTTCACTATGCGTGATTTGTAATCTGCATAAATATTTGTAGTCTGTCCCAGCCGAAAAGTCAAAAAGTACTCAACGATTCTCAAGGAATCGAAAACTTTTGAACGAGTAAAATAAACTCATTGAATAATTTTCTTTCGATTCTACTCATGAGTATTTAGTCGAGTACGACAATTGACGACAATAACGACAATTTTCTACATGTTAACATGATAGACTCTACTATGTAAGGTTTAAACATAATCTCAGCTAGATAATTGAGAAACTCTGCTAATAGTAATGTACGGTAATCGCAGATAAAAGATATTTTGAACTCAATTTCTTCAAAAACAGTGTAATGAAGTGATATGGTCAAACCTGATGTTCTATATACAAAACCAGAACCTTCAGCTTGGGTACTATGGCTACTTGCTTTTAAGCTTTGTGTGTTAGAGTCTCGTAGGACTAATTAGTTTTTTCTTGTGCCGAATCACAACGAGGTCAGAAATTTGTTGGAACACTGTAAGAAGGACGTCAGGAAATCAATTGCTTTAATAAACACACTGCGCAGTCGAATCACCACATGTAGAGGTTTGAAAAGAAGAGAGTCAAATTTATAGTCACCTTTTTCTGTGAGTGGAAAAGACTAGTCCAAATGGAAATGCATTTCTCAAGCTTTATGGTCTATCTACATACTATACATCAAGATAGTCGAAATGATTTCCTATATGAGGCTAGGTCTGATCTATTTATGGTGATCTACTTTAAAGACCACATTGATCATTGATTCATCTGAATCATTTGGGTAGAATTTTGCAAGGTATACAAACAGGTTCATATAATCGGAAAGGCGTAATTTGTGCAATTTAAAGGAAGTCTTTTAAGGAGGTACAAAGGTACGAAATCTTATAGATAGTTTGCTGTATACGAGATAAGATCACTATCCAACACAATGATCACGATCCGACCTCATAAATTGCGAGGTCTACAATAATGAGACTTATTGATCCATAATAAGAGTTATGGACAAACCAAAAACGGTTAGAGGTGGCGTCAGTCAACCAGCTGAACCATGTGTTCAAATTGTAGTTTCACCACCTTACACTTCTCTGAATGAAGTCGTAGAGGGGTTATGCGAAAGATTGAAGATTGGCTTTAAAATATTGCGGTCTAACACCAATCGTCAATGGTGAACACCGGCCATGTCCAATCCACTACCAAATGGAAACATACGGTCAAGGTGAGAAGACAGTGTTAAGGATGATGAAGCAAAACTGCTCAATACAAGAAACTGGAGTCAAGCTGCGGAACAGAAAGATATCTGGAAGAAGAAGCTGATGAAGAACAGGCTGGAGTTGGGCTGAAGAGCCATCCAAGAAAGGAAATTCTGCTTCAAATTGCTCTACAATCTTTTTAGTTTCTTGTATCATCTGTATTATCATTCGAATTTAGCTAATTACTAGATATTGCCTTGTACGACACGACAAACTCTTCCTGGATGGGAACGAGTGACTTATAAGCTTAATTCTGTCTCATAAAGAAGAAGAAAGTGAGTCGATTAGGTGTCAATGTATAAACCAAACCAAAAATTTCGAAATGGCCTTCGAGATATTATGATCTTTGGCACTCCAGATGAAGTTTTGAGTAACTTATAATATATAGATCCGTTTCCTGTTCCTGAAGTTGGATGAACAAAATTCTAACAAAATTTATACTTTTATGCCAAAATTGAATATTCTAGAACAAATCACCAATACAACTGACATTACCACATAATATCAAAATTGTTTTTTTTTTTACTTCAAAATAACATTAAGAACTAGTTTAAAATCAAAATATACCATAAATATTTGATTAATGGATTAAAACGTTAATTTAAAAAAAAAAAAACCATAAAAACACTACAGAAAAATGCTTAATAACTAGAATTATTAATTGTTAATATTTAATAATAATAATAATTAAATAAAATGCAAGTAACAACATGACAAAAATAGTTTTCTAAGTTTTCTTTTCAATAACTATAATTACAAAAATTAATTGTTTTTATTAAATAACACATATTTGTAATGAGAGAAATGAGAGAAATTTGTTGTTATTTATAATTTTATCCAATTAAAATATATATTGTTTAAATAAATATTAAATATTATGATGAAGAAAATTAAATTATTTTTTTTGTTATGTGGGAAAGATGATGATTAATAATTAATAAATAACATAATAAATGTTATTTGTGTAAAAGATTAGCGCTTTTTTTCGAATTATTAATATTATATTTTATTATGAATTAATATTTTCTTTTTTAGTAATTTGTTATTTGGATATAGATATAGATTTTCTTTTACACATATTTTGTAGATTTGTTGTTTGAAATTTATGTAAATAAAATTGAATATTTTTGGTCTTTCGATTATGTAATTAAAAAATGAATTAATAAAGCTTTGTTGTTAATATTATTTAATAAATTCCCATTATTTTATGATTTTTTTCTTTTTATAAGGACAAGACACAATTGAAAGACATTTTTTAATAACAATTATAATAATAATTAAATTAATAAAAGAAAAAATAGTGATCATAATAATAAAAATGATTAATGACATAAAGGTGATTGTTGGTGTGGTTAGGAACAGAAAACAAAAAATATTTTTTTTATTTTTATACTTTTTTTTTTAAAAAAAATTATATTATTTATGAATAAAACATACGAATTACACAAAATAAAAAAATAATGAACAAAGTGCTAATCAAATTCTCAGCTTAAATACCTACTACTAAATAAGAATTGTATTTTTTTTAAATCAAAAATAAAATTAATATGTACTAAACAAAAACCAAAAAAAAAAATTCTAATTAAGTTTGATAGTATATAGTAAAGCAGGCTTTACATTTAAACTTTTAACATTACAAAAAAAAAACATCTACTACAGGGACATACACACACAAATAATATTCTACTTAATTACTTTATATAATTTGAGAAAGGGCAGAGAAAATATTTATATTTTATTCTATAAATATAAAAATTAATATTTTGTTTTAAACAAAAAACAAAATTTGTGTTTAAAAACAAAAAAATAATAAAGAAAATATATTTGATAAAAAAAAATAATATAATATTTAAGAAAAATAAAAAATATTACTATCAACAGGAAAATTGAAATTAATTAATTCGATTTGCTTTTAAATTATAAAAATTATTTTTATTTATATTTATTAAATTTTACACTTAAAAATTTGAAATTAATATTTTTGTTTAAATATCAAGAAAGTATGAATTTTTAAAAACTCTTAAAAAAACTTTATTCACTTTTTTTTTAATATCTTAAGCGTATTTATATTTATTTATATTTTTTCTTTAAAAAAAACAAAAGAAGGGAAATAAATATCACTAATTTATTAAATGAGATTCGTTTATAATCTTGAAGATTTTGTACGAGATTTATCGTAGAAATTAATAACTGGTTTCGTTTTCATTTTGGTGATAATGATATTTATTAAATTTATATTTTTTTATTTAATAATATTCGATTTTGTAAAATTACTATCATATCTTGAGTTTGTTAATTTTTTTTGTCTTTTCATTTTTTTATATAAATTTGTTTTTAAGTATGAGCGAATGATTGTATATAGTTAAACAAAAGAGTTGTGAAGTTTAATCCTTATCACAGGAGGTCAGCCTTAAAGTGAGGCATACGATATGCAGCAAGACCAAAAGAAGATGGACGTCCTACAACATAACAAAACTGATACCCCGCATAGACCTACCTAGAGATATATACTTCGCATACATGATGAGTTGAATGGTTGAGTTGAGGTTAAGTTGAATTTTCGAGTCACTTTACAAATCGCAAACAAAACACAGAGATGCTGCTATCAACTAAATTCAATTATTCAACTAATGAACTCCCGTGTATATGCATAATTTCAACTCAACCCAGGTAGCAGATCTGAGTTGAGTTCAGTCGACCTTAACTCAACTCGATTCGCGCCTACATGTAGTTGGATTGGGTTCAACCTGAGTTCAACTCATCATGTATACGTGCTAATAGTTGTTTATAAGGGATACTGGCCAGTAGAAGGTTCCTAAGCGGTTCCTCTCTGTCCCGTCACTTAACACTGCACACGAATTGTTGGAGAGCAGTATGCAGCATTTCTGGATGGAGTACCGTACCCTGCCCACTAAATAACTGCTTAAAGAGTATAAGATGGTTGGAGGACTTCACCTAGAGGCTTTGCTTGCCTGGAGGAGGATTATTTTGTCAAGCCTAAGCGAGAAACACCTGTTCAAACAATCTGCCTTACCAATATGAGGTATAGGGGCGAATACACTCTAAGCCCTTTGCTGAAATTCGAGTTGTGTGTCGTGACAAGTCGTTTGAGCTCAAGAGAGTGGCGATTAAGTTAGATTACGACTTTTTGCACATTTGGTTAAACACAACTTAGAGCTTCAACTCGCGATGCAAGTAGATATTCGACTGAAACGATACTCTCTTCAATTCAGAAAACTTGTCACGATACACGACTCGACTTTAAGCAAAGGGGCCTATACATTCACACTTACACCCCATTATCTAGCCCATCATTAATGTATGAAATTCAAATACAACCTACTAAAAACCTCTCATCCTACTTTACTCTCAAAGAATCCTGATATTATCAAAATAAGTAAAAAATTAGTCACAAAAATTTAATAAAATTTGCAGCAATTTTTTAAAAAAAGCAAAAAAAGAACACTTTTCTAAATCCATTAGTGTGTGATGACTATTGTAAGTGGATTATTTTTGAACCAGCATAAAAACTGCAGAAAAACCAACATAAATAAAAATACTTGCTGTGAAATATTAATTGACATAAAGAGACTGAATAGTCCACTGCTGTTCTGGAAAGGAAATTTTATTTTAAGAAATTAATAGTATGATATTTCGTTTTTACTTTTCTTTTTTATTTAATGATTTAAAATTATTGTTGACCTTTCAGATATGAATATTGATGATAGCTTGTTATGCTAGACTTTTAGAAGATATAATTTTAATAGCTAGGAATGTAGCTGAAGCAGTTCTAGAAATATAGTCATCATTTCAAAATTGTTTTAGGAACTACATAAGTGAATTGCTTTGTATAATAAATATTTATTAGTGAGCTCAATTTTTTCATGTTTCAAGTAGTTGATTTGTCCTCTCTGCATATTATTCTACTTATTATTTTGTGAAAGGTCTTCCATTGCAAGGAGATGACCAGCACACTACTGGAATTTGGGTTTTCAAACTCAAGGATCGTCGCTATCTTATTCCGGATCCGCATTCTCCATTTATCATATTCTTTCGATTCAAAGTTACGATATAGTTCAAGTTTCTTTTTTAGACAATATTAATTCTGCGAATCTACGTGATGTCCAAATTGAATCTGTTCAGAATACTAGTAAGAACCTAGATTAGATGGGACACTTAGCACGACGAACGCCTCCAGTGCATTCGCAAAGGTATTTCATTCGTGGAGGGATGAGTAGTCACGGCTGACAGTTCGATGAAAGCAGGAAATGTGCTTAGGTGACTCTTGATCGCACAGGACGAAGTGTCTGGTGAACAAAATAGGCAACTATTCGAGAGTATAATTTGAATTGGACTATGCAATATTAAAGATAGCGAAAGAGACTTTTCAGATCAGTATCTCATCAAAATGATGGTGCAGCCAATACGATGACAATGGTCCCAAAATGGCTAGGATAAGTTGTGCAAAAAACAGATACCAAACAGGCCCTTGACTAGAACCCGCAAGGATCCCGTCGAGTCGGAAGACATACAAAATCATCGAGGAGAACTCTATTAGCAGGGGCCGCAGCAACTGGGAGATCGTGGTCAGAGCTGAGAACTGTCGCGCAAAACAGAATCCACTGGAGGGCAACTGTTTCCGCTCTATGTCCCATGAGAGATTAAAGGAGCGTTATGTAAGCTAAGCAAACTTCAGAAAAAATAATGCTAGCCAGGATTTTTAATGGCAGAAACAAGAAGCAGAAATCGGAGAAAAAATAACGTGAACTGGAAAAAACTAATAAGGCGTAAACGTTGGATTGTAGTGCTATTTAAAAGAGAAGAAGATCACTCCAGATGTCAAACCCTTTTCCATTTCAGTAGGAAAAAATACACCGCTTAATCAAGTTCAGAACAGCAATGAGCTAAATGAGTATCATCAGAAAGTTTCTGGTGGAGAAGATGCTGCACTGCGAATCAAACATCAGATCGAACACATTCCTGATAACTTGTGGTGATCTGGCTTTACTCCTCTGGATAATAATGAACAAGAGAGTACTACAGCTTCACCACGAGCGGAAGAACCTTTCTAGACGATGATTGAATTTTAAATCGCCTTTAGAGAACATAGCATTTAAGACTATAGCGTGGACGCTTCATAAGCCAACATCTCCCAAAATGTCCTATGTGCGCCAAAATGGGTGTTGGTACTAGGAGCGTCTCACACTCTTCAAAATCCGGACGTGATTCGCCCACCAAAGAACTTAAATATATAATAGCTACTGACATTTTGCCGAAAGTATACTGGCACATCCAAGATCTAATGTATATTAATCAAATGGCAAAGAAGATTTGGAATAAGCTACTGAAGACAAGTTGCAAACACATTGAACCTCAACTCAACTCTGTCCATTGAACCGATTCAGGCTTGAGTTTCTGTGCGTATTATGCTCATAACCTAGCTCGGAACTGTGACAACGTAGTCGGCATTCTGACCTAGGTTGTGGAGGTGATACCACAGGCCTACATGGTCAGTCAGAAAACCCACCAGCAGCCTTAGGCCCGTTCTGCTTAAAGTGAAAGTGCCTTTTAAGACAAAGGGTCTTTAAGTCTTTATTCTAGGCTAGATTTAGTCCCTTAATCCACTCCTCTATCAGGGGCAAAGCATACTTAGAAAATTTTGGAAATTACAACAAGCTGGAAGAGGTATAGATATGCTGAATCGACACTCCTTAAGAAGAGATAGTATGGATACTGATATGGAAACTGATATTTGGTGGAATTTGGGAAAATAAATTGAAGAGCGATATTCCAAAACGTACTAAGTCAATTTTTGTTTAATTTTAATATTGTATTGCTTTCCAATCTATGACGTAGTAGTTATGCATTCACATAAACATTTATCACAAATCATACTCATTCCGATGTATAATGGGTCATACAAATGAATTTTCCATCAATTTCAATAGCTAGTATTCATATTGAATTTTTTAATGTTTTTTTTATATTAAAAATAAAGATTTGAAAAATACTATTCTTTCTTTTGCTGGGCTGAACTTTCTGAGGACTGAAAACATTTACCATAGTATCATAATTTTACTATGAAATTTTATTTCAAAATGTACTAAGTAATTGACTTAGTACATTATGAAAATGTACCACCATAAATAAAACCATTTTTTTCATATAAAATGTAGCAAATTTATTTATATTTTTATAAATAATAGTTTCTTTTATCGGTTTTTTGAGAAAGGAAATAATATTACAGCCCTTTAGGCGAGAGTGAAAGTGATATTCAGTTTTTTTTTATTTCCCACTAATTACATCATAAGAACTTAGCACGTTTTGGAATATCGCTCTTCAATTGTTACCCTCTATCACAATAGCCTATTCGGAAATACAGTGTTATGCAAAGCCGTGTTAACTTGAAATTCCAACTAGAAAAAGTAAGCGTTAGTCGTAAAAATTTATTCAGAGCAAATATTCATTCTTAACTCCAAATAAGCAACTTTACTTTTCAATACCGATAGTTCTGCATTCAAGAAACAAGATCAAGATTTGTAATCAAATGCCAAATTTGAGTTTAATAATCACAATTTAAGTAGTTTTTGTGTCTGTAAGGGGCGATCATTCTACTTTACTTAAATTAAAGGTTTGAATTGCATAAAAAAGAAGGTATCATATGCTTAAAGACTTTTCCTCTTCAAGGGACACCTAAGGACAGAAGTAACTCAGTTAAATTTAAAATCATGAAGTTTGTAATCCAAATTGTTAGTTTTGGAACGTTGAAATTGAAAACGAATCTAAACTAAAAAACAAAAATTTGGAAAACAAAATCATTCGATCATTCTTAAAACTCTCAATTTTATATTCATATTATTAACTCTCAATTTTATATATTTAGATTTATAAAAAATTCTATTAAATTTAAGAAAAAAAAACCCTATCATAATAAGTAATTAAAAATTATATCGAAAGAACGAGAACAAATTAAAAACAATTAAAATGTGGAAATTTTGCGCACAGCGTAAACCAAAAACAGAGAAAAATTTTGATGATTTCTTTATGAGCAGAAATAAAAAGAACTTCACAAAAAACACATATAAAAAAATACACAGTAATGGATTTATATGAAATTTGGTATTTTTTTCGTCAAAGTAAAAAATAAAAAAAAAAAAAAGAAAGCATTTCTCTTTTCTTATTTTTTTCATGTAGCTTGTGTTTTTTAATTTTTACTTTGTATAAAGCGAATTTAAAAATTATTGTTTTTTGTATGTTTTCTGTTGTTTTCTTAAATAGAAATGGAATAATAAATTAAAATTTTGTTGTTGTTTTTTAAAATTTTGTTTTTGTTGTTGTATTTTTATGCAAACAATAAACGATTATGATAGCACGTTGACATTAAACTACATACAATACAGACGCAAAATAAATTAAGTAGCGAAAAGTGATTGAAGTAGTGTGATGTTGGCAAAATCATCTGATTAGCGGCCGAAGCAAAACCAGATGTATACAATAATGTTCCGATATTATTACTAGAGGTTTCGGACTCACCTCGCGCTGTTTTCATCATAATACTTGATGGTGTTGAATATCCAATTGCGTTATGTGCCTTCAATTCAATTCGATAGTATGTGTTTGCGCTTAAATGTGACATTTCATAGCTTGTGGATTCGACAACTTCATTTGTTATGCATTCATTGCCTAATTCACTCCATTCACCGTTTATTTTGTGTCCCTAAAAGATAAATAAAAGGAAAAATTAATAAAGTGTTTTATTTTTTTTATGTTGGAAAAATCTAGTTTAGAAATCATTCTTTGTACTACTAGTCTGTCAATATGTACTCGTCATGGTGCAGTGTCTAGTACGATTCGTAAGGCTGGTTCGAAGAAAGGAATGATGAATAGCATAGATTAATGAGAGTCCGACTGGCCGCACAATTTGGACCCCGTATGATAGCCCTATAAGGCCCACACAAAAGAATCTAGCAACTTGCATCATTAGCGCTTCGTCATAACCTAAGCTAAACCTGAGCCTTGAGTAATAATCATTGGTCCTCACTACCCAGTCCGTATGGGCCGAAAAATTTGAAAATTTCGGCAAGGTTATGTGAGTAATAACTGCGGTGATGTCGAATACTTTATATTTTTACACGCGAGTATCGTTTTACCAATACGGTCTCCCAACTGAGTACTAATTACGACCAATGCTGCTTCACCTCTATAATCGAACCAGAACCGGTCTATTGAGTATGCAAAATGATACCCTTTACAATCATTAACATAATTGACTGAAATATGAAGCAATGCAACAACAACAACAACTAAAACTTTGTATGAGTTTGACTAATGCATCGACTTCACCGACCTCAGTTCAATAATGTTCAGTTCAATCCACTTAAGTGGCTTAACCGGCTAAAGTTCAGTTCATGTTTAGTTCGTGTTTGAAATTGTTGTTGCCTTTTCGTCAGAAGGAAGATGTGGAAAATCCACTATTCTAGTTGATTGTTCTCTTTTGAGCGAGCTTTTATGATCAGCTTCAGTTCGAGACCTGTTGAACAAACTGAGGTTTGTTTATCCTCAGTTGAATATGTGGATATTGTATGCAAATTGAGATTATCTTAAAGTCAAGTTCATCAATTTGCTCAAACTTGCGCAGTTCGGCCGGTGAGGCTTTTCAAAAAGGTGTTTGAATACGTAAGGCAGATATTGCCCCATTTCATTTGAAATTAGGTTAGCCTACTAGGGCCATTATGAAAAACTGATAAGCCCTGTTCATGAAGAAACTCTTTCGGCATGCCCTGTATCTGCTATGTGTCTGCTACTTGGGGTTCTCTTGGGGAGCCTACGAGGAGATACCTGTTTCGACATGCCCTTGAGACGATTCGCTTTTTAAATGCTAGTCTTCTTCTTCTTCTTTAACGGCTCTACAACCGGGATCCGGTCCTGGCCTCTCGCAACTGTTCTCTCCACCGGTCCCGATTCTGAGCCGATATCATCCAGTTTGGCATCCCTAAGCTCTGAGCGTCCTGGTCTACGCCATCCTTCCAACGAAGGTTGGGCCTCCCTCGCTGTCGCACCCCATAGGTCTTACCGCAGTGGATCTAGTCTAGTGGGATTTAAAAAGCTTAGGTTATAAGGTCTTAATACCTAAATATCATACATATAATTTGTTTTCGTATGAAAATCTTTGCTTGGATGCGGTCCGTCGCCACATTCCGACCGAGATAGTTCTCGAACGTTTTGAATTGTCATCGCGGACCCTGCTTACGTTTGAGCTCCTGAATATAGTAGGAGTTCACATCAAAAAGAAAAAAATTGCAAAAATCAATACAAACAATTTTTATAACGTGCTTCGATTTCCCAAAGCGATACCCTCATTGGCAGCCAGCTGAACCAGTAACGAGACCGCGTCTGCTACCTGTAGCAAGTGAGTCCCGATAACCAGCCGACAAAGGCGAATATTTGGTACGAGACAAGACAGTACGAGACTACTTGGTGTACAAGGAGTTGTAACGTTCGACAGGTTCCAGCAGAACTTTGGCACGCTATTAATAACAAGCCAAGCAAGCGAGATGAGTTACTAGGAGTACTTCGAAGAATAGAGGAGTATAGGATGGGATACAGGAGGTCTGGCGGTGCTCGAGTAAATCTCGATGAATCTTAGATCTAAACTTTAGGATGTTGTTCATGTGATAGTGATACAATTTTTCCAAGGCTGCTACATTCCTACAAAGGCTCAATGAGTCAATGGTAGCGCAATAGGTAAGTGTTATGGCGCGGTTTTGTACTTTTGAGACGCTGGCTGGCCTAAATAAATGAGTTGCACTCGAGGCGAAACCGAATGTAGGACTTGCAGCTTGTAGCCCGGGCTGTTGTCTGAAGGACGAACTTGCATCTTTCAAGGAATCTTAAGCATAAGGGTACTTATTTGGCGTTTTGTAGTATTCGTCATCATTTCATCGCAGAACAGTAGTTAAAGTTATACCTAGGATGTTAAGAAATGCGGCAGAAGTTAAACTCACACCAACCACGGAGAAAGAAGGATCATTGGTGCAAGTGTGATTAGAAATAAGACAGTACTACGTTTTGGAGGTGTTAAATTCGACACGATTCATGCCGCTACAATCAAGAATCAATACGACATCCTATTTGATTTATTTGGACCGCTGTTCACGATCATGTAGATAAAGTCTGGTACTAGGTTGTCTTATATTATCGAAGGCGTAAGAGAAATGCACAGTACCATCAACAGCAAAGCTGTGAAGTAGATTAGAGGACATTGGGAGGAGATCAATAACAAAGATTGGGAACAGTACGGATAATAAAATAGACCTCTCAGGAGCACCGACTAAACTAGTGTATCGGAAGATAAAAATCCGGAGATCGGTTCAAAACTATTCGTAGCATGGTAGGCTGAACTGAAAGTCTTTTATAATATTAGGACATCTGTACAAAAACAGAAGAATATGACTTGTCTATGAAGAAATAATTGAATCCAGAAATCTGAAGATGAACTATTTTACAGCAGCCACGCCATTTCTAATATATATCGCTACTGCTCTAGGTTAGGAGAAGTTGATGCACTAAGGTATACCCAGACACCTGATAGCAATTAAAATTACTATCGGGTGCGGCTTAGGCTTCACTTAGTGCAAGAATAGTTAGGTGCATATTGGAGAAAATGACACACAACCGAATAGAAATTGGTAAAGATATCCCGAATATTACAAAAATCAAAACAAACATTTTTGCATCGGGCGTTCTTTTGTATATAAGGTTCATAACTTCATATTTTCGGGTGACTGTGGCAGTGACACAACTATAAGGGATAACAGGAATAGCCTTGTTGCAGTTTTATACCAGATTATTCCCATCATATGTCAAATGTTGCAGGTTATTCCCATCAACCGATCGATGTATCTTGTAGTAATGGCAAGATGAAGTCGAGAGTGCGGAAGAAGCGTGAAGTACTTACTGTTCTGTCTGTCGATACATTCTAATATTTCTTATAAAATAAAAATAATTATTAATAAAAAACTCACTGGACAATATCGGACTTGATAATAATCAATTGGTTCACCATTATCCGCTGGCACACTCCATCTCAACTCAAAATGATCCGAATATGGTGATACAACAACTGGAGCATCTTCATCCTCCTGCACAGGTGAATGCAATGTTTTCGGCTCTTCTGGTGCTGATCGTCTAGGTGTCGTCTGTTCAATATTACCACTCCATGGACCAATACCAACATGATTACGTGCAGCAAAACGAAATTGATATTTTGTTTGCGGCCGTAAACCTTCAACTGTATAATCACTTTCTGGTGACCATTCTCTACTCAATGCCGTCGACCAATCACGATTATATTCTTCTTTATATTGTACTCTATATGCTGCTATTGGTAAGCCACGTTCTGTTGGTGGTCCTAATATATCGAAAGTGATGGATGTTGCTGTTAAGACTTTTATTCTTGCTTGATCAACTGGTCCAGGTACACGACCTTCTTTTAGTTGCATATCATGTTCGGCTTTTCCGAGATTGTTTGATGCTAAGCACTTGTAAACTGAGTAATATCGTTTATCGACTGGTTTAACAATAAGATTGCTCCTTGGGCCAAGTCCTTCGACTCTTAAATTTGGATCCATTAATTCCTTGATATTTCTGCCATTCCATCTCCATTCGATTGTTGCATTTGGGAAACCTTCTGCTAAGCAGCTTAAGTTAGCATCGCGCTCTTCCCAGCTGAATACAGGTGGTAGAGTTTTCATGTATGTAAAATCTGGTGGATATTCTACTGTGATGTGACCGACTTTATAGGCTGTATGACCCTTATTTCTAGCAACGCATTGATATAGTCCATCATCACTTCGCATGGCTTTCGATATTCTTAAAATTCCTGTTGATTCGCCCTTTTCATTATCAGCCAGCTGTTCCAGGTATATCCGATCATCATCGGGCTGGTTTCGTGCAACGAACTCCTGATCAGATCCCCAACGCTTGAATGTGATCTCAGGAGCTGGTCTACCATGTGCTCGACATGTTAAGGCGATCTCCTTCTGAACCTGTCCTGTCCTATTGTAAAACTCAAATATTTTCGGCAGTACCAAAACGTCCAATTTAGTCTTTTGATCAACTTCACCAGCTTGATTTTTAGCTCGACAAGTATAGGTGCCATAGTCGTCTTGTTCGACTTTTGTTATTGTCAATGTACCAGTCTGTGCATTCACTAGGAAACGATCTGCCGTTTCGACATTCTGTTGAGTCTTGTCCTTTATCCAAATGATCTCTGGTACTGGCTTTCCTGTTGCATTACACTGTGTCGAAAAGGATTGTCCTTCGACAGCTTCAAGGGTTGGTTTTAGATGGACGATTTGTGGTTTTGTGTAAACTTCGACACGTATATTTCTTTCACCTAATTCGCCAGTTTGTACGACAGCTGCTCGACAGGTATATGTGCCATCGTCAGATTCTTGGACGTTACGAATTTCTAGACCATTATCGAGAACACGATGTCGATCGCTGTTCTTTATCTGAAAATATGTATTAACGTTAACGAATTTGTACTAGATCAATATTTTATAGGATTTCGTACTTGATCACCATTTCGTAACCAGTCTATTGTTGGTGATGGAATTGCAGTAACTTCACATCGAACTATATAATCATTTCCGAGAATCGGAAATTGATTTTCTGGTGCATCTTTCCATGTTATTGCAACTGTAACGAAATAAGTATTAGTATCAACTCCAACAACCATTATCTATCTTCAAAAAACACTCACTATAAGTTGTTATCGTCACACCAATCTCCATTAATTGATTACCAGCATATGATGCTGAGCAAAAATATTTTCCCGCCATTGTTTCCTTCAATGATGGAATTATCAATGCTAAACTCTGATCACCAGGTAACGTTTCAGTGTACATTGGTGACATCGTTTGTCCCGTCCTAAATTATTAAAAAAAAAATAAATATAATATTAATAAATTTAATATAAAAAAAATAAATAAAGAATGCATCTTAACGTTTCGTGTTAAATTGCGCAATGATATTAAAATAGACATTTCCGAAGGATGTTTACTAAATATTAACTAAATGGGACTTAGTCACAAACACTAGTAAGTGATGAATGAGTTTGAATGATGTGAAAATAATAAATTTTTTGCAAATTTTTTTGTTTGCTTGATTTTTTGTTATAATTATTATTTATTATTATTATTATTATGTTTTTACGTAACAGCAGTTTTATGGTGCCCACTACAGTTTTTGTTATGCAGAATAATGATGATTGATAGGAGTAGTAGTAGTAGTAAATGAAAGTAAACTAATATGAACTTATTAAATGGTGTGTGATTGTACTGGTCGATCTACTTGAAAAATTGGACAATATTTGGTTGATTTTTTAATGCTTGTTACGAACCTACTAGAATTGAGGATTGCATTGAACTCAACTTTGAAGACGACAGATTAAAAAATACACAATATTTTGCAACGATATGCCCCAATTGAAGATGATGGATTTGACATGATTGAATAACACGAGAAATCAGTGCTTTGGTAGGTGCCATAAACGTTCAAATATACCTTACAAATACTATACAGGTGGGGCTAGGACTTGCTAACAGAACTGCTAGGTCTTCGTCTGCAGTGGGTTTTTACAGAAGTGACAAATCAGGTGCCACCACCTCCGAGGTATTTGTTAGTCGTTCGGCCCTCGGTCTTGGTGTGCCGTTTGCCCGAATAAATATAATTCAGTTGGTTAAGGGGGTATTCTAGTGTAGAAATTTGAAAAAATCACTTTTTTTTTGATATTTTCAAAGCTTAACCTCTCAAGAATATGTCCTTAAAAGGGCTTGTTAAAATTTTAATTATTTTCAGAGATATAGTCATTTTAGTAGGGGTATTCTAGTGTAGAAATTTGAAAAAAAAAAAAAAAAAAAAAATTTTTTTTTGATATTTTCAAAGCTCAACCTTTCAAGAATATGTCCTTAAAAGGGTTTGTTGTTGTTTGGAAAATGCTTTTTTTGAAGTAGAAGAAGGCCCAATGTATGGAGCATGAATCGCGGATTAAGTGAATGTAAGTATAAAATGTCATTTTATGGTTCAAAACCGGCGTAATTTTACCCTAAACTTTAAACGTGTTTATCTCGAAACTACATTTTTCAAAAAGTTTGCCATGATTTCTCAAGTTCTACTTGACCGATTTACTTCAAATTTTCAGTGAGTGTTCTCAATACATGTCTTTATCGTATGAACTATTATTATAACAATATAATGTTTTTTACTATTTTTAAAAAATTCCGAAAAGTCAAAAAAATAGGCCAAAAAACAATTTTTTTTTTCGGACAGCCGGAATTTAGCCAAAAACAAAAAAATGCCACTTTTTCTTAGTTAGTACGATAGCAGCATTCATCTAAATTAATAATATGTTTTTTTTATTTTGGTCAGATCATCAGAAGGGTTGGAATCGTGGCAAACTTGGCGCGCCATTTTTTTTTTACACCCTACTTCAACAACCTATAAAATTTACAGTTTTTAATTTTTTGACTTTTTTTTATTTTTTATGTATTCTTTAAACATGAATAAATATCTTGTGAAAAAGTGGATAGTAAAAATATTTTTAGTTTTTTATTTACAGCAGCTGAAAAAACACCTCAAATTCATGCTTCTACACTAGAATACCCCCTTAATTTTTTTAAAAGCATCCAACAAATGCGCCTGCAACCAGCGAATGCGCCTGCCACACGGGTATGCAAGCTCGCGCTAGAGGCATACAAATCTAAAAATGCACCCGCCTTAGAGCGTGTATTTCCGCTAGAGGAATGAAAATAAAGGTGTGCACTTCCATTTTACAGATATTCTGGTCCCCCAACTAAATACTAACCACGTCCAATGCTGCTTGGCTTATGCAATAATGCGACCAAGATTCCCTCACACAATTTCTTAAAGCGCGAGTTTCGCTCCTTATAGTTTAGAAAAAATGTGAGCGTACCGTGCTCTGTTTGGACTACTCGTAGTTTTTTTATTGATATTTCACTGTATCGGGTTGCATTTGGAAAAGCAGAACTTTTGCTCAGGCGTACCGCGTCTGTTTTGGGTGCCATATGGGTGTTTCGTACTGGTGCAAGCTTGAAAACAAACTGAACTTTTTTGTGAAAGACTAGAGTTTAGCAGATTGCCCCCTTTGTACTATCAATGGATTCTGTTATGGAGTCCTATGTCGCACAAAAAGCTCTAGTGGGAAAGATGAAAGAACTGCCAACGCCTTTTTAATCTCGCGTGACCGCTTACGTTTCCTGGTGCTTAAGAGAAATTCGCCAAGCTCTGAGGCTGGGAAAGAATAATCAGCTGGGCGATGGTCATCAGCGGATATAGTCTACGGCTGTTGGTATTAAATATTCCAGAAACGGATTACATACTCGAGAAGATTTCAAAATTCAAGCCCAGTGAGTAAACATAATTTATAGTGTATCCTTGATTGTTTTCTAGAGGTGCCACAGGGTGGAATAGTATGATAGGGATGGTTCCAAAATAAAATCAGTTGTAGATTCTGGTGTCTGGGTTGAAAACCCTAGATAAAGCAAAATTAAGAGCTTGGGGAAACTTGTATTTCAAGCAAAGTTGTACGTTGCAGCAACATACACTTTGGAAAACTTAAGCGAATTTGTATTTTCTCTCACAGTCAGATAGAAATCAGTGCTATAGGTCTATAGGTGTCGTAAGACCCGGTATAAGTCTAGTAGTAGTAGTAGTCTAGTCTACGAGTGTTATCTACCCTTAATGAGCTGGATCTTTTCAAACAAATTATTATTTTTCGGTCGCCATCATTGGAGCTTCGAAGGCAATGAAAAGGCATTGTGAAGATGGTCCTTGATGTTTTTGGGTGAATAGTGCTCTGAATGTTCAAATCTCTCATGAAATGTCCACGCTTGTTTTAGGGTGAAGTCCAAGTGGTTTCTTTATGAGCCGTGTACTAACGCGGCCGCGAAGTTGTTGGACAGCAGTAAGAAGAGTCGAAAGAGTAGGAAGTAGCAGAACCCTGGTTTGTTTAATTACTGGACACTATGGTCTAAGTTATAGTGGAATGTTGGAACAGATCTCATCTGTTGGCTTTCGCTGGAGGAGGATGATTCTGCTCTGGCACCTTATTTTAATAGGAAGGGCTCTGGAGCACGGCAAGGCTGCTTGCTTTCTACACTACTCTTTTTTAAAGTAATAAAACGCGCGTGGCTTGTCAATCTACTGATAGTATAACAAGTAACATACATTAAGGAATGTTAGCATACCTCATAGACTATGCACATGGTATCCATTTGCTGAATAGTTGACATCAGTAACAAAACAACATGGTACAATTTACCAACTGAAAGTAATTTGGTAAGTTTGAGGTTATATCCGATACAAACTGAAGAAATATGTACTAGTAAATGCAAGCATACGATATGCTTGACTGTGGAGAAGTGCAGATGGTTGAAAAATTCTGTTACGTCGGTAGTGTTATTACCCAATAAGTTGAAAAGAAGAACACATCAGCTCTTGAATGAATAAGAAACCCGGTAGGTTTTTTCTTATGATTGTTCTATATATGTAGACCAACCCCTGGTCAACTCAAAGGTTAAGATTCTGCATTTGTACGGTGTTAAATCGAGAATGGTCATCCAAATCATTCTAAAGCAACTTTGTTTGGTCTTGCCTAAAGCCATTCTGTGGAGCCGAGAAAGCGTATCAGGGCTCCCACCTCCAGTCTAGATATCTGTTTAAAGTCAACCAGAAAGTAACTGGCTAGGGCCTGGCTTTACCTAAAGTAAAGTGAACAAGTGTTTCCCTTAATCTTGTTCCTCTCCTTTCAGCTAGGGCAACATACTTTAGATGGTAGTAAAAAAAGCGTTTCTGACCCGGCCTTTTGGACTTCCGAACCGGTTTTGCTTCTACGCTTAGGTCTATAAGAGCTACTCGAATCGATTCAGTACATACTCTGCTAAAGGGGTCTTCTACTTCTAGGAAAACCTAGGGTAAACACTGGGGTATATTGTTGGATTGGATTGATAATAGACTATACAATTTGTGATGGACGAAGTAGAAGTGGATTAGCTTCACTTTGCTAAGCGACCTTAAAATCATAGACAAACAAGCCCTCGATCGGTACCCTGAATGAACCCATCTGTTTGGAAGGCCTAAATCAGACTAGAAGAGAAAGCTATGGGGAGACTCTGCTGCAACTGGGAGATTGTAGGCCGACTCAAAGTTGACCTACAAAACAGTGTCCATTTCAGGACTCCTATTGCAATTCTATGCTCTACAAAGGATTAAAGAAAGTTAACACTAGGTTTACTGAGATTTCTTATATACCTATCTCTACGGCACGCGTCAATTTGACACATTTATAAAAAATGAGCATTTTGTAGAATAAATAAATAATTCGTTTATTGAAAGGGAAAGAATATAACTTTTGACAAATATTCGTCTCACTAAATGGATAGTAGTAAGTACGTGTAGTAAGAGATAAATCTAAGCGATTTCCAAATTTTTCTACGTGAAATTGTGAATGCGTCAAATTGACGCGCTTCGTAAACCTAGTGTTAAGAAAGCAAAGAATAAGACGATTCGTTATATTAGCATTAAAAAAATATTTTATTACTTTTAAAGTCGACCAGTATTTATAATTAAACTTTAAATGAAATTTTTTAAAATGATTGATTTGAGATAGAAGCGCGACATACCAATTTATATATACTCAACCCGAGACTTATTATATAAAGCTTTTATTTTTGTTTATATTTTTTGAAAAATAGAAATTTTTTGATAGGATAGTTTATGTATATATATGCTGTATACTAAGACCATTTCCTTTAAACATCAAGAATAAAGAAAATCTATTTTTTTTTGTATATGTATATATGTTTTACTAATTGCTAAAAAAACAATTTAAAATCACACTCAAATTTGAACTCAAATATTTTTTTTATAATAGTTTAGTCTAAATAAAACAACAAAATGAACACCAAAACGTTCGCGCTTTTATACGCTTTTTATTTTTGAAAAATTAAAAAATTCAAAATGAGTTTTTGGTTTTTTTGAAAATCGAAATTCAAAACGTGAAAAAGGCATCTCTGTTAAATGCAGCTCTTGTTACTGGGTGATGAAGTTGTTTCGCAATATAAATAATTAATAAAGAAAAAATAAAGAAAAAAATAAACAACAAATTATTAAATTGTTAATCTAAAAACAATTAAAAAAAGACCATCCGCAATATTTTTGGTGCTTCTAAATGTAATTCAAAAAATGTTGAGCAAATTGTGTGTGGGTTAGGATTAGAGAAAATAAAATAAAAGGCCGCGAATTCGGATGTGTGTGTGAAGAAAATAATCAAAAAAATAAATAATAAATTTTTGATTAATTTTTTTTTATTTAATTAAAAAATCGATTTTGTTTAAAGAAATTAAAAAAAATTATTAAAATAAGGCAATGTTAAAAGAAAATAAAAATAAAGAAAAACAACCAAAATTAAAAGAGCAGTTTTTTGAGTTTTTTTTTTTGTTTTTTTTATCAATCACATCCATCACAACTTACGGACTTGGAATTACTTGTCCCTTTGAATCATACATTGGATAATAATACCGGCTCCTGATAATAATAATATTAATTTTTTCTTTATTCGATATTTGATTTGTTTTTTGTTTTTTTTTTTACATTTTATATTACAAAAAGAAATAATTGTGTTTTAGTTAATATTTTTATTGGTAAATATTCAAATTTGTGTTAAATAAATTTTTTTTTTGATTGTTAGTAAACAAAATTTGATTTCCCTCATAAGTTTTTTTATAAATTTTACTTTTGAGGATTTTTTTTATATATATATAATTTTTTTTTTGGATTAATTAATTTATTTATATAGAAAATGTTTTTTTAGATACTTACGGTTTTGGTAAAATAGTCATATTTTCATTATCTCTCCATTGTAAGTCTGATACTAAATTTAGATCAACTACTATTGGTCGGCATGTTAGCATTAATGGTTTTCCTATTGGTTTATATTGTATTGCTGCTGTTGGTAGAATTTCTAAACGATTTGTTTCGATGCAAACACTTAAGCCTGGAAATATATGGAAAGAATGTTGTTTTAGTTTAACAAAGATACTCCAAAATAATAAGAGTTAATTAAATTTGAATGATAATGAGGTTTATACTAAGAAAATTAATTACTAAAAATCATTAAAAAACCATGCATTGCCATATTGTGCGGGGTTCCGCAGGGGTCAATTCTAGCACCGTTTATGTTTTGAATTTTTGTGATCTGCTCTCAATACCCTTCAAGGTAGTTCAATATTCAAACCAATCTGATCGAATTCAACGACTCTAAAACGAAGTACCATCTCTCTAACATTCGAGATTAGTCTTTATGCATTCGTACAACATTCTAGAGTTCAACGATAGACTAGATATGCAACCAAATATTGGACGACAAGCAATACGGCTTTGAATCGAAAAGATCTACTGGGGACCTCCTTGTATGCCTAGCAGAGCATATCCACCAAAGCATTAATCGATTCGGTAAATCCGGCCTGGTTGTTCCCGAAATCTCCACGTGCCAGACCTTATCTGCATGACCGTGAACATGCGTCCATTTCATTCATCAAGGATATAAAACTTATTAAATTATTTTTTACCGCAACACAAAACCAGACTTCATGACTACCCCCACTGCCTACAGCCCTAAGCTCTAAGATCTTAGCTTAATACCAAAACAATGTTCCCTCTAAAGTGTGCAAAAGTATGCAAAAGTGTGCTTGACGGGTGGAGAGGGGAGGAGAGGTGCTGCGCTTGTGTTCGAAGTCAATTTTTTTTAATAAATATTCTTGAAAATAGATTTTGACTTATGCGCCATCTAGACCTTCGGTATTTCAACATTGAATAACTCTGACATTTTTCAGCTGATTTCGACAAATGTACACGATTCTGAAACGTCTTTGAGTACCATTTTAGCTCTAAATCAATGCACATCGAAAGCTCATTTTACACTCTCTATTGTAAATAAATCTTGCTCATTTGTCAAACACGACTTAACAATGTCAAAGTTACTCAATATTGAAATACCGAAGGTCCTCATGGCGCACCCCATATTATTTCTTTATTAGGTGCAAGATCTACTATGTTTGAACGACAAGCTATAATACAAGACGAGTATACAAACATATCATTTCTTACCCTCGGTGACGTTACCGACTTGTAGTCATTGTAAAGCCTAGCTTTTTTTCACCAGTTGCCGACTGTATGGTGGAACACTCTGCTAAAGTTTGTATCGCTGCGTCTTGAAGTAGAGAACTATGACAGAATGACCACTTGGGCGATGATCTTCATTAACATTTCGTAGTTGTTTGTATTTTGGAAGGAATTTCAAAAAAGGGAATTCTTTCAGATGGCGATACCATGTGAAGATCTCAAATATTAGGCTCCTTTCTATGAGAAGATAGTTTATACAGCATTTTTTTTAATATATCGCAAAGTGGACTTGTAGGACACACGAATTTGGTAGGAGTCGGTTTGAGGAGCTTGGCTGAAATATCTACATAGATTCACTAGAGAGTTGGCCTCTAGCTGTTGGCTAAGGTTGTACCATGGTTTGCATGTAAGAAACAATCAGAGCGATAAGTTCCGTAGGATTAGGATTAAATTAGTCTGAAACTGCCTTGATAAGCTGAATATTCTCAATCAAGTTATCATTGTTTGGGCCTCGACTCACCGAAGCTTAAAAGATAACAAAGTCCAGCTATGGTTTTCGCACTGAATTGATACGTCCGAACCAACAAGTTCGACACTGACTCACTTGGTGAAGAGGTCGTTTGACTACCAGATTCTAACGATACATATCGAACGTGACTTGGCCCAGAAAAACAGATCGAGCAACAGACCCCCTTCGCAAACTACTGAATCTTTTCCAGCGTTGTGTGGTACAAAAATCTGATGTATATATACTTTTAAGAATACAATGGGTCCAAGTACGGACCGTGGTAGTTTTTGGTCCTTGTATTTTATGCAATAATATAGAAGAAATTTAATCTAAAAAGTGACCCTTTGAACAACTCTGACACGCCATGGTGCAATTCAATTCAGGAAGGGTTCTGTGTGGGGCTTAGAAACAACGTGCCCCCACACTTTGAGGAACGAAAATATACCGCTTTTGTCGTATAAATCTCTCACTATTATTATTAGATTTCAATTCACCCCAGCGGAAAATTTATCAAACGATGTCTAAAGCAGCAAGAATGTAGCGCTTCCAATTCATATGCTATGGAAGCATTTTGGAAGCACACTCTATACTCCCATTTCTTGCTTTGTTTTTCTCAATTTTTTTCTTAGCTTCGGGAACTTCCCAAGAGCTTCATTTTCCCAGCTCCAATTGCGCTTCTTCAACAACAAAATATAAGCGCTCTGTTGACATGCATGTGTTATAAGGAAAGAAATTGGGATATAAAGAAGCCCATTGTCATTCCATTTCTTCTTCGTTCTTTATGCTCTTTTAATCCCTCCTGGGACATAGGGCGGAAAAAGTTACCCTCCAGCGCGACAGCACTAAGCTCTGACCAGGCCTTCCCTTCCAGCGCTTCCGAATGTGTTCAAAAGCGCTCCAATTCCGCGCTGGGACATTAGGGGTCTTACGGACGTCTGTATGCCATAATCTGATTGGATTTTTTTTAACTTATTTTCTACTTAAAGATCACTAATTTTCAAAAATATTTCAACACTTCAAAATATCTAAAAGCACCCAGGAGGTACCTAATCAGCTCGAAGTCAAAACAACCCCAATAAATTCTTCTAATCTATCAATCCTAAACAATTCTAAAAATGCTCCAATTACACCCAGAAATTTCCCTTAACCTTTCAATATGACCTCTGGAATAAATCTTTTTAACTTGCAAATGTTTACATATCCGACACGGCATCCCTTCAACAAATTGAAACCATCTGGTTTTTCCTTTTTTATTATTATACTACAACCACCTCTCTCCTCGGCAACCACCACACTTTGTGACCTGTATAATTGTGTACATAAGGACTGTGGCGGCTTACATAACGATATCTACCCACGCGACCGATAATCCCTTTTAAGGGTGTACCTTTGTACGGGCGTTACTTATCAGGAAGCAGCAGTAAAAAAAATATAGACAAAATAGTATGGATGGAAACACCCTGAAGATAGGAGAAAAAAACCTGCCATCGGGATCCGAACTTGTTGCCTTGTCTATTTTTAGGATAAGCCAAGTGCAAACAAATTGGATGCCCTAGTGCTGCCCAGCCTTATGTTGGCTGCAGCGAAGGGCTATTCTATATGGATGTACATCACAGATGAGTTGTGACGGTAAAAATGGAAACATATGAGCAATTAGGCTTTACTAAAAAAAAAAATATAGGGTCCTTATTTAGACCCTATAAGTGCCTATGGTCTGAGCCGGATGAAACATAAAACACTTTGTGATAGTTGCAATTATCCATGTTAACTTGTATCGCCGTCGATAAATTTTTAGGGGATGTTTTTTGTGTTCATCTGTATTTTTAAATTATGGTAATGAATAGGGTGTCAGGATACACCCTTATCGAATTTCGGATTTTTTTTTATTATTCCGCTCTACTAGGAAAGGGGGTGATTCTATTTCTAGCTGATTTATTGCATCCATTTGCAGATATGCATTTTTTGTTGCGCAATATTGCACAATTGCTGTGAATAGTGTAGCAGGATATATGGTTGTACCATGGTAAGGCTCCAATCTAATTTTCAATGGTTTTAGATTGAGGAGAGAGAGAAAGTTTATTTTTTTTGTTTTACTCGTATATGGTTGATCCTATTTTTGAGATAAAACCTCGTGGTGCATACCATTCCATTCTGGGCTGTAGTATAGTCTCTGTATCGATGCTGTAACAGGGGTTGAACTAATATCGTTAATGGATCTCTTTCGATCCGTCGGTTTGACTCTTTATGTTTTATTTGAGTTTTACTTGAGTTCTACGGTTTATTTTCGGGGGGAATGTGATGGCGGCAAACGAGAAACAACCAAAGTATAGAGAAACTATAACAGAGTATTTGGGGTGTGTTCCTCTCGTGCAAGATATTGGTTCAGCTGTTTTAAGGGTATATCTATATGTGAAGGGATAGAATTTGTGTACCATCCGAACATAACAATCAATGACAGCTATTGAGGATAGCAGGAAGAGAAATGTTTAATGAACAAGAACCATTTGTTCGATATTAATTTTCTCCGGGAAAAACTGGGTATCCTTGAATAGCAGCGAGTCAGTTTAGGGAACCATAAAACAAAACACATACGATTTATACTAGACTTTAATGGTAGATTCACAATGTACATATGTACATGAGAAGAGGATTGATTGATTTTGAACGATGTTTGCGGCAAACAGTCATTTTATCTAAATACCAAGAAGAAACTTTTCAGTGTATTTATGTGAGGTATGTTATATTGGAATATCCTAGCAAACTCGGATTTATACACACCGTGGCGTACCTAGGGGTTGCTCTTACTTTCGCCACAGGAATATCGAGGGCAACGAGAAGGCAAATGAATTGTCCAGCCTGGTGTCAAATCAAATTGGCCAGATTTCAGCTATCGCAGGTACACCGATGGAAAATGTACAGAAAAGCCTCCATGCGTGCTAAAGATAGCAGCTAGATCAGCCGTCGCTGCGACGAGGTACAGACCAGTGCAACTACCGAACTTTTTCTCTTCGGATATCAAGCTCTGGGCAATATGAGAACCTGTGTATTTGGAAGCTTCTTTTCAAATGATTTTGGAGGTTGTTTCGTAATTCAAAATATAAGATTTGCTCCAGTACCTAAACTCCAGCTCATATTCAGCTCATTTTATAAGTATTCAGCTAAATTTAGCTCAAGATTTTTAACAAATATTTGTTTCAAAATTAAGCAAAAGTTTGTTTCTTTAACAGTTTTCCGCGCTGAATTCAATATTGCTTATGAATTTTTCAAATAGTTCGTTACCAAATGCATTTCAAATGCAGTAAAACTTTTGGAATATGATTAGTACGAAAATCAAGCTATATTTGAGTATTATTATGATAAATGGAATTCGTTTAATGCAATTCAGCTCATATTCAGCTCATTTTATAAGTATTCAGCTAAATTCAGCACAATATTTTAACCAAATATTTGATTCAAAATTGAGAAAAATTTCTTTGTTTAACATTTTTTCAGCGCTGAATTCAATTTTAATAATACTTATGCAGTTATCGTCATGTTTACACAGAACAGGAGTTGTTTCAATCAACTTTAATTACCTGCTTATGAATTTTTCGAATAATTTGTTACTTATGTGAACTAATCTACTATTTCTAACTCTTGGAATATGACTAGTGTGAATACCAAGCTATTTTTGATTATTCTCGTGATAAAAGGAATACCTATAATACAATTCAGCTCATATTCAGCTCATTTTATATGCATTCAGCTATATTTAGCGCATGAATTTAAACAAATATAAAACCAAAAATCAAGCATTTCTTTATTTAACATTTTTTCAGCGCTGAATTCAATTTTAATAACACTTTTGCGGCTATTTCCTCCTTTTTACAGAACAAGAGTTGTTTCAAAGTTCTAGGTACCCCATTGTATACACAACAAATGACTTTTTTCTTATTCCCATAGGGTTTTGAAACTAGTGACATTAACATTGATGGATTGGGACATTTTTTTTTTGGTAAGGGGAAAAGGGATTCCATTATACATATTTAAAAGTTTCAGCTGAAGATTTTGTAAAAAATTTCAAACCTACTTCTAAGAAATCAACAAGAAAACCCCCAAAAGGAAGGAAGGAGTTTTGTTAAGGTACAATTCTTCATAAAAGTCCGCTGGTTGTTTGTTTTTGTTGAGGTTGTTGTTGTTGTTGTTTTATGTTTTCCTTCTAAGTACAAAACGAAAACTGTCAGTTCCTTTTTAAGGTCCTTTTTTTTCTTCAAAAAAAAAACGGCTCATGAAATTGTCATCTCGATTACACGTTCAATCATTGTCTGTCATGATAGAATAACAGAGCAGCTTTGTGGTTGGTTGGTTCGTTGGTACCCTCCATTCTTTTGAGTTTATGATTTTCCATTCTTTTGTCTTTGTTGGTTGAACTTGAACAATAGAAGAAAGAAGGAAATTTATACCCTACGCGCTTCTCTTCTAAGTGTCTTTCTTTTCGTCCTTTTTTTCTGCGGTCTTTCAAAAAACGCGAGGCTTAATCCCTTTCTGGTGAAATCTATTCTTTATATATGTATATAACATGAGTTCAGAATGGTAAGTTTTGTGAGTCTGCAGGAATTCGTTGTCGTTGTTTTATTTTTTACATGAAAGAATGACAATTATCTCACGGAATTTTTAACCCCCTACGATGGCGGCGGTGACGGCGGCGCTGACAACGATGAAAGAAAGGTATCCGGACCACCATACAAGGGATGAAGTTTTATTGTTTTTCATATTTTTTTTTTGTTGTTTTTTGTGAAAAGACAACTCATTGAGAAGCGTCTGAATTATCCCGTATAATTGAACAGAACATGAACTTTCGATGACTCCACTCAACTACTTCAGACAATAAGGGAAGATGCTCGATGAATGATATAGTACTTGAAGCAAAATTGTTACACCCTTATATGCAATATTCTACCGCCATCATACCTTGCTGGTATATCCCCAACGAGGAAAAAACCTGAGATTTTTTTTTGTATAAAGGAACACCAGAGACGATGTTTTGTCGTCTCTTGATCTGTGAATACGAAATTCAATCTAGATAATATGCAATACAAAAAAGAATACCACTTCAAACTCAAAAAAAAACAAGTAAATTCACAATCTCGTTACTCTTATCCTAAAGTGTCATCACTTTACAGTTTGGTGCCTTTTATGTATTTAACAGGGGAGCACGAAAAAAAGAGTTTCAAGACGCCTTTCATTGTCATTCAAATTAAGCATGCGCAAAGTTGTTAAACGTGTGATTTAAGCCGTTTTAAAAATTAGTCTCTCCAGACATCATCCATCTCTGATGTGAATCTCAAGTAGTGAGACCGACCACCATCAGTGTGTGGATAGCTTCTATGACACTTCATTATGTAATCAACGCATATAAAATGCAATTTTCTTTGCCCCTTTCTGTATACGCAAAGTAAGTAGAACATACACAAAATGATATTTATCTAGAAAATTTATGCTAAACTATTTATAACATCGTTATGCAGAGATGGTGATAGCAGGAGACATTAGCCGTATTTCTTACTTTTTCTATTGTACTAGTACAGTACCGCTTCATTTAAAAAAAAATTATTGTGAAATCCTTGGGAGATAGAAAAAAGAAAAAATACAAAAAAACATATTCCCTTAAATGTAAATTGAAAAAGGAAGCCTCCCCTTGAAAGGAAGCCATTAAAATGTCGTATTGTTCGAATTACGTGACCGAAGAAAGTTAGTGAGAGAGAGGATAATAAACATTGGGAGAGCCTCATTTAGACTGGGTCATCTAGAACGGAAATTTCTTTTTAATGTATCCACCACTTTACTATAAAACAACCCCCTTTTTTTGTGTAATCATCACCCCCCTCCCTCTATTGTACAAATAGATAAAAACTAAAAAAAAAATATCAAAATGCATTTTCCACAATATTTTCCCATTTCATTCCGAGAACCCACAACCGAAGAAGATAATTGAAAATCGATTTATGCTATTTTAAGTGATGAGAAACTATATTGGACGTCCAATAGTGGTACGCCAATGCCTTAAATTAAACTCAGCTTGTAAATGCACCCTCCAGCCTGAGCCCCTAATGTATTCTTAATTAGTTTAGAAATTTTATATTTTTCTTTCAACCAAAAGCACTTCGAATGTAATCGAAATCTGCTTAAGTAAAAAAAATTCTTAATTAGTTTTTGTGGTCTTTAATTTAATTGTTGACGACAATTTGGTGAAGTGAATTTCTGGTTAAACCAAAATGAACTGACTTCTATGGAAGCCTCTGAGGCAACTGAGTAACAATATAAGAGGCATTTTGTCAATTTATGTGTTTGTGTTGTGTGTGTGGCTATAGGCTGTTTATCTTGTTAATATGCCTTTTGGGTGTAGGCATTTCGAAAACCTTTCGAATAATTTATAAGTGATCCCCATTTACATGTAACTAGATTACTACAAGGTTTTCTCTTTACATATTTAATGGCAGCTCCCGATTGTTCGTGGGCAGATATGAATCTTATTCATGGTTTATTTGCATAAATGTTAAACATATCAGAATTTATTTAGGGTTGATTTAGATTAGAAGATGAAATTTGGACTTCGATGCTGGATTTGTTATCGCGATTTTTAATCAAAATTTTGGATTTTTAAAGGTTTGTTGTGGAAATAAAAAAAAACTATCAGTGACCCTCTATAACTAAATAACAACAAAGAAATAATTCGATAACATATTTCACAATCTATACAATTAAAATGTAAATTTGTATTAGTATCGAACTCTGTAAATTATAACCCGTAACTGTAGCAGTTGTACGTTAGGGGTCGTCCATTAATTAAGTAAGGCGTTTAGAGGGGGTCGAGCCGAATCTCGCTGTAAAACATGTTTCTCCATTAAAAACCCCCATTCACTTACAGGCCGCCGATCGGTAGGCAGGGGCCTTTCAGACTTGGTCGGCCGGCACGGCCCAATGAAGGCCACATATAACGTAGTCTGGCTAAGAGATGATACTTCAGGTAACCGCCTGACTGGCTGTGGTATGCAGGTGAAGTCATGATACCCTACAGACACACACGCGAAGACGACAGCTAAGCATAGCAGGTTGGTAATTCAAGTCCAAAAGGGTTTATGGCCTCAACGAAGACTTCAAGGCGGCTCCAGACTTACGTCGTGAACACCCGCGAACAAGCAGTGCAGATGATTTTTGCGCCTAGCTCGTGCCATGCTTTCCGTTCCAAGTGGAAACGGCATGAATTCTTGCCGTTAATTCACGGCTTGAGAGTGAATAGAAGTTCAGATCTTCAGGCACGAACTGACGATAAATGCCCAAACACATAAAGGTTTTTCTGTCAGTTTTCTAGTACTGCCCCATACAGTTTGTGGCTGGTGAGTGTGTGGGGAAACTTGGCCTCAAGGTGAAAACTTTCAGGCCATGGCCTGCCGGTGACCTGCATATGTGTAAATGGCCTTAAGATATGGCTAAACCTTGGGGGGGGGGGTTTAAACAGAGGTCACAGTATCATAAAGTTTAGCAACCACTGTCGTACAGAATCTAAATCGTTGGTTGGTGGGATTCACTTGTTACTGCCGGCATAAAACCCCCCTCCCTCCCCTTTTCGCAACCTTGAATCTGCCTTTTCCTCTGACAACTCTTTTTCATGTTAACCCTTACGATTGCGTTTCTGGCTGCTATTAAGGATATCGACTTTGCAAAATCGAATCCCCGTCACAAAAATTTTATGTTTCGACTTTTGTTACAAGGGGTTTTATGCAAACTTCTTCTGTGTGGTGTCAAAATGGCTTAAAGTGAAGTGAAATCAAAAAGGAAATCTTACAAATAACTCAAAGGTTACTGCAATGGCTTGAAGAAGGCCGAAGCTCATTTTGGGCTGTAGAGGCATTGAACTGAACAGTACACTGCAATAACTGAGACACTGGAAGCTTTAATTTTGAAAATCCCCAACAATATTAAGGTGACGGCATCGATGCTTTCCGTGTCAGTGGCTTCCGTGATGAATTTTTCACTGATACCTATGATTGCTTTTGAGTTTTGAGTAGAATCCAGAAGTAAACCTATTTAATCTGTTGATTGTTCTATTTGCAGTGCAATTTCGAACACGCGCAAACCTTTAGAACTCTGACGACTTCAGCGATCCACCAGAGGATGGCTTCCTCGCTTATAATACGTACAGGCTATGACAGAAGAAAGGACAGGAACTGCTGGATAGGACGAAGCCAAGAAAGAAAAGTTATTGTGCGATGGGAGAATAAAAAAACGAGGGATCGAGCCACTGCTTGGAATCGAACCTTGGACCCCTGGTATGGTGGTCGGGCGCGCTTTTACCCCTAGACTACCGAGGCTGTTTCGACCCTAAGGAGCTAATCGAACTAAATATATTTGGCAACGGCCAATTCAGGTTAACAAAGACCCTTGACATCTTCGCATATTGTCATGAATGTAGCCAAACTAATAATTGGTAAAGAGAGACTTTTGATTTTTGAGTTGAGTTGATTGCGAAGACTTTGATTGGTGTGCATTCAGACATCACACCCTCTTTAATTTTTTTTATATCTTAAAGCATAAGTCAGAAAAGAGAAGTTAAGGTTTGGAAGAGAAGTTAAATTTAACTTTCATCATCTTTAAACATTTAACAACTGCTGAAAGTTCTCCGATACGTTTCCATCCACGAACGAACAACCATTAAACACGATCAGACATTCTATGATGAGAGCAGGCTACATCGTAATTCTGCCAATTGTTCTCCTAAAAACCCGTCAATCAAAACCCTAAAAGTATCGCAATAAATTCCACTACGATCCATCTGCCAAATACGTGCTCTTCATTCCCTAAACTAACTTTAAAACAAACAGAAAAGAAACTAACTCTCGTTCTCGTCCTCGTGTAGCTCCTTCTATCGCTGTGTGCTAAAGTCTCAAACAATTTACGGAAAAATCTGTTCGGGAAATGTTATGACTCCTTTAGCAAAACATCAAGGACTAAAACAATTTATTTAGAAGCCAAAAGTAGCAGCAAACTTTGTCTTCCACGTCCGAGCAATTAGTTGAGAGAGAGAGAGTGAGTCGAAAATATAAATCAACTCGCAGCGCCATCTACTACTCAGCTGAAACTTTCCTTTCACAAGCAGAGACGAAGAAGAAAGATTCAAGGCTCAAGGATTTTCATGACAATTTCCGGTTGAACTGGTTCAGTTGTTGTAAGATTTATACAATCATCATCCCCCGTTCGTACATGGCCCAACGGGTGCAAGAGGAAAGTTAGGCCGACTTTTATTATTGACGTTAAGAGCGCGCGCCTCTGACGTAAATCAACGTTATTTTTTCTTCGTCCTTTTTTGTGTTGTTGTTGCTGTTTGTTCGATTTAACGTAGAAGGATGTCCTGCAATGCATTGGGCCAGAAATTGAAATTCCTAGAGCGGAGCAGCAAAGGACTGTCGTTAGTTGAAAGAAAGCCCATTCTTGAAGGGTATGCTGCTGAAGCGCGCGGCTGTAATGAAAGGCTGCAGCAATTCTGACAGGGTTTTTATGTTAATATCCTTGAAGAGCTTTCTTGAAAAAAAAAAATATAAATATGTTTTTCTCTGAAATTGTATACAGCTGTCATTAGATTTCTGCTGTCGTTTGCATGCAATACGCGTGCCTCTACACTCGTCTGCTCCAACCATGTACCAGAGAGTTCTACAGTGGTACTTTGCTGGAAGGGTAGCATCCCTATATAGTAGCTATTAAAACCATTCTGACGTTTCTTTGCCTAGGTAGGATGATGCCGTACAAAAATGCCATTGTAGGTAGTTTTGAGCCGTTTTAACAGCCCTGAAATGGGGGGAGACTTTCTCCTAAACCAGGGGAAAATATGAAGGCGTATAAAAATATAACGTTTTGGTAGAGGGTTGAAGGTACCCAGCGCTGGTAGGCGGCGAGGGGTTGAAGCTATTAAGAACGGATGAGAATGTGGAAAAGAACAATACGCCGAGTGAAGGTAATGTAAATTTCCTGTTCAAACGACAGCGGCAATGACCCTCTTGGGATTCGACGCTTGAACCCCACCACCGATGATGACGACGACTTTCAGTACTAGAATGCACATTTGGAGAAGATGTCGAATTGTTTTTTTTTTCGGTTCACCCTGTATCAAATAAAGCATACACATCGGAAAAAAACAAGCCAAAAATCCCATGATTGTAGCCGCAGTGGTAGTTTTTTGTTGTTGTTGGCTTGCACCAACTCTACTAAAAATATTTTGGAAGGGTACAGACACGATGGCAGACGGACATTTTATACACCACAACTAGGACCTAATGGAAATGATGTATAAATTTCATTAGTCTAGAAAGTCCTTGTACCTTTCACTCCGTCACTGTACAAATGTTTGCCCCCTTTTTTTGCGCTCGCTTCTTTATGTCTTCTTGCTGGGCTTCCTCTTTCCTGTCTTTGGGGACATTTCCGATATTTTTTTTTTCGGTTTTTGGGGGGGTAGAAGGAAAAATACACGTCCACTTTTTTGTTGTTGTTGTATCTCTCCTTATTCGTCCTTTCGTCCTGGCTTAGATATTATTATTAAAAGGGAGCAGACTGGATACCACCACCACCCTGGTATGGTATCTGGAACTATGCTTCATCGGGGGTTTTAATTTTCACAGAGAGTGGAGGATGTGGTTTATGATGAAATTTATCCATTTTTATCCATTTTGGTCATAAAGGGACATTGTGGATTGTGGTAGACGTATATATTAATATTTTTTTGCTACTTCTTTTGTCTTAATGGTGAAGGGAGAGAATTAAAATCATTTATTTTAATATTTTTATTTTTTTTGGTTTTGGTTTGGTGGGGTTCTGTTGGCAATAGGGGGGTTGGTTACCATAAGCCTGAAGGGTGACCTAAAAAAATATTTTGTGGAAATATAAGATGGAATTGATGTTGAGACTGTATCAAGGGAGTTATTTATAAGATATTTTGGGAATGCGAAAAAAACCTCAATGATGTTTGGTTAATGGGTCTAACAAAAAAATTGGAGTTATAAAAAAATAAATTAGATACAAGACCATTGAAATTATTCAGCAGAGATTTAGCTGATGAAAAGTTGTAAAATTCTGGTAGATTTGAGGATTTTATATTAAAAATAATGGCTTTAAATTTCTTTTTCTTATAAATTCCAAATCTTTAATAAGGAGCCAGCGTCTCTACAAGCCATGGTAAGGAATTTGGGATTGATTAAATAGTTTCGGCCTCAAAATTGAGCCTTGTGGTACCCCATGCTTAACAGGGATAAGCCTAAAACTAAAGCTTGCAATCTACAAGTACATTAAGAGTTCTGTGAGAAATGAAGCAATTTAATTGTCTTGAAGGCGATTGCTCACATCAGTTTTTGAGTTGCAAAGGTGGCAGCGGTCCAATTAAGATCACCTGTGCCATCAAACCCACCAGCCAATGGCTAATGAATTCTATCGCTAGACTACAGGTTTGGGAGGAGTGAAACCTTAGAAAGAAGAGTAGCTCCTGGGTTCCTAACGATGTTTGGGAACCGGAACAGTATTCTGCAGGAGGGAGATCCAAAATCCACCGTTTGAGGAGACCTTTTGGCATGTCATGGGTAGGAAGGTAGAACAGAGCGGTCAAGCTCTTGCCGTTAGCATTAAGAAAAAGTCGCTCATTCAACTAAAAGAGCAGGGCATGCCCCTATTTTACGGTTTCGGTCGAATCAAAGCCAAGGAGATTGGCATGAAAAAATAGATTCCTGCTGGCTCACTGGATCAGGTAGGACCCGAGGATGCGGGTGGCCCAGATCAACTGCAACAGAGGAATTGCTGCCTCCACAGTAACAGCTTGAATGGTAAGAGGACCTCCATGCTCTTAAGGTCCGGAGAATCGATTGCACCGTAGATAGCACACATCCTGACTGAAATTTATAGGGAGCATGCATCAGGTAGCTTGTGGGTCCTTGAAAGCATGCTCTTACCTCTTTATCCTCATATCTCTGTACGTTACGCATGAGAACCTCACAAAAAAATCAATGAAACTGAAGCAGACTATGAGCCAAGGAAATGTAATGGAGAAATCCCAGTCTGGCTTACGTAGCCGGACATCTTTCTCCCCTTAATCTTTGGTTTTACTCATAGAAAGCTTTAGTTTTTGTCGTTGCTTTGCTTCATTTTTCAGGCAATTATGTAGTCACCAGGAAAGATATTATTTAGCGTACTCCATAAAACGATTTTCATACGTTTACGAAGGTCAAGCAACATTAGCCGTGGTTAGTAACCAGTTGGGGGACCGCATGTTAAAACAGCACTAGCGCTGCTTTCGACACTGCCGCAAGTTTTTTGTCAAATATTCATGCCGAAATTCTTTAATGTTTTGGCCTATTTTTTCCTTTCGCGATCGGGCAGCAATCATTTTTTTCTCATGGGAACAGGCAAGGGGTTAAGTGCACTATGTGCTCCTTGTACGGCAATCGACGTGGTTCGCATAAGGCAGTGGGGCTAACCTCTTAGGGTTCTAGTTGCACCCCCTAAAAATATTCTAGTCGGGATAGATCAGACAATACACAAGGTAAAGTAGAAGCGATTTCTTACCAAATGAGAGTAATGCTTCATATAAAGGGTGTCGGCTTATCGGCTACTTTTATGGGCAAGTACAGAAACTTTTGTATTTATGGAGGTAGGCTTTGCTCTAGGAGTATGATACTGCCTTTAGTTCTTTCAGTTGATTAAATAGTTACGAAGGTGTTCATTCCGTCGAAAGAAATATATAAGCGAGGATATTTTTGTAGACAATTTAGTTCAGATTAATAAGCCGAAATATGACATTTTAAAGAGGGTTATGTTTTTCTTAAGCAGTATATTTGCGACAAATACTCCCGAAATATGTTTTGACGTCAGCATTGAAGTTGCCAATGAGCACTGATAGCACTCATCATATTCGATAAGGAAAGATTTCTGTAGTTTGGCATAGACTAACTAAACAGCCCAAATGACAATGACCATATTCGTATGTTTGAACAACCACAATTCTTGACAGTACTGTCGATGATAGTGAATCATTCAGAATTCCAATCAATAAATATTTCAGTTATATAAGCTGTAATCTCGTTATCAATTTTTTTAAATATCGTTTCACAAGTTCGTCACAAATTACAACAAATCTACTGTCTGTGTACTTAAACGACGCTTTCCATCTTAAACTTATCATACATTCTAGTTAATAATAAAAGGCGCATTGATTACAATATTTCAAATAGTGTTTAGACCGTTTCAATGATTCGTTTCGTTTTAATTGAAAATCGAATTTCAAAACTTCGTTTACATTTCAATTTGAATTAATTGGAATATTTTGACAGCTGATAACTTTTCAAGAGGTTTCATTGGGTCTTTTGAAGAAAACATTTGAAGTTGTATAGTTGCATTGTTGATGGGTAGTAGTGTTAATGTGGAGTAGTTTTGAATAAAATCCAGACCACAAGAGCATACGCTTATTTCAATAAAGCATGTCTGTTTTGTTTCGTCGAGTTTATTCACCCCTTTGTGATATTATTTTCTTATAAAAATCAAACAAACACTCCCCCGTCCCCTTCCCCTACACAAGAAACAAACAAAACATTTTCTCTTATTATATTTTCACTTCAGCAAACTTAAACATATATAAATAAAGCTTATTTAAGTAAAGTTGATTGTCCTTTCCATACACAAGACTTTTCTTCAATGGACAGAATATACCAGCAGCAGCAGCACAAAAAAATAAAATAAAATAAAAACAAACTCGTCCATCCCTTAAGATTCTTATCGTCCAAGTATAGCAAAAAAAAATTGCACAAGGGTCCATCCTTTAAGGAAGTATATTCTGTACACGCATTCTATACTATGGATATTGGTCGGGACTTTCTGAAAAAGCTTCCCTTTTATGCGTTTAACGAAACATAACGTCTACCTTATTATTATTCTAGCCACATGTCAACATAGAGCGTTATTTTTTCTTCTGTCTGGAAGACTGTATACTATACTATATGCAACCATACTGTGATCCGTCCAAAAATGTTAAGACACCCTTCACCCGGCTTCGTCTTTCGTTAGCAGCACCAACCCTTAGTATTATAGCGCACACTTCTAATTCTGTTTTGTGAAAATTTGCCGACGACGACGACGTCTTCCTTGTATATAAGATTTTTACTTATTCTGCTCACAATTCTCGTTCTTTTCTCTTCACTACACCCTATGATAGTCGCATTTGTGCATATGTAGGATTATGTTGGTGTGTATAGAGACGAAGAACCATAGAAGGACCAAATTACCCGGAGAGAGTATTATGTCCCCCCTTAAAGACGTCCTACCAGTAAAACATAGATTCCACATTAAAAGTCCTGGTGGGGTCGATGGTTACAAGTGTCCTTTACAACTCTCTACTACTCTCATATGTGAATGCAGACGGTATGGCGCGGGGGTGACAGAAAGTGTTATAGTCAGGGGGGTGGGGATGATCTTCTGCTGGATGGAGCCTTTCTGCATTGATTTCCTTTTTGTGTGGCTAAAAAGTCGTGTTTTATCTTAAGTCGGCGCCTTCTTTATACTCGAATATACTATGTAAGCGGCCGATCTTCTAAAAATAAAAGCACTTGGCCCAGAAATTTCCCACACGTCCAAATATCAAAGCTCCACTCGAGAAAGTCCTCTTAAGCAGGATCTTAGTCTTGTCGTTTATGGCTTCCATCATCGGTTTTTTCATCTTCGTTGTCTTTTTATTTCTAACGACTCCAATTGAGCCCCTTATGTATCTAAAAACCTTATGCATATTACAATCCATATTTTTTTGTACCCCAAACTATTTTTTATGCAGATTTTAGTGGTGGGGTCGTCGTCGATGTAAAAACATTCCCTTATCCAGAATCAGCCCCCCTTGGAGCATCAACACCACACAAGTCTCACAAGTCGCGCTAAGATTGCTGAATAGCATCATCGTTCTTGGCACGTCCCGTTTTTTGCACGTCCCGCTCCTTGCACGACCCGCTCCCGGCACGCCCCACCCCTTGCACGTTCACATGCTACTACAACACCACAATTTCGATAGTGCGGCAATATTCAAGTACTGACGACGATGCAGAAATTATTCAAAAAAATATATTCCGAATGCATTCCACACGAGTGTAGACATATTTCGTTTGAAGCCCTACTGGAGGGCTCTGGGGGGCCCGGTGGGGGATAGGGCGAATTGATGCAGCTTATGTCAGAACAAGGGACGGAGAAAGGGATTGAATTGATTTTCACCACGAGTTGATATTTATGGGAGGTTATAGCCATTCCCGACTCGACAAGCACCAAGGGGGTTGGCAAACTGTTTTATGAATAATAACAAAATGCACTAAAGCCAGGGGGTGCTTATGGGACCTGTGTAAGGAGGGGTGTTAAAATTAATATTTATGGTGTCAGAAAATACTGGAAATATATTTTTTTGATAAATGAGCAAAAATTTTTCTCTGTTTTTTGTGATATGTGTGTGCGTGTGTGCATTTAAATCAACAAATTATGAAACAAATACTTCACAATGCATCAGATCACTTCAGATGATACAATGACCTGGCAACGGGTTTTTTCCATATTCATTCTGGTGCATTGATTACAAATAATTCGGGTATTTTTTTGGTAGGTAGGTTTTAAGGGAGCAAAAGGATTTCAACTTTTGTGCATTTTTGTGAATAATAATTTAAATTGGAATGAAAAATGTTGTTGTTGTTTGTTGACGTCAAAGCTGGTGCAGGGGAAATAAAATTGTAAATTGATGTTTATTAAAAAGGAAATTGTATTACTGGAGAAGATAAATTTGGTCGTTTCTGTTATTTTGTAAGCAAAAATATTTGGTTTGTTAAAAAAATTCGCCCCTATGTCCCATGAGGGATTAAAGGAGCATAAAGAAAAAAAAGCGTTTTTTTTTCGATAGATGGCGTTGGTTGCAAATAAGTCACGATTTACTGATTGCAGCGGCACCACTAAACGGCAGTATGACAGGTTACTGTTTAAATGATACTTTATTAATTTTGCTTAAAGCTTAAAGATGAGTTAAGCTTTCGTCGCACAGTTTCTTAAAAAGTTGAAGTAATTCTTTAAAATCTCCACCACAGGTAAGTAGTCTCCATATTGGTATGGATCTAGGCCAACGGTCGACAACCTATGGCACGCGTGTAACTAGATGACCCGCGAGAAGATCTGTAATAGCACGCTCCACTCGACAATCGTGTCGGCATACTTTACTTTTACTTTATTCCCCTTTAATCTCTCATGGATATAGGGTGGAAATGGTTGCCCTCATAGTATATATCATAGGTCCCAAGGGTACACACAACGTAAGGAATATACTTTACCGCAGCTGACCGGGACAAATTTCAGTTGAACGTTGATATAAAGTACCCCATTCAGTCCCTCACATACAGGCCGCCGGCAGGCCGTGGCCTGAAGGTTAATCGTCTTGAGGCCTAGTATCAACAATCACTGACCGCCAAGTGGATGCCGCCTGTAATCCAGAAAGAGCCCCAAAAATCTTTATGTCTGTGGGTATTTATCGTCAGTCCGGACTGATGATTCGAACTTCTATTCAGTCTGAAATTTTCGTTGAGGCCATGAAGATGTTTTTACTTGAATTAACAACCTGCTACCCTGTTTGTGTAAGGAATCATGAGGTCACCTGCAGCCCACGTCCTATAAGACGGATCCTTCAAGTCCTCATCCCTCAATCAGGCTGAGTGGCCTTGATCGGGCCGTATCTGCCGACCAGGTCTGAAAGGCAACGGCCTGCCGGCGGCCTGTATGTGAATGAGGGTTTTTAAAGTTGCTTTGTGAACAGTTTTTACTACACATATAAAATTATTTTCATATACAATAGTTTTTTAGTTTTGTTTGTGACACGCTTAAGGTGCAGTAGTTTTACTTATCTGTTTTGTGGCACGCCAATGCTTTTGAGTTACCGACCGCTGATCTAGGCATTACCTACAAAACTGTTTTCAACTATTTACACAGGATACGAAAAGAACCTCGTTAAACGCAATGAAATCGACGTTGTTCTGAAACATCTCATAGCCTAAGCCAGGAGTGACGTTGAAAAAGGTGCCGCTGTATGCGTTATGGGACTGGAAGGGAATCGTATAATAAAAGATACTGCCACGTTATACTTCACATAATCCCGAAAGATGGCGACTTCCGTGCAGTACCGAGAGCAACAGTGAATAAAAAAATATTATATATGAACACGATGTAATTCCCAGGAAACAAATTTGGAAAGGTGCGGCATATCCCACCACATCCGACGCAACGGGTCCGGCGACGCAGAAAGTCTTCCTGTCTTAATGTGCCGGCATTTGGGGCAGGTATTCATTAGTTTGAAAAAGAGGACTGTTGCCAATGGTGCTTTGATGAAACAAACCGAACGTTGGAGGTCCGCCGTTCCTTCCTGTACCAACTCTTAAACTGTTAAAGAGTTGTTAGCGCGCAGTAGAAGGGATATCAGGTCACTTATTGGTTTGATTACTGAAAAATGGGTTCCGAATTTCTACTTGTTGAAGATAGGAAGCGCTGAGGAGGATGAGTGCGCCTTGAGGAGCAGAGAGTCATCCTGCCATTTGAATGCCCCGCCACGGAGAAGGGTCACTTTGATTAGTTAGACCCTGCTTGAACAGTAACAGTAAGTGTAACCGACACGCTACTAGGTAGACTGGCAACCTTTTAAAATATTCCGGCCTACAAGTACAGGAGTGTAATAGAATAGGCCAAGCAGTAGTTGCGATACTTTTGAATTCAATATTTCACCAAAAAAAGAAGAAGAAGAAGAGGCTTAGTTCGAAGGATTAGTAAAGGATAGGATAGGTTCAGCGGAGACTGGTAGGCTAACTGCGTTTGAGCCCTTGAATACTGAGTTTAGGAATGCTGATGGTAAAAAGCTATTCCACAGTCGAAATATAACTTCTCGGAGCGTAGTATGTGCGAAAATAGGGGCTGTGGACTGTCCGAGAAAAAAAACTCGCCACTTCTAGCCTGGCACTCGAAATGGTGTAAAAATGCCTGCACGGTGCCCCAAACAGGCACGGTACGTATAATAAAAAACGAGGCTCTTCCCAAAATTGGGGCTTTAAAATTTGGTACAGGACGAAGAAAACGAGAAATTATCTTGGTAACCATAAAGAGTGACATTAGCACACTCAGTAGACCAGTTCTCGTGCGATTGCGTAAGTCAAGCAGCATTGGACTGGTTAGTACTTAGTTAGGGGACCATTTGGTAAAACGACACTCTCACTCAAGTGGTCATGGTTTATGACGATGCGTGTGCATTCACTAATCTTTATGAATGTAGTGGGAGCGTGCACGTGTACTATGCGCATTTGGTCACTATGCGTGGAAGCTGCGGCGTGTTATGCTTGTAAGAAAAAATGACTGACAAAATTATTTTTACTCGGGTGGGCGAATATGGTTCAATGTGTCTGTTGTTCAATGTCCGTGCTGTTTTCACCTTGTCCAACTACGATAAGGCGGTTTTAGAGTCCCCTTGTCTAAATAAACCACTTGAATTTAAGGCGGGACGAGTTAAGGAATTGTAGACTATGGCCCAGGTCCCATGACTGAAGGACTGTTGCGATCTATTGGATATTAGTACTGAATGAGTAGTTTTGTCAGCTATACTATTACCAATGAAACAAATCGTATTTACTTAGATCAAAACCCTGAGTTATCTAGATTCAAACCTAAAATCATGTATCGACACCTGCATGACATCGAAGAAATCTCCGTAAATTGATCCAATTCATACATATCATACATTTTCACCGTTAACATTCCCCTAAGCTTAAAAATTTCCAAATCATTTCTATTTGTCCAGCTTTAAATCATACTTAATCACCACTATGATTACCTTAATGTAGGAAAAAAACACAAAAAATTAAATCGAATTTGATGACGAATCACTTCTAAACTATTTTGCACCAAAAAATCATTACTTTCACCAATCTCCCCATTTCACAATTCACTCAAAATCAAATTTCCAACAAAATTCTTAAATCCAATTTCACACAAAATTACCAAGCTTATATCCGGATGTCCATTTTGCCGACATTTTAAGGTGTTACTCATTTCGGAAATACAACAAATTGGACAAATTACCCAGCGTGATGAATTCTCGTCTTGCGGGGGGGCGGTACTACCATTACCATCAACACGTTAAATTCACTGCACTTTAAAGTGAATGTGTTCATGAAACAAAGAAAAATGGAAACCAGTTACACAGGAAATGTCAACACTCTCTGTATTTTTTGTTGTTGTTGTTTTCATCACGGCAACATTCTTCATGTAATGAATGTAATGTCTACGAAACGATCGTGTACATTGTTTCCGCTTAATCGAAGTCAGCAAACCTGAAATGGTGATCGTGTGTATCAAAACAATTCAATCAATGGCCGTGGTTCATATCCGAGGGAGATTGCAACAAGATATTTATGAGTCGAGAATTATAGTAGTAAGAGAGAATTCACATTCTATGTTTACATTGATCGTGTAAACATTTCAATAAGAGTTTCAAACATTTCATCTTCAATGATGCTTTTGCCAATTGACGTGGTATAGTGATCGTGTTTCTTCTTCATTTGCAGATTGTTGATGATCGCACAAAATTTCACACTTAATACTAAGCTGAGTTTGCTGCTAGTGCTGATCTTGTTGATGTTATTATTATTATTGTTGCTGTCGGATTATGTTTATGAATATCCGGGGGGCAGTTTGATACGATCTCATGTGGAAGATCTGAAAAATGAATTAACGTACACCCGTCCGGCTTCTTATAATACAAAACCCCCGCCAAGGGAGAGGTGATGGGTGAAGATCGGTACAGATCGACTGCTTACAGCAAGATCACTTGTCGGCATCATTGGTTGGTATAATATAAAGTATACACAAACCTTGAAGACGTCAGAACGATGCATATGTGAAGCATGGATTCTCTTAAGATGTTTTGAATATTCCGTCAATATACAAGAGCCACATGTTTTCACGATTTGTGTGTGTCTAAATGGGTAAAACAAGTCACTGGTTGATGGCTTGAGATTCACATAAATATGTCGGAACTTTTCTTTTTCGGTAGATCAGTGAAGATCCACTGTTTCAGCTTCCATCTGACGATGATATTGCTTGCGCTTCCATAATGGGGGGAAATTATCATGATACTTGATAAAAACACACTCGAACAATTCATTGTATATATATATATGAAGCACAAGCGATGATCTTTAGTCTTATTAACCAAAAAAAGACATAAGGCTGGTCATTGAGGGAAAAAATCCATCAAGAGGAAGTTGAACATGTGTTCTGATTGGCTCGAGGGGATAAGGCTAGAGAGCTACTGTATTTTCACATCGATCGGCTACTCCGCCATCTGCTGGATCTGGTGCTAGTTGGAGTTGCCTTTTTTGTACTTTATCATCAAGGAGCTAAAAAATGTTATTTACGATCGGACAGTACTAAAATATTAATCATCTTTTATTGATTCATTTATCACTTCTTGAAGTTGATTTAATGGGAAGCTGAAAATGTCGGGAATTTTTAGAAAATTTGTTTTTTTTTGTTTCTTGTTTCTTGCAAGAGTTTTCAGTCTGACTTCAAAAGAAGCATTCTTCTCCCACAGTCCGAATTCAAGTTGTTTTCAGCTGTAGAAAATATTTCCTTTGATTGTTTGTACAAAATCGTCTTTATTATTTCTTTTTGTCTGTCTGCTGTGTGCTTTTTGCGATTTTCTTTATAATTCGACATTTCAAAGGGTTTTTTTTGTGTGTGTGCTTAAAGCTTGACTTTTGTATTAAGTTTTTTGACAGTCGCCTCCACCCCCACACTTAAAACCATAATTCCTTTAAAGACTCTTTAAAATCATTTCCATTGTCGATACGACTTAAACCACAAAATTTTTTAGATAAGATTAGACAAAAAAAGAACTTTTTAATATAGCACGTTTTTAAAACGAACTAAAAATTATAAAATAATTTCGCCTAGCCCCATACAGATTTAGAACCTCAAACACATTCCTAACACCATTCAGATAGTCTTGAAAATTTGTGATTGTGAATTTGTAATAACTAAGAAAATATTTCTAAGATTTAAAAGGAAAAAACGTGGGGCACCATTCTAGAGATCTTCTTGAGATGGCCGCCAGGGATCTAACAGTATATTAGGTATACTATATTGCTTATTGTATTCTGCCTATGATACCCTTTCATTTGATACTCATGTCGAGGGGGTAATGAAGAAAACGGTAATCTGCCCTCTTGAGATGGACTCCGCCGTCACCTGGTCCCAAGCCCAGGGTGTGAAAGGAGGAGAGTGGTCGACATAACGAATTGACCAGTATCGGGAACCCGAAGAAACTAGACAAGAAACCGCATTTTTCAAAGCGGCACTGACAGCAGCGTATTCGGGGACGTCCCGCTCGGACCGCGAGCTAACGAATCAAAGAAGAAGAAGAGATGGCCGCCATGGACCTAATGATATATTGAGTATACCATATTGCTTATTGTATTCTACTTATCAAACCCTTTCATTTGATACCCATGTCAAAGGGGTTGTAAAGAATATTTTATTCCGCCCTCCTGAGACGGCCGCCATGAATCTAACGGTATATTGAGTATTCCATATTGCATTGTCATCGGAGCTAAATCTGTGTGCAAAATTGCAATATGATAGGATATCCGGAAGTATTTGAAAAATCGATTGCAAAGTTTGTTCCTCTTGAGACGGTCGCCATGGATCTAACGGTATATTGAATATACCATATTGCATTGTCATCGGAGCTGAAGCTGGGTGCAAAATTTCAGGGTCATCGGATAACCGGAAGTGTTCAAAAAATCGATTGCAGAATTAGCCCCAGTAGACCATTTCTACTTAGCCTCATTCACCATACTTCCACCCACCATAACTTAACCTATCCCAAAAATTTTACTGCAGTGCGGTACAATTTCCACCCACAACGTTCTTAATTTTCATCAATCGACAGAATTGTGTATGTATAAAATCCTGGAAAAGATCAAGACTCTTGAAGTTCCCTCAAGTTTTCCCAAATGTAAATTAAACTCCCTTTTCCGAGATATACGCTCTTGTTCCTGGCTCCAGTTTTTCGTGTTTATTCTCAACATTTTCCTTGTGTTTTTCTTTTAGCGAAAAATGGAAAATTTCCTCCTTTCTATTCTTAGAAATTTTTCGTGCCCTTAGTTTTATTAGCATGGAAATGCCGGGGAGCAGTTGAAGGGCGTAAAATGCTTCTCGATGTCGTAATCATGCACGATTATTGCTTAACTTTTAAGAAAATAATAATGAAAAAACAAAAATACACATACAATTGCTTAATCAGATAAAAGAAAGTTAGCGTTACGAGAATTGCTTGAGAAAATATTTTTGCAAAGATGTTTTCATTTTTCCTGAAGAATTTTTTGAAAGTAATCTTATTCAAGTTAACAACAAAAAAATGCTATCATGAAAATTTGATAATAATGTGGGTGTGTGTGTGTGTGTGTGGGTGGGTTTTGGCTCAATTTAATTTTATTTGAAGGTAGAAGAAATAACAATTTTCTGCTGGAATGTGAAATGATATTAGGAAATGTCTGATGGTGGATTATTGTGTAGAATTTTTGCTTGTAGCGTGGGAGAAAAGTATTCTAATGAATGAATTTTAATAACACTGAATGAATTTGTTTTTCTTTGAGATATTGTATACATAACATTTCTAGAGGGACTTGGATTGCCTAGTTCACCCTTATTTTTAATTGTACACATACCACATAATCTAAGCCACCCATTATAAAAAAGAATAAAATAAAAAAAAAAAAGTGGTCCCCCATCCAAGTAATGACCTGGCAAATGCTGCTTGACTCTGATGTGATAATAAAACTGGGTCTCTTTGCACATGATGTAGACCAGCGCTGGCCATTAGCCCTTTTTGGAAATCACACGAGCTCCCAAAATTTCTACAGTCATCCTATTCTGCCTTTGAGTACGAGTGAAAAGGGTGTAGGCAAAAGCTTTGGATTGGAGGGAGAGAGAGAGGTATAAACAAATGCTTTGGGCTGTTTCACACGAGCCGACGGCCAACCAACAGAAATCGTATGAAAACGTCATTTGTAGAGAAGAGGGTGAGAGAGGACGATGGGGAGGGAAGATTTTTCCATTCAACTTTCTCACACGATTTTCGATACGACTTTTTGACAGCTGTGTGGTTGTTGTTGTTTTTTATTCCTTTGGGAAAAAGAAAAGAAAGAGAAAAGACAAAACAACAACAATAAGCTGAAGCTGTAGAGTTGGTTGGAAAAATTGGCCCGTGTGAAAGCCCATGCGACTTTTCGTCGAGTTTCAAAAGGGAATGGCCGATAACAGCCGATTTCTGTTGGTTGGCCGTCGGCTCGTGTGAAACAGCCCTTTGCTGGTGCTTTGGAAAAATCAACTATTGCTCCGCCCTACTATATACAATGGCAGAGGAGAGTCATAATAGAAATTCTATAAAGCGGAAAGAAATTTGTAAGAATGGCAACTAGATAGAAAAAAAAAACGGACGAGATCATGCCTTTTGGACGAGAACCAAACCAACGGTCCCTTAGATACTCTTTGTATTTTCTATCAAGAATATCTTCACTGTATGTAAATTTAGATCGAAGAAACCCGAAGTTAAGCGGGCTCATAAGCTCTGAAAAAGGTTCTTCTAAGCCATATAAGAGTAGAATATTCACAGTGAATATGTGTTGAAGTCTCGACGCTTTCCATGCAGACTCGGCATTGTATCTCCTGAGGCAGTCCCAGGTTCCTAAGGTCCACCCAGTTTAAAATGACAACGTCCATTTATAAGATAAGTGCGCTTTAAAGTTTAGCTTCAGGTCGATCATCACTCACAGATACCTCAGAGCGGGCTGTGAGTGGATGATCTGTTCCCCTACTTTTATCCTTACGGACACTAGCTTTCGCCGTTTGCTGATCCGCTTCCGTGTTGTGCTCAGTAAGCTTCAACCTTCGTTCGCACACAATTCGATGTCATCTGGGCGTTTTTTTACGACAACTACCCCGATGTCATCCTCGAATCCGATCGTCACTGTTTCCTTTGTAAGGCGATGCCCCAAGACACCACTGTACATGGCGATCTACGGGATCCGGCTAATGGCGGAAATCTGTGGAATATCGCATGTTGTCCCGAAGACCGTCTTTCGAATCGCAATGATACCGCTGATACTGCATTACATATATAAGGTCAAAGCTAGTTAAAACCTGCAAGAAGGGGCTATCTTCTTAAGTACAGAATAGGTCCTGTGATCTCTTGGTAATGTCGATCAACCAGATATCATGAAACCTGTAGATCACCCCGGCTTTAAACCAAATTGAAAAAACCGTGTAACACATACTACCGCAGGATAGATCGCGCGATCTCTTGGTAGATAATGGTAGATCGCCAGAAACGTATAGAACCAGTTTTAAACCCAAAGTACTCTTCTGTAATTTTGTTTGCGTTATTGAAATTTAGACGAATCACTAATATTAGTCTTTATAATATTATTTATTAATCTACACGACTATGCATCCACAACTTAGGGGTCGTCCATAAATTACGTGAGGTGATTTTTGCGATTTTTCCCTCACCCCCTCCCCCATTGGTGAGATATCGTGAGATTTGTTCTGACCCCCTCCCTCCTTCCCTAATCTCACGTGGGATTTTTTCAAATTTTATAAAATCCCTAGTATACGCAATTACGGTCGTAACCACAGAGTTTTAATATAAGACTGCAGGGAAGGCCTTCGCGCATAAAATCCGTGTACGTAACCGTAGTGAAATCCAGTGAAAGGTGTGTAAAAAGTTCATCTGTGTGATTAGGAGGGGAGGGTTTGGGTGCAAGATTTTATTTGAGATAACTGATAATTTGGACTGCTTGCCCTCCTCGCTTTTCCGCTTGTGGTGGACACACAACTATCAAAACGAGAGCACTCACCCAACAAGCATTTCATTACCCTAAATTTTGGCATGTGCTTTCTTGTAGTACTAAATTCTAATGGTCTTTTCGCGATTCAGTGTAGCTTGGCTCGTACTCTGCAGCATTCCACGAGTCGCGCGTTTGGCTAGCCTTTAAAGGCTAAACAATCGAGTGTAGGACTTACCCATATCTTAAGCCCCAATTTACACACTGTTCGCCGGCAGGCCGTGGCCTGAAAGTATTAGCCTTGAGGCCAAGTATTACCATACACTCACCGGCCGCCAACTGAAGTGCAAGAATTCCTACAGCTCAAGAAAGCTGACAAAATTCACATTTATCGACAGTTCGGGCCTGAAGATCTGAGTTTCTATTCACTCTAATAACTTGCTATGCTAAGCAGTAGTTTTCGCCTGTGTGTCTGTAGGGAATCATGATTTCATCTGCATGCCACGGACTGTCTCGCGGATACCTGAAGTATCATCCCTAAGTTAGACTGAGTCAAGCTTTGTCGTCCCGGTCGACCTGGTCTGACAGGCCACTGCCTACCGACGGCCTGTAAGTATATGGAGAAACATGTTTTACTTAATTTAACCCAGTTTTCTTACTATTTTACACTGTTTCTTTAAAAAAAATAATTACGTGATATTTGCCGAGACCCCCCTCTCCCCCACGTGAGATTTGGTGAGATTTGGCTCGACCCCCTCCCTCCCCTAAACGCCTCACGTAATTTATGGACGACTCCTTACCATCCAGCATTGAACTTGATTGAAAAATAAAAACTAAGACACCACAAAAATAATTCCTCAAAGCCAAAAAAGCCACTTAAGTGACATGAATTAACCTTTCAATCTAAACTATACTGCACCATAAACAACACAGATTGAACTAGGCAAGGTTACTTCCATTCTACGTGATAGTGAAACCATAATTAAAGCAAATTGCTGTGCACTATTAATAGTTACACCGTGGCTGTTCTTTGTGTGTCGCGTCGGTCATTGTACATCAAAGAAGACTCTAAACCTGTTGAACAGCCTCGCTTTGAGTGGGGCCCATGATAAATATCAAGATTTGTGCAGGTTTAACATGAAAACGCATTAAAGTATGACCATAGAGCATGTCAACGAAACGAGATATGCATCACCCATTTAGGTGTAGTTGATAAGGTTAGATTGTCCCAAAAAACGGTCCCATTGTAGATCTTATCTCCTCTCGAAATACGTTATTATTTAGAGTCTAGGGTCACAATAGCTTTGCTTTACCACAACTAAATTTACCATACCATATTTTTTTTCTGCAAAATACCACCACGCGATTCAAGAACGACCAATTAAAATCTTTAGTCATCTTCCACAGAGAAAGGCGATTGTGTGCATATATATAGTATATTGTATAAAAAAAATATTGTCGAACGGATATATCAATTAGCGGGAGCGTTCAGCACTTAGTCAGGGCTTATTTTAGAAACCACAAAGGCCGACCCCAAATTGAACCGAGTTATTGCTTCGAGTACTGGCAGAGGTCTCTGGGGTCTGGCCATCCTCCCCCGAAGCCGGACGACATGTGAACGTAATTATAGCTGGATACCACTTTCATGGTGGATTAATTAGCAATTAGGAGAAATTTCTTTGGCTATAGTTGAGCACAGAACGAAAAAAAAATGAATGAATGAATAATAAAATAATAAATACAGTCCGCAGCAGTGTTCATTCAGATTAAACACTGCATCGTCTCAGAGTGTTACCCTCCAGTGGAGCTGCACAGAAGCGCATTCATTACTACTATATGGGGGATGGTTAAGAGAGATTTCATGGACCCGACGGGCAGACCCAAGACCAAGTTCGGGATAAATGGCTCCAATTAATGCCTTGGACACTCTACTAATTTACATATTTTTCGTATCCAGCGCCATGACGCATGCCTTCTCTCCCGTCGTCCAACTCTGGTGCAAGTGCATTTTAATTAAAACAGTTCTGTGGTCACTTGACTGGTGGCCAAACATAAAGCTAACCAAGAGTGACACTAGAAACTTCCTCCGATTTTTTTTTGTAGCATGATGACATCTGTCCATGCCAGATACTTTCACAATTATACATATACATATAAATTTATCTGCCCTACAGAAACCACCACACTATTCCACTTGTGCCAACCGCCACCCACACAGAGGGTAGTGTAGAATCCGCCGATGGCCACTTTGTTACTAAACACCAACCCAGACAAGACAATTGCTCTGAATGGTCGTCTTGATGTGACATTTAATTTGCGCTCAAATGTTGGACAGGGTATTAAATTTTTGGAGCATATTTTATGGGGATGTTTTCACTTCCTGTACTTTTTTTGGGGTATTTAATTTAACTTTCAAAAACAAAAAAAATAGGTGGAGGAGGGGTTTTTCTTGGGGGTAAACAGGATGTTGAAATCGAACGAAAAATATTTATCGAAAATCTCAAGTTATCGTTGTTATTTTTTTCAAGGATAAAAGTTTATTTTATTTTCGATGGAGAATTTATCTTTTTGTTAATAGTGAGATTCTGGATTTTTAAAAGGTTTGTTTTCTTAAGATTTTTTTTAGCAAAAAATTGCTTTAGGACTAATAAACAAACAGAGAGCTAGTAAACAGTCTTTATCTAAATAAAAAGATATCTAAGGAGAAATAATTTCAATATTTAAAAAAAAAAACAAAATCATAAAACAAACATGGCCTTGATTTAGTTAGAATGCTGCTGACATGGACATGGACTCTGCGGAAAATTTATAATAAAAATTGACCATGAGGCAATTGTTTATGTTCTATAATATTTACTGGACTTTTAGAAGGTTTTCACCTTGTAGTTTGTGTAAGCTTAAGGTGCAAACAGATTGGTGCGGTGGTCATAGCGGTCGCCTCTTAAAAATACCTCTGCCCTGCAATGAGATTGGTATACCGGTACTGAACTCGCATAAAATACGAGGGGTTGAGGTAATGGGTTAATATGCATTGCCCTTTGGGGGATTTATTTTGGCGCGTACGACCGTGAATGACCCTGAGATGGCAAGTTCCAACCATGTGAGTGAAACCTTAACCAGCTGGTTAACTGGTTTAACTATTTTTCAACTGGCCAGTTAACTCATTTTAAACAGGTCTCTAAACTACTTTGTTAGGATAGTATAAAAGCAATAAAAACAGTTATCTGATGGCGTATGGCACGTTCCAATCATGTAGGTGCCAGTTCAGAAGCTTAACTGTTTTTTACCAGATCGGATAACCGCTTTGACTGCTTTTCAACAGGTTAGCAAAATGCTTTTCAATAGGCCTCTTAACTCTACCTTATCAAGATTGTTGAAAAGCAATCTAACCGTTCGGTTGAAGAGCAGTTAACTGGTCTGTTGAGCTAGCGCCCATATATTTGACATATTGTAATACATATTCGGACGCTGGTATAATCCACAGTAAGAAAGCCTTAGCCTTTTTGGCGGATAAACTAAAAAAAACACTCAAAAAACAACGTCAAAAATCTTGTAGATAAACAATTAAAATTTTTTATCTGATTTTGACGAAAGCATTTCCAGATTATTATGACCTTTGTCAAAAATCTGGTTTTCCCGCGCCAAAGTGTCCCAGCACCTACTCAACTGTTTCGGCTCGTATTTTAGCTTTGAATTGTTCAATGATCTTCGGCTTGCTGGTATAAACTTTACTTTTTAAATAGCATCACAGAAAAAAATTGTAGTGCTGTTAGCTGCCGAGCAGGGGAGGCAACTCCAAATCACCATTTTTCAACACACTGTGTCTTTGGAACTTGCCCTGAAAGAACTTCATCGTAGTGCCTGTGGTACGGCAAGGTGCGCCGTCTTGTTGATAATAGAAGTTCGTCAGACCTTTTCACACATTTTCGGGCAAACAAAGAGCGTTAACATCCAACGATAGCGTGCGCCGTCGTCGTTTACTCCAAAAATGAAGAAAAATGTCCGATGATTCTTTTTTAATACATTCCAGCAAAAACTGTAACTTTCTCGTCGTGCAGTGGTGTTTCGTGAATTACGTATGTGTTTTCTTGTTCCCGACTGTTTTGTTTATTGACTCCGCCAGAAAAAGTAAAATGAGCTTTGTCCGACATCACAATTTTGTCCCAAAAATCATACGATAAGCACGCACAGTTTTCAAAACTGAACGATTATTTTCAATGTAGTGCGCTAGAATTTCAGCGCGTTCTTTCGGTGTGAATTGGCACATAGCTAAAATGGTACTGAATGACGATTCAGAATCGTGTACATTTGTCGAAATCGGCTAAAAAATGTCAGAGTTGTTCAATGTTGAAATACCTAAGGTCTAGATGGCGCACCTTGTATTCTCAGTATTAAGGCGCACGATACATTAGTCCAAATAGGCCCGAGCTAAGCCAAAACCTGTGTGGGAAACTCGGATGTATTCGTGATATAGAGGCACCTTGTTGGGTATTCAATTGTTTCAAAATGTATGAGGGGGTGCACCCAGCTATTTGTTGGATTGGCCGTATGTAAGGAAACCCGGAGTCGAAAGACCACTGCCGACTGAACTTGCGTGAGACTCTAGTTTGGAATTCAGACCAATGGACTCAGGTAGGTACTTTGGATCGTCGGTTCATAGGGGCCTTAAGAAAGAAGCAGAAGGGCTATATCTCCGCATCTGCTACAACCGCTTCCTTCGATCTTTTCCTCGACCTACCTACGGACTTTTTCTTTTGACTTTTCACCTTCTAGCCTAGCGAAATCTATTGAGTTTTATGAACGTCACGAAGTCTTTATCCTCATAACTCACTGCTATATCTCATTATCCATGGCCAAAAAAAGAAATTTAATAACGGAAAAATAAAGACAGATCCTAAAATATATGAAATACTTTTCAGAAGGCTACTAAACACAAAGTGTTAAGAATTCAGCAACGCTGAATAGCAATCAATATGTGCTAATAAACTTTTCGACAGAAAACAATAATCTAGATGTGTCAAATAACAAGATCGACATGGCAGATAGTAATTCAGCGGCGCTGAATACGGAACCAAATGAAAAAATTGCAGGATTTAATCAGAATTCTTTCAGTAGCCAGAAATAATAAGAAATATTAGCCAGCTGAGTTTAAAAAACCTTGAGAAGATAAGATTTGAGCAGAACTTTTACATCTCTCATCTCTCAAATTCCTAGCAAAAATTCCCGAATTCTTCTAGCTCATCGTTTTTATTCATCACGGTGGAGTCTAAGTATGCGAAATGTTCAACTAGTAGCTTAACATCTACCATCTATCGTCAGGTTGAACTGACGTATTTTTAATGACTAGGTTGAGTAGCATAGAATAAGCATCGATCCCCCTGTTCGAGCCCTTGATTAACTTGGAAGGCATCTGTAAGAGTGTTCTGAGGTCCTACTCGAGCATTTGTGTCAAGATGGGTTAATTGTAATTGTCGTAGCTGGTACACTAAAATTGACTAGGATATGAAGAAGCTTCTTTCTGTGGATGGAATCGCATGCCTGCTTGAGTTCCACATATGTAGATCTGGTATACGTTAACATTCCGCTCACAGCATGTTTCTAGGAGTTGTTTTAGTGTGAAGAGTAGATCGGTGGTTGACCTTCATCTCCAAAAGCCAGCTTTGTATACGCCAAGTAAACTTTTCCAGACACGTTCCAGCTTACTTTTTATGGAGGTTATGAGTATTTTATATGCTATAGTAATTAGTGGAATCCTCTACAGTTCTTACAGCGTCCATTATTGTTCTACCACCTCAAAACTACAGGATGAGTACTAATATCATCTTCCAAACTATTCGAATTTTCGGCCTTTTTATCTTGCTTTAATCTACTTACAAACCTCTACATTTTTTCATTCAGTTTAACACTTTAACGAAAAATTTTAATGACTTCAAGTTGTCTTACCTGAAAAAAAAGAAAAAAACGAATGATTAAATTTTTGTCTAGAATTTAATAAAAATAACGAAATAACTAAAAACACCGCAAATGTAATAAAAATTCTAGCTACAGTACAAAAATTTTAATGAAATATTTACAAACAAAACGAAAAATTTCTCACGAATAACGTCCGCGCATACACCTGGGGTCATCTTGTCCAGAAACTTTCTTTTTGAAGTATACACAACCAAAAAAGGTATTAACTATGAAAATGTACTCAAAGCCAGCTCTTCTGCCGAGGGTCTCCTTTTAACAATTCAAACAACAAATTAAACCCAAAAACCTCAAAATAAAATCTAGAATAAAATTTAGCTCTGGCTTGGCTGGTGGCTGGTGTGTAAGTGCCCAGGTAAAGGTAAAAACAGGAGAAACTAGTCCCAACCCTTCCTTCATTTGCAGCCTGTGCATTACGAGTGCATTAAAATTTCGTGTTGACGACATGAGAGCAAAAAAAATAAAAAGAAGAATGAGAACAGAACAGAAATCATCCGGAGTTGTGAGCGTGTATAATCGTCCAGAATAAGCCGACAAAATGAACTGTGGAATATGAAAAGCGCAACGAAAGGAGGTCAAGAGGTCACAGCACGATCTCCACTTAACCTCTAGAGCAAGAGCAGAAATGTGAAGGAAAGGTTCCCTCCCCTTGTGCTTGTTCCGCGGCTTTTGTTCAGCTCTAACTGTGGAACTAGAACTGTTCTCTTCAAGATCCCCCCGAAGCTGTTTTACTGGAACTTCACTAAATCCAGGTGAGCCAGGTGAGTTCAGGTGAACCAGGTGAGGGCATTGCGACACGAAAAGTTTCCATCGGTTCTAGTGTACATAGTAGAGGCAGCAGCAGTAGGCAGCGCGCTATACTTGAAACTCAAGAGCCCACCACCATCATGTCTCCAAAGTTGTGGATGTGGAATGCCGTTTTCATGAGTGGAGGTGCTCTCAGGTTACCTCCTTGCAGCTGGTATCCAGCCTTTGGGGATCTACCGGTAATCGGATTACCCAAGTGCAAGTGATTATTTCGCAATGGTAATAGCGGTAATACCCAGTGTGCCTCCGCCAGTAAAGCTATCTGCAGCCTTTGTCGCTTCTCATTAATTGGATTAACGAGGGTGGTGCACTTGGCCTTTGCTTTCGGCTGGCGAATCCATCTATTGGGGGGCCCCCGGCAGGCAGGCAGGTGGAGGCTCTGGATGTCTTCCGAATGAATTAAGCCGGATTCCATGTAATGAGATTGCGATTGCGACTGAATGAATTAGAAATTCGCTGGATATTTTCTCCAGAAATTTTGTAGATGGAAGCATGCGAGCACAGAGGGTGGTTGGTGGCACCCTGACTCTATGGGGCACATTGAATTGGTATCCAACCCCCCGACGACGACGACGACGGTTTTTCATCGTCACAAGTGCTAACGTGGCAGTACTTTTAGAGTTTCACAGTTTCGTAAGCTTTTAATTAATTTTGTCATCTTGTGTGGCAAGCGAAGGGAATGCTTTGAAGTAAAACCGCATACCAGCAGAGTTTATAGGATCATCCGCAGCGCGTGTCTAAATTGATTTGAGATTTTTTTTTTGATGACTAGAAGGAAGTTTCATTTACAATGGGTGATTTTTTTTGGAAGGTTGCTCTATCGTTAAATATGTAATCAAGACTGTGGTTATTGACTCTTTAAAGAAATTAACAAAAAGAAAAAATGAAGTGAAGAAGCAATTATAGAGTAACGGCTGAAATAAGGTCCAATGTGTTTATTAAAAGTAACAAAAACCACTTAAGGCACTTATATCTTTCAAGCTGCAGTCGTTCAGTTTAAGCCAAATTAATTAAAACGACCTTGGAGAGGAGTAGGCAGTGAGGGTCGGCGGTATCAAATAACTATTCGAAAAAAAAACTGAAGAATATTGGTCTATAGGCTTAAATCATGCGCTAAAGTCATAATTCATGACAAATAAAGAAATTTAATAACGAAAGAATAAAGAGAGATCCCTAAATACATGAAATACTTTTAAGAAAGAGACTAAACACCAATTATGATGAATTCAGCTGTGCTGAATAGCAAATACAATGTGCTGACAAACTTTGCGACAGAAAATAATAACCTGTATACATCAAATAAGAATGTATAAGTAACAAATAGTAATTCAGCGGCGCTGAATACGAAAGGAATTGAAAAAAATGGCAGGATTCCATCAGCATTTTTTCAGTAGCCAGAAAGAATAAGAAATATTAGCTTGCTAGGTTGTAATGGCGGGCCCCTTCTTAAAATCCAACTTGCAACGAATTTACAACCAATTGGCAGAATGCTTCTAAATTTTTTTTGGGAGCTTAGAACGGGGTAGGCGGACAAAATGAACAAAAAACACAGGGATCGGAAAAAATGGAGAGAGTTATTTAGTTCTGAGTTGGCGAGGCAAAGGTCAGCACATATTAATTTTGAATGGCGACTTTTCGGAGGATTTTGTATGGTCAAAAGTATTGTCGGGCCGACGAGAAAAAGATCAGAAATAAAAATTATGTTGCACTAGCAAGTTTGAACTTCTTACAACATTTCTTTGCTATCTTCGCTTGCAAAAGCAAGACCACTTGTTATCAACCTGGAAAGTGAATATTTAGAAGAAGATCAATGGGTTTTCTATATGATTCTATCCCCACACCGTCTTCCCGACTGTCGTAAAACTGTTCGCAGGTTTGCTTAAAGAAAAATTTCAGAAGGCAAGGGCCTATTGTCACTTTGGAGTTCTAAAGCATGTTTGTATGTCCTTACCTAAGGCTTAACGGCTATTTGTTCCATCATGGCTTCAAGACTCTGTTTCTATATTTCGCTGTTGAGGAAGCCCTATCAGCTACACAGGACTTTCCGAATGGAGCAGGCCAATCGCCATATTTTGTCACCGACAAGTCGAAATTTCATGTCTGTTCAAATTTATTGCATTATTCATAAATCTAAAATAAAGTTGGGAGCGCTGCTCAGAGTAGCTAATTTTGAGCGCTGCCAAATATGCTTCCTACGGAGCGTTACTGGAGTAGGACGAAGAAAAAATGGGTTTGTCTTGGCGGCCATAAAGGATGATATAAGCATACGCAATAGGCTCGTTCGATACGGAGGTCAAGCAGCAATGGAAATGGTTAGTACTTAGTTGGGAGACCGAACACACTCACGTTCTGAAAGAAAAATGCCATTGCAAAAAATGATCAGCAATAAAACAAATCCACATGTTTCCATGAATATTCTTTATTAAAAAACTTTTTTATAATGCTTCTAAAACGCTTCCAAAGAAGCATTGAAAGGAATGCTTCTATCTGATGGCACGCAATGTTTAAAAAAATTATAGAATTGGTATGGGAACGTCAGCGCTTTAAGCTTTTTAAGGAGTGCTCAAAGATGGCTATTGCAGCACTCCATCTTGAGCTGGATTGTCACCAAGTTTTGCTGTTTGTAAATGCTCGATTATTTTATTGAGAATATTTGAAAAAATGGAGTTACATACTTGTAAAAATTATATGGCATCACTGAATTAGAAGAAAAATATGAATATAACGAATTCTTTTACACATTTTTTTCGAAAGTGCTTGCGTAAAAATAGAGTTTCATTTAATAGTAAATTTTTGAGTAAAGAGAAGAAAAATGGATCCAAATTACACTGCTATCATTAATTTACACAGTTGGAATAGTACAAACAAAAATTCCAGATACCATATTGAAGAACAGATCTATTTTAAGAAGTATTGACGTTACTGCTAATAACAATAACTTAAATTGCCATGTTTTTTCATGCCCTAATTTGCAATTAAAACTCCACCATCAGTAATAACAATAATTAACTCTTTGTAAAAACCTAATTACAGCCACAAACAGAAACAATAAAACTGTGCTAAATACACTTTACGACGGCAAGCTCTATAAAATCATAAAATCGTTTCAAAATGAGAAGATAAAAAAACAACAACAAATCTTTAGATAAATGTTTGTGCCCTTAAAAGAAAACCACAACGACCGCAGTTCAAATGAAGAAAAAAAACCGAAGTTTCAAAACGATACAAATTAAGCTGAGATTGCGCACATCGCGCAAAAGTAAACAATCCTCGACCCGTGAAAAAGAAAACACTTGCTTCATTAAGTTAAATGACGATTTTGTTGACGATAATCCCCCGGACTTACTTCACCCCTTTTTTTCGGGGGTAGAGGTGGTGGTAGAAGCGGGATCTTAGACAAATTGAAGATTGTTTACTTTCTTAAGTTTCTCGTCGTTATTTTGTATTTTTTCGTTCGGTCTCTTTTTTGTGTAATTATAGTTCTTGAGCCATAAGGAACGTCATCGAGACCCCGATGTTTACACTGGGAATTGTGAGGGAAAAATAAACTACTTGTGATCTGAGATCGGAAACAGTTTTTCAACAGCACTTCTCTTGGCGAGGCGTGAAAACCTTCGACAGTTTCAGATGGTAAACAAACCATTTGTAAACAGTCCAATAAATCCCAGCTTGAAAAATATTTCACCGTGCGAAAAGAATTTTGGAGTCCCGAAAAAAAAACAAGAACACAGGGAGATAGACCGGATTTTGGTTGATGGGTAAAGGAGGAAATTCCGGTAGACTTCACTTCACACCCATGGATATATATGGATGTACCATCATCGATGGGTCCATAAATCAACAAGGAAAAATCGACTCCGGAGTCCTTGTTTTTGTCACTTCGGATGGTCGTGGGCTCCAATGTCCTCGAGAGTAAACATTTAAAAAAAAGGGATCAGACTGACAACTAGAAAATTTGTTGAACAGATGTCGGCTTGATGATATCAGAATTCGGGTTTCGGTTACAGCTTTGAATTTTTTATGCAGATCGACATGGACAACCGGAGTCGCACAGGAATATGTTAAATGGATATTCAAAATTCCGATGCATATGGCCTGTCAGTCTGATGTTGTATGACCTGCTCGTCATGGAGTTCATTCTATGTCCAAAAACTGACAGAAACTTCCCCTTGTCGTTGTCGTCATCGTCATATGTGGATGAGACCGACTACTATATGGGAGATGGCAGATGGGTGAAATGGGTCAATTGCTTTGACATTTATGGAACTTAACCAGTGGCAACTGTATAGTGCCTTAATAAGTACTTAGAGGAGGCCTCGAGGCCCCGGCCATATACTGGGATTCCAGCTAATTCTTCATCTCCGGGACTGTGACAGTTGTTTTGTCATATGCCGCTCTTTCCTTATTCTTGGGTTCTTGTGTGTGTCCGCCCGGCCGTCTTGACTACTATACTTGGGTGCTGATGGATTATGTGTAGAGGATTCCCTTTTAATGGTCCACAAGAGTTCATTGATCATCTCTCATATTTGTGTAGGATTTTATGGATGACTTAACTAAAGTGGATTAATAACAGTTTTGTATAACAAAGTATAAGGAATGTTATTGGTGTTTATGGCCATACTTTATTCTAGCAGGAAATCTATGACAAGTTTTTTTCTCTCGTATTTATAAATTGAAAATTACTATCAATTTAAAACAAATTAAACCAAATTAACTTGTTTTAATTAAACCTAAATAGGTTTGCATTTTTATGCAAATTAAACTCACAAAACTCCCAAAACTTGAATTAATTTCTAGTTTTTTTTGTTTGTTTTGTTTCTTGACGTCAAGTTCACTCCCTCGCAAATGTTTAATACTGATTACAATATTCCAGTTTCGTGACTTATACCAATTTACGTACAAATACCTTTTGAGAGATATGAATTTATTGCTCTAGTGATTTTTTCGAGGTAATATAGTATGGAAGTAAGTAGAACATGCATTTAGACATTTATACTTAAATGGGCGAGAAAATTTCTAAAATTGTTACAGTTAAATAACCAGCTCGTAAAGTATTTTGACGAAAAATTATCAATTTAGTAGGGTTTGTAAAGGAGGAGGCTTTAGTTTTTGGCTGGGTGAAAGGGAAAGAGATATATCATGACAAGAAACTGAATTTGTTAATGGGAAATATATTCAATGTTGAATATTGAATTTAATTGATGTATGAAACGCTATTGCATGCATTTATAAGTTATATTTTTGTTTCTTGAAATATAAGCAAATACGTTGCTTATTGTGTTGAGGTACACCCTAATAATTACGCTTTTTCACAGCCCAATGTTAGTAGCATAACAAATCTAGACTGTCTGGTAAACGTGCTTTATAATTTAAAGTATTATTATTTGCAATTACTCTTGGTGAATATAATAAATTTTCGTATAAAACATGCCTTTTATCAAAGATAAATAAGGGGTAATAAAAAGGTAATAAAAGGGTAATAAAAAAAGAACCATGAAAAACCATTTGAAATACAGGTGAAAGGGGGATATCTTATAAATGATGCTCCGACTTTTTGGAATTTTCTCTGTTTTAAGTCTCCTGGTCCTTACCTTCAGTAATAGTCTGTGTCTGTATCTACCGTGTCACGAACGGACGAATGGATAGAGCCTCTGAGCAAGCCTATTTTCATGAGACATAGCGAGGCTGTTAAATCGAACTTTTGTTGGGGTATGTATATCCATGATTGAGTAAGTATGAAAGGCCTGCGAGTTTAATTACTCCATTCTGTATTACTTTGCTCTTGAGGCTTAGGATCGATGGCATGATCACCATAAAGCAAAAATACTAGAATCACGTTATTTCTCACTAAGGGAACAGAAGTATACCAAGGTTTTTAAATCACTGCAGCTAAAGATAATAGTGTACATATTGATCCTTTGACCGAAATTACATGTGCTGCTGAGTGTCTTTTATATTGTCCCACAGTTCCTAAGCACATAAGGCAGCTTCTATTTTAACATGTCATCGATCAGATCCACATCGGCAAACAGTGATATTACGACTAGGTCCCAAAAAAATCTTAACCCATTCCATCGACAATAGTCCAATCAGTACTTGTTTAGTTTCGATGAAAATGAATTTCTCGAAAAGCTGAATGCAGTTCATCTATTGTTGACGTTCCGCCAGATGATACAGATCGTGCGAAAGTTTTCAAAGCAAAAATTGGAACAAGTCACCAATTGGAGCGATCAGATTCTTTATGTTTTACTTTTGTAGTGGGACCGTGGAACCGAAAACAACGTATCAGTATCAAGCGCCATTTTCTTTCTTTTCATCTTGAAGATAGATTTTTCAAAGGAAGTTACTTAGTTATAACATTCAGATCTATGATCGTATCACGTGAGCCGACTTTCTACATATTTGGTTCTTTTGGGACCCAGCAATTCACTGGCCTCACTTCCGCCTGTAAGCATAATAAGTGAGTGAGCCTACAATTGTTCAATCACAGAAGACAGCATTCTGTCACGGTACTATAGGATGGAAGTCTGTGAAATAAAAGAAAAATGCAATGTGCCGATCAATATGGTGATAAGTGCATTCCAAATAGGAAACGAAAAGAGTATTCTAGGAATGAGATGGACTTGGAAGTTATTCTTTACTCGAGCTGTGTAAAGTCCAAAACGCCAAGAGATCATCTCAATGCCACAGGATTAAGAAATTCAAGTTATGCCTTTAACCGGCATCCCGGGGTATTATCTAGAAGTCTTTCGTCTTTCGTCTTTCTTCTGTTGAATCATCAATAGCTCCAAGGCCTGTTATTGACCTTGGCTTCTTGCAACATAATCCTCAGGAACTGATGGTCCCTGGCTTGAAGTCTCCAATTTATTATAAAAGTTCTTATCTCATGTGAACCCCTGCGGAAAAATCATTATAACTCAATCCCAAGTAATTGCGGGAACTGCGTGGATAGGCGAGTATTAGCTACGATGGTGTTGAGTGTCGTTTTGTAGAAAAGTCCCCGAACTGAGTACCAATCACGTCCAATGCTGCTTGACCTGAATAATCGAACGAGAACCTGTCTATTGAACATGCTAAATCCTGCACCGTCACCAACATAATTGCCTGATATATGATGAAGCAAGCAACAGCAAAAACTAGCTTTCCAAATTTCGTAATACATAGATGTATTTATTGCCCTTTTCATTTGAAAGGAGGTTTGCCTCATAGGGCTCTTATGAGAAAGTGGCATACTTCAATTCAATATCGCTGATTTTTTTTAGTGTAATGTGTCACGAAAAAACCAAGGAGAAAGCCCTCTTTAGACAGGCCCTCATTTGCCACATGAGGCTCACACGCTGTATGAGGCACAAGTCCAGCTGGTGATAAGAAATATTATGAATAAAATTTGACCCACTTCTCAAAAAGGTTCGCCATCACTGGTATAGAAGTTCGTTTTTGAATAGAAGACCTCCAATGACTCGACTGGACTTAGTACCATCGAACTCGTGTAGCATCCGCTCATTGACATCTAACTTAGCCGCCACTTGGTTAGAGGTCTTAACGTACTTGACTCTCTTCTTCTTTCAAACCGAGCTTGCTTTTACACATTGAACCACCATTGAACGACAAGTTACTTTTAATACAAAGAATGATTCCTAAGCTTGGTTTTTCCACATAGTGCATGGGGGATCGAAGCTGTCGAACCTGTGCTTCTCAACTTTACTTAAATCCTATTTTATAAGCTGGTAGATGAATATTGCCCAATAGTTTCACACATTTTGAGGTGCTTGGTCTATTCTTATCTTGTTGATCTTTGTAATTTTCCATTGTTCTCTTCTTACAAATCCTCCTATAACTCGACATATTTAAACATATTTAAACATAAAATTCTTTTTACAACATAAGTGATAAGAAACACCAACCAAATAGCAAATGTACAACTACGATATGAATTTATATAGACTCAATATTTTTCTGTTAATTATCAGAGTGGGAATTGTTCACGTGTTCCAAATGGAATGACGTATTTTATTAGTGGATTTAGGGATTTGTGAATTTATTGTTGAATGGGGGTGAGTTTAAACTGAGAGTTTACTATATGTGGGTAATACTTTTTCCATGTACCTATCTCCATGTCGATTTTACTAAGTAGAAAAGCAAACGATTCAATCTTCGATAATTTTTTTTAAATAAACATAAACCCTTTTAGTTTAATCATAGTTACAAATAAACTAACCTATATACATACCTTTAAATATTGATTATCACAACATTTCCCGCAATTTCACAATTTAATCCCTAACTCAACCCAAATAAAATATGCCGCATTACTTAAACATTAAACAACAGAAAACAAACTTTTATCTTGATTAAATTTAATTTTTTTTACCTCTCTCCCGTGCAAAACAAACAATTTTTTTTCATCGTTCTATCTTTTACTTTTCTGCTAAAAAAAATTATTCACCCATTCCCCTTATCTAATCAGAGGATAGAGTCTGCACAGTGTGATAAGACGCGGCATAAGGTTAGCTCTAGAGTTACTGCAAAGCAAACAGTCGACGACCAGGTTGTGAAAGCAAGTCACCTGTTGAATAATAGGCTCACCTTTAGAGGACCTTACCGTTCTTTTTTTTTGTATTTTTTTGAATCACCTGCTGCTCTTCCATGATGATTGTCGGACAAGATACCTTGACAACCAGGTAAACATAGGACACAAAAAAACAAGAATTCACACAGTCTTTTTTGGATGATAAAAAATATGTTTTTTTTTGTTGGCTTGAATTAAGCGTGTTTTATTTGCTTATGACTTATGACACCGAGAGAGAGAAAAAAGTATGGGCAAACAAACATCGAATTATGAATGCCATGCCATGATGACATTTGCTGTTTGCATTTGGATTTTGCAGTATGACTACGGGGAAAATGGCATGTGTTTTCGCGCAGGAGTTTGATATAGGGAGTATTTGTTAAATAAGCGAAAGAGGATGAGAGTGGGGGGAAAGGATGTATTCAAAGAGTTATCTCGTGCTAAGATTGCAGGTGAACAAATGCGGATTTGTAGAGAGGATTACATAACTTTGGTTGGTTACAGGTGCTTGTTTTATTAGTAAAAACCTATGCTGGAATTCGCTCACTTTGTTTGTAGTTAAAAGGTACGTACGTAGGTTTCTTTATCCTGAGGACCCTAGAACACATTACAGACTTATATCTACGAAACTCTATGATAGAAGTCCCTGTTGTTTTCTTCCAAACGTGAATAATGCAAGAGAGATAAGAGAGGTCACTGCACTGCACGAAGTACCTACATATCAAGCTACTACCCTACATTGGTTTCTGGACATAACAAAATCAGCATCAATATCATTCGAGATTCACAATGGAAACACTTAGTTGATTCTACGCACGATAAAACTACAATCATACACAGCAGCTTAAGCAGCAGTAGAGTTTGTAAAGGTGACATGTAGGGCTCCACCATCTAAGGGTGAAGCGCTCAAACTCCTACCACGGCTTATGGCAATTTATAAGATTCTTAAAAGATCAGCGAATGGTGGAAACTTCCGTTGAGTGAGGTTATATAGACGGTTCTGGTAATTTTTTGTGTCTAGTCTAACCGCTGGAGGCTATTTGTTAAGCCAGACAAAGGCAGACCTGAAACTTTTCACCAATGGAACAAATTTCCTTGATTTCAGTTTACCTAAAACTAAATGTCTGGTTTTAGGACAAACAGGTCAACATTGGACCAACTGCTGACCTTAAGGCAAATTCTGGAGAAAACCTGGGAAAGGAATGTAGACGTATACCAGATGTTTGATGTCAACAGGCATATGACTCAATAAACAGAGAGAGGCTATACGAAATCCTATCGGAAATATGAGTCCCCACAAAGTTGGTACAACTGATCAAATGCGCCACAAATAGCTCACTGGCGAAAGTGAGGATCCAAAATGTTATAACAGAGGAGTTCGAAGTACGTCAAGGGCTAAGACAAGGAGATGGGCTGGCCCCCATGCTTTTCCACATGGCCCTAGAATGGGTGATAAGGAAAACGTCAGTCCAGAGAAGTGCATCAATAGCTACCCAGTCGGTACAATTACTTGGATATGCGGATGACGTAAACATCGTGGGAAGGTCCTTTTTGGCAGCAAAAGAAGTCTATGTCGAATTAAAAGAGGCGGCAAAGGACATAGGCCTGAAGATAAACGAAGAAAAAACGAAGGTGATGCAACAATCCAGAGCAGGACCATTTAGAATGGGAAGAAATATAACCATCGACGAACATAACCTAGAAGTAGTCGATAAAACAGTCTGCCTTGGGTCTACTATCACAAAAAGAAACGAAGAAAAAGAAGAAATAACCAGACGAATACTACTGGCTAATAGAGCCTTTTATGCCCAAAAACAAATCACAAACTCTCACTTTACAAAACAATAATACGACCAGTACTGTGTTATGGTAGCGAGACTTGGACTATGACCCAGGACATAGAGGAACGAGTCAACAGGTTTGAGAGGAAAATTCTCAGATGCATAATAGGTCCAACCAGATAGGATGGAATATGGCGAAGGAGATACAACAACGAGTTGTATGAAATTTTTGACGACCCACAACTCTCAACTTTAATAAAAATCCACAGATTGAGACTAGCCGGCCACGTGATCAGGATGGAGGACAATCGCATCCCAAAACGGCTTATGGCATCAGAAATTTCGGGAAGTAGGCCAGTAGGTAGACCCAGGAGGAGATGGATAGACTCTGTGACGGCTGACGCAGAGGCAATGCTCAACATCCGGAACTGGAGACATGCTGCAGGGGACCGTCAAACTTGGAGAAATGCCCTAGAGGAGGCCACGGCTCGATTTGGGCTGTAGCGCCATTGGATGGATGGAAAACTAAATGGAAGATCACTAAGCCTATCACGATCAGTTATACTGTATCAAAAAATTGCACATACAGCAGTTATAATTTGAAATAGAGTCAGTGTTTTTGAAAATAAAAGAAGATAAGTTAACTTAGACTTATCTTATTCTTTCCTTAGAGTTAGTTCTTACAAATTGCAAAAAAATATAACTGTTAACTTAATTTTCTTAGAAATATTCGCATTTTCGTGTTATGGTCGTTATATGTACACTGACTCTATTTCAAATTATAACTGCTGTATGTGCAATTTTTTGATATAGTGTAAGTACTTGAGTCCTATTTCAGAATTCTACGTCTCGAAGAAACGGCAATAAGTCCCGGCACTATGGCATTAAGCCGGCCGACCTTCATCAAGAAATGAGACTTCAAAGCAAATATGCTGCAACTAAAACTGAAGGTATAGATCAGGAGACCTAAAACACAGACAAATAAGTAGTTTTATCCTCAAAAAAGGAATTTCTACTCTTGCATAAGCGGGATTGATAATCTATATAATAAAAGTGAAAGTTTGTCTGTGCGTCCGTTTGTAAATGTTTTATAAATTCCGAAACTGATCATCCAATTGGCAAACAATTTTGTATTTAGGGGTTTTCGGGAACGGCGAGTATTCCTACTTGGTCTATTTTGCTTTATCTCGAACACGAGCTGTAGTATACCAATATGATAAAATCCGAAACTTTATTATGGAAGGTACTCTTAAAATTACTGCTGACAAACTCAGATCCGTTTTATTTTGGTTTTTTTTTCTGAATAAAAATACGATTCCCAAAGTTTCAGATCGATCGGATGTGATTTTCGAGTTGCCGTATTTTGTTGAAAAGAGCAGATTTTCCGCGAAGGACGCGATTCTCTGAACCTGGATTGAAGTAACTTCGGCTGTATGTGCCCGATCTATGTCTTAAATAAAAGGTCTCGAAGCTAAAAAGACAACAAATCCAACACCAAATCAAATACTTCCCAATAAACCACAAAGTTCAATATCGACACGAGACGGAAATGTTGTGCAAGATAGAAACTTGGTGCGAGAACAGAAATTCAACGAAAATTAGCTAAAACTTTTCGCCACGACAAGAGTGGCAGTGAGAACGTTGAATTGTGATTGGGGATATAAATGAGCGGGTGATTTGGGCTTTTAAACAACGGAATGACACTTTTCTTTTCGAATATACTTTCGTGGTGGGATTTGAGACTATCGCTGCTCATGGAAAAGGCGATTTTGAAATTCTCAATTGTTTTGGCGTACGCCATTTCATTGGCTTATTGATGCAGCGAGGAGCACCGGTTCCAGCTAGTTGCATATAAATCCACAGTGGAGGCCCAATGCAATGTCGTTCTTGCTTTACTGAATTGATTTTTCCAGATTTGTGTATCGGAAACAGTATATACAATAAGGTAAGGTCCATGGAAATTTTCCAGAAGTAAGAGCATCATTTATAAAACTTCCATCTTTAGCGTGATTTTTACGATTCCATTTAGAAGATTTCATGATTCTTTTTTAGTACGCTTTCATTACCTTATTATTGCCCTTTTATTACCTTTGATAGATAGACATGTTTTATAAGAATATTTACTCCATTTTCCACCTGATCTTCATATATAGCATCAGGAAGCCTACACACCTATGAGACTACGAGAAAATTTATGGTCAAAAAACAATATGACATGGAAAAAGCGTATTACTGCATAGTGCAGTCGACACAACATCAAAGCTGTTTAGACAATGCAAGGAATTATTTTTCTTGGGCAGGAGATAGAGAATCTTCAGTGTATGACGAATCAAAGAAACATCACGGAAAAGAAAGATATTCTTTTAATAGTATGCAGTTTAATAGTATACCCCAGATGGAGGAGTTTAATATCATGTGCCAAGACTCTTACGGCAGACACAGCACGCATGTGGGTGATTGTCATGAAATGGGAGTAGTGGCTGGCTGGCCGTTGTTCTCTAGCTACAACGCCTCAAACAAATTTTTTCTGGGGTGAAAATCTCCATCTAGTAATAAAACATTCTCTCCTTCATCGCCTCCCGCGGCAAGCACTCTTGAACAAAATGGCGGCCCTTCGACCACCGAAAATGTCGCCTCCGTAACCTGTCCATTTTCCGCTTTTACGTCACGGCACTACGTTTACGGAAAAACAGTGCATTATTGCCGCGCGCCTAGGGTCTCAAACGATAGCAGCAGTGTTCCGAAACTGATCACCGGTATGTATTACGCGGGCGGATACCTGCTTAGTTAGATGTCAGTGTTTACATTCTGACTGTTGTTTGTTGCAAATATCAATAAAAACTATAAGAATAGCGCACACGCAACGACAAATTGGTTGTCAAGTGGCACTAAGTAGTGAAAACGAATCGTCACAAGTTTCTTTATGAATGTTTATCCTCGCCGGACGTTTAGACTGTGAACAATTTATAAACAAGAGAGCAACCCTCAAGAAAATTATCGAAGAAAAAAAAACTGTCGCCTCTGTAATGTGTGTTTTCGTTGTGATATGTGTTGCAAATCTCTTTTAACTCGGTTCGGTATATTTGTTTGCATTTGTAGAGCAAGCAAATTTTCGGAAAAATTGTTTGCTCTCATTGATCATGAAAGCGACGGATTTTTCGATGAAATGTCGCTACTGTAATTGTCGCCTCCGAAGCCATATAATTTCGGCTTTTCGATATAAACTTCTCACTGTCTATACCTCGTGTGTATTTATGTGGAAATATACAGAAAGTACTTCAAAATAATGTTGTTTTTTTTTGTTCACCAGCAAATCTCAAAAACTCCCATTTCATGACAATCACCCATATAGATCACGAGACCTCTTGATGGTGATGCCGGAGGACAACACCCAGTACGGTGCCGATCATCACAGGGCACTAGTGGGCTATTTAGTATAGTACAGTATAAGCGGGCTCTCGTGCATTTTCCGAAGTCAAGCAGCATTGGATGTGGTTAATACTTAGAAGGGGGTCCGATTAAGAACAGCTCATATCCTCGGCATAGCTAGGATTAAACGTCGTGCATTTTGGAAACCTTTTCTTACTATCGAGAAGTTTTGAAGCTTAAAATACCAGATTCGACCCGATACTGTTGACGGTTCTCACAATCCTAATATACGGTTTCATTGCAGCAGCTTCCTATACAAGTACTACCGTGGTAGATTTCTTAATGCTGACTTCGGTGATCAAACATGAGTAGCACCGGCAGGAGAAAGGATTGGAAAACTTTTTGTAAAAAGGGAAGACAAGAAAGAAGGACAGTTAATACATATAGATCGTAAAAATCGAACCACAAACCAAGCTACACCGGAGCTTTCTAAATAAAGCCCATGCATACAATGCTACTTCATTAAAAATATTTTACAAAACTGTGTCCTTTCAGCTGTCCTTGTTTCTTTATAGCTTAAATCACATCCGCAAACACTTAGGCAGGAGGCTGCCTTCATTATCTACCTACCTACTTTAAAACAAAACACACCCTTGCTTATAATTCATACATAAGTTCGTGGGAGGTCCAAAACATAATTTTTAATAGACTAACCATTCCTAATTTCAATAAATTTTAACCCTAATGAATTTTTAACATAGACACAAATATTGATTTGATTAATTAAGTTAACCAAGCCCTAACCTCTTCTCAATCTGAAAAGCAATAAAAACCCATTGATGCATTAAGTTAATACACAGAAAATTCTTGGAGATTTATTTAATATGAAAAACTATAAGTATTCACGACAACTCAAAATATTAACAGATAAGAGCAATGTGAAATATTCTCTAAACTGTAAAAAAAGAAAATATGACGACCTTAATCAATAAATTTCATCAAGTATATCAATATTTTTTTTATTGATTTATATTTCAGGCGGACAGGACAAATTATGACTAAAGAATGTGTTGAACTACTGAATTATTTATCATCATTCCTGACGAGATGAAGATATTAAATTAGAAAAATTTGTGAATTTATATTATGAACGTTTACTTTCGAAGGAAAAAAATAAATAAATATAAAAATTACAAATTTCTTAATAATTTTCCATTCAATAAAAAGTGTCGCATAGCTTCTCTCTTCTATTTCCGTCACAATTAACATTAAAAATAAATTTTGTTTCTTGTTTTATCGCATGGTGACTTTCTTCCAGAAAGATTTGAGATAGTTTTTTTTTTTGAGTTGAGAAAAACTGAAAAGAAAAATGAAAATGACTCTGAAAAAAAAAAAAATTATGTTGAAAGAAAGCCAAGGAAAATGGGAAACTGTTCCAGTTGGCAGTCATCCAACCAGCAAAGAACTTCTAAAAATGAGGATAAACTCTGGTGGCGTTTTGTGGGTGGGAAATGAGTTCCATGGAAAAAAAATGGAAATGATAACAACAAAAACATGAAGAAAAACATTTTTTTTTGTGTGATGAATGAATGCAAGAAAAACTATTCACATTTTTTCTCTGAAGGTTTTCTTTTCACCTTGAATTTTCTCTGTCTGCTCATTCCATTCAGGTTACACATTTCCAGAAAATCATGGATCTGCCAGCACAAACACAATTTCAAGGTTTAGTGGATTCACCACTTTTCATATAGGGTATGAGTAAATGAATCACTCAACCGGTAAAATAAACTTTCGCATGCTTACTACAATACGCGAATCTCGAGGGTTATTTATCACTGGGCCCCGATATCTATATATCGATAAATTCACCCTCCCGTCGCCGCCGGTCGCGTCTCTGGGTGCTCCTGCTCCTTCAATTCTCAAGTGAATGGGGGCCCCCGACGATGTACAGTGAAAACACCAGCCAGAAGCAGTGAGTCAGCACACAGCACAGCATTCGATAAAACCATAGAAGTGGATCTGATGGTGGAGCAGCAGTGGAGCCTCCGTCAGCCAGTCGCCATGGGGAAGATAATTCTTGATTTTTATCCAATAAATTTCTGCGTCAGAATCTTCGGGTCGGCTTTTGGAATCAATGACTCCAAATTGGAATCAGATAGAATCGAATTAGATTAGCCCAGGCCAGAGCGCTAGTGTTGGCGCATTATCGCTATTATCGGAGCCACTCCATAGTTCGCATCAATAATCCCCAGATAAGGAATGGACCCGATTCCCTGCTATCATCATCATCATCGTTCGACGGGCTTAATTGAGCACTCTTGGGTGCCCTCGAGGGGCGCCTCTATCTCATACTGGGGAATATAGTACTATACCAATACTACTACTACTACAACCACGACTACTTTGCAGAAAGATGCCTCCGACATAAATTAAGACTCAGCGAAATTCTCGTTGAGGTCTTGTCTCTTGAAATTCAGGGCAATCGATGTGCTGCCGAATGGATTAAGGTGCTGATAGACGATGAGAATATTCTCAACGTAAATTTTGGTATTCTCGTGAGAATATTCTCATGGCTGTTTACACGAGTGATAGTATTTGTTCTTGTGAGCATAAATATCGTTCTCATGAGAATCGCTCTCATGAGAATATTTTCATGAGTTCTCATGTGTGTGTACACGATGAGAACAGAAGTTTGGTGATAATAATTTTTATTTTCGAAATCGTGACATATGGTATCCCGTAGTTAACATAGTGTGCGTAAACGATGAGAACAAAAGATTTGGCTGATATTTTAATTCTCGAGAGCATATATTGAAAGTTATTTCTGTTGTAATCGCCATGTCGGAAAGACGGAAGTTGAAGATTGGGTTTTGTGTGAGTTTCGGGATGGTGCTCCAAGAAGAAGAGGCTGAGGAGGCCGAAAGAAACAGAAGGAGGAGAAGTGTTTGGTCTAAAGAAATTTGGTTAGACCGAGACAGAAAAAATGTGTTTGCCAATTTAATGGACCTGTTAAAGAACGAAGGCTGTACAAATTAAAGTTAAAGTATAAATAAAATAATATGAATAAAATAATATGAATGGACGACTTACGATACATTTTTTTTGTTTCAAAATTAGCCATTTATTACTTACAACTAAAATGACCAATTCATTCAATTTTCATATTTTAAAAATGAGTAAAACTTTTTACTCCAACACGCTATGCAGAAAAATGCCATAAAATACCGTCAAAAAAATTGTATAAAAAAATACATTTACCTTGGACGTACCTTCGTTTGCACTGCATTAAAATCAATAAGAACAACCCAAATTCAATAAATGACCACATCAAATTATTCGTAATAAAATGCTCTACAAAAAAGCTCTAAGGCAATTTTTATGTAAAATCAATAATAAAACAGTTATAGCGCTTTAAAGTTCGTCACCCCCAAAATTTTTGTCATTTTTCATCCATATCTTTTTTATTATTAGATAATTAGAGTAGATAATTTGATTATGTATTCACAAAAATTCTGTAGGTCTCACGGTTTCCGAGATATAAGACAAACCATTTTTTTCACTAAAAACAAGATGGCGGCCGAACGTCACGTGTCCGGATCCCGAGAACTCGGTTTTATACTCCCAACCAACCCCCCTACACAATGAAAAAAAAAATGCTGTTTTCAGAAAATGCAGAGTTGAGCCTTTTTTCTGTACCATTTTACTGGACTAAACTGTATTTTTTCCTTTCTTTCTGCCATGGCAATTAAAGGAATCCACAACAAAACACAACCGCCTACTAATAAAATTCACAAAACAATAATAAGAGACGACGTGAGAACAATCGTTCTTTCCAACATGTTGGAAAGAATGAATTCTCATGAAATCTTATTGGAATATTCCTACGGCATCTATTTACATGTATGAGAGAGAGATTCTCAAGAGAACGCTTGATAATATTCCCATGAGAGGGATAACGTATTCTCATGTCTATTTACACAGCAATGAGAACGAATTTTTGTTCTCGCGAGAGCATTTACATGAGAATATTCTCATCGTCTATCAGCACCTTTATGATAATGCCATACCGTTCCACTTTCACCCAAGCAAAAGCAAAAAAAATGTTAACGTTTGCAAGAATTTTATTTTCCCAAGGATATTCCTCCTTTGGGACCAGTTAATCCTTGTTGACAGTATGTCAGGAAATCGATAGTTTATGGCCTTAAGAGGACTACCATATCCGGAATCGTCTAAAACCTCTCAATTATAGATTTATCACAAAAATACATCGAAAAGTGGACCAATGAAAAGAAAAATATAAAAAATAAAAGCCCAAAAATGTTGCCCTTTTTATGACGATGCAGAAAAACATATTTTTTTATGATTTGTGTCATGTTTCTGGATATTTTTGTTGTTGCTTTTCATGCTGACATAATAGTGTGAAATTTATGGTAATTTCCTATGAAATATAATTGTGAAAAAATCGAGAAAGCAGAAAGCATATCGAATGAACAAGAGTTTTTAGTTGTTGTAATGAATGATGATGAAGTTTTCATCATAAAATACGTGCATAAAAGCGGAAGTTGTAAAAGGAAAATTTCAACTACAAGAAAATTTGTTTTTGTGCATAAATTTTGCTTCAAGTATCCACGAAACACGAAACTTTTAAATAGCACAAGTGTTGCAGATTGCATATTTTTATTAAGTTGCTTTATGTTTAAAAATATATCCTCTTTTTGGACTATAATAAACCAAAATTTAAATCTAAAATATTTCCCATATGACGTAAGTAGTATAGCTATACCACTACTGGGCCACCTGTTTCACAATATTTCAAGTTTTGGCCCACGATTTGCGGTTGGGATCTTCGGAAGCTTTTGCGGTTTGTATCTTGGGTTTCAGGGGTGCGCCACCTGTGTGGAACTAGTTGAAACTTTGCTGGGTTAGTGTATCTCGGTTTTCAAGACCAGACATTCAGACAGACCAGACTAGACAGACAAACCAGACTTTCGAACCTATCTGTTTAGCTAGATAGCTACTTGCCTAGTCTATCTCTATAGAGTTCATCAGTTTGTATACGAAAATGTATAAGCACACACGTATACCTCAGCGGTGAACACTCCTTCATATTAGCAATCTTAAAAACGCAGTTGAAACTAAGTAGTCTAAATGGACCGTACCCCATTTTCTTACCTATTGTTGCGGCTCGGTAACTTTAAAGTAAATATATCAAAGTTCAACTGAAGATTTCCGTAAGATTTTAGCTAAGACCTAGCGAAGTTTAATTATAGATCCTCCATAAGTTCCCATGGAAGACCCAGCACTGTGAAGTTAAACTATTGTTTCGATACCCAGTTTAAATGCTCATTCAAGATACATCCAAGAATTGGTACCTCACCCACAAGATCTCAACCGAGACTCCCTGCAGCATAAATGCCCACCCCAGACGCATTTATCTTCCTCAGCAAGGTTTCAACTAGTTCCATACAAGTGGCGCACCCCTGCAGCTGCAACCCAAGATACAAACCACAAAAGATTCGCAAGACCCCAACCAAAAAGCTTCAGCCCAAAGCTCGATTGCGAAATATTGTAAAATAGGTGGCCTTGTAGTGGCATAGCTATACTACTGACGTAATATTATTATCTTAATTTGGTTGTTTTACGATTTTGTTTTACCCATTTTAAAAATAGGACATGAATTTTGAAAAAAAAAAAATTATATCCAAAACTTCATTCAAAGGATGAGAACTAAAAAAATCATTACATATTGCAAATGGTCACAGCTGATGTTTTCCAAAGATAATATGTCTCTATTGCTTTATTAATTTAGCAATCGAAAAGCATCAATTTCTATAAATAACTAAATTCTATGGGAATAAAATCACCTGTTTTGTAGTAATTGAGGTGTATTGTATCATTTTACATATATAGAAAATTCGCATAAATTTAAATTTAATAGCATTAATTATTCAATCATATTATGAATTTTGATTTATTGAGAATTTTTTTCATCAAATTTAAATAACATAATTAGATTTCATTTTAAAATTACTACAAGTTCTGATTATTATGATTTTTTGTTGAATTTTATTATTCATCCTTAATATATCATATACACAACCATACCTGACTGCGGAGTGTTTAGTGTGAAAATATTCATAATTATTTAAATTAAAACCATAACATCACCAATAAATGTTTAATGGAAAAAATCAGATATATGTATATTCAAAACTTTTTTCAGAACTGAATTTAAATCTTTCAAATAGGGAATGGACTCAAAAATTGCATTGCTCTTCATTATCAAATTTAGACCACTAGCCTTTTGTCAAGGTAAGGCGCAGGGACATTCGATATACATACATCGATGCATCGAATTCACTCGATGTTTACAATACGACACATCGAATAGATCCAAGGTCTTGAAAAGCTATTTATTTACTCGATGCATCGATGACAATTTTTATAAGACATCGAGTCTTTTTCTAAACTAGAATACTTAAACCAAGGTTTTAGTTAAACCCAAAGAATTATAGTTCCTTGTCCTTAGGATATTGTCAAGAGAATGGATGTTATAGATAGCCTCGGCACAGGTACGACGCATGATATGATTTAGTAAAGCCATCATTTCGAGTATCTTAGCTATTATTTTTCAAGCAGACACTACTCCTATGAAAATTTAAGAGGAACCCCCAATTAGAGGGATAAGCATCATATCGCTCTTAATTAACATACTTGGGTTTCTGGTCTTCAGCATTTTGAAGGCAGTTATAAGTCAGATCAACTAGCCAGATTGCCCTTTGAAACTGTATTCATCGGTATGGAATAGGCTATTCAGTCACCCACCAGCTTGAAAGATAGGATCCTTGACGATCTCACTCTGACAAAAAATATATAACACTGGATATCTATTCCTCCTTTGATCAGCGTCAAAAGGCTTGTTTCTGTGTCTTCTCGCGGTGCGGCCAGAAAATTATTGGGGCCCAGTAGGAGAGATATTAGGACACCCCTTGACATACTGTCTTGTTGCTTTAGTCTCCGGTTTTCAATCGGGATCGGAAGACTAAACCACACTATTCGCAGACTTTGGATTCAGGAAGAAGAATGATGAGCAGTATGCTTTAGTCACAGGGATAATATATCAAAGAAAACTAGTGCCAAAACCAATGCACAGCTTTACTCCACCGACTCACTTTTAATACTACCGATAAAAAAAATGGATTTAATGACCGAGCGCACAGAAAACACAACAAGGAAATTTGTCACAGATCAGTTCTGTTTTAGTGACGTTTTATTTTATTACTCTTTTATTACCCGTTTATTACCTCAACTCATAATGAGGATTTATACGAAATTTTATTACATTATCTAAAATTAATATAGCCAAGGTTGTATGTAACCGGTTGCTATACGTGATTCCTAATATGGATTCATCTTTAAAGGCAGTTTTGGTACTTTATCAGGCACCAGTCCAGCCCTATTGAAGAGAGTAGTCTAGGTCCTTTCTGGGGGTGACGCTCTGTATACCTGCCCCCTTACTTAAATCTTATTTGTTTGTCTTATAAAGACTTTTTTAGATTTAAGCCGTCTTTTCTTATTTGATCGATCGTGATTCATTCGCCTATCGTGATCATACGATCAGGGCTCCTGAATGAACCACCATATACAATTCAGTTTTGGCAAACCTCGTGCTAAGTACATCTAATGCAGCTTTGCAGATTACTTTGTAGACTGCGAAGCCTTGAATGAGGATCTTGTAATACCATACTTAGATTTAAGATCACACACAGGCTTAAGAGATCATTCTGGATCATCCAGTGAGCTAGTTACAATCCCATAAACAATATAAGATTCAAAAACATCGACCGTCAAGACCAGATCACTCCATTAATAGAGGGTAATGCCACATCTCGACCTCGGCAGGAAAACACCACATTCCAGCTCTTCTTCATCTATCCGTCCATGTACCATTCATTGTTCAGTATCTCTTCTGATTCATTCCATCCACAAATATGCGTTCGATTCCATCTTTGTTTTTGTCGTACGCGCATTTGTTTATACTCTTCAGAAAACAAGAAGCCTACATACAAATCTTTCAGAACACAGAAGCTCCTCTCGACATTTACTGCGGCGACCAAAAATACCATCAAGATATTTCAGTACACGATCGGGACTATAAATAAGAATTCCACGTTTTCTATGTGAACATAGGAGAAACGGGCGCATCTTCTGCGCCACTCTTACAGAACAGCCTATATACTTTGGACCTCTTCCCTTAATGAAGGAAGGCGCGCACTGTGCAACGCATCTGCCACTGAAATAGCCCAAGTATGCACTTACTGCAATCAACTGTTGCCTAGTATTGAGGCAAGTTACACGGCATAACATTTCTTCCATCAACACTTCCAATAATTCCAATAAACCGGTTTTATAGGCAAGGGGTCGCGGGGAAGTTTGTTACTTGTGCATCCCAAAAAATTCTCGACTGCACAGAGCAACACACTAACACAATCATAATTTCATTCTCGGGGTCTACGAAAATGACTTAAAGTTTGTACACAGCTACATAGACAATAGAATTGTTACACGAAAAAATGCAGAACAGTCAGTTTATCGTGAAATTCGTATAACACGCACAAACCGGTTTGTTACAGCAGAAAGTGTTATACCGTGTAACAAGCCTCATTGAGGTGCAGTCAACATGTCATGAATGCATCCGATGCACCGAGCAGATCTGGCGTAAATTTTATTGCAGAATGAATTTTTTTTGTTGACGCGCAATCGTTCACACCTCTCACAGGTTTATATTTAGCTTCAATATTTCTTCATTTTTGAAGAAAGTTAACAAGGACTGGACTCGCGGTCAATATTTCCGCGCCATCTGTTTGGCACCAGTGAATGCCATTATTATTATTATCTCGAGAGCTCAAGTGAATATATTTTTTTTAATTGAATTTTTTTTTAAATGAGGAAAATATGTGGACGTTTTGACGATGTCCCTCTTCTGTTCTGGTGTGTGGTCATCATTTATCTTCAGAGATATAGATGCGTAAAAAACGTGGATTATATCATCGTGCTGCTTTTTTCGCTAGATGTTATCATACAAATGTTTTTCTTTTTTATTACAATAACAACTGAATTAGAAATATCGCAGCGGGACTTATGAAAGTGGAGCACACATTTAAAGCATCGTATTTAAATTTCATTGCATCATTTTGTTTAGGAAGTGGATATTTAGAGATGTAGAACATGAGCTACAGTAGTTTATGAAATAGAATTTAAATTTTTTTTTTGTAAACAAGAAACAATTTCAAACAACTAGAAATGTCATCAATATCAACACATTTGTTTTCGCATCAAAATATTAACAAAAAAGAAAAGTTTGAACACAAAAACATGAAAACATAGGCTTTAAAGTAAATCTATTAATAGAACACCTTCAAACTAAAAAAAGTGAAAGAACACATTCTTTGAAATTTTACTTTTTTTTCAAGGTGAAGAAGCATCGTTTATTTTCTTTAATGAAAATTTCCTTTTTCTTAATTTTGTTTTCATCGTATACAACCTGTGCTTATTTACACCTTTACAGTATCATAAAAATGGGTACCTTTTCTTTCTTGTAATATCCAAATTAGACTCTTGGTATCCATAAAGATCGTTGAGATGCTTACGAAAATCCATTCTACCTTTCGTTTATTTATTTACTAATTAAAGCAAACCATATAAGCTCCAAAGGAAGGCTTTTATCTCTTCAAAAACAAGATTATACAAAAACATATGTCCGTCCGTTTGTTTGTGATCCACTCGCACCTCTGAAACTACTATAGCTGCAGACACGTGCTATATCACAATTTGCAGGTATCAATCAGGAGTCCTTAAACTGTGAAAATGGACCATTCATTTCTAACCTGAAGTAGACTTTATGCATTTGGACACAAATAAACATTTCGTTTCGTGTATGGGTAATACTTAAAACCCGGTAGTACAGATAGGTAATATAAATGAGCGAATAGTATATAATTTATGGTACTATTGACTTGGGCAATAGTACTATTCCATTCTTCCCGCGACAAATAAAAAACGAAATTTTGAACGAAAATTGCACGTTCATCTTTTCTATTTTTAAGAGTTTACACTAAAACTCAACCGGTTAAGTGGTTGGCCCATAAAAAGCTGTGTTGGCGTTCCCATGGTGATTTTGCATAACTTCTTGAATCAGAGAGATTACAGCTAGGAAGTGCATGTCATAATTTACGACAAATTAGCTCATCATTTGTCGTAATTAGACCTCCTCTTTTAATGAGCCTGTTAACTGGGCTTTTATGACGTTTTGTTTTATTACCCTTTTATTACCATTTTATTACCTCAAGTAACTAGTAGGTCAAATTAATCAGTAGATCAGTATTTTTTGTGAATGACTACTGCGAAGTTATAGGTGATCATCTTTAACTGTAGACGGTTCTATCATAAAATGCAATATCGAGAAAGAGCTTTAGCTAAGTTTGCAGTAAAATGATAGAAATTTTCTAGGTGGCTTATCGTATGAAGTTGTATGAATTAAAGAGAGCTGCCATTCTTTATAAATCAAAGAAACTGGGATGTGTGCTTGGGATAATTCATTCTGCTCATTCTGCTCATATTTGGTTGGGGTCTTCAAAGCGAAAAAAGTAAAATGCATTGCATTTAGAATTACTTAGCTCCAGATCAATGCCCTTAGACCATTCAAGAAATACGTTAAGTTCATCCTGAAGCTGGGCACAGTCCAATTCACACCATTTGGGGCGAAAATCTTCAAATCGTCCGCATAAGTCCGCGGAGTACTGAAGCAACTTGCAAAAAAAAATTGCAACAGAATTTGCAAATTGAAATTAATAAAAGAGGCCCAAAGTGGCTTCCTTGGGGAGCAGCAGAACACGTCTCGAAATATGAAGAGACAGTAAACTGGATTAAAACGGCCTGTTTACGATTTCTCAAACATGAATGTAACTTTGATTTATTTTATCAACCGTTTTCGAGAAATCCGTCAGAGACCAGTATATATAGCATAATGCACCATGGTGGAATAAAAAAAATAAAAATTATTAATAGTAGATATTCATAAGGCCTGAAATGCACATGAGCTTCACGAAGCTCTGAAAAATCAAGCCTGTGGCTCCTCCAGAGTATTTCTGCACATTTGAAGTTCCCTTACAGCATTAGTCACCAAGTCTACCCATCTGCTCCTGGAACACTGATCGAATGGTGTGGGTTTTAGTTTTGACGCCTTCCAATACTACCATTGGTTCAATGGCCACAACATCACCAAGGCGATACCATTACCTTGGAGTTTTGTCAGCAGAGAAATATCTACATAGTAAGAATAAAATATCAAGAGCCGCCAGACCAAACTCAACAAAGCGATGGTTGCTTTTGATGAGATGTTTGGTTAAACATACAAGAATTTCACCAGTATACCTTTTTGGTCAAAAGCTGTACTGTCTTCTGTATTGTAGGATGTAAAAAATGGTTTCATTCCTCATCAGCTTAAATTATACTCATTTTGAAAGATTTATATAAGAAATTGTTTATTGGACATACTCTCAACAGCAACAACTTCAACCCATGGGTCAATCCATGTAATCCTCTAAAGGAGGTTTTATTGGAACAAGAGTAACTGAATTTTGGAATTTGTTTAAAACTTAAAATCTGAAGACTAAATAATGTCGTAAGACTTTTTAGTGGTGAAGAAAGCAACAGGGTTCGAGTATGAAGCAATCCTAGAGTTCTTGGTACGAGATTAAAGAAATAGAGTGTATTGAATCTTCTTTTGCGAGCTAGTTTGGTTTGCAGTGGTTTTTGTATTATTAAGTTGAACCATATTTTCTATTGATACTTGAGTACATATCCACAAAAACAAATAAACTCTCAAAATACGCGACTAGTAAACAAACAGCTCAATATTAAACACGTTATGGAACTATAACTTGACTAATATTCCCCAATATTAAAACAACGCTATAACCACCAGCAGCGGCAGCAGCAATCATCCATTAATCTTCAACTTCTAATAAAATTTTATACTATCAAAAAAGAAAAATCGCTTTCTCCATTGCAATAAAAAATTTCGTTTTTTGAAGCTCCTTGGTTCCTGCCACCACCAATCAATTGGCAAAGTACCAAGTCAGGCAATGCAGCGATTAGGCTGAGTCGTTACTTTCCAGGCAAAGGATATAAAAAATTCCCCGAAAAGAAAAATGTCCTCGATTGAATTTTCTTCTCAATGGAATAAAATTTTATTATCGACACGCTACTTTCCGTGTCATCATTTTTATATTGTGTTATTAATTCGGTTAATTCAGCTCCTCTGCAGTTCACTTATACTTGCTTCGACAGGCGAAAAAAAAAGGTAATTCCAGGTGTAATTTACCTTTCCCCAAATTAAAATACTACACTATGTGTAGTACTATGTTCGATAGAAATGGCAGAAGTATTATTTATGGACTGTTGAATTAATTGCCATCCTGCGTGAAAAGGAAGTCTAATTTTGAACGCTACTAATAAAAACGGAATTTTTACTAATGGATTTGTCGGTTTTGTGCGCCATGGCTCATGTATTGTGTTTTCGCTGCTGGTAATTATACGGCAAGAAACATTAATTATTGTTGAGATATGGTAATTTTTGATAAATTAGATAGAAATGGTTTCGTTTCTTTAGTTGTTGCTGCTTAGCTTCTTTTTGTTTGATTTTCTTTGATAAATACAAAGAAAATTGATTGAGATTATAAAACAAAGAGTTTCCGGTGATTTACGGAAGCATACTGCCAAAATTTATTAAATAAAATTCAATCAAGGGGTTAACAATCTTGTTTTATTGATCAAATTTTATATTGGTAGAGTTGGAAAGAAAATATTCAAGTAAACGCATGGCAAATTTTCCAGTTTGAACTTTCAATGCCATCCAAAAATAAAAATAGGAAAATTGCATAAAATGATAAATTTATAATTAAAATTTTGGCAGGCATTCAAGTAAGATTTTCTGATTTTCTATTGAACTTTTTAGCTCTTTAGAATTTTTAGCAACATTGTAATTGATTTTTTGGATTTTGTTTAAAACTAACACTAAAATTTATTATTATTTTTAAAGATGAGGGGATTACAGATTCTTAAACCCATAGCCAATATAAGTAAAAGATTTCTATTGGCTTAAAATATTTCTACTGTATTGTATTAAGATCTCAAGGAGTCTGATGACAAAACCCTGACGATAATGACATGACAACATACACCCCATGGTTAAATATTGACTGGATTTCATGGTTTTCAATTTTTGTTTAGATTTTTATGCAAATTAATGTAGTATCGGATGGAATCGATTAAACGTCTACACCATTTAGTCGGTGTTCCGCAGGGGTCAATTCTATTACCCACACTTTTTCTCGTTCTTACAGATGGTCTGTTTTCAATGCCCTCTGATGCACTTCATAACTTCGCTGGTGATGGTATTCTGCGTCATGGTCCGTCCACACGACCCACTCTTTGATTTTGGACTTGTTATGCGAGAGAATTTTATGCAATTTTGATAGTGCAATCACAGTTGCCTAACCAAAAGTTTGTGCTAAAACGGTTGAGTGATATTTGTACAAAAGAGTGTGCAGCAAAATAGTGTATCGTGTGGACGAACAATTACTCTTATGACTTCGAAAACATTAGACAAGGAAGTGCCGAACCTTGTCTCTATTATGATCAACTTAGTTAGTCAGTTCAATAAACTCAGTGTTCCTCTCGTTCCCATCTCATTTTGGAGGAGTTGCATTCGACTCTATCCTTGAGACCGGAATCGAGATAGAATTCAATTCTCAATTGAGGCCGCAAGAATTGAATCGAATTCATTTTCTACAAATCGAGATGGGGTCTCATTTCTAACAACACCAGCAACGTCTTTCCCTCTCTGTCTCAGTAAAAGGTTTGAGTCTATCGTCTGACCTATTCCTAAAATCCTGTTAATATTTGATTAAATCTGCGATGGACTGACCCCATGTGCCAAATCGCCAAACTAGCCAAGGCCCTCCGTTGCCCGAGGTTACTTAAAAGATCCAATTTAATTCATCAAACCGGGCTACAATCTACATACAATTCCTACATTCGGCGTCGCCTCGAGTATAACTCATTTTCTGGGCTTTTTGGTGCCTCAAAACCCACATTGGCTTGAAAAGGTGGAACCAGCTCCTCGATTGAGGAATCAAGGCACTTAAAAGCTTGAATCTCTTTTGTAGTAGTAAAATCTCCAAGAAAAATCTCATTAAATTTTTAAGGCGAAAGCCCAAAGTCAACATACTAACAACTTAGACTTTTTTTTTGGTTTAAAATGCTTCATTCTAGTGACTATTAAGGTATCAAACAGTCTATTTTTCCATGCCACACTTTTCGTAAAGTTATCTAGATTCCTGGAAACTACCAAACTACGAATCAAATCTTATTCTTTGAAGCTGTATTATACATATTTTGAAAAATTGAAGTTTTCGGCGAACTTAGAGTACGTCTAGGCCTAGGCAGCTTGGACCAATTGATCTGGGTTCCAGGCCAGAGGAGCCCCGAAGATAGGTTGAAATCTAAAAAGATAACACCTCCATATGATGACAATAAACCAAGAACTACATACAGGAAGGAGAAACCCATCCTATGCCAAACGAGAGTCTAAGTATGTCGCTTAAAACTTTATTTGGCTTTCCCCTAAGTAATCTCCTCTAAAGTGTAAGACCGAATTGAGTAACAAGGGAAAAGAGAAAAGAAGAGTTTGTTGCTAAAACCACGCAGCAGTAGCTGCCATTTGGATTGATTCTGCTAAAAAAAAGATGAGTATTGAGCACCAGAGTAAGCAGAGGGGCCTGTGGTTCATTCGTGAATCAAGAACCAACCGTCCGGCATCTATAATTTGTGCTCTGAATAAATTTATTATTACCAGTGCTCTGAATAAATTTATTATTACCGAGAAAAGCGCTTTTTCCACCAAATACTGGGCTAATATACTATGTAAGAAACAAGCCAAAAATTTAATTACCCTAGCTAGCGATAAAGCAAACAAGCTGCTCGACTTTAATAAACTTGGACTAAACAGGTGTTCAAGTCAAGTAGACCCAGACACCTCATAACATGTACTCTGTTCAATTGTGTTATACTTGAAGGAAACAGGTTTGGACACATAGGAAAATCGCAAATAATTCCTAAAAAAGTGTGAAACACTATTTCATGAGCTATTTTAAGATCAATTAGTAATATAGAAAATACCTATTACAGATAGTAGACTACGAAGGCTTCTAAGTATCTACCGACACCATTTTATGCCTTGGGTAGACAACTACAATCACCCTAGAGCTCATTATGTCGTTTTTTTATGATAGCAAGATGCCCTATTTGTAGGTTAGTTGCTACTTAGCGCGTACTACTAAGTACTACTACTAACCTACTTCCGATTAGACCATCCTTCCTAAAATTTTGCTAAGTAGTTACATAGTATACTAACTCCTACGAAGTCAGTTAAGTAGTCTCATTTAACTAGTTGATCTTGATCTATACCTATACGAATGATCATGTAATGGGACATTATGTAGCCTGTAGCGATTATAATATGTACCTTGAAAACTCGAGTAGATTGCATAAAAGATAGGCTGGTTTACTTTCTAGTAGAACGACATTCACCAAATTTTGCAGGTTTATGATTTTGGTACTTTTAAAAATTTTGGCAAGTTAGTTTGGATTAATCTAATACTGCTTCCACGTCTGTTAGGATACTTTGTCTTCTAACTCCAGCTCTTGAATAAACATATCTTGTAGGGGATACAAAAAATATTTATAGCAGACTTCGAAATTCACGAAAAGCACTGCTTGCTCCACCTTTGGTATACAGTGCAATAGTGGATCTTCAAAACCAGTAACAAACATGACAATATTTTCTACAACAAACTCTACAATTTTATAAGAAATATTCTTTCTGTAAACTTAAAACTTTTTAGCTGAACTTATTTACGCGATCTTATAATTAAACATCAAAAACCACTTAAGCCAAAGTCTACATTTTCAAAAACTAGTTTCAATATACCTAACCCAAAACAACTTCGTTAAATTGAAATTGAAATGCGCCTTATTTTCGTAAAAGGTAACTTATTTGGCAAACACACACATTCCATTACAAGAAAAACAACTTAATTTGTATTGTGAACGGACAAAATTTTAAAAGAAATTGATCAGCGATCGAGTGTAACTGGTACCAATCTTATGATCACTTTCTGATATGTGTAAAGAAAGGTGACTGACCCATGAAAAATCGTACTAGAATACTTATTAATCACCCAAAAATATTGTATGTATTTCAAATTACAAAAAAAAAAAAATAGTATGGTTTAAAAAAATTCTACAAACCTATTAAACAGCTTAACAAATACACCACAAAAATTGATCTTGACATCTTAAACTCTTCACCGGCCATCCTTTTGCATATGTATGTATGTATTATTAACGGACAAAATTTCAAATTAAGTAAATTCGTTGGGTTCTTCTTACAAATCGTGTGTGTGTGTCACACTTCTTCACTCACTTTATATAGAGACGCACCTTTTTTTTAATAAATTAAAAAGAAAAATATTATTTTGTCACAATTCTCCAAAAAAAAAGAAAGAAAAATAATCACAAAATTTTTATTTTTTTTTCTCTTTAAAAACCACAAAACACGTGCATTTATCACTTTTATTTTTTCAAGAGAAAAAACCTGAATAAATTTTTATTAATTTTAAAAAAAGGCCCAAAAATGCACTCTTCTCGTTCATGAATCACAACGAACTGAATTTTTGTTGAGTTTCTGTAGTTTTTTTGGGGTTGATGTGGTTTAATTTAAAATTGGTTAAACAAAGTAATTTACAGGTAGATGATAACACAAAATTCTTTAAGAAAAAAAAAATTTGGATAATTTCCTTATCTTTTTTACAAAAAAAAACAAGAAAACAATTTTTTTTTAAATTATAAAAACTCTAACAAAACAAACACAAAATAGTCAAGTGGAGAGAAAAGCCACACGAGAGTACGTTGAGCAGCAGCACAATAAAAATTGAATGGCGGCAGGTAAAAAAAATTCACCTGGACAGGTATATAGCAGGAGAGAATGGGTTAAGATACTCTACTCAGGTGCTGCACGATCAGTGATCATATACACAATACAATCAAGCTGAGTTGTTATAAAACTTCCTGGAACTGTTATACTTGTGTGTATTTTTTTATTATTGTGTAGCCGTGCTCTGCACACCTTTTTACTTAATCAGCAAACAACAATAATAAAAATTTATTAAGAAACTCTTTTTTTATATTTCACACAACAATGTCGCGATCGTGTTGTGATCACTCCGTGAACTTTTCAAACACTTGTATTCTACTACACACAAAAGATTACTGGGAGTTGTCAAAGAACGTGTGCTACAAAACTGCGATTCTAGTAATTATTCACTTGAAATTTTTATTACTTGAATTACTTTTACTAAATCCTTCACTTGTTAGCTTGCGTTTTTCGGATGTAGACGCCACCAGGTGTGATCGATTCCGACTGGATCCGGTTTTATCACCTGAAACTTATCTGCGATTGCACTACTATCGAGTTATCCATTTGGTCAATACAACACTGTTCGTTCTTACTCTATTACTTCTCGGCAACTTTTTATTTAAAATTCTTTTGTTCGAAGATTCAATTTCTTGAGTCACTCTCTAGAAAAACTTCGATTTTTTATAACCAAGTCGAATTTTTTCTCGGACGCGACTTCCACCTTCCAAATTGACACAACGCGACCAAATTTCAAGCACTACTGAATGAGTCGAGTTGGTCGCATGAACAGCACCAGAGGAACTCCACACAATATGCACCCAGACACAAGGGAAATTGTTGCTAGATACATAAACAGTTTTCATGATAAAAATTCACTCATGAACGTTGAGCAACAAGGGGTAGAGAGAGCATGATGAACTTGTGGAACGTGTTTGGTTTTGTATGGAAAGATTTATCAATAGTGTGGAAAGAACATTTATTGCAACAAGAGGGGAATTTATTGCTGGTTAAACTTGATTTTCCTACAAAATTTGTTTTTGGTTTAGCAACATTTCTTAGGTGTTGCTGGAGGTGGGTGGAACGTAAGAGCTGCCGGAGAACAAATAGATTTCTTTGATTTTGTGAATGGACATAGTTTTATGGCTTTAATAGGAAAGTTGTATATTTCTATTGAAAATGATATTTTATGATTCCAGACGATGGAAATAAGTTTTAAAATAAAAATAAAGAAATAAAAATTTATTATGGAACTTTCAATAGTAAAATCGTTATCAGCTTTTTTCGAGAGTAAAAGAAAGATAATTGTTTATGAATTTACGATTTTGTGAAAGAAATTTTGCAGAAGTTGTTTGAGATGATTACATATTTTAATAAAATTTGGATCCTGGCTGTTGATAATTTTTATTTATCAGTCCCGATTTGAAGTTTACATATGTCTGTTTCCATGTTTATTTGAAGCCTACTTTTAAGTACGCCTGAAAACTAATCTTGGCTTCATTAAAACATGAGACAAGTGAAGAACAAAAAATGTGTTTCCTGACATAAAAATATAATGTGAACGTATCTTGACGACTAGAATATTTTTTTATTGGCTAAGAAAATTATATTCAGTATTTGTTAAGCATTTCACTGCTAACGCCTGTTGAAGGCTGATTTATATGTCGTCTTGGTACCGGAGCCTTGAATTGTGTTTGGGCTTGTATGTGGAACCAGGTCTCCGAAATACAGGTTGCTGTGTATGCCAGAAATAGAGAAGGTAAGCCCAGAGCCTATTTAATTGTTAGAAATGACCTTAAGGCTTTTATGTTGTCTGATTATAGAAATGCTGGCTGGGACGGTTATGGCCTCTTTGGAGAGCAGAAAGGGTTGCAAGGCAATATGGATTGAATCCGCCTACACAGGAGCGTACCTGAGTATATGGCCACCTGCGTGACAGTGCATATGATCGCCTCCAAGGTAGCATAATATAAAAAAGACCAAGACCAAAAATGCAAGAGCCAGAGTACTAAATAAAAACTAGAATGTGGTTCATTTGAGGTCGATCCACACACCTCTGTGACGTGACGGCGACTTCAGTGCAGTACCGGTAGCATCAGTGAAAAGAAATTATCGGTACGGTATAATCCCATGCAAATAACTTAAGAAAAGCGCGACATGCACCCAGACATGCGAAGCGTTAGGGCACCGACGATCTCAGTGCCTTTCAGGCGTCCATGAAAATCACAAAAAATACGTTACCACCGGTATTTTTTAATTTATTCCGGACGTGAAACAAGTATTTTTGAATTCAAGGGAAAATTTTATAAGAATTGAACAGAAATTTATGTAGGTAAAGCTTATTGGAAATACACTCAAACCTGTTTCTGTGCGACCATTTCCCGTGGAGTCCACTTGGGTCGAACTCACTCTTTCCACGCTAAATTCCACGATCAACTAGAGATCACTGTCTAAATTTCAAAACTAAATTTTCGGATGTCGTTGAACATTCATCACGGATACGGAAAAAGGCGGTGCTGTGAGAATGTCAGTGAAAAAATTATCGTGGAAGCCTTTGTCACGAGGAGTATCGCACCGTAGCGTAACGGATATGTGTGGATTGACGTTTATCCGCATTCGACGCACTAGTTTCACCGACTCAAAACTTTCTAAATGGAAAAATCTTTCGTCAGGACTCCCGAGGAGTGCCGGTGTCTGAAAGAGGCTGACTTCATAACATATGTACAATATAACCGAAATGAAAGAAATGCGACATTGGGTCCACTGACCTTCCGAATCTCAATCGGTGGTAGCTTACAGAGTTATGTCTGATAATCAACCTAAGCAGAGTCTTGACACCCTCGATTCTGCCGGCGATTAATTCTCTGACAGCTTTGGGAGTCAAAGAAGGATCAGTCCAATCCAATTCTCAGTATATTTCGGCAGCATAAGATCGTGTAGGACCCTTACACCAATCAAAACAGTGTCAGATTCCTGTCTGGCGTGTGTGAAAATAGTAGTGTAGTGATACATACATATAATCACCATTTCGTTGAATGTGGGATCCGCATTGGCTTTTAAGAAAATTCAGCTCTTTTGGAATAAGCCACGTTCGTAGACCAATGTCTTGTTACCAGTTATGAAGCATGCAATTAATGTGGGACCAGAGCTCGTGCGATTCAGCAAATCTCTGACATTTATCCTCACTTTCCTTGGCGTTTTAACCGTCTTTTATTTTGGACGCCTACGTGCTGCTCACACAATAAACGCTTGCCAGGCCCGCCCCTGAACCTACCTACCATATGAGAAAGATATAGACAGCTCCAGTCTCTTCGATGCGGCAATGGAAGCGGCTAATTATGGGGCCATCCTCTTTATTGCATGTGATGCGAAAGTTCACGGCCCTTTTTGAGGCAGCTCAGACACTAATGTGCGAGGTGAGTTGCTTTTTGGCCTTTTACTCCAATCCAACATTAAGTCTTGCTGTGAAACAGGGCAACTGGCAAGGGTAAGCCAAGAAGTCTTGGACATTACTCTTCCCCAGACCTGCTCAATTGTTGTAGAAACCGGGAGAAAATATAGTAAACACTCCTTTTCTGACCACAGAGTATAGAAGAAATACAGTGGTAAAACTAAAATTCATTGGTGAAACAGTAAGCTCCTCAAACCAAGGTCTGAAAGTAGAAAGGCCTTCAATAAAGCCAAACTGTCTAACTATGGATATGACGGAATGTGACTCCAAAGCGGGTCACCGCTTTTGCAGTGAACGACACATTTGCTGTGAGAGGCCAGGCGGTTGTAGAGCCTTTAAAGGGGAATCTTCTCTATGGTGAAGGGCCAAAATAAATGCTTGTAGGTACAGTAAATTGTGTGTAGAACGAGAACAAATTAAAACAAATTAAATGTGGAAATTTTTTCGGAAAGAACTTCCCAAAAAATGTACCTAAAAAAATACTCAAGAACATAACCGATTTATATGAAATTTGGTATGTTGAAAAAAAAGAAAGCATTTCTCTTTTATTTATTCTTGTAGCTGCGCTTAATCTTTACTTTGTATAAGCGAATTGAAATTATTATTTTTTTATATTGTTTGTACATACACAATACAGATGCAAAATAAATATGATGTATTACAATAGTGTTTCGATAATATTACTAAAGATTTCGGACACACCCCGCTCTGTTTTCATCATAATACTTGATGGTGTTGAATATCCAATTGCATTATGAGCTCTCAGTTCAATTCGGTAATATGTATTTGCGCTTAAATGCGATATTTCATAGCTAGTCGAATCGACAACTTCATTTGTACTGCATTCGTTGCCTAATTCACTCCATTCACCATTTAATTTATTTACCTAAAAGTAAAAAAGTGTTTTTTATGTGGAAAAGTCAAGATTAGGAATCACCATTTGTACACCAGTCTGTCATGTCGTTCAAGTCATGTGGTGCAATGCCTTGTAGTGAGCTTAGTTTGAAGAAAGGAACACAGAATAGGATACATAGATTGATAACAGTCTGGAGGTTCCGGAAAGAGGAAGCGATGTATCTTAGGTGTGAGCTCCTGAATATTGTTAGGAGTTCACACCAAAGAGAGAAAAAATTTAAATGAAACCCACTCTAGCAAAAATCAGCACCGAAAAATTTTGTAACGGGCTTTGATTTCACAAAGTCTATATACTCATTGGCAACCACCTAATCCAGAAACGGACCCCGTTTTCCACCTGATACCAGTGAACCTCACACTCTATCCGACAAAGGCTGTTACGCGGGAAGTACCAGACTACCCGGTGAAAAGGGAGATGTACTGCCCGATAGGTGCAAACAGAACTTTGGTGCCCTATTATTAATTGGTCAAGCCGACGAGACGCCTTATTATAAGGGTGCTCTTATTTCGAAGCGTTGAGGATAATAGGACAAATTACAGGTGGGTGCTCGAGTAGATCAAACATTAAAACAGAATAAAGTTTGACTTGAGTTTTACTTAGTGCAAGAATGGTTATGTTATGGGTCACAGAAAATTCTTAAGAAGACTATTACAAAAATTAAAACATAAATTTTTATATCGGGGCTTTCAACCTTGTTTTATGGCTGCTAAATACAATACAATACCATTTGGGAAGGAGGAGGGCTTACCTACTTACTGTTCTGTCTGTCTATACATTCTAATAATGGTTAATAATAAACTCACTGGACAATATCGGACTTGATAATAATCAATTGGTTCCCCATTATCAACTGGTACACTCCATCTCAACTCAAAATGATCCGAATATGGTGATACAACAACTGGAGCATCCTCATCCACATGTACAGGTGAATGCAATGTTTCCGGCTCTTCTGGTGCTGCTCGTCTAGGTGTTGCTAGTTCAGCATAACCACTCCATGGACCAATACCAACATCATTTCGTGCAGCAAAACGAAATTGATAACTCGTTTGCGGCCGTAAATCCTTAACTGTATAATCACTTTCTGGTGACCATTCTGTACTTAGAGCTGTCGACCAATCACCATTATATTCTTCTTTGTATTGAACGCTATATCCTGTTATTGGTAAGCCCCATTCTGTTACTGGTCCTAATATATCAAATGTTGTTGAAGTTGGTGTTAATCTTTTTATTCTTGCTTGATCAATTGGTCCAGGTACATAACCTTCTTTTAGTTGCATATCATGTTCAGCTCTTCCAAGCATATTGGATGCTATACATTTGTAAGCAGAATAATATTTTTTTTCGACTGGTTTAACAATAAGATTGCTTCTTGGACCAAAACCACGGATTATGAAATTTGGATCCATATAATCCCTAATATCTCTACCATTCCATCTCCATTCGATTGTTGCATTTGGCATACTTTCTGCTAAGCAGCTTAAATTAGCTTCACGTTCTTCCCAGCTGAATACTGGTGGTAGAGTTTTCATATATGTAAAATCTGGTGGATGTTCTACTGTGATATGACCAACTTTATAAGCTGTATGAACCTTGTTTCTAGCAACACATTGATACAGTCCATCATCACTTCTCATCGCTTTTGATATTCTTAAAACTCCTGCTGGTTCCAGGTATATCCGATCATCATCGGGCTGGTTTCCTGCAACAAATTCCTGTTCAGATCCCCAACGCTTGAATGTGATCTCAGGAATTGGCCAACCACGTGCTCGACATGTTAAGCCGATCTCCCTCTGAACCTGCCCTGTACTGTTGTAAAATTCATATATTTCCGGCGGAACTAAAACGTCCAATGTAGTCTTTTGATCAACTTCACCAGCCTGATTTCTAGCTCGACATGTATAGGTACCATAGTCATCTTCTTTGACATTTGTTATTGTTAATGTACCGGTCTGTGCATTCACAATGAACCGATCTGCCGATTCGACGTTCTGTTGAGTATTGCCCTTTATCCAAATAATCTCTGGTACTGGCTTTCCTGTTGCAATACACTGTGTCGAAAAGGATTGTCCTTCAACAGCTTCAAGGGTTCGTTTTAAATGAACGATTTGTGGTTTTGTGTAAACTTCGACACGAATATTTCTTTCACCCATTTCACCCGTTTGTACTACAGCTGCTCGACAGGTATATGTTCCATCATCGGATTCTTGGACGTTTTTAATTTCTAGACCATTATGGAAAACACGATATCGATCACTGTTCGTTATCTGAAAAGAGATACTAAAGTAAGAATTTGTGCTAGATAAATATTTTATAGGATTACTTACTTGTTCACCATTTCGTAGCCAGTCTATTTTTGGTGCGGGAATTGCTGTAACTTCACAACGAACAAGATAGTCATTACCGACAATTGCAAATTGATTTACTGGTGCATTTTTCCATGTTATTTCCACTATAAGAAGATAAATATTAGTATCAACTTTAATAACAATTATCTGTCTTAAAATTACTTACTATAAGTACTTATTGTCACACCAACGTCCATTAATTGTTTGCCAGCATATGATGCTGAGCAAAAATATTTTCCCGCCATTGTTTCCGTCAATGATGGAATTATTAATGCTAGATTTTGATCACCGGGTAACGTTTCAGTATACATTGGTGACATCGTTTGTTCAGTCCTAAGTTAATAAAAAATAAATATTATAAATTTAATACACAAAATAAATAAGAGATTAAGGAGAGATTGGCTCCAAGCAAAAATACGTTTAGACTCCGGGATCTGGATTGAAAGCCCTTGATTAAGTAAAGCAATGCTCTTGGACACTAGCCTTCAAGCAGAAATGTGCGCTGTAGCGACATGCAGTGAATTTTTCTCTTTTTTGACAGGCGAACAGCAGCCAGAGCTATAGGTATCTCATAAGACCAGGTATAAACTAGTCCAGAGACTGCTAATCTGCCAATCTTTTAGAACAGTGGTTCTTGGGGATTCGAAGGCAATTAAGAGGCTTTGTGAAGCGGATCCTTGGTTTCTGATGTAAAAAGGCCAGAGTGTCTCATGAAACATACCGAACCTTAAATGTCCGCGCTTGCTTTAAGAGCCGTCTACTAACGCGGCCACGAAGTTTGGGCAGCAGGAAGAAGGATTAGAAGAATCCAGCAGGATCAGAATACCATACAGAGTCCAGTCCTATATTATAGTGGAATGTAGGAACGAAAGTGGGTCCCATCTGTTAGTTTTCCCTGCTTCAAACGTTAACATAGTACATAGAACGCTTGGTCATCCAAATACTCCCATGGCACCTTTAAGTCTCCAGCTAGCTACGAAAAGTCCTAAAAAATCTTTGGAAAAATAGGATTACAAATTGAGGAACATTCACGCTGTGCCGACCAAGAAAGATTAGTTTAGGTGAAGAGCTGTGTGGTCGACTGCAGCGGATTCCTCAAGCTATTAGTTATCTCACCTCCAGTATGGAGATATATTTTAAATCGTTACGTTACGTTACTAGAACGTAACTGCTTAGTGTACGTTGCCTGGTTTTAGCTTAAGTGAAGTGAATAAGTGTTTTCCTATCGTTCGTCTTCCTTTCCAAAGATTAACTGTCAAACGAGCTATCATACTGCTGTTGGATATTTATGATCAGTATACTCTGAAAAATTATGATGGATAAGCTGAACAACGCTACCAAATTTGAAATTCAGTCGTCGATACGCGCAACTTATAGACGACTTGGTGATTTTTATGGTGTACATAATTGTCCATCTGAGCAAGCCATCCGTCTAACTGTGGATAGATTTCGTACAATATTCTGTCTAGATGATGCAATAACACCAACCTTTCGAAGAAATATGCTTACTGAAGAGAAAAATGCCCAATTTGGTGCTTGTTATGATCGGGCTTTATTTCTTCGAAAATGAGGCCGGAGCTGGCGTCATCGTCAATGGAGATCGCCACCACACCATAATCAATGATTTTTTGTCTGCAAATATAGATGACGAGATGTGGTTTCAAAAGAATGGGCTACGCGTCATACGGTGACCGCAACCATCAACTTATAGAAATAAAAATTAGGCAATAAGTTGATTTCAAGAAATGAACCTGTCAATAGGCCTCCAAAATCTTGCGATATAAAACCTCTCGATTATGACTATGTCCAGTCGCTGTTTTCTGATCATAAGCAAGCAACAATTGATGCCTTGGAGGCCAACATAGCACGTGTTAAGGTTCGTTTATATCTACAGACATCGAGCGTGCCAGACATGTACCGTGTCAGACAAAATAATATTCTTCTATACAATGTGCATGAACGTATTTACATCTACCGTGACACAACCGTGCAGTCACGGAAAGAGTATTTTGTTTAGGCGGTTCATGTCTGTAAGTGTCTGTGGATGTCTGCCAAGCATTTATGAATAGAGCATCATGCAGACATTTTTTCATTTCTTTAACAATGCGATTATATACATATGTATATAAATCTTCCTTCTCTATCTTGAAATTTTCAACAAAAATATAACTAGTGTTTGTCGTCTGGCACGGCACACTAGATATAAATAATATGCGTCTGTCAAAAGTTAGGCATGAAGCATTTTCTATGTATGTATATAATTTTTTTGTTTTTAGATACTTACGTTTTTTCTAGAATAGTCCTATTTTGATTATCTCTCCACTGTAAGCCTGTTACTAAATTGAAATCAGCTACCTTTGGGTGGCATACTAGCAATAATGGGTTTTCTATTGATTTATGTAGTATTTCTGTTGATGGAATTATTTCTAATCGGTTTGGTTCAGCGCAGATACTTAAGCCTGAAAATAAAATTTATTAAAATTGAATGATGATAAGGTTTATTACATAGCCTAAGCAAAGAAATTTCTAAAGATAGTTAAAAAAAACACGGATTGAATATACACCATCATAAATAAGGTCAATAGTAAAATGCGGAGCCTTAGTATGATTTTCTTAATAGTGTCTCATAAAACGTTTCAACCAAAGGTCCAAAGTATCTATCGCTTTAATGATTCCGATCAGTTTGCTCTAAATTTCTTCAAGGCTTTTGATAGAATATAGCAACATGCTCTTTTGGCTACTTTTCGAGTTCTCAGTATGTAAAGAACTGGATCGAGAGCTTCCCTTATGACCGTTCTTAGTGTTGTAGTATTTAGTGGCGTTAAATATAAATCCCACACCATATCCGCCGCGGCACCGCGGTGTTCCACAGGGATCAATTCTATCACCTATTCTGTTTAAGTTCGCAGTCTATAGGGAAATTATTATAATCGGTCGGAAAATTGAAATCGTATAATTTTAAACATATTTTCATTTGAATAAAAAAAAATGGACATACATACCTACATATGTATATGGTATAAAAAATATTATTTACAAACCTATTAAACAGTTTAACAAATACACCACAACAATTGATCTTGACATCTTAATCTCATCTCCGGCCATTCTTTTGCATATGTATGTGTATTTATTATTAACGGACAGTATTAAAAATTACGTAATTTGTTGGTTCTTACAAATCGTGTGTAACGCTTCTTCACTCACTTAACAGATGCAACTTTTTAAATAAATTAAAAAAAGAATATTATTTTGTCATAATTTTCAAAAAAAAAAGAAAGATAAATAATCACAAAAATTTTATTAATTTCTTTTTTTTATCTTGAATCAATTTTTATTTAAGAAACTTCACTTGAAATTATTATTACTTGAATTATTTTTACTGAATCCTTCACTTATTAACCATCGTTTCGGATATAGACGCTCGTAGGTATCTACCAGGTGTGATCGATAGAAATTCTGATTATATATAACCAAGTCTAATTTTTGCTCGGACGCGACTTCCACTTCTAATTTGACACAACGCGACCAAATTTCAGACAATACTGACCACTGAACTTTGATAATAGGACTTTTAATAGAATCGTTATCAGCTTTCGGTAGCAAAAGAAGATGTTTATGAATTTATCATTTCGTGGAAAGTGTTTTACAGAGCTGATTGAATGTATATTCTTTCGTAAGTACATTATATCCTTCATTTAAAAGTTAGGTCCTGGCTTTTAGTAATTGGTTTCTAATGCATCTGTCACGATTCTACATCAATCATTATGTTTACATCAGTCGGTACATGTAAACATGTACTTGAAGCCTAGTTGAAGTACCCTTCAAAGAACCAAGTACGCATGTAAACTTATTTTAGGTAAACCTAAGACTTGAGACAAGTAAGGAGCAAAAAATATTGTTTCAAAAAAAAATATGCCATGTAAAGGCATCTTAAGTTCATACATACTAAAATTGAAGAAAATTTTTTTCAGTATTTGTTAAGCATAATTGCAATATTTTTAAAAATTATCTAAAATGCCGTGTGTGGTCTTATAAAGAAATCCTTTCCATTACCGAGTCATTTTTTTAGTCAATTTCAAGCCCTTTTCAAGTAAATTAAGTAAAATTGATTGTGACTGAAAATGCTCCTTCGGTTTTAAGTAAGTTTCAATTCAAAAACTAATGTAAACGTTCATGTAAACCTAGTACATGATGTCTTGAGTTCTTAGCTCGAAAATTGCTGCGAAATCAAGTTGTTTTTCCATTTATTTACGTGCCTTTCAGATGTCTTCAATTTTACTTGAACAGACATTACATAACTTCAAGTATTTTCCCAGTGTTTACATGGTATATTTCAAGTTAATTAGGCAAACTTTTGTAATTTACTTGACTCGAGTTAGCTTGGAATCAGGATGAGTTTACATGCATATTTGTTTATATGAAAGCTACTTCAAGTATACTTAAAGTTATCGTGTAAACATCAAGGCCCGTTTACATCCCATACTCAAAGTGGAAGTGCAAATCAAAGCTCCTTTATCGCATAGAAGATAGTATTTATCTCTGTTTCACAAAGATGACAACAACAAACAGCAGCCTCATAGTAGAGCTCTACTCTACTCAACGAATACGTAGACCAAAAAAAACTTGTCATTTAGTTAAATTTTGTTCTTCCACTTTGAGTCTGGGATGGGATGTCTTTTTTTAGCTTTAATTCCATTCGTCACTCCTAATTACACCATCCTTTTGGCCTAAGATTTATATACTTAGCTAGGGTTCTCACCACGAAAGCACAAATCCCAGTCATTGGCTTCGAAGAATTGAATAAGCCGAAGGTAGCTGGCTTTCCTGTAGTGTCAGTTCAATAAGGGAAATTGAAACGTACAGTATTCCATGATCCGACTTGCCTAGAGTCGAATCAATATCGATGGACTGTCTCGTTGGTTGAAAAATAAGAAATATTTAAAGGTGTCTATGTACAACAGGAACTCGCCTAGAATTATTTTCAGTTTGATGTATGTTTTTAGTGTTCGAAAAATGATCAACTTTTCCAGAAAATCTGGTGCTACTTAAGTAACTTAAGGTATACCTTGATGTTTGATATTGATTGATTGATTTGACATAAATATATCTGGGACACGACAAAGAAAACTTTGTTTTTGTCTATTCAACTTTTTTGTCCTCTACTGGTTGGTATGCAATAGGGACTAGACACGCAGGATACGCGGGAGTAGCGGGATTTGGTCAGTAGAATCACCTGTTATAAAAACCGGAACTTAATAGAGAAATACTAGTTATATTGTATTAATAAAGTATTACTATAAAAATACATTTAAGCCCTGCGAACACGGGTTGACTGTTTTGCAATTCCAGTTGCACACGCACCTGTTTCATGATCTTGCCCGTGTACTGAAGTAAGAATCCATACACGGGTCGATAGAAACGAAAACCATTTGAAACTAGTTTAAACTGCACGGATGCGACTGCTCTCGCCGTTCGGAAGCGATTTCAGTTGTGTGGTTGCACTTCATCTGAACTACTTGACATTTTGCCAAAATTAGTTGTGCTCGTATGAGGACATAAATTTCGTTTTCGCCTGGTTTTGCTCGTGATTATTGTGAAACCAGTTTGATATTGGGCTTACAAATCAGTCGACTCGCTTGCGGAGGGCCTTACATTCCACAAAATACATAAATATTTAAATTCGTTAGTTGAAGAGATTTGCCTACTAAGCAATACAGCAATACGTGGGTTAAGAACTAGAGAAGCGTAAGGGCAAAAATACAAAAAAAAATTTTTTTCGCCATTCGCTTTTTTAATCCCCATATTTTGATGTGCCAAAAAACTGGAACGCTGTAGTGTGTAGATTGCTTAGTACAACAAAAACGTATAAAAACAAAAGATATTTGTTTATAACGGTAGGTAAATTTGAATTGTTTTTCGGCTCCCCTGAGGAGTTGTAATTTTGCCCTTACGCTTCTCTAGTTCTTAACCCACGAATAACACAAAATCGTTTAAGTATACTTAAATGCGGGTATCCGAACGTGATCAATTACTGAGTTTCCATGCGGAGTTTACCCTGGGTTAACTCAGACTTAGCGCCCATAGAAATACGGATTGAGTAAAGTTTCGTTAAATCCAGGTAAACTCCGCGAAACCCGTCGGATTAAGCCGGGTTTTGCATATGTGTTTGTTTAAGTATCAAGTTAACCTACGCCTAAGACAGGGGATTCCCCACGTGCATTACTGCATGAACAGTGGTAGAGTTTTCGTCGGGTAAACAAAAAGCTTTTTCCCTCAGGTTTAACTCGATTCTGTTTCCATGACAGATAAATAATTTTACATTGCGTCGCCGTTGATATACGTGCAGTAAAAGATACTTAATCACAAACATCTGCAAAACTCGGATTAACCGGATTGGGTTATTTAAGTTTACTTGGATTTAACGAAACTTTACTCAACCCCCGTTTATATGGGCGCCTATTTTGAAAAAACCCCAGGGTAAACTTTGCATGGAAACTCAGTACTTATGAGTATAAGGGGTTACTCTTGCGGCTAATTGCGTTGTACTATATGTCAAACGAACTACTGAGTTAGTCAAATGAAGTATTCAAGCAATTTTAAACTACGCTGGGATTAATTCCGCTTGAATTTTCTAACATCGTTAGCATAATTGAGAGTAATTTCGAAATTAAATTCCAGCGTAGTTCAGAATTGGCCGGTATACCTTGTTCGACTGTAGTTTGTTAAGCTCTTATTTCATAATACTTCATGAATTCATGAATATAACTATTTAAAACAAAATCTATGAATTTTTTACAGTCCCGCAAATACCGCGGATCCGCGGGATTGTTTGCTTCGATCCCGCGGGACTGCGGGATTGAGACTTTGATGCGGGATTGGATTCCCTAGTATGCAAGCTACTAAAACTTAATTCTAGGCTACTGAAAGTACGAAAGTCTCCAAGTTTGTCTAAGTTATGAAAGAAAATATTTGCAAACGATCATCATTGGTTTGTGATCCCTTCAAAAGGTTAAAAAGGACATAATCCACACATTTTTTTACTGAATGATCAAGTGTTGTTCCGCAATAACTTCCTACTACCAATTTCTCATACTCAATCCTGAAAAAAATTCACAGAGCTAAACTTTAAGAATTTGTACCTAAATCCAAAAGGAAACATTTTTTTTCTTATTCCCATTCTACAAGATTTTAAACCGCGGATAATCTATCCATTTACAAAATTAAATACCATCCGCCAGCAATTCATCTTTCTCTCTCTCCTTTCACAATAATCCCGAATGATTGAAAGGATCAGGCTCAACAGATCCATGGCAACATCAAAAGACCAGAAAACGTGGCCTATGCTCTTCCACGTCCCATTTGCCGTATTGAAAATGTCACCGGGGCACAATGGGAGCCGATTGAAGAGGGTTTCACGGCTGAACACAAGTTAAGTGGTAAATGAGCCAACACAATTTCTGGAATTAAAAAAAAAAATAAAGTTTAAGCCGCTTAAAAATAATAATAATAAAGGACGATTATGGTTTCATTTTCTAAATTCATTCCTCATTCAATTCTCAAGCAGCGCAAGTCTTTTATGGGGTCTGGAATGAGAACGAAATGTGAAGAGAACTTCTCCTTTTTCATGATGTTTTGGACCAACACGAAATCGATGCTTCTTGGTTGCTCTGTGCTGCAAGCCATCATCAATATTAAAATTATGGACCGAGGTTGACTTTTATGACGAAAAATTCATTGAAATTTTGTGTCATTACGTCATGACGCAAAGGAACTCGTTCTCCCCGTTGGTAGAACGAAAATCAGAGTCCAGCAAGACGTCGTTAAAATTTTCTTAAGCAATTCCTAATTTTGATGACAAGAGGCGGTCGCCAGAACGGAATTAAATAAGAATTTGTTCCGCATAAGCCGTCGACGACGGCCAAGACGTTGACGATGACGACGTCGTCTTCATTCCCAGGGAGTAATTAAAGGGCAAACAATGCTCGCTTGTTGGCTGCCGGTTTTAATTGGAGTCAAGGGTTGAAATTTGAGAATGAAAAAGGGCTCCTAAAGTTCGACTGTAAGTAGGTTCTTCTAAGTTAGTTCTTGGTGAGAGATTTCTTTCTTTAGAAGAACTTTGCTTTCTTTTATGATTGTAAAACGTGTTTATTTTCCCGGTTAATTCACTCAAGTTCATTTGAATGTGAATTGTCGGGGTTTTCCCAGAGTGCAGTAGTCATTTGGTTAACGGAAATTTAAGAGTAGCCATTGTTAGGATGAAATTAATGGACGACTTTGAGGCGATTTCGAGTGTTTTAAATAAACACTTTGAGGCGAAAACATTTCTATTGGTTTTAGTAATAAATTCACTTAAGGAAAACAAATAACGTTGACAGTGTCTTCAAATAAACACTATTCAAAAAAAGAACCACTTAAAGTTCGTTTTCATGTAGCGATATTGTTTGTAGTAAAGAAGTTAAGCCAGTAATGAGAAATCCAAGGCATATTCTAGGTTTAGATATGGGGCTACAGTATTCTACCTGAAGAAACTTTTTTGGGGCACAAACAACACTGTTTAGCAATATGCACTATTTATTCAGTTAAATGGGGCTACGTGGTCTAAAAGTTAATCCAGTAACAATTCAACTTGCATGAATAGTTGTATATTGTGCTGTTACCTTTCGATATGTTATGTATAGTTAAAATCTACACATTTGGCAGTTATTTCATAGCCGCACATGTACGGTCGGGACTTGTTTTTTTTTTGCGCCCTGTGCACTATGCCATATTGCGCCCCATAAGCTGTTCATTTTTAACGCAGTGAAGAACAATGGAAAAAGACATAAACACTCGCTGGATGGGAGAAATAATTTTCATAGTTTGGGTCAGTTTCAAATGCAAAACCAACAAAAATCTGCTGAAAACGTCGTTTGCGGAGAAGAGAGTAGGAAAAAACGATAGGGTGGGAAGATTTTTTGAACCTATGAATTATTTCACTGAATTTTTGAACAAACTTTTGACAGCGGTGTGGCTATTGTTGTTTTTTGTCTCCTTTTTGCTAGGAATATAAAAGAAAAGGATTGGCAGAAGGGAAACAATAACCAGCTAAAGCATTCTAATGTAAAGCCGGCGCTTTGGTTTTTTGCGCCCGGTGCAGTATGCTATCTTGCGCCCCATCGGCTTTTCATTTTTTGATCGCAGCAAAGGGCAATGGAAAAATACACAATTCGTTTGAAAATGAAGTCACAGGAAAACTTTTTCAATGTTTTTAAAGATTTTTTTGTAATTGCGCCCTTGTTCAATTGCGCCCGGTTCAAGTGCACCAGTCGCACCTATGAAAGCGCTGCCCCTGTTTTTTCGTTGGGTTTTCCCAAGCGACTCATCAGCCTACATCTTCAACAGTGAATTTGTGTAGTAATCTCAGTTTGACCGTACGTTCCACAATTTCCCAGCATTCTAAGGAAATAATATAATAGATTGTTTCTAAGGACCCCTTTTTGCAGGGTCGCTTTCGACCTTCTAAATATAAGTGCCCATAGTAAGCGGTTGTATCAAGTAGTCCCCCTTCAAAATACTAATCGCCACACATGCTGCTTGACTTTTTCGATTGAAGGAAATATGGAAATACTGGAATACATCGGCCTTTATTGACTTCAGCCTCATTCTGAAACAAAAAATCCCTCGTACCTGAAAAAATCTTCTTCTTTACGTTCCTTTAATCCCTCACGGAACATAGGGCGGAAACAGTTGCCCTCCAGCGGACTCTGTTTTGCGCGACAGCTTTCAGCTCCGACCAGGATCTCCCAGTTGTTGCGGCTTCTGCTAGTATGGTTCTCCTCCACGTTGTTCTAGGTCTTCCGACTCGACGGGATCCTAGCGGTCAAGCAAACCCCATTGTATGCCACCTGTTCTACTATTTAGAGCGCTGACAAGGATACCGTTTATTACCACAAGAAATAGTAATGCCGAAAGTAGGCATCCTTGTCGTACTCCTAAACTCAACTCAAAGCTGTCGGATAATTTTCCATTGAGAAGAACTCTGCATTTGAAATTGTTGTATAGGACTTTTATCAATGCCTTCCATCCGCACTCTTAACGACATGCTTTTTAGTAGACTGCTTTCGCGAGAGCTGTTTAGTGATTTGGTACAGTACTTTACTGTTGCCCTGGTTTGCAGCGTGTAATTGAGAGTGTTCCCGTTTAAGTGGGTGCCGCCTTTCCGGGTCGGTTGTAGAGTTCACGTTATTTTTTAGCGCCCTTCTGTGTTCTTTTTTTTTGCCAGGTTGTGTTCGAGATCCAATGTTGCTGGTTTCTTTGGAAGATCAACGCTATACCATTTTCACTAAAATTGTCCTGGGACACTTGTCGAAACTTGTAAAACTTGCCAAGAAAAGGATACAGAAAGCATATTATCAGGGTATAAAAGGCGTCCCAAAATCTACGAGTATTCAAAATCTAAATTAGAAGAAGAAAAGAAAGAAGAAAGAAGAAAAGAAAGTTTCTGTATGCGTGTATGTATGTGTGCGCTATAGCGGGCGCACCAGTCATCGTAGAGCTTCGAAATTTTGCACGAAGGTCCGTTGGGGTCTGCCCTGAAACACCTCGAAGCCCGATTTTCGAAATTCAAAATGGCCGCCGAAAAATGACCGAAATTCAAAATGGCCACCAAAATATGAATTTGCAAATTGTGTTCCGATTTCAATGAAAGTGGGTATCTAGGGGTTCTTAAGGTCGCTAAAAACGAATTTGTGGTCAAAACTTAAAAATTCAAAATGGCGGCGCCAATATGGCCGACGAATTTGCCAATTGTGATCCGATTCCAATGAAAATCGATATCTGGGGTTTTTTGAGGTAGCAAATAACGAATGTTTGATCGGACCTTATAAATTCAAAATGGCCGCGCCAATATGGCTGACGAATTTGCCAATTGTATTCCGATTCCAATGACAATCGGTATCTGGAGTTTTATGAGGTAGCAAATAACGAATGTTTAAACAAAACTAATAAATTCAAAATGGCCGCCCCAATATGGCCGACGAATTTGCCAATTGTGATCCGATTCCAATGAAAATCGATATCTGGGGTTTTTTGAGGTAGCAAATAACGAATGTTTGATCGGACCTTATAAATTCAAAATGGCCGCGCCAATATGGCTGACGAATTTGCCAATTGTGAGGAAGAACTGTATATAGTTCAATTATAAAAAGGCAAATTTGGTTTTGGTTGTTTCCAAAAAAAGTCTACACATCACGAAATATTTTATAAAAATCACGAAATATTTTATAAAAAAACAAATAAGTTCCATTCCCCGACCCTATTGCCGTGAACTTGGCCACTTTCTAAAAAGTGGGAAATTTCTTAAATTTCCCCTAAACAGTGGAAACAGTAGAAATATGTTTTCAGATTTGTATGAGGAAGAACTGTATATAGTTCAATTAAAAAAAGGCTGTTTGCATTGTAAAGCAAATTTTGTTTTGGTTGTTTACAAAAAAGTCTCCACATCAACGAATAAGTGCCCCCTATTGCCGTGAAGTTTGGCACTTTCTGAAAAGTGGGAAATTTCTTAAATTCCCCCTAACAGTAGAAACGGTAGAAATAGGTTTCCAGATTTATATGAGGAAGAACTGTATATAGTTCAATTAAAAAAAGGCTGTTTGCATTGTAAAGCAAATTTTGTTTTGGTTGTTTACAAAAAAGTCTCCACATCAACGAATAAGTGCCCCCTATTGCCGTGAACTTTGGCACTTTCTGAAAAGTGGGAAATTCCTTAAATTCCCCCTAACCTGTGGAAATAAGTTTTCAGATTTGTTAAATTTAAAAAAAAGTTGTTACATATTTTTTATAGGTAACTCTAAATTTTTATATGTATCCAAAATCAATTTTGCAGATTTGTTCTTTTTTTCATTATACTTTTTCCTACCGCGGACTGTGCACACATAATCTTTTTTTATTGAAAGGCGTTGCAACGCACGCGGGTTTTTTGCTAGTAAATAAATAAACTAAAAAAACTACCAAAAATTTTATGAATTTTCATCATTTAAGGTGTCCCAAATTTTGGGACATCTTTTACATAACAAAATTTCTTGAATTGTTCAAAACTTTTCTTATCATTATCTAATAACATCAAAATAATGAATAAATAACTCAAATAAAAAAAAATTTTAAACAAAACAAAACTCCATTAATGTCAGAAATCAACTTCCGTATCCTGAGCAGGATTGACAGACTTAAGCACAACATACAAAAACACCGTTTACACTTGACTAATAAAGGGACAAAAGAGATAACGAAATTTATAAGTAACATCACGAAAGAAGGCAATTCCCGATTTGGGATAAGAATTATAATCTCACCCCTCATCAAAGAAGATCCAAAACTTCTTGAATTTCGCTAAGGGTGACAAAGGGGAAAAAGTTACAAGAAAAAAAAACAAGAAAAAATATCAAAGATAAGAAAATTTTGCGTCACAATAATCTTATTACAATTTTAAAAGTGAATTTTGATTTGTGTAAATATTTTTTGTTTAAACTTTTTACTTCAACTTTTTTAGAAATTATGTTTTTTTAAAAAAAAGTCAAAGTTTCACATTTCAATATTTTCGCAAAAGTTAATCGTGCATTTTTATTTTAATCTTTTCTTGGTTCTGTTTTGATGTTATTCAAGGAAGGAAATGCGATTCACAATATAAATTTTAATTTCGTTGAACTTGATTAATTTTCAAAATTAAAGACCACTTTCAAATTACATTTTAATTTCATAGAATATGTCAATATCAATTTTTGTTTTGAGGTCGTTCATAGGTCAACAAAAAATAATCTTCCAAAATTGACCTTTGTTTATTATTATGTATTTACTAAATTCTAAAATTAGGAAGAATACATTTTTTTGGTAGTTGAAGACTATATAATAAGTTGCCAACATCATTTTCAAGCATTCTGGCTTAGATAGTCCTACTACTTAGGCTTAAAAATTGTGTTGATGAAAAAATGTAGTAAGTTTTGTAATATTCAACGATTCTGTTAAAATAGTGCAGTTTTAAAAGATTCAAAGTGAAGATCTGGTTTCTTCAATATAGAATTGCTCAAATAAAAGATTCCGAAGGCGCATAAGTAAAGCAGATTACCGTCAATAGCGAATTAGGCATAGAAAAGTTTAAGAAATTTAGAAAAAGAATGGGTGATAAAACTGACCCCTGTGGCACACCGGCAGATATGCTGTGGACGGAGATTTGAAGTCATCTAATAGTACATCATCGAAAGAGAAAGACTAGTAGACAGATCAAGGAAAACATGGACGGATGCGGTTGTAGCAGATGCGGAGACATTACTGGAGAACTTCAGCTAGAATTCGAGAGGACTGGTGGAAAAGATTAGAGGAGGCCAAGGCTCGAGTTGAGCTATTACGCCATTGGAAGGAGAATACTACGTTGACTAAAAGGCCGAAATGAGCATTGTGATCCCGTTCTGTATAACTAGTCAATGCCAATAGTGTGGAGTTTAGGTAACAGAGAAGGGTGCCTGGTTTTATCGAAGCCTTGGAGAAATTCGGAGCAACCAAAGCGGGCTCCTCAATTCAATTCAGACTGAAGGTAGGATTGCGGTCTGATAAGTTGTTTCGCGAGACTCTGCCAACAAAGCAGACTGCTGTTCCTGTTTAAGCCGTCTGGCCTTCAAATATGAGATATAGGTGTATAGTATAATAGGCCAAGATAGCGGTTCATACTTTTGGACCCACCAAACGAAGAATAAGATTGCTTGAATCAACTTTTTTCGATATAGGCTGGATATGTGCAAGTTTTCAAGAGTCCGGAGAAGTTGGATAGAGCAAAGAGTTCTTTTTCCTGTATGAGTGACTGGATCCAAAGGTACTGCGGCTATTCGTTTGGCCTATTGCACTACAACCCTAACCCTCATATTTCAAGGATAGACCGGTCTTGTGCTTGCGCAAGACCAAGGCCACCTTTTCGTCTTCAAGACCATGCTCAGTTACACTGTGCTAAGCTTATCGCTCTACTGAATACTTCAGATTCCGACGCCCAAACCCGTCTCCGTTTTCCCGTGCACTAATACTACTCCACCCGGCGATATTTTTTTGGAAGAGTCCAGGTTAGCCGGTCTTGCATACGCAAGGAAGGTTGTTCAAATTTTGAGATCTTAAAAGGCACGGGTAAAGAGCATGCGCAGAGATCTCGTTAAATGTCTTTAGGATGATAGTGGGTACATTGTCAGGCCCTGTGGATTTGCTAGCCTCAAGCTCTTTTAAGCCCTGATAGAGGTCCCGCCAAAAGAGTTGATGCCGGAGCGCGCAGCTGGGGAAATTAATGCTGCACACAAATAAAAATTGCGCACATGTTGATAAGAAATGCGCTTATGTATTTTCAAATTTCCCCTTCGAAATTTTTTGCGACTAGGCTAAGGGACGGGAACGGCATGCGGGGATTCTACTGCGCATGGAAAACGCGACTTTCTCGGCATCAATTCTTTTGGCGCGACCTCTATACATCGCGAGTTATACAGATAATGTTGTTGTTTGGTGAAGGAGAAACACTTCGGGACAAAAATATCAGCCTCCGACCACTATTAATTAAAAAAAAATTTCATAATATCTCAAAAATATTATCAGAAAAAACAAATAATTTCGAAAATTTTTAAACAAAACTGTTCCCATCATCCTTGCATGCTTGGAATTCCTCTCGTTCACAGTTGGCACTTATTCCACTAAAGTGACCTCATGTTACCCTAATAAGTCTTTCAACAATTATGTACGGAAATATTTTGTTTGGATTAGCGAGCTTCTATTTAAAGAAATGATGGAAAACATATTGTGGCTTATTTTTTTTTTTCTGTTCTGTTGGTGTGCCTTAAAGTACCCAACGTCACTTACGGCCGCTAACGAAAAAACGATCTCCTTCAATTTTTCACACCACAATGCAAGTCCATGATGAGACCGACCGCGGAGGCGGAGTGCATGAGGTCATCTACATTTCAATGTTTAAGTTAATTGGATGTAAGCAAATGCCTCTTTCATCCAATATGGCTCGTTCCTGGCGGCCGCCGTCATTGTTTTGATAAAACAAAGAGAAAAGAATTTAAAAATTTAAAATTTATGACAATTTTAAGTAGGAGTAATTAAAGCTATAAGCCCGGATGAGAAGCAGCCACGTACATACATATAAATACCTTAAACACAGGAAAAACTCCACCCGCACAGGCCGTGCCTAATTGAATTCTCCTTTGGCTTATGCCACGTGTCATGTCGGCTTTGGAAGGATCTCTCGGATAGATATGAATCCTTCCGTTGTTTTGTTCAGTTCCTTTAATTAAAACATCATAACAAAACTATTCACCCCCGGACACATACACACAGAGGACCAACATCCCTGAGGTGTACGGCGGTGCGGCTTGTTGGCTCAAAATATAATTTCCCTTCCATAAAAATTCAGGATTAGCCGCAGGGGTTGGGCCCACTGGCAGGATTCATCACCTTGACATATGGATGATGTGTCTGTCGGAGGAGAGGCCCGAGGTTGCATCAGAGATGAGGGTAGTTTCTCTCGGGGATTTGATGTGGGTTTCCTTCCAGAGGCAGAGGGTTGCTGTAATGCTGCTGAAAATTGTCGTGGGACATATAATAAAAACATTTTTTTTTTGGCCAGCTTTCCCCTTTTTAAAGGTGGCATTTTGGCTGGCTTTAAAGGACATGCCAGTGATACGATATCGGGATTAGATCTCATTGATATATGGTTTTAAGGTTAATTAATGTGGGACTGTGGGAAAGAATGATCAAAATAAAATCATAGGCAGTGAGGATGATGGGTAGTGTTTATGGGATGGTGCTGTCATAATAGAGATTTCGCATCAAGGTGTTAGGAAAAATTGACAAGGGTCTGCAAGTCCATGGAAAACAAAAATAGGCCACATTTTTGAATTGATTTAAGTTCTCTCTCCATTCCCCTCCATTCATTAATGGGAAGGAGGTGATAACAGAAAACAAATCCAACGCCTATTCATTGGCATCTCTGTTCGCCTCAAATTCTTGTCTACCCGAAGCTGATACGTCACCACCGGTCCTCGATCGCAACGCCCATTCAATGGAAGGAATTTTCTTCAGAACACGAGAGGTGTATAAATGTCTCAAAGAGCTTGACGTCAATAAATCCACTGGCCCTGATAATATTCCCCCTATGGTACTCAATAAATGTGCCTCACCCTTGGCTAAACTTCTGCGCAAACTTTTTGCCCTGCCATATTTTTCCGGAGTTTATCCCACCTCTTGGATGAAAGGCTGTACGGCTGTAGACCAAATAGGTCTACTGTCGACCTTCTTGTGTGCCTCACTGAACACATTAACCAAAGCATCCATGGCTCCGAGGAGTCTGGTCTAGTTGCTCTGGATATCTCCAAGGACTTTGACAGAGTATGACATCCCGCTCTGCTGTCTAAACTCCAAGCTATTGGTATTGACTCAATTCTAAGGAACTGGATTGAGAGCTTTCTTTCTGGCCGTTCAATCAAGGTTGTATCGGATGGCGTTGAATCCAACCCTCACTCCATCTCGGCCGGCATCCCTCACGGCTCAATCCTTTCACCTACTCTCTTTCTTATATTCATTAATGATCTGCTCTCAATCCCCTCAAATCCACTTCATAGTTTTGGCGGTCACCGCGTTATTCCTACCCTCCCCCCCTGACAACATGGGACAAGCAAATGCCAGACCTTGTCTCTTAGAACGTGAACTCATGTCCAACTCTTTTAACGCGGGCATTCAACTCATTCTTGATTGAGGCCGCGAGAATCGTGTCGAGTTCAGCGAAATGAAAACCAAGTAGTGTCTAGTACCAACCTTCCCTCCATTTCGGTGGGCGAGGATAATATAACAGCTGACCCATCTCTTAACATCCTCGGCGTGACTTTATCCAACGATCTGCGTTGGAATAATCACATACTCCAAGTCACCAAACAAGCGTATCAATGCCTCGGCTTTAGTGATGAGCAAGACTGGTCTTGCACATTTAGCAAGAAAAGAAAGACCAAGACAATACAGGACAAGGGCAAAACCAGACTGCAAAAACTAGATAGCAAGACTTTTTGATCATCACTAAGTGCCAAAAGCCTTACAGTGATGAGCGAAAAGTCTTGTCTTCCATATTTAGCAAGACCAAGACAAGTCTGCAAGACTTTCTGCAAGACTTTTTGAAAGACTTCTTGCAAGACTTTTTGCAGGACCTTTTGCTCATCGCTGCAAGACTTTTGACACTTAGTGATGAGCCAAAAGTTTTGCTATCTTGATCTTTCGCTCTTCTGTAGTCCTGTCTTGGTCTGGCTTTGGTTTTGCTAAATGTGCAAGCAACGGCAAAACTCCAAGACCAGTCTTGCACATCACTACTCGGCTTCCTTAAGAGATGCAAGCTTCTTCTTCATCCAGCTGCCTTGGCTACAATCTACAAGTCCTACATTTGGCCTCGCCTTGATTACAACTCGTATATCTGGGCGAGCGCCCCTAAAACCATCTTGGCTTGGCTAGACAAGGCGCAAAATCGCGCCATCAAACTCATTGGCGATAGCACGCTGTGCTCCGCCATCGATCTTTTAAGCCACCGTAGCAGCTCTCAGCAAGTTTTACCGCTATTACAATAGCGACTGCTCCACTGAAATCAAAAAACTCCTGCCTACACGGCTAAATTTTTTCCCGCAACACAAGACTAGCCAACTCGGCTCACCCCTTCACCCTGCAGCCCTTCCCTTCACGCACATTACGGTTTAGCAGTTTCGTTATAAATAGAACAACTTGATGGTGGAACTCTCTTCCGCAGACGGTATTTCCGAACTCATATAACATCTTAGAGTTCAAACGCAAAGTTCATCGACATCTACTCATGCACCCTCCAAACTCCTAATCTATCCTTTCTCATCTACCTTTCAGATCAAGCTTATTACTATACATTGCACCATGACTTCAACGACATGACGGACTAGTAGTACAAAGGGTGACTCCTAAGCTTCATCATATCACAAAAAAAGCTCTATTTCGTCTCAATTTTATAGTAAAATACTTGATATAGGGAGTTACCAAGTAGCGAATATGAACACCAATCACCTCCTAGTTGTTGGGAAGATGAGGACGATATTTGCAACTAAATTACTTCTGTCTACCTGGAAACTGACGCTGTACAATTCCCTTAACTCTATAAGAGAGACCACCAATTCCCACAATTACCAATACCCAACTTTTCATTAATAACTTATTTAAAACCATCACAATTATTATTACATAAACATCAAACAGAAAACATAATCTCCTCAGCGCTGAAATTTCATTTTAATAAAATTTCATAAATTTCACGAATTGAATTTCCATGGAAATGATTTGTACTTCACCAACAAAATAAAATAACACAAAAAAAAAATGTTCAACAACAATTTCTCTCTTATTTCGTCAGGATCAGCACTGATGGTTACCGTGGAAAATATTTTCGGCATCGATTTTTGTGTAAACAATGGGACATACATAATTAGATTACCTTAGCTACTTCCATTTAATAAAAGGATATTGTCCATGACTCAATAAAGGAATCTTTTTCGTTAGTTCCACTGGGATTTTCATCTCTCTCTCACATCATTGGAATTTCTTTTTGGAGATGTTGTTTGTATCCAAAAAGATTTTTTTCCTTTTTTGTCAAAGGAAATCTCGATAATATAAGAATGAAGAGTATTCTTGGAGGATGGTTCATAAAAAAATCGGATGTAGTAGACATTTTCTTTTTTAGCTAAAAAATAAAGGAAATTAAATGACGGTTTCTTTCGTACTGTCCTGAACTGTGCGGGAAGGCGGAACGGGAGTGCACGCGCACTTTCGCTTTGGTTGGGGAAATCCACACTCTACTATATATGAGATATCAAAACCTTTAAACTGTACAGCCTGAGCATTTTTAACCCCCCCCCCCTCCAGATTAGCATTAAGAAAGAGGATTACCTCAGCAGAATGCCGAAAGGGCGATTTCCCCGTAGGTTCCTCATGAGAAACCCATGTGGCAAATGACGGGCGTGTCGCGATGCTAAAGCGATGTATGCCTTATCAGTTTTACAAAAAGCTACCCCGGCTTCACTGGACGAGCTGCGCAAGTTCGAGAAAATTGGCGAACTGAACTTTAAAATAACCTCAGTTCACATAAAATTTCCACATATTCAACTGAAGATAAAAAAAACCTCAGTTCGCCCAACTTGTCCCGAACTGAAGTTGAACGTAAAAGCTCGCTCTAAAGAGAGTTATCAACTGGAATAGTGGAATTCCATTCCAGTGGATATTTGCACATCTTGCTTCTGACGAAAAAGCAACAACAATTTCAAGCACGAAATAAACATGAACTGGAGTTTAGCCGATGAAGCCACTTATATGGATTGAACTGGACATTATTGAACTGAAGTCGATTAAGGCATTAAGCTGTAGCTATAAAGCTTTAGATTTTGTTGTTGCATTGCTTCATATTTCAGGCAATCGTGCTCGTTTCACTTAGCATACTCAATATACCGATGCTGGTTAGATTACAGAGGTTAAGCAGCATTGGACTTAATTAGTACTCAGTTGGGAGACCGTATTGGCAAAAATGACACTCGTGTTTAAAAATATAAAGTTTTCGACACCAGCGCAGTTATAACTCTTACATCCACGCTGAAATTCTTAAATTTTTCGTCCTCCTTTTTCTACTCGGAATCGAGGAGCAATGATTTTCCCTCAAGGGGCCCGAAACGTAGCTTCTTTATGACGAAGTGCGAATGAGGCAAGGCGTTTAATTCTTTGTGTGGGCCTTATAGGGCAATCCACACCGGGCCCACATCGCCAGAACGGTCGGGCTAGGCTTATAGGGGCCCTATGTGCACCTCCTGCCAAAATAATAGGCGGGCATAACCCCATAGTTTAAAACTCAACAGATAGGTGGTAATTCAATCGATCGATTTTTACATTTTAACAGTTATCTGTTCGCATGCAGCCCACTTACAATGATTATTCTCCGCCGCCCTGGCACTGTGAGAGCCTGCAGACTCTACCGCGGCCAACTACACTCTAAAAGCTTCTCTCCAAAGACTCCTTAAACGGAGTGGGCCGTCTAAAAAAGCAGGGTTGTTCATACATCTCTAACCTTTCGACCTCGCTGAACCTTGAGGTGCCTGCTTAACGAGTACTTTTCAAGACCGCTTACTCTTATCATGCTAGGTACGGTCATAGTACCGTTATTCCGGAAGCCTTTCTGGGAACACTTTCCACCAGGACAAGGTTAAATGACCAGTCACCTCTTTTCAATTCAGGGAAGCTGACGCACTTTATCAAAAGGTCTTCGATCTGATTCTCAATGATCTTGTCTATCTCTTTAGAGCCAGCTTAAGTTTGGGATAACTGGCCTGCCATGTATGACTACGGTACAACCTTCACAACCTAGGACTGTCTCAGAAGAGGTTTGGTTAGGTTAGGTTATATATGGCTGAGCTGCTGATGCACAGCCCAAACCCTTAGGCTAAACTCTCAGAAGAGACAGAGTGCCAATTCTGCATGGCAGGCGACGAGACTTGCACACATATTTTCTGTGAATATCCTGCTCTGATCTGGCTTAGAAGAAGAACGTTTATCCAAGAGCTTATGAGTACCGCTCAAGTCCGATTACTAAAGATCTTATTGTCTTCGTTCGGTAGGCATACGGTCTCTTCCTTCCCTGGAGTCTGTGGACAATATGTCTAGCTTCACCATTTGGGCCCCCATACTCACATAATAATAATATTAATAATAATAATCAAAGGGGTCCCCAATCATATTTTAGCCCCTGGCCCCGCAATATGATGTGGCGGGCCTGCTGCACCATTAAAGAAGGGAAATGCCATATTGTGAGGCGGCAATCTGCGTTTTTCAACCAACAAGGCGACGTTGCTCACTGGACTTGATACACTCACTGCACAACGAAAAGGGATTTTCAGATTCCCTTCTTTTATGGTGCGGACTATACCTCTAGATGTGGTTAAGGAGTTATTCAAAACAAATTTCCCTGATAGTCTACAATACAATTCTCTAGTATTCAATACAATGTGCTCAACCACTTACAATATTTTCAATCCATACACCTCTAAAACCACCACACACACTCTCAATCATCAAAAATAACCCAGTCAAATACTTCCTAGTAACTTAATACCTTCCCCAACAAAAGCGGCCATTAAATCCGTGCAAAATCTATCACAGGCGTGAAGAATTTTCCCAATCTTTTAGAGAGATATGGGGCATGTCTCCTAGGATATCAGTCGCACACTATTGTTATTATCCTTCAGCTTGAATTTTATCACGGAATCGATACATGTTGTGATATCCCTTAATTAAATTGAAACGAATGACTGAATGCGATGCTTTTAGTTTCCCGACCGACCCCTGGCTGGAGATATGTACCTACCCCTATATTCGTAGCATGTGCGGAAAATTGGTTTGTGTCTGTGACGCGCATTTTTGACAATGAAGAGAGATGCTCATAAATTTTGAAAAAGGCGATAAGTTCAACGATTTGTGTTGACAATTTAAATTGAGTTTAAATTTTGTTGTGTCACGCAAGGACATATTTGGGGATGTTTGAGATGATTTCGTATTATTTTTGACATGTTTTTGAAATATTTTATGGATTTTATGGAGGATGTAGTTTTGTTGATGAAGATTTTTAGGGATTGGAGACAAGAAGGGAGAAAGATATACAGAATAGTTCATCCAGAAACGAGGATCATTGGTGAAACTTCTTACACATAATTCTACTGAATCGCCGTGATATGTTAGCAGTGATAACATCAGCAGTGTACTAGGTAAGCAGCCCCGGCAGAATGCAGAGGGATAATAGATGCAATTTATTTGGTTGCACGAGATAGATGCTCGCTGATGACGTCCAGGCAATCAACGTCCGGCTTGACTCTTTCTCGGACACCTCTGTAGGGGCAGCTCCGGTTCCTTGATGGAAAAATTTATTGAAATTTCTTCCCGGGTGGCAACGGCCTCAGACTCGATTGGGACATTCATTCGGGAATCCTAAATCCTGTCGCCACCTCTTCGTGCACTTATAACCCCTTGGCTTCTCTTCATACTGGATGACTTTAAACGATGTACGAAGTGTGTTCGGGCAAATATTGCATCGCTCTCTACAGCAGTGGTTCATAATCACAATGCCCTCAACTCCCTGTCTTCAAAATTTGAAAGCTCCTTCGACGGGAAAAACATCCCCCCTGCGGCGGTAGTATCTCATGGCGCCCTGCAGGTAGGGGAGCAGCTTCTTTCCTCATCCGGCTCCACGGCTGCTTCTCCTTCGAAGAGTGTTATTCTGCAACAGGCTGCCAGAAATTAAATCGCGTCAAGTCTTAAGAAATGATCAAAGTCGTCAAGCCACCATTCCTAATGGTGACACCTTAATTTCTTCGTCCCACGTTCTAATGACAGAGTCCACCATTACGCAGGTCTCGATATCACCCTCTTCCCCTCCAAAAGTTGGTGTCTGGCGCTGGGACCTCGCACCCCTCTGGTTACTGTACCTTTTGGTCAAGTTTTGCCGTCGTTAGACCGTAGGAGCTCCCATTAAAAATGGATTCAAATTCTAAGGCCTTCATATCCCCCTTAAAAAGCCAAGCGGCCAGTGTTCGCCCGCTGTAAGCCATTTTTTTTATTTTTACTCGGCCTGTTTAAGTCCGCTCAATTGGAAAGACTAACGGCCTAGTCTCCCAATTGATCGGACTTAAACAGCCCCAGTAAAAATGAAAAGTGGGCTTACAGCGGGCGAATACCGGCCGCTTGGACTTGGGAGCATATAAGGCCTCATGAGTGATCTTAATAGATTCTACCTCACGCAGTCAAGAGGCAGTCCGCTCAATTGGGAGACTAACAGCGGGCGAACACCGGCCGCTTGGCTTTGGGAGCATATAAGGCCTCATGAGTGATCTTAATTGATTCTACCTCACGCAGTCAAGAGGCAGTCCGCTCAATTGGGAGACTAACAGCGGGCGAACACCGGCCGCTTGGCTTTGGGAGCATATAAGGCCTCATGAGTGATCTTAATTGATTCTACCTCACGCAGTCAAGAGGCAGTCCGCTCAATTGGGAGACTAACAGCGGGCGAACACCGGCCGCTTGGATTTGGGAGCATATAAGGCCTCATGAGTGATCTTAATTGATTCTACCTCAAGCAGTCAAGAGGCAGTCCGCTCAATTGGGAGACTAACAGCGGGCGAACACCGGCCGCTTGGATTTGGGAGCATATAAGGCCTCATGAGTGATCTTAATTGATTCTACCTCACGCAGTCAAGAGGCAGTCCGCTCAATTGGGAGACTAACAGCGGGCGAACACCGGCCGCTTGGCTTTGGGAGCATATAAGGCCTTATGAGTGATCTTAATAGATTCTTCTTCATGCAGTCAACAAATTCAAAAATTCTGTTCCTTATGACGAACCAGCTTCATCTTATCAAAAACTCTACCAAATACAATTCCAAATCCAGGGGAAAACTACTATTCTCCACAAATGAGTCACACACCGAAACGAATTTAATTTTATTGCAATTCTTTCGTCCCATTTGGTTGCCTTACGCTGAACACCCGCCACGTGACTTGTTTCATACCATTTTGATTTCCATCGGGATTTTATCAATTTTTCGCACATTTCGTGTAATTGACCAATCCTCACATCAACCTCCACAGAACGTCCTCTCATACAGATTACAACTATCCAAAGACAGATGTCAACTACGTGATTAGAACTGAGCCCATTCCCTCCAGTTTTGGGGAAATTAATATCACAACCGAAGCACAAGTTTCTCCTCGATAACGAAATTGATTAATTCTCGGCACTACTGTCTTGTTGCACATGGGGCCTTCATGGATAAAAAAAATTGTGTTCTTTCTTAGCATTTACAAAATTGGATTTTAAATTCGATACCCCAAACCCCCGAAAATACGCTGCTGCTGAATGGTGGTGGAGTAAGAGACACGAGGAGGATCTTTGAAACTCGATCAATCAATTAAGAAATATGCGCTTGTGGGAAACTCTTGCGGATCCGCTCCTGTGTGTGGCGGCTGCTGGTTCTTTTGTAGGAGCACCAATTTTAAAGACTACTGAAACTTGATCTTTTATAAATGAATGAGTTCTTCCCTTATTAAATGAATTATTGGGTTTCCGGTTGGGCGAATATACGCACTTGTTTCATTAGGAGAATGAATCATTATGAATGTGGTCGGATCTTGATGGGTTGTTTTGTTTCTTTGATGTTTTAACGAATTCTCTCTTTTGGAGGCTTCTGTAGGAGTTTGAAGGTCAGTTTTTTTCTTAATTATGACGAGAAATTAAAAGAATTTTTTGGGAACGGATATTCCTAATTTAAATGTTATTTGTGGGAGTGAATTTAGGCAGGAAGAAGTTTTGGTTCGATATAAAAAAAAAAAGAGCTAAAAAGAAGACTCCATAAAAAGTCTTGGTCATCAAATGGTATCCCGAACCAAATGTGTCTAAGTCGCATCCAAACCGAATCCTCCACGATCCCTTGCGAATTTTCTTCAATATTCTATTAGCGAACATCTTACCAGGTCTTTAGTAATGTTGGTCGTTCTACGGGGGGTTTACTTACAGGATTGTTCAAATATTACATTACGCACACCATCATAAGTTGTGAATTGGATGCAAAGTAAAATCGAGTGCCAAACAGCTGAAGATTGCACTAATGTAATATAGGCATCAGCAGGTACCTCTACGTCAACCTTGTGTTTTATTACTAATCCATAAAGACTGCGTAACAGACGATCTAAAGTAAGCTTAGCCTTTTCATAGCATGCTAGTTTTGCTATGCTAGTTTTGTCCATCTTTCTTTCAAACACCACGCCAACAACATTTTTCACCACATGGTCTCAGATGATCGGCTATGAAGAAGGAAACCATGAGCCTTGGTCTCAATACCAATATCTCCGAAACTGTAAAGACTTCAAACGTAAAATTTGGAAAGTAGGTTCCTTATACAGCAGAAGTACCCACCCGACCAATATTTTAACTCCAATAAACAGGCAACAGCATCAACAACTTGCTACTAGAGGAGCTCCCAACTGAGCATTTGAAGAATGAATCTGTGGACTCGGTAATAGAGGTCGAGGATGCTGTACATTAACCTGTAGAATTAGTATAAACTCTTAACCCACTAGGAATACCACCTCACGCCCTCTACTTCAAAGTTGATACTACAATCTTGCTGCTGCGCAATTTGAATCCTCCGACTACCACTTGCCTTCAAATGTCTACAATTTTCTTTACCCCATGACCGCCAATAACTCCCGAGCATGGTGTGGATCTGAGGAGTAATTGTTTCTCACATGGTCAATTGCAAGTGGCTTGCTGAAGAGTCATTTGACAGCCTGATTAGTCTCCAACCAGAAAAAAACCCTACAAATTTTGTTTACTTGCAAAATTAATAAGAAGTCTTACTAACTTATTTCTTCCTTGTTCACGAAGCTCTACCTACCCCATAAGGGACTACAGAGGTGAGATTTTATATGTATACTACCTCATCAATGACTTGAAACCCGGGGCTTAGATTAAGGCATAACGTAACATATTTCTATGTGGACGAGGTGACGCGTATCAGTTAATGTTAATGATAACTTAAAAAGTAAAGTAAGTCTCTAATCTGCTCTCTTTCAATGTTAGTTGGAAAATTTGAGTTTATTGTACTTTGCAGTTCCCAGTAGGAAAGAGAACTAGTTCTAAGACTAGTAGAAGAACTAGTTTCTAAGGAGGGAATTGTAGTTTTTAGTTGGATACCTTTTATTCGAAAACAATCCACTATCTTCGTACATCGTGGTCCTACAATTGAGTCAACTGACAGACTCTGCATTACTTCGTAATACTTCGAGAACTAATATATTTTGAAGTATTCGGAAAACTAATTCATTTTAAACTAACCGGAGAACTAGTTCATTTTCAACTTCTTGGAGAACTAATTTACTTTGAACTACTTCGAGAAGTGATTCACTTTGAACTGTTTGGAGAACTAGTTCATTTTGAAGTACTCCTCGGAGAACTAATTCATTTTGAACTTCTCGGAGAACTAATTCACTTTGAACTTCTTGGAGAACTAATCGATTTTGCAGTACTCGGAGAAGTAATTAATTTTGAGCTTCTTGGACAACTAATTCACTTTAAAGTACTCGGAGAACTAATTCATTTTATACTTCTTGAAGAACTAACTTACGTTGAACTATTTGGAGACCTAATGCGTTTTGAACTTCTCGGAGAACTAATTCATTTTAAACTTCTCGGAGAACTAATTCACTTTGAACTTCTTAGAGAACTAATCCATTTAGAAGTACTCGGAGAACTAATTCATTTAGGACTTCTCGGAGAACTAATTCATTTTGAACTTCTTGAAGTACTAATTGACTTTGAACTACTTAGAGAACTAATTCTTTTTGAACTATCAAAACTACTAACTGAAAACCAAATTCTTTGGAAAAAACCACTGATATTGTGATTTGAACCAGCTCCTCTCAGGAATAATTTGGCACTAGCGCTGGAAAAAGTCAATTTCCCACTAACATTAAGGTTGGGATTGGTCTGAGATTGTCCACGACTATAGAGATGGGATCCATGCATGCATTAAGCTAGTGGACAAATCATTTTTAATCTGGGGCCTGAACATTTTATCAGAAAGAGAAAATTCAGTTGTGATCTAAATATTTTTGTTGGACCATTCATTTTTAGTTGTTTCGCCAATGCTTCCAAGGATGCTACAAATTAGGTTGTATGCAGCTAAGACTTAGAGATGACGCTTTCATGCCCAAAACGCCTTCTGAAGGTAAGGCAGTTGCTGGATATCACAAACCCGATACATAAACAGCTATCTGTATGAAAAGACCCAACATAGCAAAGAAATCTTTGATATCAACATCCACATTGTTACTGTTGTTTCTTAGCTGCTAGGAGCCACCATGGCAGACTTCTACAAATGAGCCTTCTAACCGCTACACATATTAATTGTAAGATACCAGCGAGACATTGAGTAAAAAGATAATCGGGACGAGAAAGGTATTAAATTAAGCTAGGAACACAAGAAATTGTAGAAACTACAAGAAAAATCTCGCTCACTGTCATAAAGATTAAGGACTCCTTCCATAAGATTCTGGAGGACCTATCCTTACAGTCCTTACTTATAAACCGTGAAACCTATCCCAGTTCATCCACTGATGATAGATCGTGATGAATGTGTCTAAAAATCTGGGAGATATAGTTCTATGGTTTGCGTAATTTCGACTTAAAGTTGTGCGCAGCCTCCACAGACTCTACCTCACAGTGTGGCATTTATCCAAAAGCCTACCGATTATGTTTTGGCTCATCCTTGTAGTTGTAGTCACACGTTTCTTAGAAATGATCTTGGTGATCTTGGCGACTTTCGTAAAAGTGATCGTGGCTTGAAGTAAGTCAAGGCTTAATCTCTACGATCACTTGATACTATATTGTGATAAGCACGTCCACAGTCTTAAGGATATTGTTTTGTGGTTTGCGCAACTTCGATCTTAAAATGCGTGCAGTCCCCATATACTGCTCCCTTTGTAATAGTTACCAAAAAGTTTCCGATTGTTTTGGCCCATATTTGTGAGGGCCGTCTCAAGTTATTTAGAAACGATCTTGCTGATCTCGAGACTTGCTTAAAAGTGATAGTAGCCGAAAGTCAGCTAGGGCTTAAACGTAGATCGTGATGAGTTTGTCCAGTTGTGAGAATATAATATTATGGGTTTCTTAGCTTCGATCTTGAGTCAGTATTTCCGAACTTTTGCAAGATCCTATAGTTCAAAAATAAGGCTTAATGGCATCTGTTTCAACTTACACTCGTTAGCAGATCATATTTTCTAATTTCCGTCCAATTTTCTGTTCTGTCCAGCTTAGCACCAGAAAAATTCCTATCAGCCGAACGACATAACGGGCTGATAGTACAAAGGGGGATTCCAATGATATTTCATAACAGATAACACGATTTTAAATACCCCCTTTTGAAAAAAAATTAAGTCCGCATTTGCGTAAAATGTTTGACAAAGTATATTGACACTGTTTTACTGTGAGATTTTTTAAAAAGCTTCATGAATGATAAACAGATAGATGGGTCAACAATCTTCCAAAAAAAAAAAAAAAAACAACAACACCGATAATCTCCCAGCTCATATCATCTTAAAGTGCTGCAGTAATTTAACACAAATTACTTAATTGTTAAAACTTACATTTCAGTCAATGTCAAAGTCAATCCAAATGAATTCCCGCTGATGGGCATACACCACCATTAATGCCCATGTAATGACCCCGAAAAAAGTTCAATGAGTTCATTTCTAATTGACGATAAGAAACCTAAAAAAAAATGATATTCCTACGCCAATTAGTCACAAAATCAATTTAGATAACGACCGACAATTTCTTGGAGGGAAATACACAACAAGAAAAAAAAATAAATGAAAATATTAATAAACTTTTCTCGCCAAATAAAATAAAAGGACGAGAATCGTTTCCTTTTTTGTTGTTGTTGTTTTTTTGTTGAACAATGTGAAATTGCATGAACGACACATATCCTGGCGACATACCATAGGGTAGGGGGCTCGGGGGTAGTATAGGGATGGGTATTAATATTCATTTTAAACATTGCTCGGAAGGCAGACATGAAAGGACTTTTGTACGATAAGAATGGGCCACCATAGCATATCGCATGTGTATAAGATTTTATGTTATGGAAAATATTTTAAAAATGTCATACATGAAGAGCATTTGAAATTGTTCTGAGGATTACAACACTCCGGGATCATGAAGAAGATGATGATGGAGAAAATTTCTCTCTGTGTGGCCATAATTCTTCTGAGGAATATTCAAAAGCCCTCAAGTAATTCTTTTTCTTCTTCGTGCTGAGAGAAAGAGAGAAAAGTCTTTTTATCTTTATCACAATGGTGAATGTAATGTTGCGGTATTAAATGTGATATACATACAAGTATAGAGAGCATTTAGAGAGCGCTATAAGGAAACTGTTTCCTTCTTTTTTTATTGTTTTGTCTTGAAACAATGGTTTTGTTCCTTCATAAATTGTTGGAAATTGTCGAAAAAAGTGTGGTGGAAAAAATAAGACAGTAGAACTATAAATATGAAAGTGGATAATCTTTATCCGTAATTTTGTCATATATGTACATCAATCTAGATTATCCCGAATAAAATGTAGTATACCTATCATCCTCTTCCCGGTACATAAAAAGGGAGATATCACAGTATGCACTAATAATCGCGGTATAACGTTGTTGAGTGCCGCGTATAAAATATTTTCCGCTATCCTGCAAAACAGGATGGCCCCATAACCCAGAAACATCATAGACCACAATACCAGTCCCAAGTAACAAAATTCATCTCATAAGACTCTACTAGTGTCTTATGAGAGAATATTCGACTTTTTAAAGAGAGTATCACTCTCATAACTTACTCTTATAGAACACTACAAGTGCTTTATGAGTGCGTTGTCAGAATTAAATGGCACACTTATAAGAGTTATTTTTGTCTTATAAAAATACCTTAGCTCTCTTTGCAAGGGTAACTGTAAGGGTGCTATAAGAGCTATACTCTCCTTAACAGAACTGTTAGAAAGGGAGCAATATATGGAAAGGTGATGTTGTTTAGAATAAAATATTTTTTATGAGAATTATTTGCTCTAGATAACTGTCATAAGAATCTATTCGGAAAATATAACACTTTAAAATTAAATATTTATTATGTATGATTATAGACTTTAGAAATAGATTTTTAACGAAAATATAAGCCACAATTTTATTGCATTTGAAATTTTACTGATAATAATAACCATTCTACCTCGCTAAAAATCAAAGCGCCTTAAAAATAATCAAAATTTAATATATTTTTGGAAATTTTATTTTTTAAGAAAAAAATAAAAACTTTAGTATTGCTCAATAATTTATTTTAAATTGGTTTATCATCTGAAAAAAATAACTTTTTATACTTTGCACATATTCAATTAGGTAAATTAGCTTGATTTGAGGAATTTCGTTTTAGAATAAAATTCTATATTAAGCGAAAATATGGCGGGTCAGTGGTTTAAGTTTTTTTATAAGAACAAAATTCTGGTTATGAGATGGTAATCTTTTTGCACTATCAAAAGTCTTTTTATAAATGTTTTAACATTTTTCGTCTCATAGAAACATTTTTATAAGAAGGGATATACTTGAAGTCTTGTAAGATCTTTCTTATAAGTGTCATAACACTCATAAGGAAATTTTTTGACATTTAAAACCTTTGAGAGTAAAGCTTTTATAAAAAAGACTCAATAAGAATATAGGTTTTCTTGTACTCAATATAAGAGTATAAACATTATCTCATTATGAGAATGAAAGACTTACTAATTCTAGTAGTTTTATTATCTCATAACAATACTACTATGAGACTTAATTTGATTCTTATTCCAAGAGTTATGTTCTTGAGAGTATCGAAGGGTGTTAAGAGAGTCTTATAAGATAATTTCATAATTTGCAAGATTTTTGCTCTGGAGAGTTTGTTAGTTGGGGTGGTACCAGTGATTTTCACCTTGACGCAGGCTATAGAAAAATGTCTAGAGTTTCAAAACTCAATTCAACACCTCTTCATAGACTTTAAAGCCGCCTATGATAGCATAGCCAGAGTAGAACTCTACACAGCTATGAGAGAATTCGGCATCCCCAACCAACTGACAAGACTATGGGACAAGCCAAGCAAAGGTATCCGGAACAGTGTCCAGACCAGTTAACATTTATAAGGTACCGCGACACGGGGACGGTCTGGCCTGCCTCCTTCTCAGCCTGGCGTTGGAGAAAGTGATCCGAGATTCGGGCGTGACATCAAGGGGCACAATCCTCCACAAGTTCACCCAATTACTGGCTTCTGCAGACGACATTGACATCATTGGAAGAACAAATGTACAAGAAGCTTTCACTCAGATTGAGCAAGCGGCAGGAAATCTGGGACTGAGCATTAACGAAAGCAGAACAAAGTACATGGTGGCCTTGTCTACAAGAACACCTAACATTGTTTCTACAATCAAGGTAGAGGAACACGAGCTTGACGTGGTAAAATCATTTACCTATCTTGGGTCAATAGTAGCAGCCGACAATAGCATGGAACCAGAAATACGCGCAAGACTGCTAAAAGCCAAAAAAGCCTACTATAGTCTGTCAAGGCTCTTTGAATCCAAGCATCTAAATATAACGTGATGATGGGTGCTTAGCAAAAACAACAAAAACAGCAAAAACAACAAAAACATCAAAAACAACAAAAAACATCAAAAACAACAAAAACAACAAAAACAGCAAAAACAGCAAAAACAGCAAAAACATCAAAAACAGCAAAACAACAAAAACAACAAAAACAACAAAAACAGCAAAAACAACAAAAACAGCAAAAACAGCAAAAACAACAAAACAAAAAAAACAACAAAAACAGCAAAATAAGCAAAAACAGCAAAAACATCAAAAACAGCAAAAACAGCAAAAACAGCAAAAACATCAAAAACAACAAAAGCAGCAAAAAACAACAAAAACAACATAAACAGCAAAAACAACAAAAACAGCAAAATAAGCAAAAACAGCAAAAACATCAAAAACAACAAAAACAACAAAAACAGCAAAAACAGCAAAAACAGCAAAAACATCAAAAACAGCAAAAACAGCAAAAACAGCAAAAACATCAAAAACAACAAAAGCAGCAAAAACAACAAAAACAACATAAACAGCAAAAACAACAAAAACAGCAAAAACAACATAAACAGCAAAAATAGCAAAAACAGCAAAAACAGCAAAAATAGCAAAACAACAAAAACAACAAAAACTACAAAAACAACAAAAACAGCAAAAACATCAAAAACATCAAAAATAGCAAAAATAGCAAAAACAGCAAAAACAGCAAAAATAGCAAAAACAACAAAAACAGCAAAAATAGCAAAAACAGCAAAAACAGCAAAAACATCAAAAACATCAAAAATAGCAAAAACAGCAAAAATAGCAAAAACAGCAAAACCAACAAAAACAACAAAAACAGCAAAAACAACAAAAACAACAAAAACAGCAAAAACATCAAAAACAACAAAAACAGCAAAAATAGCAAAAACAGCAAAAACATCAAAAACAACAAAAACTGCAAAAATAGCAAAAACAGCAAAAACATCAAAAACAACAAAAACAGCAAAAACAGCAAAAACAGCAAAAACAGCAAAAACATCAAAAACAACAAAAACAACAAAAACAGCAAAAACATCAAAAACAACAAACAGCAAAAACAACAAAAACAGCAAAAATAGCAAAAACAGCAAAAACAACAAAAACAACAAAAACATCAAAAACAGCAAAAATAGCAAAAACAGCAAAAATAGCAAAAACAACAAAAACAGCAAAAACAACAAAAACAACAAACACAGCAAAAACATCAAAAACAACAAAAACAGCAAAAATAGCAAAAACGGCAAAAACATCAAAAACAACAAAAACTGCAAAAATAGCAAAAACAGCAAAAACATCAAAAACAACAAAAACAGCAAAAACAGCAAAAACAGCAAAAATAGCAAAAACATCAAAAACAACAAAAACAGCAAAAACATCAAAAACAACATAAACAGCAAAAACAACAAAAACAGCAAAAATAGCAAAAACAGCAAAAACAACAAAAACAACAAAAACATCAAAAACAGCAAAAATAGCAAAAATAGCAAAAACAACAAAAACAGCAAAAACAACAAAAACAACAAACACAGCAAAAACATCAAAAACAACAAAAACAGCAAAAATAGCAAAAACAGCAAAAACATCAAAAACAACAAAAACTGCAAAAATAGCAAAAACAGCAAAAACATCAAAAACAACAAAAACAGCAAAAACATCAAAAACAGCAAAAACAGCAAAAATAGCAAAAACAGCAAAAACATCAAAAGAAACAAAAACAGCAAAAACAACATAAACAGCAAAAATTGCAAAAACAGCAAAAACATCAAAAACAGCAAAAATAGCAAAAACGTCAAAAACAACAAAAACAGCAAAAACATCAAAAACAACATAAACAGCAAAAACAACAAAAACAGCAAAAATAGCAAAAACAGCAAAAACAACAAAAACAACAAAAACATCAAAAACAGCAAAAATAGCAAAAACAGCAAAAACATCAAAAACAACAAAAACAGCAAAAACAACAAAAACAACAAACACAGCAAAAACATCAAAAACAACAAAAACTGCAAAAATAGCAAAAACAGCAAAAACATCAAAAACAACAAAAACTGCAAAAATAGCAAAAACAGCAAAAACATCAAAAACAACAAAAACAGCAAAAACAGCAAAAACAGCAAAAATAGCAAAAACAGCAAAAACATCAAAAACAACAAAAACAACAAAAACAGCAAAAACAACAAAAACAACAAAAACATCAAAAACCACCAAAACAACAAAAACAGCAAAAACATCAAAACCAGCAAAAATAGCAAAAACAGCAAAAACATCAAAAGAAACAAAAACAGCAAAAACAACATAAACAGCAAAAATCGCAAAAACAGCAAAAACATCAAAAACAGCAAAAATAGCAAAAACATCAAAAACAACAAAAACAGCAAAAACAGCAAAAATAGCAAAAACAGCAAAAACATCAAAAACAACAAAAACAACAAAAACAGCAAAAACAACAAAAACAACAAAAACATCAAAAACCACCAAAACAACAAAAACAGCAAAAATAGCAAAAACATCAAAAACATCAAAAACAACAAAAACAGTAAACAACAAAAACAACATAAACAGCAAAAACAGCAAAAACAGCAAAAACATCAAAAACAACAAAAACAGTAAACAACAAAAACAACATAAACAGCAAAAACAACAAAAACAGCAAAAACATCATTCCACAGGGAATCGATTCCAGGGAATCGATTCCAGGGTATCGATTCCAGGGTATCGATTCCACAGGGAATCGATTCCAGGGAATCGATTCCACAGGGAATCGATTCCAGGGAATCTATTCCAGAGAATCGATTCCAGGGAATCGATTCCAGGGAATCGATTCCACAGGGAATCGATTCCAGGGAATCGATTCCAGGGAATCGATTCCAGGGAATCGATTCCAGGGTATCGATTCCAGGGAATCGATTCCACAGGGAATCGATTCCAGAGAATCGATTCCAGGGAATCGATTCCAGAGAATCGATTCCAGGGAATCGATTCCACAGGGAATCGATTCCAGGGAATCGATTCCAGGTTATCGATTCCAGGGAATCGATTCCACAGGGAATCGATTCCAGGGTATCGATTCCAGGGAATCGATTCCACAGGGAATCGATTCCAGAGAATCGATTCCAGGGAATCGATTCCAGGGAATCGATTCCAGAGAATCGATTCCACAGGGAATCGATTCCAGGGAATCGATTCCAGGGTATCGATTCCAGGGTATCGATTCCACAGGGAATCGATTCCAGAGAATCGATTCCAGGGAATCGATTCCAGAGAATCGATTCCAGGGAATCGATTCCACAGGGAATCGATTCCAGGGAATCGATTCCAGGGTATCGATTCCAGGGAATCGATTCCACAGGGAATCGATTCCAGGGAATCGATTCCAGGGAATCGATTCCAGGGAATCGATTCCAGGGAATCGATTCCAGGGAATCGATTCCAGGGAATCGATTCCAGAGAATCGATTCCAGGGAATCGATTCCAGGGAATCGATTCCACAGGGAATCGATTCCAGAGAATCGATTCCAGGGAATCGATTCCAGAGAATCGATTCCAGGGAATCGATTCCAGAGAATCGATTCCAGGGAATCGATTCCACAGGGAATCGATGCCAGGGAATCGATTCCAGGGAATCGATTCCAGGGAATCGATTCCAGGGAATCGATTCCAGAGAATCGATTCCAGGGAATCGATTCCACAGGGAATCGATTCCAGGGAATCTATTCCAGAGAATCGATTCCAGAGAATCGATTCCACAGGGAATCGATTCCAGGGAATCGATTCCAGGGAATCGATTCCAGGGAATCGATTCCAGGGTATCGATTCCAGGGAATCGATTCCACAGGGAATCGATTCCAGAGAATCGATTCCAGGGAATCGATTCCAGAGAATCGATTCCAGGGAATCGATTCCACAGGGAATCGATTCCAGGGAATCGATTCCAGGGTATCGATTCCAGGGAATCGATTCCACAGGGAATCGATTCCAGGGTATCGATTCCAGGGAATCGATTCCACAGGGAATCGATTCCAGAGAATCGATTCCACAGGGAATCGATTCCAGGGAATCGATTCCAGGGTATCGATTCCAGGGTATCGATTCCACAGGGAATCGATTCCAGGGAATCGATTCCACAGGGAATCGATTCCAGGGAATCGATTCCAGGGAATCGGTTCCAGAGAATCGATTCCAGGGAATCGATTCCACAGGGAATCGATTCCAGGGAATCGATTCCACAGGGAATCGATTCCAGGGAATCGATTCCACAGGGAATCGATTCCAGGGAATCGATTCCACAGGGAATCGATTCCAGGGAATCGATTCCAGGGTATCGATTCCAGGGAATCGATTCCACAGGGAATCGATTCCAGAGAATCGATTCCAGGGAATCGATTCCAGAGAATCGATTCCAGGGAATCGATTCCACAGGGAATCGATTCCAGGGAATCGATTCCAGGGTATCGATTCCAGGGAATCGATTCCACAGGGAATCGATTCCAGGGAATCGATTCCAGGGAATCGATTCCAGGGAATCGATTCCAGGGAATCGATTCCAGGGAATCGATTCCAGAGAATCGATTCCAGGGAATCGATTCCAGGGAATCGATTCCAGGGAATCGATTCCAGGGTATCGATTCCAGGGAATCGATTCCACAGGGAATCGATTCCAGGGTATCGATTCCAGGGAATCGATTCCACAGGGAATCGATTCCAGAGAATCGATTCCAGGGAATCGATTCCACAGGGAATCGATTCCAGGGAATCGATTCCAGAGAATCGATTCCACAGGGAATCGATTCCAGGGAATCGATTCCAGGGAATCGATTCCAGGGTATCGATTCCACAGGGAATCGATTCCAGGGAATCGATTCCAGGGAATCGATTCCAGAGAATCGATTCCAGGGAATCGATTCCAGGGAATCGATTCCAGGGTATCGATTGAATCGATTCTCTGGAATCGATACCCTGGAATCGATTCCCTGGAATCGATTCCCTGTGGAATCGATACCCTGGAATCGATTCCCTGGAATCGATTCCCTGGAATCGATTCCCTGTGGAATCGATTCCCTGGAATCGATTCCCTGGAATCGATTCTCTGGAATCGATTCCCTGGAATCGATTCCCTGTGGAATCGATTCCCTGGAATCGATTCTCTGGAATCGATTCCCTGGAATCGATTCCCTGGAATCGATACCCTGGAATCGATTCCCTGTGGAATCGATTCCCTGTGGAATCGATTCCCTGGAATCGATAACCTGGAATCGATTCCCTGGAATCGATTCCCTGTGGAATCGATTCCCTGGAATCGATTCTCTGGAATCGATTCCCTGTGGAATCGATTCCCTGGAATCGATACCCTGGAATCGATTCCCTGGAATCGATTCCCTGGAATCGATTCCCTGTGGAATCGATTCCCTGGAATCGATTCCCTGGAATCGATTCTCTGGAATAGATTCCCTGGAATCGATTCCCTGTGGAATCGATTCCCTGGAATCGATTCTCTGGAATCGATTCCCTGGAATCGATTCCCTGGAATCGATTCCCTGTGGAATCGATTCCAGGGTATCGATTCCACAGGGAATCGATTCCAGCGAATCGATTCCACAGGGAATCGATTCCAGGGAATCGATTCCAGGGAATCGATTCCAGAGAATCGATTCCAGGGAATCGATTCCACAGGGAATCGATTCCAGGGAATCTATTCCAGAGAATCGATTCCAGGGAATCGATTCCAGGGAATCGAATCCACAGGGAATCGATTCCAGGGAATCGATTCCAGGGAATCGATTCCAGGGAATCGATTCCAGGGTATCGATTCCAGGGAATCGATTCCACAGGGAATCGATTCCAGAGAATCGATTCCAGGGAATCGATTCCAGAGAATCGATTCCAGGGAATCGATTCCACAGGGAATCGATTCCAGGGAATCGATTCCAGGTTATCGATTCCAGGGAATCGATTCCACAGGGAATCGATTCCAGGGTATCGATTCCAGGGAATCGATTCCACAGGGAATCGATTCCAGAGAATCGATTCCAGGGAATCGATTCCAGGGAATCGATTCCAGAGAATCGATTCCACAGGGAATCGATTCCAGGGAATCGATTCCAGGGTATCGATTCCAGGGTATCGATTCCACAGGGAATCGATTCCAGAGAATCGATTCCAGGGAATCGATTCCAGAGAATCGATTCCAGGGAATCGATTCCACAGGGAATCGATTCCAGGGAATCGATTCCAGGGTATCGATTCCAGGGAATCGATTCCACAGGGAATCGATTCCAGGGAATCGATTCCAGGGAATCGATTCCAGGGAATCGATTCCAGGGAATCGATTCCAGAGAATCGATTCCAGGGAATCGATTCCAGGGAATCGATTCCACAGGGAATCGATTCCAGAGAATCGATTCCAGGGAATCGATTCCAGAGAATCGATTCCAGGGAATCGATTCCAGAGAATCGATTCCAGGGAATCGATTCCACAGGGAATCGATGCCAGGGAATCGATTCCAGGGAATCGATTCCAGGGAATCGATTCCAGGGAATCGATTCCAGAGAATCGATTCCAGGGAATCTATTCCAGAGAATCGATTCCAGAGAATCGATTCCACAGGGAATCGATTCCAGGGAATCGATTCCAGGGAATCGATTCCAGGGAATCGATTCCAGGGTATCGATTCCAGGGAATCGATTCCACAGGGAATCGATTCCAGAGAATCGATTCCAGGGAATCGATTCCAGAGAATCGATTCCAGGGAATCGATTCCACAGGGAATCGATTCCAGGGAATCGATTCCAGGGTATCGATTCCAGGGAATCGATTCCACAGGGAATCGATTCCAGGGTATCAATTCCAGGGAATCGATTCCACAGGGAATCGATTCCAGAGAATCGATTCCACAGGGAATCGATTCCAGGGAATCGATTCCAGGGAATCGGTTCCAGAGAATCGATTCCAGGGAATCGATTCCACAGGGAATCGATTCCAGGGAATCGATTCCACAGGGAATCGATTCCAGGGAATCGATTCCACAGGGAATCGATTCCAGGGAATCGATTCCACAGGGAATCGATTCCAGGGAATCGATTCCAGGGTATCGATTCCAGGGAATCGATTCCACAGGGAATCGATTCCATAGAATCGATTCCAGGGAATCGATTCCAGAGAATCGATTCCAGGGAATCGATTCCAGAGAATCGATTCCAGGGAATCGATTCCACAGGGAATCGATTCCAGGGAATCGATTCCAGGGTATCGATTCCAGGGAATCGATTCCACAGGGAATCGATTCCAGGGAATCGATTCCAGGGAATCGATTCCAGGGAATCGATTCCAGGGAATCGATTCCAGGGAATCGATTCCAGAGAATCGATTCCAGGGAATCGATTCCAGGGAATCGATTCCAGGGTATCGATTCCAGGGAATCGATTCCACAGGGAATCGATTCCAGGGTATCGATTCCAGGGAATCGATTCCACAGGGAATCGATTCCAGAGAATCGATTCCAGGGAATCGATTCCAGGGAATCGATTCCAGGGTATCGATTCCACAGGGAATCGATTCCAGGGAATCGATTCCAGGGAATCGATTCCAGAGAATCGATTCCAGGGAATCGATTCCAGGGAATCGATTCCAGGGTATCGATTGAATCGATTCTCTGGAATCGATACCCTGGAATCGATTCCCTGGAATCGATTCCCTGTGGAATCGATTCCCTGGAATCGATTCTCTGGAATCGATTCCCTGGAATCGATTCCCTGGAATCGATTCCCTGTGGAATCGATTCCCTGGAATCGATACCCTGGAATCGATTCCCTGTGGAATCGATTCTCTGGAATCGATTCCCTGGAATCGATTCCCTGGAATCGATTCTCGGGAATCGATTCCCTGGAATCGATTCCCTGTGGAATCGATTCCCTGGAATCGATTCCCTGGAATCGATTCTCTGGAATCGATTCCCTGGAATCGATTCCCTGTGGAATCGATTCCCTGGAATCGATTCCCTGTGGAATCGATTCCCTGGAATCGATTCCCTGGAATCGATTCTCTGGAATCGATTCCCTGGAATCGATTCCCTGGAATCGATACCCTGGAATCGATACCCTGGAATCGATTCCCTGTGGAATCGATTCCCTGTGGAATCGATTCTCTGGAATCGATTCCCTGGAATCGATTCCCTGTGGAATCGATTCTCTGGAATCGATTCCCTGGAATCGATTCCCTGGAATCGATTCCCTGGAATCGATTCCCTGGAATCGATTCTCTGGAATCGATTCCCTGGAACCGATTCCCTGGAATCGATTCTCTGGAATCGATTCCCTGTGGAATCGATTCCCTGGAATCGATACCCTGGAATCGATACCCTGGAATCGATTCCCTGTGGAATCGATTCTCTGGAATCGATTCCCTGGAATCGATTCCCTGGAATCGATTCTCTGGAATCGATTCCCTGGAATCGATTCCCTGGAATCGATTCCCTGTGGAATCGATTCCCTGGAATCGATTCCCTGGAATCGATTCTCTGGAATCGATTCCCTGGAATCGATTCCCTGTGGAATCGATTCCCTGGAATCGATTCCCTGTGGAATCGATTCCCTGGAATCGATTCTCTGGAATCGATTCCCTGTGGAATCGATTCCCTGGAATCGATACCCTGGAATCGATTCCCTGGAATCGATTCCCTGGAATCGATTCCCTGGAATCGATACCCTGGAATCGATTCTCTGGAATCGATTCCCTGGAATCGATTCCCTGGAATCGATACCCTGGAATCGATTCCCTGGAATCGATTCCCTGTGGAATCGAGTCCCTGGAATCGATTCTCTAGAATCGATTCCCTGGAATCGATTCCCTGGAATCGATTCTCTGGAATCGATTCCCTGTGGAATCGATTCCCTGGAATCGATACCCTGGAATCGATTCCCTGTGGAATCGATTCTCTGGAATCGATTCCCTGGAATCGATTCCCTGGAATCGATTCCCTGTGGAATCGATTCCCTGGAATCGATACCCTGGAATCGATTCCCTGGAATCGATTCTCTGGAATCGATTCCCTGTGGAATCGATTCCCTCTAATCGATACCCTGGAATCGATTCCCTGTGGAATCGATTCCCTGGAATCAATTCCCAGGAATCGATTCCCTGTGGAATCGATTCCCAGGAATCGATTCCCTGTGGAATCGATTCCCTGGAATCGATTCCCTGGAATCGATTTTCTGGAATCGATTCCCTGAAATCGATTCCCTGGAATCGATTCTCTGGAATCGATTCCCTGGAATCGATTCCCTGTGGAATCGATTCCCTGGAATCGATTCCCTGTGGAATCGATTCCCTGGAATCGATTCTCTGGAATCGATTCCCTGGAATCGATTCCCTGGAATCGATTCTCTGGAATCGATTCCCTGTGGAATCGATTCCCTGGAATCGATACCCTGGAATCGATTCCCTGGAATCGATTCCCTGTGGAATCGATTCCCTGGAATCGATTCCCTGTGGAATCGGTTCCCTGGAATCGATTCCCTGTGGAAGATGTTTTTGATGTTTTTGTTGTTTTTGCTGTTTATGTTGTTTTTGTTGTTTAGTGGTTTGTTGTTTTTGATGTTTTTGCTGTTTTTGATGTTTTTGCTGTTTTTGCTATTTTTGCTATTTTTGCTGTTTTTGTTGTTTTTGCTGTTTTTGTTGTTTTTGATGTTTTTGCTGTTTTTGCTATTTTTGCTGTTTTTGATGTTTTTGCTGTTTTTGTTGTTTTTGCTGTTTTTGCTATTTTTGCTATTTATGTTGTTATGATGTTTTTGATGTTTTTGTTGTTTTTGTTGTTTTTGATGTTTTTGCTGTTTTTGCTGATTTTGCTGTTTTTGCTGTTTTTGTTGTTTTTGATGTTTTTGTTGTTTTTGCTGTTTTTGTTGTTTTTGTTGTTTTTGATGTTTTTGCTGTTTTTGCTTTTTTTGATGTTTTTGCTGTTTTTGCTTTTTTTGATGTTTTTGCTGTTTTTGCTGATTTTGCTGTTTTTGCTTTTTTTGTTGTTTTTGATGTTTTTGTTGCTTTTGCTGTTTTTGTTGTTTTTGATGTTTTTGCTGTTTTTGCTTTTTTTGCTTTTTTTGCTGTTTTTGCTGTTTTTGTTGTTTTTGTTGTTTTTGCTGTTTTTGTTGTTTTTGTTGTTTTTGTTGTTTTTGATGTTTTTGCTGTTTTTGCTGTTTTTGCTATTTTTGCTGTTTTTGTTGTTTTTGCTGTTTATGTTGTTTTTGCTGTTTTTGCTATTTTTGCTATTTTTGCTGTTTTTGCTATTTTTGCTATTTTTGCTGTTTTTGATGTTTTTGCTGTTTTTGCAATTTTTGCTGTTTATGTTGTTTTTTGCTGTTTTTGTTGTTTTTGATGTTTTTGCTGTTTTTGTCGTTTTTGCTGTTTTTGATGTTTTTGCTGTTTTTGTTGTTTTTGCTGTTTTTGGTGTTTTTGTATTTTTTGTTGTTTTTGTTTTTGTTTTTGTTTTTGTTTTTGTTTTTGTTTTTGTTTTTGTTTTTGTTTTTGTTTTTGTTTTTGTTTTTGTTTTTGTTTTTGTTTTTGTTTTTGTTTTTGTTTTTGTTTTTGTTTTTGTTTTTGTTTTTGTTTTTGTTTTTGTTTTTGTTTTTGTTTTTGTTTTTGTTTTTGTTTTTGTTTTTGTTTTTGTTTTTGTTTTTGTTTTTGTTTTTGTTTTTGTTTTTGTTTTTGTTTTTGTTTTTGTTTTTGTTTTTGTTTTTGTTTTTGTTTTTGTTTTTGTTTTTGTTTTTGTTTTTGTTTTTGTTTTTGTTTTTGTTTTTGTTTTTGTTTTTGTTTTTGTTTTTGTTTTTGTTTTTGTTTTTGTTTTTGTTTTTGTTTTTGTTTTTGTTTTTGTTTTTGTTTTTGTTTTTGTTTTTGTTTTTGTTTTTGTTTTTGTTTTTGTTTTTGTTTTTGTTTTTGTTTTTGTTTTTGTTTTTGTTTTTGTTTTTGTTTGTTTTTGCTTTTGTTTTTGTTTTTGTTTTTGTTTTTTTTTGTTTTTGTTTTTGTTTTTGACATGAATATGTTTTATCCCTTTGGTCTATTCATGTCTACTGTGCCATCGAGAAGCCATGGCACTTTTTTTATTCATTATTTGCATTATTGGATACATCAGTAATTACTGTGGTTGATTGTAAAACCGATACAATAGGCTTATGGTATGGGAAATAAAACACATATATTTTCGAATTAAAATTAGACAGATATCTAGAAAAAACTGCATCGATTGTTGTTCCATGTCTTGTAGTTTGCTTATTACGGTTATTATTCATTTGTAGTTCTACTTTATCTCGTAGAAAGTTTACCAAAGAGTTGTCCATCTTCGGACGCGAAATTAATATTGAAATTTCCTGCTAAAATTAGTGGCAACGTATAATAGTTTTCTCCTAATTCTTCAGACCGTAAAACATAAGTCTTTTGTAAATAAACTTTATGATATTATTAACTGTGTTATTGGGCGAAATGTAAACAACTACCATTATGATGTATGTTCCATCGTCCAAAACACAATGAGCAGCACATATATCACCAATATATGATAGACCAATATCGACTTCACGAATATGTCGTAATAGAATGTCCATGTTCGAAGTTACTATATTCGAGGTATCATTTGATTTCTGATAAATTGCCACTCCTGCTGATCTAACATTTTTACGCTTAAATTTCGTAATGCAATCAAAATTCGGGATGTCAATATTTTCATCGTCATTTGACCAGGTTTCTGATAAAAACAGAATATTGCTTGAATTAATTGCGGGATCGCTCAAGTCCGACACGTGTTCTCTGAGACTTTGGCAAAGTAACCATGGACCAGAATCGTTCGTAGTTCGTTATTACATCCATATATGTACATCTTTCAAATTAATGTTAATTAATATTGAAGGCTCGAAATGGCTCATTTCAATCCCCATATACTCCTTAATCTTAATTAAAGTATTTATTTTAGTTATTTTGCCCTTTTATACTCCACCCTCTCTATTTTCAAACTCCTTTTTGCAAACAAAAAAAAAGTCATTTCTCACTATTCAAAATTTGAAGTTCTTTTACATATTTTTGAAATTTTTCATGACTATATTATACTACCCGTCCAGAATGTTAAAGCATTCCGCTAATGTCCCAAAAGGATTCCCCCCAGGGATATTCCGAACACGTACAAGATCTTCATTAACACGCCATGCAACGGATTTATATTATATATATTTTGGGGAGCAGGAAAATTCAACTGACAAGTTGAAACCAGTTCCAATTCCTCCTTATCCGGAGAGCAGCCCGAAGGGAATCGATGCGTCCTGACAGGACATCACTGTCTAGGCTTATATTTATTTCTATGAAGGGGAGAGAAATATATTTCTCTTATATATAGATATATGTATGTATATGTTGTCATTTCATTGCATTGTTCTGAATTTTTGAAAAGGGGAATTTGATTTAAAGAAATATACAAAAATTTTATTTTTGGGTATTCTTTGAGATGATGGAAATTTCGACATATTTTGTGGACTTTATTTTACGAGAAGTAGGTACTCGAGAAATAAGCTCTTATTTGCATAGAAGTTCGTCGCCTCTGGTCCGAACCAGTAGACAATGCGTCTTCTCGTCCTCTTCAAACTGTCGCCCTTCAAATAACTGTTTCAAGTGCGAAAATAGTCGGTAGGGGAAAGGTTGGGACTATAGCGTGCATTATCAGAAAGTTCTCAACAACAAATTTTAAACTTCCTCCTTAGTTTGGACAACGGTATGAGGACGCATGTTGTGTCATGAAAAAAAAAACATTTCAGATAACAATTTCTCACACCATCAATTTTGGATTGCACTCCTCAGCTTGGTGAGATCTTCGCAGAAAATTTCAATAATTCAGAGATAAACCTTTTTATTACTGTCAGCGGTTCTGTCATTGATTGCAATGTCAGACAGCAAGCTCTATTCGAAAATATTTGGCAGTGAAAGAACTGCTAGCGCCAACATATGGTTTTATTCCATCTGTTCCCACTTGCTACGATAGACGATAGACTGCTGTTAACAGTGATCAAACAGGGTACGGCTTCATTGCATATTACGCTTGCAAGCGATTGCAGAAATAGGGCTGGGAATTTCAGGTAAGACAGAAAAATATGGTATGGCTGGGAGTTTCAGGTAAGAGCAGAAAAAAGGTATCGTTCGACACCGATCCGATCGATCTATCGACCGATCGACACAATATAGAAGCAGTGGACGGTTATGTATATCTAGGCACGATTATAACAAAAGGTAATGATACATCGGCCGAAATCAGAAGACGAATAGCACGGGCCAATAATTGATACTTTGGTCTACGCAACCTCCTGACGTCCAGAAATATATCAAGGGAGACAAAATTGACACTGATAAGGCCTGTCTTACTATATAGTTTGGAAGTGTGGACATTGAAAAACGCAGACGAAGCATTGGTAGGAAGATTTGAAAAGGAAATCCTTCGTTCGATCTACTAAGGAATACAAGTTGATGGGGTTTTGGAGGAGAATATACAACTCAGAGATGTGTGAAGACGGTAAGATTCCAAACATCGTCAAAGTGATCAAAATAAACAGACAACGATGGATGAGTCATGACAAGGATAGTGCTGGGAAAGTATGCCAGGAAACGGAGACCAGGTCATCCTAAAAAAGATATATAGACGATAACGAGGATGACTTTAAACAGTTAAGTATAAAAAACTGGAAAAGTCGGACCGGGGATCGCCAGTCATGTAGGTGAACGCTGGAGGAAGCCATGACCAAACAATAGGCTATGCAGCTCCTGATGATGACGAATAACCTCTGTAATTTCGACTATTTCCAGGACCCAACCAAATTTTAGACGACAACCAGTACATCTTTTCTAATAGAATATCTCTACTAAATTATTCATCCTTTTGGTAAATCTGGGTTGATTGCTATGAGTAATCTAAATAGCCTAATTGAGAGCTTCAGGGAATTGGATGGTGTCGAATCTATATCTGCCGGGGTTCCACAGGGGTCAAATCTAGAACCTGCTTTATTTCTAATTTTTATGTCCTCCTTTTAATCCTCTTCAATTCATTTGCAAGTATCGATCTTGACTGAACTCTCCAGTACTGTTGCATCTTCAATAATTGCAAGTTAAGTCAAGTCACGCACCTCTTAAAGCTAGATCGTGTCCTCTGTAGCAGTAACAGCGGTAGTTTTTTTTAACGAAATAATGAAAGCAGCAACAAGGCAACAATGTAACCAAAAGAGCTAGAAATGTTAATGCAGTGTAAGAAGAAGGAAAAACACTTCGAGTCGGAAAATACAGATTTCAAGTTTCAAAATTGTCGAGGAAGCCCTGCAAACCCTGATGGAACAAGAATCCATTGTAACAATTGACGAACTAGCATGGATAATTGGGTTTGGTCATTCAAATGTTTATCGACATATTTATGCCAAACTTGGTAAGTGGGTTTCTTAACAACGTGTAGAGTCTAATCGCAAACAAAGGATGAATGTGTGCTCTTTCTTGCTGTCACATCTAAGGAATGAACGGTTTTTTTTAGCAAACTATTACTGGAAATGAAAATTGGATCTAAAAATGTTAATGCAGAAGATAGTGGGTAGACCAAAGAACATATCTCAGAACTCCAGACTAAAACAGGTCGTCAACAACTTAGGGTCGCTCCACACTATCCTACCGTTCTCGGTCCAGTTTCATGCCACTCTCGGGGCAGTCAAATATTTTTACTGGAGAAGCAATCGTGATACTTTCGCTCACGTTCAATCTCCGTGCCAGGGTGTGAATATGCCGATTACTTTACCTGCAAAAATATTTGACTGGGCCCAAGGTGGCAGGAGACTGGACCGAGAGCAACATGATAGTGTGGATCGGGCCGTAAGATGGGGCTATGTAAGGCAGGTAATTCCACCCATCGCCGGCCGACCATAAGCTCATGCATTTGGAAAAAACGGAGCATCCTGAGAAAAACTAAAATATGGCCTTACAACGGGCTAATATCAAACGTAATTGAAACAGCCGCTGTTCGCCCGCTGTAACCCAATTTTTTATTTTTACTCGGGATTGAACTGATTCTTGATTGGCGTCGCAAACATATGTAGTTTTGAGTACAACTCTTTCAAAACCCAGCTTTGTCTTATCTCTATAGAAGACCTACAATGGTACGATCATATATTCCAAATTGCTTCACAAGGATATCTGAGATTGGGATTTTATAATTATGCAAATTCCTCCGCCATCCAGCAATCCGAGCTCTAATTTACAAGTCCTAAATTCGAACTTCTCTATAATTCAACTCGTTATTTATGCGGGTACAAAGCCACGCATTCATCTCTGCGAAGACAGCAGCGCTATTTTCACTTTTATAGACACAAACTATGAACTTTTCCAATGAAATTAGGAAGATCCACTTTACCATTTCCCCGCAACGCAAGACTAACCCGATCGTATTATTCTCACACACAACCATGTCAAGAGATGAGTTTGTGAATAGAAAAACTCGATTATGGAACAACCTGCTACATTGAGTATTTCCGAGGTCGTGCAAATTCCAAAAATTAAAACGTAAGGATTCATTGCCTTCAAATCCAGCTTCCGCTAGGCTTTTTTCCAGTTATTGTTACCTCTATCTTTATTGCGAATTGAGCTTTGTTGTAGATATTGCACTTGTACGATGTACACTATTACCAGTAGTACAAAGGGTTACTCCCAAGCTTAATTCTGTCAGATTAGAAAAATGGAAAATCAATATGACAATCTTCTTACTCCAGAAGCCCATAACAACTCTGCAGATGGTACGAGCATTTTAAGAATATCCTTCCAGGTCCAGATTTCAACAATACCCCTCAATAAGGAGGGCAGAAGTCGAAGGGCCCTCACTAAGACTTCCCGCAGGACTATCATTTTTCTAAAAACCATAATCGTATTTTTACAAGTTTTCCTGGGTGAATTTTCCTGTTTTTTCTCATAATATCTACATATAAAGAAATGCAATGGTTTTTCCTAAGCACACTTAATGAGAATTTACAACCCTACAAAAATTCATCCACCATATTCCTCTCGAAAATTACAAGCAATAAAAACCCAACAATTTTTTCAGCTACATCACAGTTAATTCGCGCCATTTAACCCATCAATATCAATTTTCCAGCTTAAAGATATCAAAATGGTGGTGTATCTTAAAAATTTAAATAACTCACTTCACTCTTCATTATTAGACTAGGAACCGGCGCGGCGGCGGGCGAAAGAGGGCCACAAAATGGTAGGGGGAATATATAATCATATTTTCATCTTTTGCAGAAACTTCATCCTTACCTAAATATAAGCCCACCGAGCAAATTGCTCCCATTTTACTGTTATTAAGTCGCGTCAGTATCCTGTTTGCTCCTGCCGATGGCGACAAGGATATACACGAGTCCTTCCTTCTAGCCCTCCCCCCCCCCCCGGGTTCTCTAGGTACATCCAAGATAACACCCAGGTCATTTATTTTAAGATATTTGACTTGTAATTCTGCATAAAACTGCCGCTAGGGTGTTGTTATAACATTTGTTCAAGGTGTTTTGAGGGATGCGATGGAAATGGTTACCTAAAGGCTTATTAGAACGTGAAGAGAGTGAACTATGCGCCCAAGGATCATTCGCGGGAATATACTATATAAGAATTCTTTGTGTGGGGGAGGAAGAAGTACAAACATTTGTTACATATTTAAAAAAGTTTTTTTTTCCTTGAAGGCATGCATAACCAACTGGTGAATACTTACATATATAAATATAAGATTTAAACTCCAAGCACGTGGATTACGTGATAAATAAACTTCATATACCGTACGAGATTTACTCAGCAGCAACAACAACAGCAAAAGGAACACAGCGAATTTGTTACCATAACTTTTAAAGGTAAATTTCCATACGTTTTTCCCGCCCGCAATAAAATAAAATTGTCTAACAAACCACCGCCACGAAATATGGCTGCTATGAATTTTGACATTTATGACTGAAAGGGAAGAGCCTGATCTGGATAGAAGAAAAAGGAAACGTGTCCTTACAATTCCCCCCTTATATATCCACTCACCTCTGGCACATCAAAAATGTAACACAAAAATGCCGTGTGTATTTTTTTTTTCGTTTTCATTTTTGTTGGAAAAATGTATTTCTGCTGTTTTATTATTACATACAATTTTTTTTTGTACTCTGGGCTTTCTCTTTTCGGGTAATATAAAATTTTCGGGGGTGTATACGCACGAACTTTCATTGAGTTGATCTCCTGTACCTTGTGACCCTCCGCGCGCGCACCGCCCGCGCGGACGATGGCACGTACCAATGCACATTTTTGCCGTAAAGCAAGGGGGCGTCCTTTTTTTATATTTCGTTCAATCATTTCAATCAATTTAATCCTTTTTGATAACACTTCCTTGGCACGAATATAAAAATCTTAAATTATTGATGGTAATGCAACAGAGTTAACGAAGTGAAAGTATGTGAAAGGATATTTTGTTGAATTATTTATGAGAGGAATTTTATTTTCAGAATCAGTGACGAACAAAAATTGAAGCTTGATTTGGTAAAGGATTTGTAGTTTTACGTTTAAGGACACAGTATACTTACTAGATGATTCGCTATTAGGTATTCTCGTTGGCGAGTGAAGTGACTACGACGCCCAAGGTGGAGTGAAACTCTCGATACGTTCAAAAGCGTCGAGGAAAATGTCACTTCACACGCCACTTTGCGTCAATTATAATACGAAGTTTGTCGATCTTATCGTCAGGAGTCGCTTACATTGACAATGAGACATTGACAATTTTAGGTCGAAGTGGCATCTGTCACGTCACTCGACAACTGAGTTTGAACCCACAAATTTACCACGTTAGCATTCATAACTATGTATGTGGGTATTAAACAGTTGTAGCAGCTCAATAATGGCTCACGCATAAAGAATTAGTGTTTGAAGCAACGACAGCTTTGTGCAACATAGGGTGACACTAATCCCACAAGTTGTAACCCGGGAACAAAGCATGAGAAAGAAGCAGAATCCTTGAGCTTAATGGGAAATTGACCATGAATCACATACAGGAAATGCAATCAAATGCAATTATATGAATGGAGATGACTAATTCCTGAACTCCTTCAGAAATCTGGTCTGGAGTGTCTATTTGGAGTCAGCTTCATTTAGGGACACATTTCAACCTTCCTCTAAATAGCTCTAACTCCACCGTCGTCTGGTCCAGGGTGTGAAAGGAGGAGGGTGGTCGACGTGCCGAATTGGCCGAAGAAACTAGGCATGAAACTGCAGTTTTTAAAGCGGCACCGACAGCAGCGTATCCGTGGCGGGTACGTCCCGCTCGGAATGCTAGCTAACGGATCAAAGAAGAAGAATAAATAGCTCTAAGTTCGCGTAACCAAAGATTAAATCTAGAGAGGTTAGTTACTTTAGAGCAGATTGTCCACAAAATCGAGAAAGCCCTGTTTGTTAAGGGAAACTGCCTTATGTGTGGTCCTTGACATCAAGAGCGCCTTTAAGTGTATCGAAACATCTGAAGCACTGACTCTCACAAACCTAGACCGTGGCATTTCTTCTAACCTGGGCGACTCTACCAATAGTGCAAGGTTATTAAGGGCTGCCTCCACGGTGGAGTTTTGTTACCATTACTCCGGCCACTGGGTTGTTGACGAACCTTTAATCAAACTAAATGAATTAGGTTTCGATGACATCGGCTAATAGATGAACTTGGTACCACTGTCTTTCTTAATTAAAAATCAATTTACCTTCGCCGAAGAACCGATGGCGTTTTCCGTTAGTGAGGTACGTGCACAATAGGCCTAGGGTTTATGCAGGATCTTGTGAGCGAAGCAATATCGCCCATTCCGTCCTTGTTAGGGTGAGGAAGATGAAATAAATCTATCTCAAGGCGCTGGAAGAAAGCGTAGAGGAAAAAAAGCACGGGAAATGTCGGAGGCGGCTACACAAACGGTAAACATGAAAAATGGCCTTACATCCGAATAAAAATTAAAGACAACGGGCGAACACCGGCCGCTTGACGTTTTAAGGGGCATATGGTGGCCGTAGAGTATATCCTATATAGAAATCCTGAAAGTCAGAACGGAAACTAACTTAACGGACCTTGGGGTAGAGGTAACACCTATCTGGCGGACGAGATCGAGAAGAGAGATTGTGGAGCTGAAGTTGGCCGAAAGTAAAGAAAGTGGACCTCCATCAGAAGTTCAAATCCTCGCTAAGAGAAACTGGGCAGGTGTGAGCAAGCACTAACTAGGTGATAATCGAGATACGGACTGGACAAAATCACCTCCAAAGGATAGGTCTGCGAAGCACTGCATTGCCAGCTAGCTCTGCTGCAAGTGCAGAAATATAATATCTTAATCTTCTTCTTTGCTCCGTTAGCTGGCGGTCCAAGCGGGATGTCCCCGCAACGAATTTGCTGCTGTGGGTGCCGCTGGGTCTCGAACTCTATTCACGATTCGTTTCCATTTTTGCTGGTTTTTGGCGACGTCTCGAGCCTCGGTAACTGATAATAGTTGATTCTTTAGGTCACCCTCGCTTTGGCAGGTTTTTTTCAGTGCTGATGGCTGGTTTCTCCAGCCTGCGGGACGGTCTCACCAGAGAATTTTACGTGACAAGTGGTTATCATTCATTCGTCAAACATGTCCAAACCATCGTAGTCGAAATTTTTGCATTTCTTCTTCGATCAGTGTGGTTAAAAACTATACCATCATATGCACTTTAAAAAGCCAAGCGGCCATTGTTTGCCCGTTGCCGTTGCCCGATTATTGTATAATTTGTGCATAATAATATATAGGTACCTTAAAGAAAGTTATAGGCGCATTAAAACATCTTGCACGGGGTGCTACAATAACTGGGTCAATGTAACCTCTAAACCAAACAAACAAAATTATAGACCTGTGCTGTGTTCTAGAGACCTTTAACTGAATTTTCACATGGTTAACTCCTATGGATTTATAGTGTTCTCTGCTGGCTATGCTGTCATAGGTGTCTTAAGATATAATAAAAAGTGTGTCTTCTGATATCGCTTCATGCCATCATACTAGCATCGCTTGGTGCTGTATAGGCCTCCTCCATATGTGATCAGCACAGCAGATATGCCGTATGCCCCCTGGATCTTGCGGTTTTACAGCGTTTCTTACTGCCTCTCAGCTAACTGCAGTCCCAAACTCTTCAATTAGCTCATCCTTTACAACTTCATGTGATCCTCCTATTGTGATCGACGATCATGCTAACCTCTTTGTTGTTTGTTCAACATGGTATGAATTTCGTCTTAACCCCGACTCTTCTACAGAGTTCAAGTGCCTGATCCGGTGTTCGTTCACGAGATGCTATGAAACCAGCATTACTCTCCGGTATGTAGTGTTCTTACATATAGTCGCCAATAGTCGAAAGCCTCAGTACCGTAAAAGCCTAAACTCGCGACTACCATATCCTGTCTTTAGTACAGTCACCAGGGGCCATTGCTTGGAGGTTGTGATCATAATTCCAACAGTCTGAAATAGTTTAGGAAAGTGCCAAATGCTACTACTCCTATTAAGTTTCAAGTTTAGCCGGTGATCTCATAGATCATGGTAGTGATCTTCAATGGGTTATGGATCCGATTTCGAAGTCTTCTTGTACCTTGGACAATAAAGTTTTAGGCTGCTTCATGCTAGTCAACAGTCCCCATACCCTTGTGGTAGGATCGAAGCCTTATCAAGGTGTGTGGCTTCATTGTCACAACAATGCTCCAGACCTGCTAGATTGTGCTTCTTAGTTGCATAAACAATGTAATTTCTGATACCGGTTTCAGTCACATGCAGATCTTATCAGAAAGTTATCAATGTATCGAATTAAAATTGAGAGATTCATTTCGAATATCAAAACATCTGTCACGTTTTTAAATTAAACAGTAATAAAATGATGCAAAACCAAAAATAACCCGAATTTGTCATTAGCATACTGATAACGCCTTAACTGCGGTAGATTTTATTAATAAAGTGTTATCAGCAGACCTTTCGCCAGTTCATATTGTTATTGCAGCCGACCCCGAAGAAATGAAACCCCCGAATATGTTAATAAAACACGGCGGCATCTTCGGCATTGAGATCTGATCTCTATGTAGAATTGCTAAAAGTATCCGGCATATTGGTTCTTATAAATTGAAGCAGCTCAGCGAGGTATGAACTAGTTTTGACTGAAGATACTTGCTATGTGGTTCGGTATTTTTGTTTTGTTGTCAGTTCTTGTAGTGTTTTCAACAGAAGAAAGTGAGTGTGTTATAAAACATATAGTAGTTGTCGATATTTGATTGAAATTCCTTTTTAGAATATTGCATCAATCCAAATAGAAAATGGGGTACTTGCGTTCTGTTACCAGACTGTCCATCTCTATTCGCGACATTCCTGAAGCGTATTTTAAGCGATGGCGAGGGGCGATTTATAACCGATTCTAGATGTGATGCAATTGAGGATGAGCCGTCTGTCTGCTGTACAGAAGACACCAACTATATTCCCAATAGAACACCTCGTCTCCTTGTACCAGATGATATTCCCGAATATCCGCCAGGTGAAGTTCTGCCAGGACCTCTCAATTGTGGAAGACCCTACACCAGAAATCGAGTCATGGGCGGTGTTCCGAGTAAATTATATCAATTTCCCTGGATGGCGCTTCTGGAGTTCACACATCGTATGTTTGGAAATTTGAAATTTTTTAGGTGCTTAATGCAAATTTACTTGCAGCTTTGGGTTTAAAGACTTTTGGATGCGGCGGCTCTCTTATAAGCAAACGGTATGTCGTTACGGCAGCCCATTGTTTCTCACCAATGTCGACCCGAATACTGGGAGGATTGTAAGTTTGCACCTTTTATGAAACTCAGATCAGAGTTTGATAACCCAAAATTCCGTTCCAGATCAAAAGTTCGCCTAGGAGAGTATGACATTGCCGAAGAGATCGACTGTCAACGTGGTCGCTGTGCAGATCCAGTTCTTGAGGTTGGCTTTGATGAAATAATTCCACATCCTGACTTCGCCAAGAGTGGAGAAACGGGAATTGTCGCGGATATAGCCTTAATACGTCTAGATCAAGATGTGCCATTCACGAGGACAATTCGACCCATTTGCTTGCCATCTCTGATTGGCCGTTCTGATCCTCCAAGTGGAGAACAGCTGACGATCGCAGGCTGGGGAAAAACAAATGAAGGTTTGATTTTAGACCTATATTTTTTTGAAACAATCTTACCTCAATTTTTTTTTATTTTATTTCAGTCTTCCAAAGTAACGTCTTACAATTTCTCAACGTAGCAGTTATTGGCCACGATCAATGCAAAGCCAAGTTCAGGACCATCTCTAAAGAAATTCAAGATCATATGTGCTGGTGGTAAAGCAGGTGAAGATTCCTGTTCCGGTGATTCAGGTGGGCCGTTAATGCAGTGCCATAATACAGTTTGCAGCCTTGAAGGTGTGATATCAGCAGGATTTAGATGTGCTCAAGCTGATTGGCCAGCACTGTATACAAGAGTTTCTTCTTTTGATGCTTGGATAAAAGGAAACATGAAGGCATAAGTTATAAGAAATTAGTGATCGTGTAAATCTAGTTATACTGTAGTAGTTAGTAGCTGATATTTTCAATTACATTAAAAAAGTGTAAACGCCATATGAAGTCTTTTCAAGTTCAACCGTCTTCCTAGAAATTTGTGAATTATATGAGATGTTCGAGGAAGTTACACTTCTATTCGGTATTACAGGCTCATACATGATCGAATCTTTTAACGACGTAGCGTCTCTGTGGGCTGGTTATTTTCTGTTCATAGCTTGCTTCTCTGTGCGCTAATTATTTTTTGCAGACTTTTAGGACCAATTTTGTTGAGAAAATGGATCATAATACTTTTGCATACTTTTAGGGAATTTATAATTTAAAGCCTTACAACAAGGTTACGTATCTACTTATAGATAAATCAATATTATCCTGTAGCTAACGAAACGAATAGTGGTAAAGATAGCGATAACGATAGCGATAGCAATAGCAATAGCGGTAGCGATGGAAATCATAATATTGAGATAACTACATCCCGCAACCGCCACCGCCACTGCAATCGTCACAGCAACCGCTACCGCCACCACCACCGCCACAGCAATCGCCATCGCCACCAGCCTCTTGTGATTAAGTTAGCTCTCAACATTGCACCCGTCAGAACGAGAAAGGACCAAAGCGAATCCCTGTATTTTACTAGGGAGAAGGAAAATATTGAAGGAGTAACAAAATTTATATTCCATTGTAACTTCCTCTCAACTTTTCACACGTGAAGGATAATCACTTGAAGAATCCTATAATACCGGCGTCAAATCTCTGCATATACATTCGGCGGTTGGATCTACCATCTCCTAGGAGAGTTTTATGCTAAGGAGGATTGAGGATTTGGAGGATATGAAACAAAAAACTAAATAAAATATGAAGTTCGAAAAATACCCAATGTGTCACCACTGAATACAAATTAACTTCAAATCCACTACTCTCTTCTCACCAAGAAGGACATAGCGAAAACACTTTCGCTTACGTCCTGTTCCAGACATCGAACACAAGGAATTTGATTTTACCCCGTTGACTTTCTGTAAAGAAGGACTTTTTTGAAAAAGGATATTTTTTTCCAGTTTGTTTGTGTTTGAACAGGAAAAATGAATGTGAAATTATGGAAGGAAACTGTTCCGGGACTAAACAACTGTGTCCCTTCACGGTGGTGTTATGCTCCTGCTTTATCCAACAAAAGGTCCTTTGACGGTACGGCAGAGCAGACCTGGGCAAGTTATGGCGCTGTGTGGACATAAATTCGCGGCTAATGTTCGCAAAATGTATGGTTTAGAAGGTTTCGAAATTATGAGATTGAACTTGCAAACGGTTGGGATTTAACGCTTGGGCTAAGAGGACTTTAATGAGATTTTCGTGTAAATTTTATCGTTGGAATTTAAATTGAAGGAATTTTTTTTTGGGTGATGGCGGGGTTTTTTTAGTGGTTGAGGATAAAGTTGAAAATTGCTGAGTTGGCAGTGCTTGGAAGTTGTAATGAAGATATTGAGAGGATAGCGTTGGTCAAGTAAGTTCTGGAAGGTTTTTAAATTGTCTTTAATATAAGTAAGCCCACTATAACGTGGGTATGACTGGCTTTTTTAGCATAGCGTTTCGACAATCAGCTTCTATCTATTTGGTAATACTCCTGCGGTTTCTATGGCTTTCTCTCTTTGATTTAGATTCTTCCAACCCCAACTTCCCGGCTTTCAGTGTACGTTCCACTTTCCTCCACCCATCCCATTTTCTGATAATGTTTCCTAGGATGTTTTTCGGTGGTAGTGGCGCTTCAGCTATTGGCTGTAGTTCAGCCTTATATTCGCCGGATATCACATAATAAAAGAAGACTTGCTCTTGATACTGGAGACCTGGACATACCGGGCACAGCGGTGAGTCATCGTGTTCGAAATGACAGAGGTAATTACTATATCCTCCACGTCCCCATTTCCATTCAATAACTGCGTGAGATCGCAGCTCACTTTAGAACGTTTTCTCATAACTCATCTCCTCACGTTTGTGATAAGTTTGTTGGTCCAACGACTCTTAACCGACTCGTCCCATTTCCCTTTCTATTCCGTTACGGAGTCGCATCGCTACCGCACTGTATTTGGAGAGAAGCATGCCTTCTCTCGCCAGTATGCTAAAACAATTGGGAATCTCCAAATCGCTTTTTCCATGCGTAGTGAGAGACTCAAATCCCCACCACGAAAGTAGATTCGAAAAGAAAAGTGAACAACGTCACTCCATTCGTTTGAAAACCCAAATCCCTCGCTCATTTATATTCTCATTCACAATTCAATTAGTCTCACTGCGACTCTTGTCGTGGTCAGATGCGATGAGGGGGGGTCGTTGCCCGTAAACGAATTTCGAAGGAGAAGTCGCATTGCATGAGCGATTGTACTTTATCCATACACGAAATGTTAATGGGTATGGAATTGCCATTTCCCCGGCTGCGTGTAAAATTCCCAGTTGTTTTGGCGCACCCTATATTATTAACGCCGTATTGTTAGATATATGGCCCTGTACGCGCATCACTCACGGAGGGCGCTTAGTCTGTATGTGGTCATCCATTTTCTGCTGTTGGCCGTCCCATTAAACGCTGCTGCCCAGACTGGCGTAACCTAACAGAAGGCTGAACTTAACACACTCTCTCGCTCTAGGGCCCCCGCGTTGGAAAGCATCCTTGGAAATGATGCATAAATAGCTAAATTCTTATCCGCAATGCCCTCCAAGTTTGCTTTAAAATTCCACTCCTGGTACCTGATTTGTTCCCATACCTTACATGCAAAGGGCGACCGACGAATCGCTTTATGCTGTGAACATGCTAAGGGCGATCGACGAATCGCTTCGCTCAGTGACTGCCAAAACCGAATAGAGCAAACAGCTTTTGTATGAAGCTTCACAATCTGCAGGCTACTGCGATAACAACACCGCAGAGCTCGGCGACCGAATCAATCCAATTTCTATTTTGTAGCCGTCGCCTGTCAAAGTTGCATGTGCGCTGTGATGTGCTTTTATGTTGCTGTTCTCGTGTGCTGCTGTGTGCGTATGCAGCATACTGCTGTGCAAGATGATTATTCCGGTGTGTGTTTTTTAGTTTGCTTCGCCGTCGCTCTTAGTGTGTGATGACAACAAATTTCGTCAGGCCATTCGCGGTGGCCGAGGAAAATAGTTTCGCCGTCGCCCTTAGCCATGTTTACAGCATTATGCAGCGACTGTCAAAACGAATAGAGTTCATGTCGACCGAATTAATCTAATTTCTATGTCGTAGCCGTTGCCGTATCAAAGTTGCATGAGTGCTATGGCATAGGATTTTGTTGCTATTTCGGTGTGTTCCTGAATTCGCATGTAGCATAATCGACTGTCGGGGTTATTAATTTTGTCGCCGTCGCTCTTAGCGTATGAACACAACGAATTTACTTGGTTGGTATTTTCGCTTTTTCCGACGAAAATCGTTTCCTGTCGTCCAACGAGCACTACCCCGATATCATCCGTGAACCGGATCGAAACTGCTTCTTTTGGGAGGCGTACCCTAAATACATTGTGAACCACAAGAGGGGGCCCAAGTGGAATCTCTGCGGAACGCCATATGTTGTTCTCCACACCGTGGGCCCATGTTCCTGCTCAAGATGAAGTGATCTACCTTCTAAGAAAGGTTGTTTCCAAATATCAATTTCGAGGGGGGTAAAATTGTCGGACTACCCACCCGGGCGCAACACCCTCCGCTGGCAATGGTAACGTCACTGAATAATCTTTAAATCTTCGCCTGGTGTTATGCAAGCAAAACGCCTAAGGAATAGTCTTATCTTATTATCTAAAAAAAAGGACGATGAATAACAACATATCCTCCCACACACACACAAAAACTACTTTATATAAAATCCATTTAAGCTTAACATGGTTATCCCTTAAGGATATTTCACCGAAAAAGGCACGAAGCTGAAAAAGCAAAACACAAACAAGATTTTTGGTAAATGTAAATATTTGTAGCCGTGTATTCTCTGGCAGATTGTTATATTATATTCCTCAAGGCAAAAGGAGATGCTCCTTGAAATAAATATAACAAATACACCATCCGTTTATGTCCTTGTTTGGGCCGATCCCGTGCCGCGGTTAAACGATCCTTATTAAGGTACTAAAACACTTGTTAACTGCTTTTGATAAATAATGTTAAAGGGGTGGGTGTGGGTGGGGGCATGGGGTAGTTTTCAGCAAAAACATAAACCTATTGACTGTGTCCTTGAATGGAATGGGGTAAGCTGGTGGAAGGACTATCACGAGATAGCGACTGTTGACAGGACTTTACGTAAATTGCCATTTCGGTTGGCTGTGATGTTTCTTTATCAGTCCTGGTTTCTTTGGGAGCTTGTTAAAACAGTTGGAAATTGTTGGTGGTTTTTGTGAGCATTATTGTTGGTGGTATCCTTTCTTAAGGTCCTTTTATGACATTTTCTTTAAGCCTTGATAATTACTTCTCTATTTACATAAAGCTGTTATAAAGCGATAAAGAAAGTACACGGGGAATTTTGTTGATAATTATGAGGTATGGACAATATTTATGAAGGAAATGAATGATAGTCGGATTTTAGCAGTAGTCGATCTATTTTTAAAACATTTATACCACATCTTGGCTAGATTTCAAATCTATATCAACCCCAATTCCACCCCCCAAAAAAAATGCATGCATCTTTCCAAATTTCACTGTACAAACTACGATACGAAATTTTCAAAACAGACTTTTATTGTGGAGTGTGTGTCCTGAATACGAATTTCTAGTTTATCTTACAGCCGGCCCCGCCACACAAGCCTAGAGACTATGTTTTGTGTGTTGTTTGTGTTGCTGGATGAAGGATTGTCCTGTTTGCTGGTGGATGTGGGTGGCTGGCTGGATTCTGCTTGCTGATGGTGTGTGCTTGGGCCTTTTATCTAGCCGATCCGGGCATGAATCCTTCCGGAAGGGAAATTTACATGTTTGGCTTGGACCCCCAGAGTTGACATGAACTTTAAATAAAATTGATGACGTTAATAAGGCGGAAATACGGATATGTATAACGGTACTTAATTATGGATAATGGAGATACATGGACATTCGTGTGGGATACACACTAGAGGATACTGGATTTTCGGGTGGAGGGGGGGGGGGGGGGTATTTGCTGCATGCCATCAAAATACTTACTATAGTATGATGGGGATAAGCTGCTCTGGATGGAAATTAATTTTAAGCCAGTTCTGAGTCTAGGCTTCATTTTCAATTAATTGGAGATTGGAGATGTTTCATGCATGTATTGATTTGGAAGATTGGATATCTTTTGAAATACATAGCATGTAAAATTTTTGCAGATAGTCAGTCATTATATTCAATAAAAATGATCTGTCGATGCAAATTGGTTGCTATTGAGGACTATAGGCTAATTTCAATCGTTAGATACCGATACAGGTTTCGTACATGTACCAGCACACCCATCGGCTTAATCCAAGAAGGACACCCCTCGCAACCCCCAGCACATTACTTGGCCATTTTATTCTTTTGGTTAAGTTTGGTCGTCGTGAGGTCATATGCGTTCCCATTAAAAATGGTTAAAAATTCTACGGCCATCATATCCCCAAATCAAGCCAAGCGGCCGCTGTTCGCCCGCTGTAAGCCCAATGGCAGGGTGGTGATGTCGAAGCGCTCTTTCATTACATATTCAAGTGTACGACATTTTTAAAATGTGACATCTTTAGATATATAGCGGTAAATTTTTGTTTCTAAACCTTGTACTAAGAGCCGTGAGAACTAATCATAACGTTGTATGAGATAGCAAGGAGCAGCTCAATGGCCCGCTCCAATGAAAGAAAAAGCGCACACCGAAACCATACAACAAACCACCTGCAATAGACCCATATACATCCACTGCCGCTAAGTGACGTTGTTGCCGTTTTCAAAAATTGTTTCTACCATTATTTACACAATAGGCCTGATTTGGTGGCAGTAATCACCATCTGACTTGCCCCCTTATTTCTTAAAAATTATTTTAATTCTTATTTTCTCACATTAAAAAACACATTCTAAAACTTGGCAAAGCTTTTTGTCTTCACGCGGAGATTGTGATGACATCACGAAAGCTTTGATCTTGCTTAAGTAAAAGTTTTCCTGGTTCTTGCCTGAGAATATTTATAGACGTGACGTCATAAAAGCTTTGATTATTAAGATTTGGATTTGATCGCAAAGCCCCGATGGGTCCTTGAAGCTTTCTGGCTTGCTGAATGGATAATTATGGTAGATGCCTCTTCTGCGGGCATCATTTCAGTCAGCCTGTTTTGAACACCGGATAGCTCTAGAAGTGCATTTACAATAAGGCAATAGATGTGCGGAAATATATTTATATCCATCCAACCTACGAACTTCCTTTTGCATTTTGCTCGAGTTGTGGTAGTGGCCCAACGCCTCACAAAAGGAAGAAAAAGGATTAAGAAGCTAGATGAAAATGGGACACAAAATGGTAAGGCCATTCCAAATGATAAAAGGCAAACCTCCACTTTATTGCATCACAAAAATACTTTCAATATCTTCAACAACAAAAAAGTCACAACATTTTCAAAAAATGTTAACTAACCAAAATCAAATAGTTCAGTGATTTCTTGACTATACATGAAAACTGCCCCAAAAAAAAAATACCCCCAGAACGCAAAACAATAACCCTAAGTGGATTTGCGTGTTTGTCACTTCTATTCAATTAAATGGACCATAATAAAGGGAACGAAATTTATTAGGGTGCTAGCGGGGGTGTACACTATATCCTCGTAGCAAAATAATTAAATTCCCGGCTTTAAGGCAGCACATTCTATAGAAGTGTGTCTTAAGTATAAAATATACATTGTTGTTTATTAAAACTATCCTTTGCTTACAAAATGTGAGCGAGTTTTGTAAAATTGTAATAATTTTTGAGACTTTATTGTCCTTTCCAACAGCCACACATTTTTGCTGGTCTGTTCATTTTCTCAGCTGGACTCCATTAGCTTTAATATTCTCGTTAAGTTGAGTTTTTTATATTTTTCCCTTATTTTTAGAAAATTTTTTTTTTGGTAGTAATGTAATAAAATATTTATGAAGTTGGTTGTACGTCGTGCACCCTATGAAGAATACATCCTTGATGTAGTCCTGTCAGTCCCTTCGTTCTTCGTTGCTGAATAAGAGGTTGCGGCTGATGCTGGTGGAGTGGAGCATCTTGGTGGTCTTATGTTACAACCATCCAGGAAATAAATGCACAATTTTCAATGGTTACAACACAGGAATTCCACAGGGGAATGACAATACTGTGAAATGAAATATTTCTGGTGAGTTATGTGTGTGTGTGTACATTTCGAGAGAGCTCAAGGATTCTTTTTTTCAAGGGGTGACTGTATTGTCTTTTGTTCTTCCAGAAAGGAAACAAACCAAGCACTTCCTTTTTGTTTTGTTTTGTTGGACAGATTGTCGTTTCTATTACACACCCCCGGTAAAGTGCTGGCTCGTTTCAGGATTGACTGAAAGCCATTTTAGCTGAGATTACTTTCATGTCAATGGGGCACTTTATGACCTGTCACGCGTCCGTCACGCTATGTTTCAATTAACGTTTAAAAAGATAATGGTTATATGTGTATATGGACAGGACATTGCAGGACTTGATTTCGGCTCAATAGTTTTATGTAGGGCTGCCATCCATCCGCGTTACCCCAGATTTGTCCTAGTTTGGAGGGCGTTCGGGGGCCGTCCGGGCGGGGTTTTAAAAAGTGTCCGGGGAAAACCTGGGCACTTTTTGTGTCAAAGGTAACCCGATCAATTGAATGGTACGTACTCAATAATTTAAAACAAAGCTTAGTTAAAAATTGACTGAAAGTGGTGGGTGTGAGATGAGTAGGCTAATCTTGTGCTGCAGGTATAAGATTGCCGTGGAGGCAGGAGAGAATTTATTTCGGAGTAACAGCCAGACTCTTGGCACCGGCACAAACCCGGCAGACCTTTGTTTTCTAGTATAAAAATGCTCAAGCTGTAATTTGATTGTAGGTTGAAACTCTTACTCGATAGGTTAATTGCGGTTCCAAAACAACAACAACAAAAATGTGGTCTGCCAAGACATTAGCTTCAGATTTGACCAGGCATACCAAACAACATATTTTTTACTCCGTAAGTGCTAAGTTCTAAGGGTAATTCCGAGCTCTTGCTTGATAGGTCACGTTGCGGTCCCAAAAATTTTCCCGAAAACGGACATACTAAATTTGGGCACTACTTCCGCCCAGGCAGACCACGATTTTTTCTATGGTCGGTGTTAGTACTACACATTTCATCCTCGTACTCTATAGGCACGTTTTTTTAGCTCTTAGTATGGTAGTACATCCTCATTTTTATACTTGCAACATCGTCATTCGTCGGCCTGCGTGTTTGGTGTGCCGGGTGGCTGTGGTCCTCGCGACGTTGTATGAGTAGTCACGTATTTCGGACCACGATACAGAAACAAAGTACTGTAAAAGAGACTGACATCTTCGAATACCGTAAAAAAGTCTCCTAGTGACGAAACAATAACAACAGCTTCGATTTTATATAGAAATGGGTCACCAAGAGACTTCAGCACCAAAATTACATTTCTCTTTTACATTGCCTTTTTTTTCTATACCGCACTTCGATCAACTTCGAAAAGTACTTCACCGAAGCGACTTCGCGAGTAGTGCAGTGCAGGCTTTACTTCCAGTAGGTTCTCATACCCCCAATTTTCGCTTCTTTTAATTTTGTCACATTTATTTTCCGTCTTTGTCTCCTCTTCTGGTTCAACCTAGATTCAACCCAGTCATAAATGGAGTTCGAGTTGAAACTGGGTCCACTCAACCCAACTCAGCTCTCCAGCCTGGTTCGAGTAGATTTTTCGCCTCATATACGCTGGTTGAGTTGTAATTGGATTGAAGTGACAGTTGTTTTGTTTGTTTTCCATCCGTGAAGCCCGCCTTTGGCGTTAGTTTTTTCTTCGTTGTTTTTGCTTGTACAGTACAGGAATAAAAAATTATTTCGTTCTGAGAATTTCACACCAAAATTTAAGGTTCCGGTCAACTCTACTTCAACCCAAAGTGAACTCAAGTCGACATCATATTCGATGGTCGAAATTTCTACTTAACTTCGACTCAACTTTTCAACCTAATCATAAATGGGGTAGTTCTAGATATCTATGTCCTAAGTTTCCTGAGTTTCTGTCCTGTTGAATGTTGTGTCGTAGGTTTCATAGCAGGAACTTAATTCCAGAAAGGGTTGCTACCCTTCCCTGGTAGCCGAATAAATAGTTGGTTATCGATTCGATACGACGGCTGGATTTGAACTCGTTAACTCGTCCAAAAAACATATTCGTTAATTTTTTTCTAAAAAATAAATTGGATGTCTAGGGAAAAACTCAGTTTCACCCAAATGTCCGGGGTTTTTGTAGTTTTTGTCCGGCCTCGTCAATTTTGGCTATGGCAGCTCTAGTTATATGGTATAATGGTTACATCTGGAGTTGTCATGAAGTAAATTGTTTCGTGTATACTACTATAAACTCCAGGACTAATTAAAATAAAAAAATATACCCACAAACACTACATTAAAAACCCCCCCTCGTACTTGATTAAGTTAATTAACCAAGCTAATTTTATGATATTCACAATGAATTAAAAACTCATCTACCGCAACGTTATTAAATATTCATTTAATATTTCCTACTATCGTCCTACCCCACCACCACCACCATTCTTCCACTTAACATTTAATTATTTTACATTTCATTATTGCCAGTGTCACGTTCAAGCCCAATGCAGAAAGCGTTCAGAATGTCACCAATTGTTCCCCGTACAGCATTGTTGACATAAAATTTTAAACTTTACAATGAAATTAACACAATTTCAAAATTCATGACATTTTATTCCTTTTTCACCAGTGGCTAAAGAGAGTCGATGTATGTTTGTGTGCGAGTGTATTGGAGAAATGAACAAATTTTCAACATACCACAAAACGTTCTGCATCTGCTGTTGGGAAAGTTTTCAATTTTCCACTAGGTAAATGTTGACCAGGAATTTTAGAATTTATATTATATTGTATTTTTGGACGTGCATTCATTTTGGGTAGGTACGTGCTACTCGATTCGTTTTTTTTGGTACAAAGAGTTTTTCTGTATATTTTTATGGTCGTTCCCAATGCATTTAGTTTTCGAAAACTCATTTCAATGGACATGCATGTTAATTGTTCACGATTTTATTTAGTTAGATAAAAAGTTGAAATAGTCTAAAAAATTTTTGTCAAATGGTGTGTAAGGATTAATTGAAATTTTATCTAATCGGAAATACAGCATGTTTAAGGTTGTTCCAAAAAGGCAGAGGAACATCCCTGCAGTAAGTCGTGAAGAGATTTTAGAACCTTTAAGAAATATCCTCTCCTTAGACGGCATACGTAATAGCAACTATGACAACACCATAGAGATTCGTCGAAATGAAGCTGAGAGATGAAAGCGTCTGAAACGCATGCTCCTACCAAACCCGAATATCTATAGTTCGTCTACGATCGGCAATCCATCGACCGAGGTCCGAATTCACATACAGGCCGCCGGCAGGCCATGGCTTTCAGACCCGGTTGGCAGGTAAGGCTCAATCAAGGCCAAACATTACTCCGTTCCGGCCCGGATTGACGATAATACCCACAGATATAAAGATTTTTGTCGGTTTTCCTAAACTGCAGGCGCCATCTAGTTGGCAACGGCCGGTGAGTGTGTGGTGATACTTGGCCTCAAGGCGAGAACCCTTCAGGCCACGGCCTGCAGCGGCCTGTAGGTGGATGAAAGAATGGGGCTTTTATATCAACGTTCGAATGAACTATGTCCCCGGCGGTACGGTTCCTTACGTAGTGTGTACGTCTATGAAATCTGATACATACGTATGTATCTGAGTAGCAAGTACGCATGCCTCGATAGCAGTCGAGCATTAATATAAAAGGGCTCGCTGACGCAATTGTCGAGTGTGGCGTGCCATCAAAGATCTTCTCGCTTGTGTCACGCATGCCAAAGGTTGCCGACCACTGGGATAAGTTATAGAGGTCTGGAGAAAGGTCTGGCAAAGTTGTGATATTTTCTGAAGGGTGTGTTGTTGGGTAGTGTTGCTTGTTTTCAGAACTACACGGCGTATCAGCAAAAAAATAACGTTTGGGCTGGTATTGTCATAAACCATATTGTCGGAGCATTCTCCTTTGAAAAGGATCTCACAACTGCGCGATATTTGAGAATGCTCCAAGAAGAAATTGTAACTGCAATCCGAAATATTTTTGGAGATCAACTTAAGTGGTTTCAATTCCAACACGACGGGGTACTAGGACATTGTGGACTGCAAGTACGGGCGTGTCTGCGTGAGACATCTCCCGGAAGATGGATTGGTTGGCGATCGAATGGCCGTCACGATTGCGGACCCAAGGATCAAAGTAGAAGTACAGACTGTCGACTCACAGCCTCCCCTTAGGCTAGTGTTGGGTAGGACACGATTATAAAATGAGTTTGTAAGAGGTGTCTCTTTTTTCTTTTGAGCCAGTACAATGTCGCACTTCAAATGAGGTGCTATTATCAAATGACAAAAATAATCGGATTTACATATAATCACACAATCATTTATCTAGATACACGCTCATATACCAGTAGGACTATATTTTTGAAGCGGGACGTTTAAAAAACTTTACCATGGTGTAAGGGACAAATGTACTGCCTCGTGAAAGTCCGACTCAACTCTAGCTTAGCCTCGTAGAAAGGAGGGCCTATAGCAAGTAGTTGTCTTTTTGTGACAAAGGAGCTTAGTTTGGTCCTGTTTTACGGAGCACCAATGTGAACAATGGGTTTGGGTAGGATTCCTGATAGAAGAAAAATGTGGACTGCGTGCCTTCTAAGCACCCTCCTTGTACTTGTTTTGAGTATAGGACAACATCTAATATAGGGGTAAGCATGATAGCGAAGATGATCCCCATAGAGATGCTGGGGTATGTGGGATGCCAAATGTTGTCCGGTATTAGATACCGCTATGTTCTTACTGCCAAAACACAAATCCCCGTCGGTGGCTGGAAAAGAAGTGAATAACATTCAGTTAGTTAGCTTTCCAATATCGTCAAAAAAACCCGCATCGGCAAAGACTATTCCAAAACTTGAGTTACGTTTTAAAGCAGTCCCCCAACTGAGTACTAACTATGTTTAAGCTGCTTGACCTACGCAATCGAATGAGAATCGGTCTACTGAGTATGCTTATAGCAGTCTAGAAAATTGAACGACTGGCTTTAAGAGAGCTAATTTCTTTTTGGAAAAGGGCATTGAAAGCATGTCGATAAACTTTATGAATAAGCATAATAACTGACGACAAAACATGGCCGAACAAATCTTGTACTTGCAAACAATCCAAAACAGAATTGACGCCTAGAAGTCGAGCAAAAACACAAAAAAAAATTGGTTGAAGGCCATACCTTAATTAGTCTACCAAAAATATATGGATGTTTGGGTTTTCCACTAGGCTAGCTATCACATCGCCACAGAGTCTGGTTGCGTCAACCTTGACTTCAGCTCGAATAAATATTATCCTTTCCATTCTATACGACTAAGACCGTCGTGTATATTCTTTAACCTAATTCTATCTTCCATGAAAAACAAAAACATGTGAATTATTTTATCTCAACAACCAAACAAAACGCAAAAAACAATATTAAGTAATTTTTCTTCATTTCCCAACCATGACTCCTTAAATACTTAAAGGCAGCAGAAAAAAAAAACAATTAATATCCTTCTTTCTTGTTATCCACAAAGATTTTTCATTGCGACAAATTAAGTTGTTTTTCTCACTTCAGCCTCTCTCGCTGCTGCTGTCTTTATATATATCCTTGCTATCCTTCCTTATGGGAGAACAAATATCGGTCACAGTGGGAGGCACAACATCAGACATACAGAAAGATCCTTGGAGGAAACTTTCTTCTCGTCCTTAGTCGGTCTTTCTGTGTGTGTTTTTTTCTTCTGGGGTTTTTCGGTGACTTATTCTGGGATAACGAGGATGACTCCTGGTATCAAATGTGATTATTTTGTCACAGTCCCCAGCTGGATATTTTTCTTGAACTTTTCAATGATTCTGCAACTTTCTGTAGAATAGTATATTTCTCTAGTGGATACCAATTTTATCCTTTTTTCCTTTGGCAACAGAAAAACATAAGGATCGATAAAATTGGCTAGGGTTTCGAAATAAAATTTTGCTGCTGTAGAAGCCATGTTCCATCACAAATTCACTCTACCAGGAAGTAATTACTGGCATTTTCCCTACTTACATACTTAATAAACTTCAGGAAGCCAATATAGGGAAGCATGTCTGGTCGTCTCTGCAATACACCAAAAAGCCACAGAAAAAAACCTTTGGTAAAAATTATTTCTTCCTCATTACCCTTAAAATTTAAATTTCCCTTCCACCCCCGCCGCACAGAATCGCCACTTATCATGGGTATTTATGTTGTGGCTGCTCTTTACGAGGGCAACAAATTCTGTTGAGTTTCTGCTGCTTGCAAAGGCTCAGAATGGAAGCTGCTTTCTGGTCCGGCTGCAGTGAATAAAGGACGAAAGTCCTTTTGTTAAAAATTTAAAAATTTATTAAGGGACAAGGACAACTTGTTTTGTGCATAAAATGAAACCAACACCTCAATTGCACAAAAATTTTACTGAATGGTCCAGGTCGTACACCCAAATTAACTATGGTCAAGATTTCGTATTATGAAGTCCTTGACATAAAAAAAATCCAAATCCTTAATCAAAATCCCATAAACAAAATCTATCACAATCACCCCTAAAAACCCCGACAATTTATTACTTACAAATATTTTATTCGTCACGTTTAGTCCTTGACTGACAGAAGTAATCATTTTGAACAATATTTCTTATGGGATCCTTTCTGAGTCCTTCTGAGTCCTTGTGTATGACAAAATCAATTTTTTATGTAGTCTCAGATGCTTTGAAATACGTGACATATAAACAATGTTATCACATCCTTGGCACCGCTTGTTGAGTCTTGTGTTGTCATCTAGAATTTTTTTAGGCTTTTTAACAGATATTTTTGAATTTTGAATTTCGTATGAGATAAATATAAATTTCATGGATTTTATTAATATTTAAAAAGAAATGTATGAATTGAATATGGGAATTATGTGTTGAATTGTTTTTTTTTTCAGAGTGTTTTTGGTGTAGATGAACATCACGTAATGTCACGAGAGAAACATACTGAAATTTTAAGAATATTGAATGGATTTGTGTTGTACAAACGGAACAGGGCATATTTCTTTGATACAATGTTGATGGTGAAGTTTTCGAAAAATTAAACTAGATTTAAGTGAAATAATTCATCTTCCAACCAACTCTTCAACTGCGATGTTACCTAAATCGTGTTTCGTAGATTTTCAATGAAAGGGGTTTATATTCCAGCCCGAGTAAAAATCAGACTGGGCCGTTCGTAGCCTGAAACAGGCATACACAACATTGCATCCGAAACAAGCACGATACGCCTGAGTTAAAATACTACTTTTTTACTGCAACCCGCTGCCAGCACGAATGGAATAGTCCAAACCGAGTACCCTACGCTCACACTTTTTTAGACTAAATGGGGCAAAATTGAGGCTTTAAAAATGGGATAGGGTACATACTCAGTTCGATTGCATATGTCAAGCAGCATTGGACGTGGTTAGTACTTAGTTGGGGGACCGCTTGGTAAAACTCGAGTTTGGAATGGTCGATTACGAATACAATCATATCTGTAACAGAGGCGTGGATGGCTCTGGCGGGCGCATTTTTAGATTTTTATGCCTTTAGATTTTCATACCTCAACCCGAAAACCGAGTAATGTATACACTCATGCAGTTCACAGAAAAGTTAAAAAAAGTACTCATCGATTCTCCAGGATTCGAGAAATTTTGAACGAGTAAAGAGCACTAATCGAGTAATTTTCTTTCGATTCTACTCATGAGTATTTAATCGAGTATTTTCCACCGACCTCTTTAAACAGAAACATCGGCGTGTAGGTAGTAGGACGACGCCTTGACGAGACAGAATTGTATCCGAACGTAACGATCTGCGAACTAGAAACGTGGTTGGAAAGCGGAGGCTTAACTCTTGGTGAGCCTAAGCGAGAATCAGTGCTATTTGTAACAGCAGAGAACATCCGAGGCCCAATGATGAAATCCGAGGATGTCTGGAGAGAACACTTAAATCCCGGAACATACATATCCGCACCGCATCCGTAACGCATTCTCCGTCTTCGCAGCACGGGCGAGTGTAGGTGATGGAGATGGGAGGACACAATGTTCGGAGTGTTGCCCGTGCATTCGACTTAGTATTTGTTTTGCACTTTAAGCCGTGTCCGCGCAAAAACCAAATTCTACTAGTTTGACGCGGTACGGATACGGAAGCCCGCAGATGGGTGACGGATTCAGTTTGCTGAACAGCCCAGCTCAGAGCGGTGGTATCTGAAGACAGATCCAGCATAGAAATCAGCTGGAAGCCTTAGGCTGCTCGCACACTGCATAAGAATTTGTACGAATTTGTGCGAATTCCAATCAAATAGCATACAATTTCATCAGAATTCCAGTATGCGAGCAGCCTTAAGCTGCTCAGCGAGGTCTGAGTACCAAGACGCAGTATAGACGTAAGGAAATCGGATCATCGAAAGAACGATGAGAATCTAGGCAGACTGCTTCGTTTGCGCAAAGGTAGACGGAATATACGACCAAATGTAGATTGACACTAGTTGACTATGAGCTATTGCAAGAGAAACTAATCGCCGACACGAGCCGACAGAAGGTGACAACAGAGGATTTTAATGCCTGGTCACTATAGCAGAGGTCATCCTATGAATGCAAGAGGTCGGATTGAATGGATACTTTTAAAAGAGTAGGAAGGGGCTTTGTAGTGGACATCAAATCTATTGGTGATACGGCTGACTTATAATAACAGGTGTAACACATAAGACCATTATTTTTTAGCATGTGAATAAGAGGGCATGCGGTAATGATGAAAGATTGGCAGATGGATGACTTTTATAAGAACGATAGCAGGGGTAGATGGACCGATCTACAAGTACCGAGTGTGGAACGTCGAGCCAAGCAGAAAGAGTCAAATGAGTTTCGACATTCCGCAATTCCTGAGTGGACAAGAAGGTTGCAAAAGGTACACCATACTGCTTCACATTTTTTGTGTTCGAGGTAGATATGGCGGTCAAAGCGAAACTAACAACGGAGAATCTCAGGGACTACATGCTGATGTTGAAGAATACACGAGGAAAGGTGGATAGTAAGAAGAACTTAAAGGATATAGAATTCCGGAAGACAATGCGTTTCCAACAGAATCACACGGCTGCATTAACTGAACGCAATGCCAGCTATGGCTACTGTTCTGCAATCAATATGGAAGTGCACGAGGTGGTTTTGGTGAAGGTTCGAGTGCTATATAATCTAGAGCCTTTCCATCTTCCTGCTTGGAAAAATGTTTGTTTTATATTGTAAAATATTTTCCTGAGACTCATCTGCAATCATATTAGCTAGATATCCTTCTGCACCCTACTGAGCGTTATTCGCTTGTAGATATCTTCATTGTAGAATCTCCGGAATAGCCCTACGCCACACAAAGCGACGACGATTCTTCGAAAAACTTTTCTATCGATCAACAGCTATGTGAGTCTCTTTCGTCTTACACAGCAGTATTTTATGTGTCTTTGGCTTGGATTGGCAGAGCTTTGATAGATCTATTCTGTTCTCGACAGCTATCATTGATACAAGGTAGTTAAATGATTGTACTATTACTTCAAATTACTGTTCCATTATGATTGTGAATCATTTCCTGTTTTGCCTTGCAAACAGGCCATCCAGCAGAATATCCTCACTCATGTGCGACTCGTTCAATACACTCCTCACTCACGAGCGAGAATTGTTTGCTAGTATGCTCACTGGGGTGGGTGGGAGATGCTGTGTGAGCCTTTCTTGAAATGTGCAAGTGCGGAAATGTTCGGTTATTGCAAAACAAAAGATGTACTAAAATGTCACTTTACTGTCACCAACACCTTTACTGACGATGGCAATATTTATGTACATATAGGTCAGTAATTTCACCACTATCTATTTCTATGTCTAGCTTCCAAAAAATTTTATTCCAACATTGTAATAAATATTCAAATGTAGGTCTATTGCCTTATATGCGATGGCTTGTGACGTTCATTTTTCTGACTTCTGTCTAAACCAAGCAATATCTTTCAATGTTATCCATAAAATCCCAGATAGGAATGCCAGTAAACTGTCACCGCAACAAACAATCTACGCAACAAATTAACTTGAACATCGATTTTCTCTCAACTCCACAGAAGAAGGCAAAAAAAATCAATATCAATACTATGACTCATTGAATTAAAAACGTCCTACCATTGGTCATTGTCCTGTCCTGGGATGTTATTGCAATTATTCTTTCAAGGATCTCTCGTTCTCTCTGATAAATAATAGAAAATACACAAACACACACACATACACAAGCACTCTATCCAAGAGTAGGTCGGCAAAAATGGGAAAAGTTTTAGTACTTTGTCAACACTTGAGCCGAGCTCATTTCATCGAATATGGTTAAATGGTATTTTTATCCCGTCGTCGTCCATAGATGGCACTTAATTGGCTGCCTCCTATGCTATCAATACCGCTATTATTGAGTGAGCCCATAGTAATTAACTGGAACCGCATAGTTATGGGCCGCCCGTTGGCCCTCTCCCCCCCCCCCCCTCTCGATACTTTGGCGAGTTGATTTCCTAAGGATGTTATTGACATTAAGTCACATTAAAGGAGGTCTTCTATGGTTTCTTGTTTTCGTATTGATTTATATGCGATAAGGGAAATTTTAGTCCTTTTTCTATTTCCATACTATGGTCGTTGCAGATTTATGAATGGCTTCAAAAATATTGACTATGATTTGTGTTTTGAGACTCAGGAGAAGTTTAGTAAAATTTATGATAGAAAATCTGACGTGAAGTTTTGCCAAAGTTTTTTGGCAGTTATTGAATAATATATTTCCGTGCTTGTTTTTTTGTCCCTTAATATCCTTTTATGATGTTATAAATCTCAACTGCCGTTTATTCTTAATAATATATTATTATTATTGCAGAGTGTATTTCAAACAAAGTTATTTATGGATTTAATTATGGTTACAACTATTTTAAAAGTTTATTTTGGTGAAAGTTAAGATTAGATTGACCTAGTTCCAAAGCAATACTAAAAATACTTACAGTAGGTGGTCATCGAATTAGGTAACCAACCATCGAATGGTTATGGTAGCTTTACAATTATTATTGGAAACCTAAAATTAGAAGTTTAAATCAGCGAACAAAGAGTACATTTGAATAGAAGAAAAAAGGTAAATAAAGGGAAATCTGCAAAACATGTAACTTTTCAAACCGGATAAGAAATTTTAGTTCAGTCGTTTAGGAGCTATCGTCCAATATCAATTACGTCTATCCTCTCGACGATAATAGAAACAATAATTTCTTAAAAGCTTGTAAAATATCTAGAATCTAACCAAATTCTTCACAACAGGCGGTACAGCTTTAGACCCACCTCTTTGTATGGCTGAACAGAGAATCTCAACCTATCGTTGATCTAGATACCTCCAGAAATTTGGAGAGTGTAAGGCATCCTGCTATGCTGTCTAAACTCTATGATGATGTTTACTGGTATCTTGACTGGTATCGAAAGGGTCTAAAGCCCAGAATTTATATGTTGGGGTGCCTCAGGGATCAATTCTATCACCAGTTCTTTTCCTAAACTCTTGAAACTACCTTATTTCAGTACCCTTTATTTATAATACAGGTTCGTTGATCGTTTTTTTTTTGTTGGAACTACACAGGCTTAGGATCCACCCTGTACCAGTCTATCATGTCGTCTAAGTCACGGTGAACTGTTTAGTTCTAGCTTGATTTGTAGGATAGAAGAGAATAGGGTTTAAGGTGACACAACCATCGGGGTTAAAGAAAAATAGTCTTGTTCGATTTCCATTAGCGATCAATGGAAGTAACAGGATCGGCGTGATCAAGTGACCGGCAGTGTCTTTTACTTTAATATGAGGCCAAAATTGACGCCGTCCTCGAAAACAAGGTACTGTTACAAATCTGTTGAAGTCTGCATCGATCTTCCCTCGCCAAGTGGATGTAATTTCGTAGCGATCCAGCAGGAGAAATTGGGAGCGCTGCTCAGGGGATCTAATTTTGAGCCCTGTCAAATATCATCTCGAGGGAGCATTACTGTAGTTTTCAGAAATTTTATCGAACGAGCAAAATTGGCAATTATATTAATGACCGTAATCGTGTCATTAGCCAGTAGAACGGTTTTCTTTTGATAACAGAAGTTACGTAGCATTGGGCATATGGTTAGGAATTAGCGCAGGAACCGCTTGGAAAAACTACAGTCGCTAATGGAAAAAGACGAAAAAGCAGTTAAAAAGGAGAGAAAAAATAAAACAATTTCGACTACAAGCGAGTAGACAGAGAGACAAATCAGTTACAAATGAGAGCGTTTAACTCGCAGGATGGAGTTCAACTAATGGCCGACCCATCCTTACACATCTTAGGCGTGACATTAGCCAAAGACTTGCGATGGAATGACCACATATTCCAAATCGCCAAACTAGCATCTCAGTGCTTGGGATTTCTTAAGAGGTGCAAGTTCCTCCTCCAGCCATCGGCCCGTGCTGTTATTTATAAATCCTACATTCGGCCTCTTCTCGAATATAACTCCCTCGTTTGGGGCGGCGCCCCAATAACCACCTTGGCATGGTTAGATAAGGTGCAAAAAATGGCGCTCAAGTTAATTGATGACGACACCGCCTGCTCCACCATCGACCCCTTGAGCCACCGTAGGAATGTAGCAGCACTGACAAAATTTTATCGCTACTATCATGGTGACTGTTCCTGCGAGTTAAACGCTCTCCTGCCTCCACGGCAATCTTATACCCGCAACACCAGATTAGCCCACTCGTCTCATTCCCTTCACCTGAAACTACCCCTTTCACGCACTCAACAAGACATGAATTCGTTTGTTAATAGAACAACTCGACTGTGGAATAACCTCTCGCAGTCAGTATTTCCGAACTCCTACAACATCCAAGAGTTCAAACGCAGGGTTCATCACCACCTTCTTCAATACCCCCCCGTACCTTTTAATCCTTAACCTATACCCCCCCCCCCTCATCCCTCGCCCGTACTAAGCTTACTGCTAGACATTACACCATGACGTGACAAATGACATGACGGACTAGTAGTACAAAGGGTGACTCCTAAGCTTAGCACTGCCACATAAAAAAAAATACGAATTTTTTCGTAATTCACCGTTCCAAATACCAGTGTACGTTTCGTTTACCCAAGCGGTCCCCCAACTAAGTACTAACCACGTCCACTGCTGCTTCACTTACACAATCGTAATCTATTGCGTCTTGCTTTACGTATACAACTGGCGAAGGTCCTGGTAATGCCCTATTTCACTTACGGTAGCCTAATTTTTTCAGAACTTGATACTCTTCAATTTGTCTTTAATTTGCGTCGTCTATGCTTCAGCTCTGCTAGGTATAACGTTTGAAAACTATCTAAAACTACAGTCGGTTCCCAAGATATTTGTTTGAAAAACTTAACTTCTCAAGATTTGCAAGTTCACCCATCAGACATCATCTTGGACCAAAATCTACGATCTACATCTAAGACCCACATGATTTCGTACCTCAAAAATTGATGGCATCTTTTGAAACCTTCATAGACTCATTGAGCTGCCGTGGAAGTGTAACCGCCTTTTCAAAATGTTATCGTTATTACTATAGCAACTGTTTTAATTTGGAGTTGTTTAAGCAGTACGTTGAAGGAGCCGTCAAAGAAGGATCAGTAAAAATTCAGAACTTCTTCAAACGTTGTAGAATCGAATGTCCTTCCTGCCAATGTTAACGACCTAAATGCTTATAGAAAATTCCTGGGTCCTTCTCGAAACTAAAGTATAATATTGTACCAAGTCCTATAGTCTAAAGTCTTAAACACAATTCTGAAGAGGTCTGGTTCAATGAAAAAACATTAAAACAAAGATTACGAAATTGGGATATATCTTCCTTAAAATATTAAATTCGATGACCACCTCCTGCACATACAAATTTCAATTTAGAGCAATCTTTAAACTACTAAAACTAACAAAACATTTCCAACAATTAATCAATTCTCTTATTTTATTATAATAAAAAAATCTTTACATCATTAATAATCATTAATATTCCACACTTTACTAAAAGTTAATCGCTACCTTCACTAACTTTTATAATCCTTAAAAATACAAAATTATCCCAAACTGTCACAACAAGGACACGTGCGAAAATCATCAATTATCAAAAAAATGAAAGGAGCAAAAGCAAAAAAAAAAAACCCAACGAGGGAGCGCAAACTGACACGCAACTTTCTCTATCAAGGACGAAAATTAATCATAAATTGCCTTCAACAGTCTTGTCCTGTTTTAATTTTTTTTGATAAGGGAGACGAGATGACACAAAAAGAGCAAGAAAAAATATTTAAGGATGGAAAAATCGATTTTTCTTCATATTCTCCTCTTCGATATTAATTTGTCCCTTCTCGATTCGTTCAGAGGAAACCATTAATCATTGTTGACAATTAAGAAGCATCCTTTGTCGTTCTTCATGTATTAAGGATTTCTTTTATGTTTGGTTGTTTTTTTTGTTTTTGAAGGAAGTTTTGGATATTTACGAAATTTTAGTAGTGACCTTTCGTTTTGAAGTCGAATTTCAGAACATATGTGTCATACATGTTCATCTACTTAGAGAAGAGTCCTTATACCACGTAAAAATAGTTGCTCGACCTTAGTGGAAGAGTTTTGTGAAGCTAAAGCGCAAGTAAACCCAGTACAAAAGCAAGATCGCGAAGCGAATCCTGATTGGACACAGGCCTGCATAGGTGCAAATGGTGCACTGGCACCTGGCGCAATTTCAGAAATTAAGATTTAAAAAAAAAATATAACTCCGAAAAAATAAAAAAAATTAAAGGGTGTTCCCGTGCCGTGCCGTGTTGTTAGTACAAAGGGTCTAAAACACTCAGAAACAAATGGTATACCAACGAATGTGTTTTTCACCAATGATGAAAATACTGCTATTATTAAATATTACATTTCCAACCTACATAAAACTATATTCTGTCATTCGTTTACCCCAAGCACATTAAATATTATTACAACTACACTTCGTATTCCAAAAAGATAAGACGACTACAACTTTTACGAAGAAAACCACATAAAACCTTTAATATCTCCCAGTGGAATTAACACTAAAGAAACTACTTTTAGCTGTAATCACAGTTTATGATGTCTCCTACAAAAACCATAACATAAATTTCACTTTTGCATAATTCTATTACACCGAAACCTCTCCCGGTGCTTAATGTTTGTCATCTATCACAAAAAACAAACTATTAAAAAATAACACCAACGTAAAACTTAAGCATACATATAAACATAAACGTAAAGCCACAAAGAAATTATAATTCCCTCTACTCTCTCGCTCTAAGCCCCAAAACCAACTAAAACACCAGGGCAAGAAAAAAATATATATATGTATATGTATAAAGGTTCACTTTAAATTAAACTTTTAAAAGCACCTGAGAACCCACCCTCACTAAAATAAATCACTAGCAACATACGTTCATGTCACTTTACGAATTTATTCCTGGCGCAAGGACATAAACTTAAAACGCTTTTCTCCTTCTTATGGTCGGCAATTTAGAGGATGGAGCAAAATCCTGGAAGTTGTATCTTTATTGCCGTTAATCTCTGTTGGAGAGGAAAGAAGTAAAAGAAAAATGCAGCCATGTTTGTTCGGTCTGTCATATTTTTTTTTGGTAAATAGATATTTCGAAACATGTTAGAGTTTTTTACAGAATGAAACGGAAACCATAACTAGGACCTGCCATTTTTCGTTTTTATCATTGATATAGCCCAAACTATTCCGTGTCTGAGCATAGGCTATTAAAGAATTGGTCTGCCATAGTCGACACTTTCCAACTTACGTCAAAATTTCGTTTAGTGCAGCCCTCCCTCATACTATGAAATCCAATCAAATGTTTAGCTAGATTGCTAACTCGATGTTCGTCTTTTGACGAAGCAGTTCACTGGTTCAAACTTTAAACTTCGACACAATTGGAGCTATGGTAACGAGTAGGTACAAACAGGTAACCTCTCAACAACAGGTAACCTCTCCTGTAGACTACAATGTATAATGATGTGTTGAGGCTACGCCTCGATGAAATCGAATTATGCGCGTGGGGCCTCAAATCGCCGATCTGCCGTTTTCTGAACCCAAAATTGTAACTGTGCTGATCAGCAACCTGGGAAACAAGAATCCATAAGAATCAAGGTATGGGAATAGGCCATCTCCACTCATAGCCCGTCTTAAGGTACCTGGGAGTGATGATCGACCAGAGACTTAATTTAAGACGCACTTGGATGACATGGTGGATAAAGCTCCACTATTTGTGCAGCTTTTCCAAGAATGCTGCCCAAACCGATCGGACGTCTTGTGATGGCAACGGTGGTTAGCTCAGTCTAACTTTTTCAGGGCCAGGGTGGGCAGCAGCGTTGAACAAAAGGGCTAACAGCAGAAAATTAAGGGGCGCATACAGAGTACAGTTTAAAACAGATATGTGCGTGCGTACAGTACATGCAGTATATGCGGGGAATATTTGCTAACAGACAGTTTCGTATTTGGGTTCTATCTAGTCTTTTGCATATAACCAAAAAATCTAATCTTGTGTGTGCTTGTGGTTAGGTATTTGAGACTATGATGAATGCGGAAATGCGGAAAAGTACGAAGTAGCCCAACTTTTGCGTTGCGTGCGTTCCGTTTACGTATCTATATGTCAGTTTGCATTTCAATGCACGCACTTCTATTACATTAATACACGCACCAAACTACCCATGTATTTTTCACCACTTAAGTTTCCTTCGTGCGTACTGCGGATACAGGACCATATCTAAAGTTGCGTCGTGCGTAATAGCGGGAATTGTACCCATAGAGATTCTGGCGAGAGAAAGCATGCGTCACTATGATCCAGATTATGTTAACGGGAGACAGATTCAGTGCATTGACAAATGGCGCGCTGCGAGTTTGTAACGTAATGGCAAGGCAAGTGAGACGAGTCTGTTAAGAGTCGGTGGACCCTCAGACTTGTCCCAAAGGTGGATAGATGGATTACGAGGAAGTGTCAGGAAGGGAGTTACGACCACATGAAGTTTTTAAGTGGAACTGGAGGATATAGAAAATATGTACCTCCATCGTTTTTAGCACGATGTCTCAGCGTTGTAATTGATACGGCTTGGTATTCGGAGTAACGAAGAGCAGCTCTTCTTTAATTGTGCGAGATTTGACGAATATTGACGGGAACCTTGCAGAGACATTTTTCATGGCACACGCTCAGTTACTCGCAAATTTCAGGTGGGTATTTTTCCCATTCAGAATTTTCCGGGCGGGAACTGCTACCCGTCATACCCACATTATCCGCCGGCTATGCTCCTAAGCCTGATCGTAGCAGAAAATTACTGCTCCCTACTGTTTCATCTTTGTGAGCTGTTTAGGTTTATTGGAACCCCTCCTTCTTCTCTCTTGGCTCTCCATACATTCTTTTTCAGGGTGGTGTCATAAGCCTGCTCATACTTCTAATCGCTAAATCGGTGATATGCTGCTACAATTTTCATTTGGTAACACTTTTCCAAAATTTAATATGATAATTCCAGATTTTAGACTATTTCAACCATCTAGATAAATTTTCTCAACAAAAAAACCATTACACCCAAAAAATCTTCACACCATTTTTGAATCGCACATGCGAATATAATCCGTGTCTAATTTGCAGCACAGAGAACGATAATAATTCACGCAAATCTTGTAGACTGTGAAAAGGAATCCTTGAAAAAAGGAAGCTTTAAAAAAAATTCTACAGTCGCTCCTTTTTTTGTGCGCAAAAAAAAATGATAACATTGATACCATGACATCCAAAAATCTACTTTCCTTCTCCCCTGTTACAGTCCAAAAAAAAAAATCTTTAAAATTAAAGTTAAGAAGAAGAAGAAAAAATATCCTTAAGGAGAAGAAGCTAGAAGAAAATTTGTGCTACTTCTGCTAAAGAGGGTGAAGACAGAAGTTATGAGACGTAAGACGTCAGGACACGCTTATTTATAGCCCAAAAATCCCCGAGGATAATTCAGGCGTGAAATTGCAATCCTGAATCCTGGAAGCGCACACGAGAAAGGTGAGGGACAAACTTGAATGGCATTTAATTTTCGATTCCCTACTGTGACTGACTTTAGTCCTGTTCCAGGAGAGTCTCTCTTTTCTTATTTTTTGTAAGTATAAAAGGATTGCTGGTGACTGGTGGAAGTTTCTTATTCGTATTTTGGACGATTTCCTTTTCTTAAGCATTGTTAAAATGTAAAGAAGAGGAGCGAGCTTTTGAGATTAAAGATTTTTTTTTGTTAGAGTGTTGAAATTGTTTAAAGGAGTTTGAAAAAAAAAAAAAATATTGGGTGTAAGGTGAGTTTTATGGGTGAAACGGACCTATAGGTACTTTAATCCGATATTAGAGGGAGTTCCTTGAAAATAAAACCATCTAGTTAAGCCGGCTATTTTGGTAGCCTTGCCTTCAACCGGCCTTGGTAGTTTAAGGGTTGAAGCAAACGACTACCATTCCAGAGGTCCGAGGTTCGATTCTACCGCTAACATGATCCTTTGTCTTTCTATTTCTAAGTTTCTTTCAGCTTTCAACTTACAACGTCTAAGAGCATAATAAACGTGGGACCGTTCTCGTATTCGATCACCGATAATTCGGCAATTCTTTCACTCTTCTCGTTACTGCCTTTCCGAATAGAGCTTGCTATCGTCGGACGTTGCACTCAGTGATAAGAAGAAAGAGCTTTTACATAAAAAAAGTACAATGTTTGGACTCCGAGTACATACACTACATACATACAATTCATACTTCATCATAATCCGATCGTCAAGAGCTTTTCCCAAACTGTGGGGTCACCATAGTGGGGTCACCAAATTGGGGCCACCTCCTTCTTATCACTATGCTTGGTCAGCGTTGCTTCCAACTTTCTCCAAGCATCTGTCCACCTCAACATCTGGCCTAGGGTGTTCTTCATTCCTAATCTCCCCAAACCTCGGGTATTTAACGAGGACATGCTTCGGGTCCTCTTTATCGTCCGGACATTCTCGGCAGATCCGTGAACCGTCCAACAAGAAGCCCAAGATAGATAACCTGTCCGTGTAGCCTCTATGGCCACTAAGGAACTGTGAAAAGTTGTAACTCACTTCCCAAAGTTGCTTTATAATCCTTATTGTTATAAGTCTTTAGGCCCATCGGCCATTTGTAGACTTGTCCCATCTCTTCCGAGCTGCAATAGAATGGTACCGCACCGGAGTCCGTCACACGCCTTGGACTCTTCTCTTACATATTCTGCGTAGTTCAAGCTCTTACTTTCTGCAACCAGAATTACAATAGGCGTCATTCCTGATTCATTGGGCGTACAATGGTACGGCACAGCATGGCCGAGAGTTACTTAGCTGATACACCTAGTTTTTTCCAACTATTGCTTGTCACGTCCGATGCCGCGCCAAACACTGGCAATATTTGTCTGGTATTATGGAAATGGCCTAATAATTTGGATTTGGATTGTTCCCTTTTTCTGAGTCACTAACTATTAACTCCGCCATCGTCTGATCCCAAGATTAGGGTACGAATGGAGGGGGGTGGTCGACCTGCCGAATTGACCAGAATCGGTCTAGGCAAAGTCAAACTAGGCAACCATCCGCATGGATATACGAACTATTTATGAAATAATACTGTTGCATTCGGGGCAGCCAATGCGCCATCGTTGGATAACCTCTGGGCTACTGGCCGAAGGCCCAAATTACTCACACCGGAAATGGAAATTCAATTCGCCGCGTGGAATATCACGTCGGTCAAAAGGAAATCTAGCAATGTATTTTCAAAATGCAAAATATCAGTTGCTGCGATATCGGAACCGATCCGAGACATTAGGCCAAACCTAAATGAAAAGTAACGCAGAAGTGAAGTAGACGTTACTTCTATTGAATTATATGTAACTTCCTTCCACTTACTGCCATTTTGATCACTCTCATACATTCATATGCAATGGTACCTTACTTCACTTTACTTCACTTCCCATTTAGGTTTGGCCTATTGACGATCGTCCCGCCAACAATCGTCGAAACGATGACGCTTTACTATTTCGGTGGCAAGAAACGAAAGGCCGGCGTCGGGATTGTGGTCGACCGACGGGCTGCCAGTAGCGTTCTCGCACTCCAACCGATATCCGAGCGTTTGGCGGTTATAACCATCGGTGGAACGATCAATACCCCTATCGTATCCGTTTATGCCCCTACCGAGATCAGCCCGGACCCGAACATGGATGAGTTTTTCGATCAGCTGAATACGATACCTCGAACCGAATTAATCATACTCGCAGGGGACTTTAGTGCACTTTCAGGTGCAGATCGAACCAGCTGGGAGTCCGACAAGGAGACGTCGTTTCGATATTGGCGCGACTATTTTATATCGGGCCAAATGAATCTACCATGCTCCTCTTCTCATCATTAAATTCTTCCATTTTTCACATCGATACTTCTACCCAAAGAACTATAACCGAAAGAAAATCCAATATTTCTCTCAACTCCTTATTAATCCAAAAATTCTCAACCAGTAAAGGTTATGATAATAATCCAAAAAAAAAAACATCGAAGAAAATGGAAGAAATTGAACTTTTCCCTTCTGCAAAGTGTTTAATTTTATGTGGAAGGATTAGTGTCAAAGACGGTGGAAAATTTATTCAGAACCAATTTACCACTTAAAAGGTAATCTGGGAAATTCAGGTGCTACAAAGAGGTTAATTTCGTGTTCAGCTCGCTTGGATGGAGGGGAAGCCCCTTTAAAAAAAAGGACGATGGAAATCCGATTTTCAAGTAAAGTGCTTAAGGAATAAAAAAAAATGACACAAATTTTCTTATCGTCTGTGGGTTACACAAAAAAAAAGGAATTTATGGTAAAGAATAATTGAAGCATAAAATTAGAATTCTTTCCAAAATTTATCGGAGGTTTTTCTTTCGTGTTTTTTTTTCTGGTTCTGGGATATAAAAATAAAATGGAATTAAAAATGCACCTTGAACACGGAATGTGTTTTTTGTGGTTATATTGGTGGGGTTTGAATTTATTGATATTAGGAAAATTATTTCTTTTTTGTATTCAATTCAAGTAATTTGAGTCAAATTAGACAATCTAGTGCTAATGGTGTCAGGATTTCAACCGTAATTAGTTAAGTCATGCTAGGATGCCTGAATGGAATAAACAACTTGGTAAAAGTCTGGCAGTCAATCAAGTCAAAACTGAGTTAATGCGAAAGGTCTCCACTTTCAGACCCCCCGAGTTAGATGGGCGTACCATAACACATCACTTTATACTCAAGGGTGAAATTTCTGGGTCTAGCCGTACACCCAAAACTCAACTGGAAGTAAAACAGGATAGCTTTGTAAGCCTGCAAAAAAGACCTTTCACAAGACATGGAGTCTCAGATGGTCCTGTGCATGGAGACATCAGTGGTATGTCAAATTCACAGAATGGTGACCAGAATCTATAATGACATGAACTTCAGAAAGGTTCAGAGGACGGTAAGAATATAGGACATGACAACATATGTCCCTCAACTACAACTTAACTGTAGTTCAGTATCTGTATCTAAGTTTCACTCGTCTTGGAAGCTTGCTGTAAATATACCAATACCCAAATGCCCAACTCCTGCTTGTCCTTGTGATTTTCGGCCTATTAGTATTCTGCCATTTCTGGTTAAGGTTCATGAAAAGCTGGCAGCAATTCAGATCCTTGAGCATTGTGATCGTTTTCGACCCATAAATGTCTGGTAGTCTGAATATCGCAAGCATCACAGCTGTGAAGCCGTACTCTTCAAAGTTACAACTGATATCCGAAACTCTCTCGACGCTCACCACGATTGCTGCCTATTGCTGCTTGACTTCTCTAAAGCCTTTAATAGCGTCAATCACTCTCTGCTTTTGCAGAAGCATCTATTTTTCTCCTTCTGCTATCAAGCTCTTGCAAAGCTTTTTAGCCAATCGCTCTCAGAAAGAAACTTCGTGCTGGCGTACCCCAAGTTTCCTTCGATCTACCTTCGGTAGTAATACCCCAGCAAACCAATCTTTAAGATAACTTAACGAATTCGTTACGGAAATTCGTATATTTTTCCCGAATTCGCAATAGAATTCTGAACAAATTCGGAAAGAAAAATATATGAAGAGGTTGACACGACATCGTTAAAGAAATTCTCTTCGAAATCGTTACGAAATTTAGTAATGATTTAGCAAAGCTTTTTACCCCTAATAAAAGCTTAACGCCATTTATTATACTAAATTTCATAACGATTTCGAAAAGAATTCTTTAACGATGTCGTGTCAACCCCTTCATATATTTTTCTTTCCGAATTTGTTCAGAATTCTATTGCGAATTCGGGAAAAATATACGAATTTCCGTAACTCTTAAATGGAATTGAAACAATTATTATTACCTTGCTATTTAAAAAACACACTTTTAAAAAATACTCACAAAAATACAACAAACTTCAATTTCACAATAATGCACTTGCGCACTTCACTTTGACACACGATGTAAGTTAAGACAAGTGTTCCGATTTCTGGCCTACTTCGTTAAGAAAATTTGTTACCGGCTTCGTCGTGACATTGTTGCGAAATTGTTTTCCGAATTCTTTTCGATTTAGTTTCGACTAATCGCCACATAAAAACATAACAATAGCACTACTACATAGCAAAAACCCGCGTGCGTCGCAACGCCTTTTAATAAAACAAAATTATGTGTGCTTAGTCCGGAATAAGAAAAGGGTATAATGAAACGAAGAACAAATCTGCAAGACATGATTTTGGATATACATATAAAAAACTTTAGAGTTGACTATAAAAATATGTTACCTACAACTTTTTTTAAAATTCGAGGTTAATCCTCGGAAAACTTTTATACTACGTGCACAACAGATACCTAGCCAATTTTATTCAGAATATGTCTTGTGCGCGTTGATTTTGACGTTCTGGCTTGAGACGAAGATTGCCAACATTTTAAGACGATGCTACTGATTTGATCCTAAAAAGGACAGTTGCTGCTTCCCGTTTTCGTGTTTCGTCGTTTCCGGTCATACCGCCCTCACGGCACTGGTTAACAATCCACTGTAACGATTGTTTATAAACGATGGTAGATGTTTCACTTGTTAGTATTACAATGTTTGTGGCATTACTGAGTTGAGTCGATTGAGTTGAGTTGATATTTTCGAAGTCGTCATAAATGTCGCTCATCAAAATTTCCTCATCTATTACGAACTTTCAAACAACATCCAGCAGCTCACTGTCATCATTTTCATTAACCTCAGAACATTTTCTATTGCATATCCTATGTTGAGGAGAATAGTACTGAATTCTGAGTTTTCCGATTGCGTTCTCATCTTTTGCTTTAAATGACGTTTTCCAATATGTCCCTAATTGAGTGATCATTTCAGACATGCATCAATATCATCTCCCAGACAGCCATCATACAGTCTTGTAAAACTTTAGATTTTTCCACGCAGGTTTTTAGATTTGTTCCACGCAGGATTTTCCATATGATCTTCTTCGATCGGTATCTTAAGCATAGAATGAGCTGTTCTTCCTGATGTGAGTAAAGTTGCCGAAATCTCTGCTACTGTCCTGATCTCATATTGACCAAATAACCGACCTTTCGAAATGTTAAAAAGCGTGGGACTTTACCTATATTGTTATTTTATTGTTACTGCAACTTTTCGCCAGCGCCCCATATATCATATATACTGGCTTGAGCAAAAAAGCTTTCATTCAACATAATTTTTTACATTTTAGTCCATTTCTAAATAAAAGCATATTTTTAAGTTTTTTAAACTATATTTTTAGTTTTCTACCTTTTAGTTTATTATATGTCTTCCGTTATTTTGTGGTGACCGATATTTAAATCGAAATATAGCACCAAATAGGTAATTATAATATACTTATCATTCCCGTTCATTTAATACCCATGTCGGCGGTCAGCGAGCACAATTGCGAAATTCGGCCGCTATCTTGAAACTGCCATCTTGATTTTTTTATAAAATGGTCAGATTTCATTGTCACTTGAATTGTACATGTGTGCAAAATTTGAAGCTGATCGGTTATATGGAATTGAGTCAAAAACAATTTTCAAGATTTGTCTACATACAAACATCCATATATACATACAGGTAGAGCTAATATATAGTGCATATAAATAGCCTAAAACATGCCCGCCAAAATACTGAATCTTCCAGTGAAAGTCCCATCCCAATCGGATTACCCGTTTCCGAGATTAGCCCGAACAGACAGACAGACAGACATACAGACAGACAAAAATTTTAAAAATGCGTGATTTCGTTTTAAAATCATGTAAATAACCATATAAAATTAAAAAAACACAATTATTTTGAAATCACAGACAGACACTCCAATTATATTTATATAGATTCATGCCGTTTTGACCATATCTCACCCTATTCTAATTCCGTAATAGGCTGCTCTCTTAGAGACTACCGTTAGTATAGACTTCTGTGTTTGTTTCACGACATCCCCCACCATCGTAAACCATCTTATCTCAACCAGTTTGTGCAGCTCACACGATCACTTAGAATAGTCTGATTGGTATTATATCAGAAAAATACACTGCATTACCTACCAGCTTCACATGTGCCACAGGATCGAAGCTCCAGCCCTATGCACCTCCAGGAACTCTGCACCGCCATCTCAGGGCGAAGGGTAGCATCATCCACATTCTTTTTAAAAATCTACATATGGTCTAAAAAGCCACAGGCCCAGCCCCATTCATCTCAAGATATTCATAGAACGCTCTCTCACAGATAAAAGATGCTTTCACCACACATCCCATGAGGACTGCATCAGGAGCACCTGCCAAGGGAAGACACTCCACCAAATAGCCGCGGAGCACCTCAGCTGTAAGGGAGAGAAAATCACGCTGTGTCGGCTTCTACCTGATGTCTCCACAAAGTTTGTGATTTAAGTGGGCTGGGGATATTTTCTTGCTTACTTGCAGTAGGCTGAGAAATATTTCCACCCTACAAAGTGTGATACCTAAGCTTAGATCTGCCACATAAAAAACGCAATATAACTAATAAAGTATATCTAAAAAAACAACAATTAAAGCTATTACAGTAACATTTAAATCAAATAAATCTTATTACATAAAGCGAACTTTAAAAATGCCCAGAAGTTATCCAAGTCACGTATTATCTCCTTCTCACATTCTTTATCTTTTTTTTTCTTCTAAAAAAACCCGAAAAATAATACCATAAAAGATAAGAAAGCTTACCCCCACCACCCTAAACATTAAAATTGCGTAAACATCTCTCTTTTTTTCTTCATATCTTATATCGGTTATCGTTCCAAAGGATATCCTCATAACCAACCAACCACCATCAAACACCATCAACCACCCGCAACAACAACACCAACCTCCAAAAAAACCCCAAGCATTTCGATGTTTAACAGCCTGTTGAATAAGTAAAATTTTTACGAAAATATCCTTTTAAAACTTCTGCCCTTATAAGGTAAACATTCCACTTCCGTCGATTTATTTCATGTAGTAAATATTAAAAGCAATCTTTCGCAGGATCTTTTCCATCTTTCAAGAACATCACGTAGAAGGGAACAACATTCGTTATTTATTCAGTAGCGCCTTATCCTTAGACATCGCCATTGGTGGACGCTTTTACTTTCATATGCCCCGAGATTCGAGCTTCCTTATGCTTTCTCCTTTTTTTTCTTCATTTTTTTTTTGTATCCTTGGTTGCTTTCTTTTCTTAACGGCAAGACGCTAAGACGAGGAGAGCCAGAGAGCTGTAATCGTTAAGGTGTTTTTATAAAACATCTTTCGATAATATTCTTGACACGTCCTGAATATACACTCATCAACACGCTATAGAAGATGGATTTATTTTTTTTTTATGAAATAGGATACTACTTGGCTGAGCAGAAGGACACGAAGTGCTCTTATATGAAGCGAGGAGTGTCCTGTTTTGTACGCGGTATTAAAAAAATATATTTTTGGCTTTTGGTTGTATCGTCTTATAAAAATTTAAGGATACACGAGTTTTTGGTATCGTAATTAAAGGATAGGTTAACGACGACGAAGGATATCCGATATTAGCTGATTGGTTGTAGACGTGTGGTTGTTATAACAAAAGCACGACTTTGGACTTCTTTTATCAATTGTAGATTCAGGAAATGAGGATTGATCAAACAATCTAAGAGATACCTTTTCACTGTTAAAGTTGAGAGGTTATTTTTTCTACGCTTTAATTCAACCAAGATCAAAACACCTTAACCAAAGCATGCACAGTTTCAGTGAACCTAATTAAGTTTTTCTGGTTAACTCCAAGCCCTACAACTACTCGACTACACCAGACTCTACTAGTTAAACTGAAAGCTATTCGCATTAACTACTCCATAAAGGTAGGACTGAATGGAGTCGAATCTAAGTTCATACTATCTCTACCAGTGTCCCCTAGGGCTTTATTTTATTGCCGATACTTTTCCAAATCGTTATAAAAGATATTCTTGCTCTCAATTTTTTTTAACGATTTCACAAATTTTTTGATGATGATACTCTGAATTGCTCATATGGCTTGGATAAGCCAACCCAAGCAACTCTTCTGTTTTTGATGGTGAGGTTAAGTACAGCTATATATATGCAGCGCCATCGAACTCATTCCAGACTAAAGTTGGAAGAATCAACTTCTCCAAAACGAAGTATTTCCCGGAGGTCTATGGTTCGATTCTACACTGCGGCATGTTGCCTTCTTCTTCTCCTCTTCCCATTTATAGAACATTATCCTTTTGCTCCAAAATAGAATCCAGTATATTGGCCAGGGTCCAACATATAGAATCGGGTGCGATTTAAGACGCTATTAGCACACAGCCTACATGTTTTTTTTCTTCTGGAAGATAGCTCGGGTTCGATTATTGAAATCAGGGTTTTCTCGCGGGTGTTCAATTCTTTCACTTTTCTTATCCGTTCAGTGAAAAACAAGCGACAAAGTCACAGCAACTCTTTTATCTGTACTGCAGTGGCGGTTCCTCTTTGGAAGCAAAGGAAGCACTGCTTCCCTTGACCAAATAGGCAACTTCATAAAAATAAATTTATATAAATGATAATACATTTAAATTTTAAAATATATCAAGATTAATCACAACAAAAATCTTAATATATTTCCTCCTCTGGAAACACTAGAGCTGGAGATATTACAGCTTCCCATTGCTGTGTTCCTCGAACATTATATGAACATGATGTGTGGCCTCGAACATGATATGAGCGGCGAGCGGCAGAGTGACAATACTAAAGTGCCTCTCCGCTAATTTGAGACGTTTGAGGCTTACACAACATGGGGAAGCTGTAATATCTCCAGCTTCTTTGCCACAGAAAATCAACGTAAAACTCCAACACATTCAATCTAATTGGACCCACACTCCCGCAAAGGTTTGCGTTAATACAGTATCCTCAAAAGCAGCTTCTTCTTCTTCGGAACCGAACAGCTAGAACTGAGAAGTCGAATATATAGGCCTGCAGCGAATCCCCAAAAAAAGCTCTAGAAATGAAAAAAAGTGATGGAAATGAGATAACCGGTTGAGACTAATTGCAATCGATAGAGGATGGAAAAATGCATCTACAGTTGATTTTGACCGAAGTTTGGACATGGCCAACATGTAAAAAAATCATGAAAAGGCCTTTTTTCCGTAAGTGCGGTTTGAACGAAATTTTCACTTTATCTCGCTATATCTCTGTTGATATTGCAGATATCAATTTCAAATTTTAACATAGTCTAGTTTGACTAATTCCCTAAATATAAAACTTTAACCGAACTGGTTACATCATTTAAAAACAAAATGGCGAATGTTTAAAAAATTTCCAACAGATTCGTGAGATTTTTTTTTCTAATCGAAAAGTTGTGTTATAGATTTTTGAAATTCGCTTTTTTGGATAAACTACATTGTAGCCAAATCCTTAAGGCAGTTTTCTGTAAATTTTCAGATCAAAATGTCCTCCATTTCAAAAGTTACAGTAACATTTGTTGACACTCGACATTGTAACCGTTGCAAAGTACACGAGTAGCAACTACATAAATAATGTTTTATCGTTAAAATAGAACAAAATTATGTGCGTAATTGATCTGCAAATCGGATGGGTTCGGATATTCGCAAGTTGTAGGTATTTCATCGATTTATACCCTGATTTTTTCGACACCGTGGTGTAAAATTACTGAATCGTTTGTAGCATCAATTTTAATATCACTTATATGCTGTGATTGCATTTGGCGGTTTTTTTCTCTTGTCAGTAATTCGTAGATGGTCCAATTTGTCGAACAAATAATGTCGGACACCCATTTTTTGAGTAAAATATAACACCATCTGAAGCAGTTTCCAAAAGAATTAATTTCACTTCATGGGGGAGTATTTCTTGCGGTCAGGTAAAAAAACTATTTCTCCGTTCTGCAAGGAGCTTTCATTCTTTTTCCATATCTCGGTGGCAGCCATTTTCCACAAATAACGTTTTTTCGTCTCACTTTGGTTTGAGATTTCAGCATTCTTCGCTTCGTTACAAAATGTCGCGTAACACGGCTTGTGATACTTGGCATTGACCTCTAATAAATTCGGGGTTTTTGTAAGTACATCGCAGACATTTTTAGTCACCTTGTTGCTTTGTAAAATATTTGGAATGGCCTTTTTACCATGATTACATATAAAACACAAATTCTCATAAAGTCAAAGATCCCGTGCTTCGTATACATTTCTGTGAGTTACCATTCAAAACTTTTCCGAGTCCCCGCCTTTTTATTGTATATACTTCTACAATAATTATGAAATTTGATTTGATTCAAAGAGTTGCTATCACGGCAGCAAATAACTTTCTTGAAATACCATCATTATTTTGGTTAGCAGACTCAAGAAGAGCATCGATTCCTTTTTTGTTTACTTGTGCAGCAAGTTCGCGCTCGTTTAAAAAGATATCACAAAAAAAACGCTTCACTTCTTTGTCATTAATAGAGATTTTGAGATTTGTAATAGGAAAATATAATCAAACCTTAATCGGATAAAAATGTATGATGAAAATCAAACACTTATATGTAATTGTTTAACAAAAAAATTAACTAGCAGGAAATATTTTAAATCCGAACGTTTGTTGCGGACGAAGTCGAGTGTCAACAAATGTTAATGTAACTTTTGAACCGGAGGACATTTTGATCTGAAAATGTACAGAAAACTGCCTTAAGGATTTGGCTACAATGTAGTTTAGCCAAAAAAGCGAATTTAAAAAATCAATAACACAACTTTTTGATTAGAAAAATAAGTCTCACGAATCTGTTGGAAATTTTTTAAACATTCGCCATTTTGTTTTTAAATGATGTAACCAGTTCGGTTAAAGTTTTATATTTAGGGAATTAGTCAAACTAGACTATGTTCAAATTTGAAATTGATATCTGCAATATTGCAAGATATTGATATATTTATCAACTGAGATATTGCGATATTTATCAACTGAGATATGGCGAGATAAAGTGAAAATTTCGTTCAAACCGCACTTACGTAAAAAAGGTATTTTCATGATTTTTTTTTATGTTGGCCATGTCCAAACTTAGGTCAAAATCAACTGTAGATGCATTTTTCCATCCTCTATCGATTGCAATAAGTCTCAACCGGTTATCTCATTTCCATCACTTCGAGCGAAAAAATGGGATGCGCTGCAAGCCTAATAGAGAAATTTTCTGTATCCACCATATTCTCTTTTGTTCTGGCTTCGAGCAATATTAAATTTGCTCTTAAGGGGAGGTCCAACCCAAATGGCTAAAATCTACAATTTTTCATCGAATTGCATAATTTTCAGATATATTGTGTATCTTAATTGGCTTTAACAGAAAATGTGTACGAAAACCCTCTCCAAAAATTTCCCCCACCATTTTTTGAATGAAAGAGTGAAAAATATGCCCGTAGGTGGATTAATTTTTCTCGGCCAATTTTCATCCGATTGACGTGAAATTTGGCACATATCATCTTGAAACAATAATGAAAGTTTCTGTAAAACAGATTTTTGAATTTTTATTTTGTTACCAAGTTACGCTAGTTGGAATAATGACATGCAAGAAAAACGCTATTTTGAGGCTATTTTCGAGTGTTTTTCACTTTTGAAGCGATATAACTTTTTTTTAAATAACGTTATCAAAAATCTGTTTTACAAAAATCTTTATTATTGTTCGAAGAGGGTGTGTACCAAATTTCAGGCAAATCGGCTGTAAATTGACTGAGAAAAATTAATCCACCTACGAGAAAACATGACAAATGACATTTAGAGATAATGGCGATCAAAGAAAAGCAATGCTTTTTTTCATTATTTTTCGAGTTTATTTACATTCTAATCAAAGTTTAAATACTAATAAATACTATACTAGAAGAATCATAGTATCTGAAAACACAATAAAAAAAAGTTTTTTTTTTCAATTTTTATCATTTTTGGGTTGGACCTCCCCTTGATATTTTGTTTCGTAATTTTGTTTTTGACTCTTCTTAAAATATGAATTTTCGTTTGAAGATTGAGTCAAGAAAAAAGAGATCGAGGATAGGTGAAGTTTCTCTTTATCTATTATTTATTCTAGTGGGGTGGCAGGCGGTGTTCATTGAATATAAGCTGATAACTTTGTAGCTTCCATTATATTTTTATGATTCTCTTTAATGATGATTTAAAGGATAGAGAATATTTTTATGAAATTCATTTTTGAGTACGGGTTGCCTGAAGTGTTTTTTTTTTGCAAGAAGAATGTAATGATAGTAGGCGAAGGTTACAATAGGGTTTTATTATTACTAACTTTTTTAGATTTTGGCTTATTATAGCTTAACAGCTTTTCTTTGGACGCTTTAATTTTGAACAGAATTTGAAAAAGGGCGCAAAACGCCCGCTAGCAGTGAAACTATTTCCACAAAATGCAAAAATTCACGGCTTTGAATTCGATTTTTTTTTTTAAATTCAAAAAATTTTTCTTGTCCACCATCATAAAAGAAACTGCATATTCAAAAAAGGAAAAACCTCATGCGATGCACAAAAATTAAAGGGCAATTACTTTTCAAATTTTAAGTCAATTTTTGGGACTTGAATATGATATTTTGACCTGAAATTGTAACAAGTTATTTTGTATAAGTTGGCCGAAAATGATGAAATTTTCGCAAAATAGCCGATAACTTATGTACATAGCGGCGGTTGCTTGAAGTGGAAAATGTCCATTTCGTATATAGTATTCGATGTAACTAACATGTTCCAAACATTTTTTTTTTAAATTGGAAACAATTACATATGTTTGCTTATCTGACTCCACTATATGTTATTTTTCAGTGTTTTTAGTTAATAAAGCCTTCGATACTTTTACCTTTATCGTTCGCTTTGGGCATTGCTTCCCTTATCCTGAACCTTACGAACCGCCACTGCTGTACTGCAACTTCAGAAATCGCCCTGACAGTGCCATTAGTTCCACTGGACACAAACTGAGGTACCATAGCAATACAGAAACGCTCATTTAGTCGATAACACCACTATGACTGTTCCATTGAAATAAAAACTCTCTAGCCATATTCTTCTTTGGATCAGATATAGGGTCAACAGACTTAGCTCTCGAAACTTGGACCTATTGTTCTCTTGACAGAACAGTCTACTTCAGATTGGTATGACAGACTGTTAGGAATTGGCTGCGCTAGTTCAGAGCTCTGCAAGTTCGACCAAAGTGAAGCAAAATAACGATAACGTAATCCTCGCTCCAATGACAGAGTATGGGAAAGGCTGGTCGAAGCCTGCGGGCTAGGGGTTCTACTTTCCTGACTATCAATTCCTGGTAGTCAATGGGCAAGTGTCCGCTAATCAAGCCAATAACAATCCTAACATTCTTCATAACTCGTCCCAACAATTTCCTGACCACAATTGCACAAGAAAAACTTCTTGGGGTTGACCGATCGTGTAGGATGATGCATTCACCTATAGGCGAATCAGGAACGATCAATGCAGAAACAGAATCCTGTCCTGCTAGACATTGGCTCCTTCATTTGCTTCGAAGCTTTGATGATCCACGACACAAACAAAGGCGACCAGAATGACAATGCCAGTTGATCAAGGGGAGTTGGCAATCCGAAACTAATTTGGACTTATGGGACCTTATCTCTATTCTATTCTTCTTTAACGAAGACAAAATCCGTTTCTTAGCGAGCACCCATAGGTACATAGCAGTGTAGCACAGACTACGGCCCAACACCTGTCTCTGACTTAAAGCCATCTGTGTACCATACCAGTCCACCCTACGGCATCTTAGGGAGAACAAAGGGAAGCCTATCGTAATTGCTCGGAGCTCAAGACATACAATCCGCTTAACAAATCTGTAATACCAGGAACTGCAGAATGTTCCTGTTGAAGACCATCACCATTGGTGGTTGTCGACCTTAGTGCAATCCATTTGGCTGATTTGTTTATTTTAAGTAGGAGGGATGGTTTCGCGGAGACTCCAGAACAGCAACAGGCGAGCTGCGAATAACTTCATTAATGTGAATGCAGCAGGTTAGTTCTATGTCCCTGCTTTAAGGACCCATGTGGGTATAATCTTGTATAATCTTTCACCAAAGAATCAAAGAGAGTCATTGAATCCATGCGACTGCCAGAGATAGCTATTGATCGAAATCTTTATTTGAGTTTTGAGAATACATTTCTCGATTCGCAACAAACTATAAACTGTAATGAAAAACTTCGCATTCTAGAATTAAGTAACAATGTCCAGTCCTCGTTCAATGGAAACAAAACTATCAAAATTAATTTTTAAAGTCAATCTTTATTAACACAATATTAACATAAATCTCAAATTACAAAATCTGATCAATTTTCTGTTCAACATCGACCTTCCATTTGTTAATGTCAGCACGTGCTTGAGCGAAACAAGTAGCACTGATCAATTTATCAAAACTGGCGCTGCTAAATGTATCTTGAATTTTCTGTAGATCATAGTCAACGTAATTCATCAAATCCTTGCAGTCCTGTACAAGATCCTTGGAACATCCACGTGGATTCGAAAATCCAACACAATCCCCAGAAAAGCTGGTTATGTAAGCGTAACTATAGTAAGCCTTTTCGAGGTTCGTCTTCAAATCCTCGAGAATATTCTTGGTTTCATCAATAAATTTCTCATAGCATTCAAGAACACGATCAGTTGATTCACGATCGAATGCTCTCAAAATCGTCTGAACTTGGGCTTTGTCATTTTTATTTTCGCTTTTTTCTATCATTTTTGTTTCGAAGGACTCGACTTCAGCACTGATGTCGAAGAAAGTCTTCTGAGCGGCTTCGGCAAAATTCTTGAATTTTTCATCAGCAATATCAAGGAAATTATAAATTTTTTCTTTGATATCCTTTATGTACTTCAGAACTTGATCGAAATATGACTTGGCAATTTTGTCCTTATTGAATCGTTCGATCACGCGCTTTCCATAGTTGTATCTAGATTCGAAGTTCTTCTTGATCTTCTTGTCGATGATGCAGTTTGATGACTTGTGATGTCTTATGGTCAAAAGTCGTTCGTTATGATCTGGTTGGGGAGCCGATCTGACTTCAGATATGGAGATATAAATTACGGTAACTAAAACAACTGCGAGTAGCTTCATCTTGATAGGACTGGAAGAACTGATACCGAAGTTGTATTTTGGCAAATCTTTTATACTATTGATGCTGGTACAAATTTTTGGTTTGTTGATCTTCTGAAATTTGGGAAAACAAGCTATCGTGCCAAATATTTGCACAGTTTCTATAACTTTATTATTATTTGCATAAATATTTCATGGCAAATCAATTAGTTTTGTTTTTACGATTGATAAATTTTGTGATGTACAATTTTTACTCCATGAAACAACTGTTTAAATAAAATTTTTATATAGCGTAATTAATATTGATTGAATTCTATGGAAAGCTACAACACATTGTAAGAGTTGTTGTTGAAATTTTTTCTATGTCCATCGTCGCGTCGTTTGAAAGGTAATAATTATTGTTTTTGTAAGCAATGATGATTCATTTTCTAACTTTCGGATTGAATATGTTTCATAATCGTCGTAGTTGTGGGCAGTATCGGACTAAGCGGGGAGCTTTTTGAAAATTGAAATTTTTATGAACTTGTTGACAATTGCAGAGCTACATTAGAAGCTTGAACGTACGCCAACTTTTGTTTAGTACATACAGGGCCGGCGCTTGGGTTTTTTGCGCCCGGTGCACTATGCCATATTGCGCCCCAGAAGCTATTCATTTTTGAACGCAGTGAAGGACAATGGAAAAAGTCACAAAAACTCGCTGCATGAGAGAAATCTGCTGAAGACGTCGTTTGCGGTGAAAAAAGTAGGCGAGGACAACGGGGCGGGCAGATTTTTTTGTTCCTCGGAATCCTTTCACGGAATTTTTGAATCAACTTTTGGCAGCTATTTGGTTTTGCTTGTTTTCTGTCTCCCTTTTACAGGGTCTGCCAAATAACTTTTTTTTTGAAAATGCTATAAAAAAAAAAACTACTGAATATTTTCTCAAATTTCTTTTTTTATTTGAAAGTACAATCCCTCCGGTTAATGATGGAAAATAATTTCATTCAAATGGCTGCCTCGGCTGGCCATGCAGTAGCCTATACGATCGGTCCAATTTTTAAGTACATTATCGATTGTGTGCAGCTGTATTTCACAAATGGCTTCACGAATATTGTCCTTTAAAGCGTCAATTGTCTCTGGCTTGTCGGCGTAACACTTATCTTTGACGGCACCCCATCAAAAAGTAGTCCAACGGTGTCAAAACGCAGCTACGAGGTGGCCAAACGACATCAGCTCTGCGGCTGATAATGCGATTTTCAAAAACAGGGCGCAAAACATCAAGTGTAGCGTCGGCTGTGTGGCACGTAGCGCCGTCCTGTTGAAACTAAATGTTGCCAATATCCTCTTATTCAATTTCTGTGAACAAAAATTCGTTCAACATGGCCCGATAACGATCGCCATTGACTGTAACGGCCACTCCTTGCTCATTTTCGAAGAAAAATGGCCCAATTATGCCTCTGGACCAAAATTCGCACCAAACAGTGACTCGTTTTGGGTGCACCGGCTTTTCAATGAATGCGTGCGGGTTTTCTGTGCCCCAAATGCGACAATTCTGCTTGTTTACATACCCGCCAAAGATGATTTTTTTGGCAAAATCCGCATCTTCTGCAAGTCGATCGCAGGCCCACTTAGCGAAGCGAAAACGCATTGAAAACGCGTCATACCAAGGCCTTTGCGCAAAATTCGTCTCAATGATGTCTGCGAAATGTCCAATTGTTGAGAACGACGGTGAACTGATGTTGCGATTCACGCACACTTTCGGCGACAGCAGCAATATTCTCGGGTGTACGCACTGTTTTTGGCTTTTCACGCGTTGGTTTATCGATGAGGATGCCAGTTTATTTCACTTTTTTTCACAAGGTAACGAACATACGGAGCTGACGGTGCTTCTCTTCTTCCAAAATCCGTACGCAATTTTCGCACACATTCTGCAACATTACCATGATTTTCAAAGTAATGTCGCAATATTTCCCAGCGTTGTTCAAGCGTATACACAACCATATTCGTTCAGCGGAAGGAAATAAAACTAATTATCTGTCAAATCAGACATGAGCTAAGTGTTGCCATACACGAAATAAGCACTAGTTGAAAAAAAAAAACGTTACATGGCGGACCCTTTACTAGGAAAAGAAATGGCGAAAGGGAGAATTAATATTAAGCCGTATAGTTTGTTAGAAATTATGGCTTTAGTGAAAACCAATGCTATTCTTCATCGAATTTCAAAAGGGAATTGGCGCTAATTTTTGTTGGTTGGTCCGTGTGAAACTGGCCATATTTATTTGTTAGACAGCGATACCTCGGCTTCACCGGCCGAACTGCGCAAGTTCGAACGAATTGGTGTGGGTACTGAACTTTTATTTTTGTCTAAGTTCATAAAAATTTTCACACATTGAACTCAGGAAAAATAAAGCCTGAATTCGTCCAACAGAACATGAGATTGAACATAAAAGCTCACTCAAAAGAGAGCAATCAACTGGAATAATGGAATATCACCCCAGTGAGCTTTTGCATTTCTAACTTCTGGCGAAATAGCAAAAACAATTTCAAGCATAAACTGAGCATGCCAGCTGGTGAAGCCACTTATGCGGATTGAATTGAACTTTATTGAACTGAGACCGGCGAAGCCGGAGTATAAAGGAACAAACAAAAAAGAGACTTTTTCCCATATTTCTCAAATCTCCAAGTTAACATCTCTGGAAACTTCCTGCACGAGGAGATGTGAAATTTTACTTTTGTACTTTGCCTTGCATCAGAATGTACAGTGATAGAAATTGAGTAAATTTGTGTAATTTCTTGCACCCATGAGAATTCTTTTCAATTTATGTTTTTTTAAAGTTATAAAATTTTTTTTAAAACTTAATTTCTGAAATTGCGCTCCCAACGTATTGCGCCCGGTGCAAGTACACCATTTGCACCTATGAAAGCGCCGCCCCTGAGTACATAATTGCTGCGATCCATTGGGCGATTTTTTCTGCTCGCAAGTACAATGGGACAAGATTTTGGCAATTACAAATAAAATATGGTGGTCAGGGGCTAGTCCCTTATTACGGAACGAGCAACATGCCTCGGATATTGGAATAAACGACGACACGGCCACGGCAACGAAAAGGCAGAACGATTTACGAATGTTCTCAGGGAATGTTCGAACTCTGTACAGAGCTCGTGCGACACAACATCTGGCCGATACCCTGTCCAAATATAAATCTGACATTACCGCCATTCAGGAGATGAGGTGGACAAGGAATGGTGTTTTGTAAAAACCAGAGTATGACGTCGGTTACAGCTGTCATACAAAACACCACATGCTGGGGATCGGTTTTTTGGTCAGCAAAAGAATGAAGCCTACCATTACCGGGTTTAAAGCAATAAACGAAAGGCTATGCATATGCACCCTTCAAGTGCGAGGTAAATTTAAGAACATCAACCTCATAAACGTTCACGCACCTACAGAAAAGTCCTCGGATGGTGATAAAGAAAAATTCTTCGAATTAGTTGAACGGTAACTTAATGCCTGCCCCAGGTACGATGTAAAAATCATACAGGGAGATCTGAACGCCAAAATAGACCGGGAGTCCATATATTTGTATCCGCTGATCAGGCTCGAATCAACACAGGTACCCTTCGCAATGAAATGGCCAGAAATAGCTACGGTCATGCATTAGAACTCGCCCTAAGTCCTGGGGATGAAATGCTGGGCGTTGAAGAGAGCTAGACCCGCCTTAAAAATATTGTCATTGGTACTGCTGATTCCATCTTAGGCAGAAGTCGTAGAGATCGGAAATTATACAATAACCTAAGTAAACATAAAAAAGGCTTTCACAACGGGCGAACACCGGCCGTTTGGGAGAATATACAGGCGCACCACGACCAAACTGGAACATAAGATTTAAATGGCCGAACAATGAGCCTTTTATATGGGCATATGACGGAAAATTTGAATCAAAAAGAATCTGCATCAAATGCATTGTTGAATGTGCTTTATGGAATCTTTGGATTATTATACTTAAAGGCTATCGAAGCACAAGAGAAACAAGCTCGCCAATCGTCGGTTTTTTTGGGAGGTATGTGGTTCGGGGTTGTGCTGGTTTTTATATTAGTCTTAAGGTCTATCTACAGCCCTTATTTTCGCGCACACACCAGTTTAGTAATTCGTTCTTTTCGAGAACAACTCGACTGTGGAACAACCTTCCACAGTCAGTTTTCCCAAACTCATATAACACCCAAGAGTTTAAACGCAAGGTTCATCTCCACCTCCTCATGTATCCCCCAGACTCCCTTTAATCTTTTTATTCTTTCTCTATCCTTCGAGCTAAGCTTACTACCAGACACCCGACGTTGACGTGTACGACATGACGGACTGGTAGTACAAAGGGTGACACCTGAGCTTAGACTTTCACATAAAAAAAAAAGGTCATAAGGTTTGTAGTAGTCGGTCGTCCATATTGCTGTTCATTATGGCATGGGTCGAATAGATTACCAATCTTATCCTTTGGTTTCGGTTCTCCAGAAGTTTAGTAATTGCCGATAAGATGGTAGTACCGCTGTAACTTTCTACCGAGTCACAGTGGTCTGAAATCCCCAAAACCTGGACAAAAGTACCAAAACGAAAGTTTTTATTTAGGTACCTACTTTTTTCGTGGGTTAGGTATAGTGGCCCCCCTAGAGTATTTCAAGGCCCTTGGCAAGAGGCAGATGTTCGAATTCGAAACCTCTTTTGTATTCCATTTGGAAAGTGAGTGTCGAACACGCTACACGCAGCACGTTCTCTCGGAGCAAAAGCACGTGTTACGTTTTTGCGTGTAGATTGCAGTACGTTTGCCCGTTTCCTTTTCTGTAAAAAGGTTTCTTCTCCTAAGAGTAAGTACAATTATACTGTGTTATTGAAATGAACATAAATAAATAATTGTATTGTTTATTTATGATCAAATATGTGGTAAATTGTGGTGATTTGATTAACGATTCGGCTTATAACTTGATGGCTAAGTACAAACTTCCATCGACTTCCACTAAGTAATACGCATGTAATTGTTTATTAATCATCCCTGCAGAACATATAAAAAAATCAGCTGCTCCTGCTTGCTCCATATCATTCTATCCACGATAGAGCAAAATATCCATGGCTCTGGGCACTACCTCCACTGTGTTTCAGGCCGAGGTACTTGCCATCCAGGTGTGTGCTCAGACTTGTATAGAGTCTTAATAGAGCTCCAAATAGCTCTAACATTGTTATTTTCTCCGACAGTCAAGCTGCATTGCTGGCCATTAAATCTCACAGGGTATCATCAAAGACTGTCCTGGATTGTCTCCGATCTCCGAAATTCTTAAGCAGGAACAACAGTGTCACGATGATATGGATTCCGGGCCACGAAGGTCACATTGGTAATGAAATTGCCGACATCCTGGCTAGAGTAGGCGCAAACTCATCACCTATCGGTCCGGAACCTTTCTGCAGCTTAGCAAGCTACCACGTTAGAACGGCCATCAAAAATCGACCAGCTGTTTCTTCATAGCTGGACAAACACCCAGGGTGCTCGTCAAGCTAAAAGATTCATCCAAATCGATAAAGCTAAAGCGGGAAAACTTTTACATCTCAACAGGTGGGAGCTAAAAATAATAATAGAGCTCTTGACGAGCCACTGTTCGCTTAACTGCCGTCTAAACAAAATAGGTCTGGTGGCTGATTGTAGCTGTCGGTTCTGCGGAGCAGCTCCCGAAGCTGCGGAGCGCTTGCTGTGCGACTGTGTGGCTACAGCGAGGAAGAGATTGAGCCCCTCCATCGGGACTTCCCTACCCCAGGGACATTTGGGACAGAAATCCTAAATCAGTTTTAGGCTATATTAGAAGCCTTAACCTTGATGGTTTTTAAAGACGGGGATGGCACAATAGACCAAATAAATAGGTCGCAGTGCCGGCAAAGGCACCCCTCAACAAGAATTGAAAAATCCACGTTCTACTACATATTTGCTCAACGTATAGTTTTGAACGTCCTATTCAGGCGCTATATATTAACTTTTTTTCATCTTTATAACAAAGTATTTATAACAAATCTTTGCAACAAATAAAGCCTAATGTATTTGAATTTGAAAAAAAGTTTGCATCTAAAATTAATTTAATAATTGTTAAATTAAATAAAAAAAGTTTATTTTCATTAACAATTCTAGTACATTTTCGTTAAAAATTATTACTGAGCAACCACAAAACGTCCTTATTACAGATTTTCATTTAATTCAAAAAAACAAAATTGGCGGCCATATTGGATCCACTATTTTGTTTAGTAAAAATCTAATGACGGATTGATAATTAGCTACTCCGAACAGCCATTATTGCATAATTTCATTCAATTCAATTAAATATGAACAAAGTTGGTCGCCATATTGGATGCGCCATTTTTTTTTTAAATCTGATAACGGATTCTTACTCAGTGACCCTGAAAGCCCCCATATACCAATTTTTATCAAATTTGCTTAAATTTTCATAAAGCTGGTCGCCATATTGGATCCGCTATTTTTTTTTTGAAAATCTGATAACGGATTCTTACTCAGCGACCGCGAAAACCCCCATATACCGATTTTCATAAAAAAATAATTTTTCTTACGGTAGTAAATTAATTTTGTCCAGCTTTTGGGGATTTCAGACCACTGTGCGAGTGCTTATTAGATGTTTTATGGATTGAAGTGAGTTAGGACTTTGTACATATCTTAGGGAACCTTGCTGTCCATAACGTTGTTGAAGATAAGATGGAGAGGAACCAGAATTTTATCTGAAGAGCCCATGGAGACAAGTTTTTGGGGGCATGACTTTTATTGATGTGTGCATTACATTAGACTTTGGGCAAAACACCTCACTTTGCAAACTTCTTGGGGACATGAGTTTGGTTTCTGGCCTTTTTTTTATGTGGCAGTGCTAAGCTCAGGAGTCACCCTTTGTACTACCAGTCCGTCATGTCATTTGTCATGTCATGGTGCAATGTCTAGCAGTAAGCTTAGTACGGGAGGGAGGGAGGGGGAATAGGTTAAGGATTATAAAGGTACGGGGGGTATTGAAGAAGGTGGTGATGAACCCTGCGTTTGAACTCTTGGATGTTGTAGGAGCTCGGAAATACTGACTGCGAGAGATTATTCCACAGTCGAGTTGTTCTATTTACAAACGAATTCATATCTTGTTGAGTGCGTGAAAGGGGGAGTTGCAGGTGGAGGGAATAAGACGAGTGGGCTAATCTGGTGTTGCGGGTATAGGATTGCCGTGGAGGCAGGAGAGCGTTTAGCTCGGAGGAACAGTCACTATGAAAGTAGCGATAAAATTTTGTCAGTGCAGCTACATTCCTACGGTGGCTCAAGGGGTCAATGGTGGAGCAAATGGTGTCGCCATCAATTAGTTTAAGGCCCCTTTTTTGGACCTTATCTAACCATGCCAAGGTGGTTATTGGAGCGCCGCCCCAAACGATGGAGTTATATTCGACCAGAGGCCTTTGTTACAGTCCAAGGAGAAAAGAGAGAACAATCGAGGGTCTCCTACTGTATTTCACTTGAGCTCACAAACAGGTAACTCCCGAGGAAGCACATGTGGCTCTCAAAAGCTGCTATTGCCCAGCACTGGTTTATTGGTAGAGCCTGAAGACGATAGTTGCCCCCCCCCCTCCCCCAGGCATTGATCTTATGTGCGTAAGGACGGTTCCGGAGACTCTACAGTGAAAAGATCTACGAGTGCTATCGCGACTTAGATGTTGTGAAGAAAATAAAGCTCGGTAGCTCTGGTGGGCAGAGCATCTATAGCTCGTATGAGTGAAGATGAGTCGGTTCGAAAAGTTCTCTGCGGTAAGACCTATGGGGTGCGACAGCAAGGACGACCCAAACTGGATGACATCGGTTCAGATCTGATCGGATTCCGGTTGTAGAGCCGTTAAAGAGGAAGAAGAAGCTTATGAGATTAGCAAACCAATCACAATCTTCTGATAGCGTTCCAAAATATTTTTTTTAAATTCATTAATAAAAGAATCAATTTCAATTTTTAAGTTAGTTTTTATTAATATAACAGTAATATTAAAATAAATCTCAAATTACAAAATCTGATCAATTTCCTTTTCATCACGAGCCATCCAGCTATGAGTTTCAGAACGCGCTCGATCGAAACATTTCGAATTTTTCAAGTTCTCAAAACTGCTTCTGCTAAATGAATCATGAATCTTTCGTACATCATTGTCGACATAATTCATTAAATCCTTACTATCCTGTAAAAGATCCTTGGAACATCCCCTTGGATTTGCAGATCGAACACAATCCACAGACAAATTGCATATGTAACCGTAATGATTGTAAGCCTTATCTAGAATCATCTTCATTTCCCAGAAAATATATCTCGTTTCAAAAACGAAGGCGTGATAGCATTTTATCCTAATATCCAATGATTTTCGATTAAAATCCCACATAACTGCCTCGACTTCAGCCTGATTCTTTTTATTCTTGCTTTTTTCTGCAATATTTGTTTTGAAAGACTCGACTTCTGCAATTATATCCAAGAGTTTCTTCTCGGAGACTTCGGCATAATTCTTGAATTTCTGATCAGCAATTTGTAATAGTTTATCAATTTTTTCTTTGATATCCTTCATGTCCTTTAGAATTTGATCGAAATGTGCCTTTGCAATTTTATCCTTATTGAATCTTTCTATTCCTCTCTTCGCATAGTTGTATCTATATTCGAAGTTCTTCTTATACTCTGTTTCGACAATATAATTTGATACACTCACAGCAATAAAAGGTGGACCGGTATGTCCATGATCATGATGATCTGACTGATGATACGATCTGACTTCAATTATTGAAAAATAAATTATAGTAAGTAAAACCACTTTGAATAGGTTCATCTTGATAAGACAGAAAGAAGTGATAACAAAATTGTATTTTGCCAAAACCTTTTATACTTTTCATGGTGGTACAAATTTTTGGATTGTTGATCTTTTGAAATTGAGAAAACAATCGATCGTGCCAAATATTTACACAGCTTCCATATCTCAATGGAACAAAAATATTTCATGGCAAATCAATTAGTTTCCTTTTTCCGATTGATAAACTTTTTTGCATGAAAAACAACTGTTCAAATATAATTTTAGTATAGCCCAATTAATATTGATTGAATTTTACTGCAATAGGCCATTCAATGTTAAAATTCTTGTTGCTATTTTGTATATGTCCACTGTCGTTTGAAAGGCAACAATTTTTTGTCGTTTTCTAACTTTCCAATTGAATATGTTTCACAATTGGGGTAGCTGTGGGTGACGGAGTGTGCGTCAAAAACCTCAAGTTTAGTAGATCATATAACTTGATCGTCCTGTCTACTAACTCTCAAGCGAGCCTATAGAACTGGCATTCTCAAACGTACATATACATAACGCTCCTTCAATCCCTCATGGGACATCGGGTGGAAACTGTGGCCCTCCATCGGCCTCTGTTTTGCGTGACAGCTCTCAGCTCTAAGCAGGATTTCCCAGTTGTTTCGGCCTCTGCTAATACGGTTCGCCTCCACGTTGTTCTAGGTCTTCCGACTCGAAATGTTCTTTTCAGATTCCCGTCAATGGCCTCTTTGGCTAGATTCTCGTCGGGTCACTTTATTTTGAGTACGGGGTCATCAATGGCAAATCAAAAATAGAGGTCCCCCAAGACAGGACTATCTTAATTCATGCATCGTCCCCGTCACACAACAATTTGGTAAAGAGGGTCTTTGTCAATCGGACCCTGATGAAATATATCGAGATCTGTAGATCCGCACCTGGTCTGGTCAGCTCCAAACTAATTCTTTCTGTGTCGTCTCGCTATATGGCCAGAGATGGTTTGAATATTATCCCCAATATTGCCCCAAAAAATTGTATGGGAAGAAGAAAAGGGGAAATTACCGTGGTGACCATAAAAGATGCCATTAGCCTACTCATTAGACAAGGTCGCGTTCGATTGCGTAGGTCAAGCAGCATTGGACGTGGTTAGTACTTAGCTAGGGGACTGTTTGGTAAAACGAAACTCGCGTTGAGAATGGACTATGCCGATGTGGTCTATTTTTACTAGGGATACCAGAAAGGTGGATATTTTTGAAAGGAAGATATTTCGTATATTGTTTGGTCCGTACAACATATACAAGCTTCCGACGAATACAGAATTTATAGTAAAATATAATGACAGTATATAAAAAAACAACGTTAGGTTTTATAGTCATAGCTGAAGCCGACCCAGCCCATCGTAGAGCTTCCAACAACAAACCAACTCCAGAAGTGTTGGTCTACCTAAAGTTTGATGAAAGAAAATGCCTCAATAGCCGGTTCAGGACCGACGAGAGCCCTTCTCGAAAACGACGGTCTTTTCTTTACCCGGGAAGCCCTAATGGGGCGGGCATTAGTTATTGGTCACCAAGTCTAACGCGAAGTCATCTGTAACCATAGGAAAAGAGCTTTGGTGGGAGATTGATTCTAAAACTCCTCCGAGGACAGGAAACGCAACTCTAATATTTACGGCATACGTTTGCTATGATGTGCCCCAGAGACCTCTAGAAGTGAGTCATATTACTTTGAAAGTCCTCAACATAGAGTCTATCCATTCACCCAGTATCTGCCACCTAGAATGCCATCTTTTAAGGGTGGATGCTATTTTGTCAAAATATGAGTTGTCGAGAACTCTCTCTCGTAATAGGGGAAACTGCCAGCGAAATTATTTTATTTCTACGTTGCGAACTGTGAGGCGCTGTGCTAATGGGTCACTCCTCCTACAATTATTGCTGAAAAGAGTGGAACAGTTGGTGTACAAGATTAGTATTACCAAGGACTGCTTCAGTGGACTTGTTTGGTTCAACCCCGATCCCTGATAGCATCATACGAAGGACCATGGTGGTAGTTTCTTTCCAGACAGTTTTTGTCGTGCCACAAAGTGGGGTTATTGGTTCGTCAGGCAGAAACGATATGTCGAATTTGCCGTAATAGTTGTTCCTGTTAATTATACTGTCGAACTTTCGAATATGAGAAGCAACTGAACGTAAGAATAAATGACAAACAAACACCAAGACTTCAACCATCAATGGAGCGACATAAAAAGAAATAGAAAATTATGTTCCAGATTTCGTGCAACAAGGACGAAGAGTATACTGGTTTGAGAATAGGTGAAAATGAAGGAAAACAGAGCGTACAAACTGATGGTAAGTAGACACAGAACAGCAAATTTTGAAGGGTAGTATAGAAGAGAAACGAGACCAACTGAGAAGAATGCACAAAGCAAAAAAGGGCAGTACTGAGAGGAAGAAGAAAAATAGAAGAATCAGCAAACTTATGACGCTGGTGACTTTTACAAAAAGGTAAACCAACAACGCAATGAATTTAAGGCTAGAGTGACGATGTGCAAGGATAAAAGTGGGGATATTATGTACTAACTAATAAGGACGAAGTATTGATGGGCAGATCAGTTCAACGAAGCGCTATTGATGGACCCAGTGCAGGGCGCAGAACTCCGCCATCGTCTGGTCCCAAGTCCGGGTGTGAAAGGAGGGTGATCTATCTGCCGAATTGACCAGAATCGGGAAACCGAAGAACTAGCCAAGAACCCGTATTTTTTTAAAGCTGCACCGACAGCCGACAGCAGAGTATTCTTTGCGGAGACGTTCCGCTCGGACCGCCAGCTAAAGGATCAAAGAAGAATAAGAAGCACGGGCGCATTTGTACCCGAAATGTACAGAACATCAACGAGGATGGTGAAAAGCAATTATGATCTTCTGATAGAGTTCAAAAAACCTATTTCAAACTTCATAAATAAAACGATCAATTTCAATATTTAAATCAGCTTTTATTATAATATTGAAACAACCCTGAAATTACAAAATCTGATCAACTTGCTTTTCAACGCGAACCATCCTGCTATGAATTTCACCACGTGTTGTAACGAAAAACTCAGAAATGCCCAAGCTGTTAAAACCACTGCTACTAAATGAATCCTGAATCTTTCGTACATCATTGTCAACATAATTCATTAAATCTTTGCTGTCCTGTAAGAGATCCTTGGAACATCCCCTTGAATTCGCAGATCGAACACAATCCACAGACAAATTGCATATGTAAGCGTAATCAGTGTAGGCCTTATCGAGGATCATCTTCATTTCCCAGAAAATATATCTTGTTTCATGAACGACACCCTTGTGACATGCATCAATATTTTCGCTTAATATGTCATAAAATTCCTTCATAATTATGTCGACTTGAGTCTTATCTTTTTTATTTTTGGTTTTTTGTACCATTTTTGTTTTGAAAGACTCGGCTTCAGTAATTATATCCAAGAGTTTCTTCTCAGAGACTTCGGCATAATTCTTGAATTTTTGATCGGCAATGTCTAATAGTTTGTCAATTTTTTCTTTGATATCCTTCATGTATCGTAGAACTTGATCGAAATATGACTTTGCAATTTTGTCCTTATTGAATCCTTCTATTCCTCGCTTTGCATGGTTGTATCTACATTCGAAGTTCTTCTTGAATTCTGTTTCGGCAATGTAGTTTGCTACATTGCGATCAATGAAAGGTGCATGGGTATGATCTATCCCATGATCTGGATGTTCTAGCTCTTGATACGAACTGACTTCAGATATTGAAAAATAAACTATAGTAACTAAAACCACTGCGAGTAGGTTCATCTTGATAACCCAGCAAGAACTGATAACAAAATTGTACTTTGCCAAAACCTTTTATACTATTGATGGTGGTGCAAATTGTTCGATTGTTAATCTTTTGATATTGGGAAAACAATCGATCGTGCCAAATATTTACACAGTTTCCATACCAAATTCTTATTTGGACAAATATTTGTGATGTACAATTTTTTTCCACGAAACAACTGTTCAAATATAAAATTTATATAGGGCAATTAATATTGATTGAATTCTACTGCAAGATGCTTAACAATGTGTAGAAATTGTTGCTGAATTGATGCTGTTTTTGAAAACAATGACGATTCACTTTTTAAATTTATTTTGGACTGAATATGATTCAGAATCGGGGATTTACTACTTGGAAATAAAGGCGTAAGAAACTGTTCGACATTGAACTCTATACGAAATCGAACTCCTGAACGATTCGTTAACGAATTCGAAGGCAATAAAAGTGGAGTACGATGACGAATCGCTTTCTCGGGCCAATAACGAATCGCATTCTCGTATCGATATCGAATCGCTTTCTCAAGCCGATAACGAATCGCATTCTCGTATCGATATCGAATTGCTTTCTCGAGCCGTTCCCGTGAAGTATTTCCTATATCGTCCATGTTCACCCAAGAACTGCGATTGACTTTAGCACGCTCCCTCGTAGCTCATCTCTCCACGTTTGGGCTAAGTTTGTATGACTTCCGACCCTTAACAGACTCGTCTCCTTCCCATGCCATTCTGTTACGGACTCGCAATGCGTCATCTACCGCTGCACTGTATTTGGCTCCATATTCTGGATCGTATAGACGCATGCCTTTTTACGCCAATATGTCTATGGGAATCCTCCTCGCTATCATGCACACTACATCGTTCAACATGGTCCTGTAGGTGCAAATGTGTGAAGGGCGATTAGTTTTTACGCGGCATTGTATTTTTCGCTGGTTGCTCTTCTGTTCAATACTGCTGCCCACACTCGTACTGCGTATAGCAGAACTGAGCAGCAAGAGCAGGATATAGCAGGACTTAGAGGGTGGTCTCGCCAGCAGGAAGCGACGACTCGGTCAAGAGCCCCCAAGTTTGGCAGCATCCTTGGGATTGCTTCACAAATAGCGGACGCTTTACCCGCTATGCTCTCCAAGTTATAGATCACTTAGCACGAAGATCACTATAGATCAATTAGCACGAAGCACAAAAATAAAAACAACAAATTTTTGTAATGGGACTTCGATTACACAAAGTCCGAAATCGACGAAGCCGTAGGAGTTAGCGATAGACAGCCTCGTCGGAGTAACATGCCTCCTGAAATAAGTGGACCACGATAACCAGCCTACAAATGCTACAACACCAAACTACCGGATGAGTACCGTCCAAACTACAAGATGAGTAACTACCAAGGAGTACCGTCAGCTATGTGAAGACTCGACCTAAACGGAACTTTGATGCTATAATCTAACTTATAACTAAACTAACTTAGACTCTAATGCCTAATATCCAATGGCAAAACCAACCACGAACCAACCAACCAAAGTGCTGCTTCCTATTCCTTCCCATTGTAAATTGAATTATCCGTCTCGCTCGTGTTTTGGTCGACATGGGTTAACTTTTTGTATGTGTTAGTTAAACCATTTGAGTTGCCAGATAAAATTCAGCGGGCAATTTAGTACAAAAAATGTCAAAAATCAATCAAAATCAATGCATAAATGACGTTAATTGTATTTGCAATATCCCGCCAAAAAATATGACAACAGAAAAGTCGAATTTAGTAATAATAATAACAAAACAGGCATTTCTGACAATTCACATCTACAGTGATATAAATGTGTGTGAACACATTTTGTCAGCTAATTCAGCCTACTGGTACGTGGTTGGTTCGTGGTTGGTTTTCTCATTGGAGATTAGGCATAAGTATCCTAAGTAGAGCTAACGAAACTATGTTCTATAGTCCAGTCAAATTAGAGGTTTGACTGGAAGATAATTCCGAAGTTGCTGAAAATTGGAACAGCCGTTAAAAACATTATTATACGTAAGCTGTAGAGACTGCCACGCGATTGGGCGGCTGCAAACTTTTTTATTCAAGGTCAAAGGGTCAAAATCAGCGCCGTAGCGAGGGTCTCGGGGGCCCTTGTGCAAGATTTCGTAAGGGGCCCTTGAAAATGAATTTCTAAAAAAAAAGGTGATTTCGAAGCCTTTTCGAAGTCCATTAAAAAAAGGGTTCAAAGGTCGTGAGAAATTTTAAACAGCATTATACTTTGGTTTAAACAATTTCTTTATTTCTCATATGTGTGCACATACTATTACACTATATTCTGTATTAGGTAGATATTTTTACAGCCAAATATTCTAGACTGCACGTAATTATTTGTAACTTAAAAAAAAATCTTCGGGGGCCCTGGTGCGCGCCGCACCGCCTGCACATGCCTAGTTACGGCGCTGGTCAAAATATCAGTTTTTTGCAAATATATGCTAAACCGTACGTCTTATCAGAAAATTGTGTTTACAAAGTTTGTAGATTAGGCGATTAAATACAAAAAAATATATTATACATTTTCTCGTAGGAATTGCCATTTCTGAGATATTGTCGTTTTAATAAGTTAAAATACTCATATTCTATCATTCCCGACTTGTAAAGGTCATCAGAAGTTTAATAAATCCTTTGTTGGAGTACGCGGCTAATATTTTCAGGGGTGATTCCTGGATATATTTGGAGAAAAAAATTGTTCTACAGAGGGCGGCTATCTCCACTATCCACTAAGATACAGGGTGATTAGGGAAAAATTTTTTTTTTTTTTAAATTTACTGAAATTTGAATAACTCCTAAAGTAATTATGATAGAGTAGCCTAATTAGGCTCATCTTTTAGGTAAATGTGTATTCTTTTATTTGGTATAAATCACAGCAACCTGAGTGACTCCGTTCAAAAAATATAAGGCTCAAACCGTTTTTTCGTCTATTTTGACTGGACTATCTAGGGATATGGTAATCCATGTTACAACATATAAAAAATAAATACGGATCTAAAAATGTGTAGAGACTGTATTACCACCAATTTCTTTAACCATCGACGAAAATATTTCAGGTATCCTCTGTGAAATTGTTCATACAGTCTAGGGAGCATTGTGTATTGGAGCTATACGATGATAGACGATATCTAAGTTTCAAATTGCACCTTTTCGTTGAAATTTTCATTGAGATAAACATTTCATAATTGATATAAAGATTTTTGTATGATTCCACCAACGAAATTGTTAAGTTTCACTTCTCAAACCACTCTTTTCACGTCGAACTGAAATTTTAATTTCACTTCAAAGTCTGAATCCTCTCTAAACAATTCACGTACCTACAAAATTCCCCATTTTCAGCGCTAAAAATTTCATGTTACAAAATTATCTTCAAAAAGGCATTAACGAACCCCCACCCGACATACCCCCTCCAAAAACAAAAAATTAGTCTGGTAAGTTTGAACATGATTTTACGTAATTACACCCCCTAGAAAAAGCGAGGTGGCGGTATCATATCCATGTTTCCTCCGTATGCGCTTAGACACGTTACAATTTCAACACTGTAGGTATAACTTTCTAGGGCAGTCAACCATTGAAGGTAATTTCATAATTACTCCCTCGAGCACCTTAAACAAAAAGATACAGGTTTTACACATTACCATTCTCACACGAAAAGGCTAGAGAGGTACGTACGTGCAACACAAAACGAAAAAGGTATTTTTGTTTCAAAATCTCATATACAGAGTGCGGTGGTTACAGGTACACCGACCATTAATCCTGGTAAATAAATGTGATTAGGATATGTCTGATGGTGACCTTTTGATGGTGGGTGGAGTGTTGTGTTGAAATTAATAGAAGTGATTTGGGTGTTATTAGTTTGTAATTGGAATGGTGGTAATCACCAGGGTTAGATCTGTGACATAACTTTCCGGTTTGACACTAAAATTTGTTAGATATGAATGGAGTTATTTGATGTCATAACTATAAGCCTTCATTGAAATAAATAACTCAAACCCGCTTTAATAAATCTTCAATGCTGCTCTGTCTTTCAGATTATATTCCTTCCCCTATTTTTAGCGGAAATGATAGCCTTGGGACAGCGGAACACTTGCATTACCGAAAATAATTCACTCCCAGCTCTTTTCGTTCTACTTCATTCAATTTCACTACCCTGTCTGTGTGTATTTGGTACTCTGGTCCCAACCCCCTCTCGCAAAGTACGAAAAATGCAAGGCATTGAGGAAAATTCCTTCACTTTTCCTCTCTACGTACGCAATTTTATTACCGAATTACGAAACTGAATTCCTTTCAAATTGGGGGCAAAAGTCTAGTCGTCGTCGTAGTCGTAGTGGAGTTTTGTTATATTCCGGGATCGTAAAACAACGTTCCATAAATATTTCATAGTATCACAAATGAAACCTGACTAAATATATACAATAGGGTATAACCGAGCCAAGGTTTGGGAGGAGGGGATGAAAGGGGGATGGTATACCATAACTCAAGAAGGATGTTAAAGTTAATGGAGTCGGTAGTCTAAACGTTACGAATGTGAGTAAATGGAGCTGAAGGGAATTTCAGTTTTTTCTTCGGATTTAGTTCTGTTTTTGGATGTTTTAATAAGAATTTTTGTTATTATTATTTTATATATCAATAAAGTGTCCCAAACGGACTACTGGGTAGTCAGACAAACACAGCCCATTCCGAAACTCTTATTTAGTATGTTACCTAAAAATCAAAGGTTGGCCATTTCATTGTGAATCGGAAGATGGGTCGATGGTCAAGGCCGGCGCTTGGGATTTTTGCGCCCGGTGCAGTATGCTATATTGCGCCCCATCAGCTCTTCATTTTTTATCGCAGTGAAGGACAATAGAAAAAGACATTATTTCATTAATAGATGGAAATGAAATCACGGGAACACTCAATTTTTTTAAAGATTTTCTGAAATTGCGCCCTCGGACAGTTGCGCCCGGTTCAAGTGCACCATTCGCATCTATGAAAGCACCGCCCCTGTCGACGGTGTACAGAACAACAAGCGCAATTCCGCAGGATAACAATGCATAATGTTGTGATGAGGCTAGGGCTCCCAAAAAGAGCAGTTGTGATGGGGTTCGCGGATGACATACGGGTATTGACCGTAGGACGCCGCCTCGATAAGATCGAATGGTGCTCGAACGAAGTGATTTGGGAGATTCAAGCGTCCCCGGAAAACCCTGATCTGACTCTTCCTGAGCGCAAAGCTGAAGCTGTGCAAATGGAGAAAACCAGTGTTCGTAAGTATTAAGGTATAGGAATAGATTATTCACTCTTACTCGCTCAGGATGGCTTAACAGCGGTCGAGATCTCTCGCAACTCCGCCGTCGCCTGGTCCCAAGTCCAGGGTGTGAAAGGAGGAGGGTTGTCGACCTGCCGAATTGATCGTAAAAACTAGGCAAGAAACCGCATTTTTCAAAGCGGCACCGACAGCAGCGTATCCGTTGCGGGGACGTCCCGCTCGGACCGCCAGCTAACGGATCAAAGAAGAAGAAAAAGAAGAGATCTCTCGCACCGTAAGTTCTTGTAGGTACTCTCCACTCTTCGTTAAGGATTCTGCGTCTGCCTTGATAGGGCTCGCCTAGGTAAGTGGTGATTCACGGGAAAAGGCGATATCTCGAGGCCCTGAACACTCCCACAACCTCCGGCGAGCCAGACCTACTTCGGAGGCCCGGGATAGCGCCTGAAGGTTCATTTTTTTTTGGTGTTCGGTATTGGCTGTCCAAATTTTGAAATGTTTTGTGTGATAGTCGGAGGTGGGACTCTTCGGGCAGGCAACCTGAGGCTCTGAGCACAATATTTTTAGGTTTGTCCACATATTATAAAGTATTTCACATCAATTCCTCAAAAGTAGTAATACAATCGGCTTCTTAAACAGATCCTGGCGAGATATTGCTAGAATCACGGCAATCATCATTTGGCATTAGCCCATAGGAGACCACGCATCCTGTTTAACGTTTGTTGCCACAACTGCGGAGAGACGAACGAGAAAGAAACACTAATTCACTCCCTATATAAATGACCGATTTTAGCTAAAGCCAGGCAGCGAACACTAGGCAGTTATGTTTTGGAAGACTTAAAAGAGATCTTTCAGGCCGGAGATCTGATCACTGATAAGCTTTCTAAATTCCACAGAATGGATTTAGGTATCCGTCACACCCGTCCAAACAGCAACTGAACAAAAGATACATTAGTTGTGGCAACAAAAGTACTAATTGGACCTCCGGTCACGCTGGAAACAGCCCTTCGCCTACTTACTCGCCTAATAGTAGGATAGTATTAGGAACGCAAGAAAAAATTGCTTATCCCATGCCTTACATCAGGACGTCTAACTTTACTTCTTCTAACTTAACTAATGGTAATCTCTTAGTACAATTTCTGTTAGATAAAATTAAAATCAATGATGAAGTTCGTCACATGAGATAGACCAAACTATTTCAGGAATATTCAAGAATGTAAGGAATGTACCTGCTACCAGATGTTGTATGGTGTTGATTCAATACTCCCAGATCAGTATTTTTTATCAATTACTAAACAGTCATATAGAAGAAAATTAATATTCGTGCTGTGTTAACAGTAAGCTTAAGTTTTACTTCGGTAATGTGAAGACGAACAGTTCTGTAATTGAGCATGTGTCTTGTTTGTCTTATAAATAAATATATAAATTTCCATGTAACTACATATTATGTAAAGCAGTAATACTGACACCAAGCTGTCTGACACCGACAAAAACCTGACCGACACCGACAAAAACCTGACCGACACCGACAAAAACCTGACCGACACCGACAAAAACCTGACCGATACCGACAAAAACCTGACCGACACCGACAAAAACCTGACCGACACCGACAATAAATTTCTCTGTCTTTAACCACCATCTAGATAGCAGTTGTATACTCAAAAATAAGAGCAAACAAATGAGAGATTTTTTCATGGAGGAGGAACATAACAGACAAAATAAAATTTAATTCATCATCACCGACAAACAACAATTTAAATTTAAATTGTCGGTGTCGGTCTCATTCTTAAACTACTAATATCTACAACTACTCTCTCTACTATCAAATTACATCTAATTTCACCTCCTTCTAAATAAACACCTTAAAATAAATCACAATCCCACTGGCGTAAAAATTATATATATGTGAAAGAAAGGCCACTTGCAAGTAATTAATAGGAGAACGAGAAAATCCTAAAGACCATAATTTTCACCAGACAACAAACAAAGCTTTAAATCACTTACTATTCTACTACGAGTACAGCGAAAATTTCACCTGTGTAAAGTACCTTAAATCACGTGCTAAATTTCGTGCAGTAATTCGTTGTTTTTGTGAGAGCACATGTGGCAGTAATATTTTTAGTTTAAATTGTGGTGTATGCTTTAGCTTAAAGTATAATTAGAATTTTTGCTTTAAGAAATGTTGCTTATTTGGGAAAATAGTATCAAGATATAAAATATGCTACAGTTCACACATTTTACTCATCATGAAAACTAATTCATAATTACATAGACTATATTTAGTTCTGAAAATACTGGGAAACATTTCAGTTCTTCATTTCCTTCTTTCAACATTCAAATTGAAAGCAAGTAAAACTTAATTAAGCCCTAGAACGAGACAAATTCTTTTTTCTCAGTTTCTTCCGCATTTTGTAAATATGCTAAATTCGCATAATCTCATCACCAACTAGGGAAGAGCACTATGTTTAAGGAAATTCATCCCCTAAGGGCTCCGTGCGCTTATATCCGTAATAATTTGGTTTCGCAAAGGAAAAGGGTTATGTTAAATGTACCATAAATACTGCCACAACTGAAATGTTGTTGAAAGTAGTTCCTTACTCCATCTGTCTATGAAGTAAGCTCTTCTTGGGTTGCGAAAGGCTTAAGACGCAGTTTTCTATGAAATTTAATAATTTCCTACTTTAGCTTGATTTATATGCTTGCAAAATTGGGAGAGTGCACTTGTAAAATTCTGAGTGTGTATTACAGTTTATATTTTGTCTGTTTTTAGATATTATTTTAAAAGGGTTATCTGGGGGAAATTATGGTTTTGCATGCTCAAGATACTCGAATCTCTTGGAAATCGATAATTTCTCGACCCACTTTTACAAAACCGCAACATTTATCAGCTAGTGACGAGTTATGAGGAATAACCTTCTAGTGGCAGAACAGTATTCAGAACAAGGCCACACCATAAACGTACCTTTCGCATCTAATAATTTTGTGTTCTGAGTACAGTAATATATCTAGATTTATACCTGGACCCATGGAGAAGAAGTAAGATATCATAAAAAGTTTCCGCAGAGATTTAGCTAAAGACATTGTTTTAGGATGATAAAGAGTTTACTGTAGGTTTTAATGGATTTGTTGGCATCGAGCTAGTTCAAGAGCCTAAATACTTCACGAGTCCTAAATAAGATCCTGTGCACCGTAGAACTCTCTTAAAGTACTCTAAACGCGACTTCTTTAATTTCGACTGCCTTTTATAGTTTCTGATACTTGACTTAAATTTATCACTCATTGCAAAAACTTATAAAGTTCATTTTGAAAACTTCAAAACCGGTTCGTATACATCCTTCAATTACTTTTATTACAACAACAAAAAAAAAGTTCCTATTTCCGTAAAAGAAACGTAAACATTCAATTCATCCATTAAAGAAAATTTCGAGTCCTTTTTTGGTGAAAAAAAGAAAATGTGAACGAAACAGGTTTGCGGTAAAAAAAATAATGAAGAAAAGCCGGAAAACGTGAATCCTTACAACTGAAAAGAATTTAATTAACTAAAGGAAGCAGAAAAAATACACGAGCAATTTTTTCTTTTCTTCTATTATGGGCGAAAAAACTTAAGGAAATTATTTACGTAAAAAAATGTCCTTTTTAATAGGCTTACAGAAGAAATGTTTTAATAAGAAGAAATAAAAACCAATTTCAGGACTTTCTTGTGAAAAAAAAATTTTGTGTTTTTAGTAGATTTTTTTTAAATGATTTGTTGTGAAAAGGATACTGGAACGTAATTTTTTTTCTTGTTGAAGTAATATTTGTCGTTTAAAAAGAAGATGGCTTTCAATTAGTTGTTGCTGTTGCGCGAAATTTATTGTCGAAAAACATGTTTTTGCTGAATAAATAGGGAATTGGTTTGACCTCTTTAAAATACAAGCAATAGTCAGTAAAAAGATGATATTCAGGAGGCGGAAATGCATGCCAGGGCATGGCGAACTTAATCTAAAGCAGTGGTTTCCAAATTTTATGATATTGCCACTACCCCCAACCCTATTACGAAAAAACCCTTGGCCCGCCCAAACGAAATATGTGAATTTGCATACTAGATGGGGTGCGCCATCTAGATCTTCGGTTTTTCAACAATGAATAACTTTGACATTTTTAGCCGATTTTGACAAATGAACAAGATTTATTTAGGATATTCTTTACCATTTCATTCAAATTAGTTTTTGAACACAATGTCGATTAAATGACCACCTATATTTGATACGCGAAGAGCAGCTCTTTTTTGGGCATCCTGTATAACATTGGCCGCATTGCGGGCGACATAGCAGCTACTTCCGCTCGTAGGTATGTTAGCTTAAAGTACGTCAATGGCGCTCCGCTTGCTGGCACTGCAAGAGCTTCATCGCAGTGGTTGCGGTGTAGCAAGGTGAGCTGTTTTGTTGAAAATAGGTTCGCCAGACCTTTTTTAGCCCTTTCCAACACATAAAGTGCCCCAGCATCAAATGAAAACGTGCGCCGTCGAGGGTTTCTTAAACTTCAAAGAAAAATGATCCGATGACACTCCGGCCCAAAACAGTGACTTTCTCGTCGTGCAGTGGTGCATTTGCTCTTTGTTTAGGAAGAGATAAAGATTTTACTTCATAATCCTCCTTAGAGTCATTTCACTCACGCTTAACTCCTGAAATCGGCGGCATTACCGACACAAGACACACCTTACCGTTTCAAGAACTTCATTGGAGCGTCGCGGTCGTGCTCGAATGGGACGCTCGTGAGTAGCTGCAGACCTGTACTCAAAGAAATACTTCACGAAGCCACGAATTGTGTCGTCTAAAGGTGTAGAATTTCTGCCATATTTTTTACTATAAGCACGCACAGTTTTAACAATTGAACGATTCTTTTCAATGTATAGCGCTACAATGTCAGCACAGTATTTCGATGTGAATAGGCTCTTAGCTAAAAAGGTACTAAATGACGCTTCAGAATCGTGTACATTTGTCGAAATCCGCTAAATAATGTCAGAGTTATTCAATATTGATGCAATTAGTCTCGAGTGGAATCCCTATGCAAAAACGCATGCAGCAGACTCTAAAGCTCTACGTCTAAAAGAGGGTTTGTTTTCTCTCTTTGAAGCTGAGAGGTTCCTGCCACGAAAGCTCCTCAAAAAATAGCTTTCACGCCCGGCTATAAAAGAAGCTTCTCCATCATTCCCGTTTTTACGATCACAGAAAGCGTTGAGATAGCGTAGATTCGGCAATCTTTCCTGAACCTGGTCGAGGGGTAAATCCGAAAGTCTTTTCATTATAGACCTATCCACGATCATCTAGAATCCAACCTTATAAAAAATTTCCCTTATACTTCAATTTCAAGCAGAACGACTACAGAAAAAAAGGTTACAGGGGCGATTTTTTATTGCGTTTGACAGGTATCTGCTCTGGCGGTATTTCCCAGGGATCAATCCTATCACCTGCTTTATTTATAATCTTTTTAAACGATCTACTATCAGCCCCTTCCAATTCCTTTCATAGCTTTGCTGATGACTGTACTTTGCGTTACTCTTACGCCTTATGTAAGACAAGAATGTGCCAGATTGGACATTTAACTAATTCTTAATTGGGACCACAAGAATTGTGCCAAATACAAGTACCAATTAAACGTGCAGCACCTCTTCATATGCGCTAGTGAAATGAGTAGAGCTATTAGCTAACTTATCCCTTAACATCATCGTGTATGCCTTACACAAAAGATCTATTGTGACATTGCCACATCTTCCAAATTGATAAGAGATCATCTCAGTGCAGCTTCTTCCTCCAGCCCTCGGCTCGTGTTGTCATAAATAAAACCTAAATTCGGACTCCTCTCGAATACAACTCCCATATTTTAAGAGGGAAATGAAAAATAACCTTGCCGTTGTAATAGGCCAAGTACAAAAAACTGACCCTATACTCATCGATGAAGAGATCGTTCGTTCCACGATCGACTGCTCAAGTGTAGGAGGACGTGAAGGCACGAGAGTGTTTATCTTGAGGAAACAATCGCTATAATAGACTACGTGAGCCAACTGAAGAGTAAATGGCGCCATCACCAATAAGTTTGAAAGCGGGATTTTTTATATTGTCTAACCAAGCTACGGCATTTCATGTGACTCGACCCATGACCCTAATATTATCATCTCTACTCCGTTTTCCGGGCATAAACGTACCGGAGATTAGATGTTACAATATTGACGATCAACGAGCTTCGAATCCATGACCCAAAACACACAACTTTACAACACTTTGAACTCTCCAAGAGCATCTAAGTTTGAACGTAGTTTTTCTCCTTGTCTCTAGCTATGCTAAGAAGATTCACGGGACTCGACCCAGGACCCTGAGATTATGAGTCTTCTGCTCTTCTCACTGCAATATGCGGGCATGTACGTTAGGGCGGTTCACGTGACTCGACCCATGACCCTAAGTATAAAAAAGGCATTCTCTAGTAACTGAGCTAGTTGAGAATATCCGTGTCGGAGATTGGATGGTGTCAAGAAGGACTTCGAAAATCTCTTAATAATTTTAAGTGTTAATGATTTCTGCTACATTTAATTTCTAAAACTTTAATAAATTTCACAGCCCAAAAAAAAAAAACACAAAATTCCTAAACAAAATGTCAAAATTCTAATAAAATTTCATTTCTATCCTAAACAAGACTAGACCAGACGTCGCTATAGAAGAGTCTGAAATTTTAATACAATCCTTAAAACTTCCAACCTCATATGGACTGTACAACAAGAGATCCTTGGACACCAAATAGTTATAATTTATCTTAAGTATCATCCCCAAAAAGTTTTCCCTTCGCCTCTACTCACCAAAAAGGATGCCATTAGACATCCACTCCCTCCCGCCCCCGCTATATCCTTTGCGTTTTGCTCCTATATAGCAGAAAGTTTATAATAATGTATATTTTGCGTCCAACTAAAGCGACGAGAGGGAGAGGGAAATTGAATGTCAGGACATGATAACAATTCAGAGATTCAACTTTCATTAGCCATAAGGGTTTTCCTGTGGATTACCTCAAATAACCGAGTTATGTCCTGTGTGAGAACAGGACTATTAAAAAGTTTTTAGTTTTGCTAGTGTGTAGACAGGATCATTTTGAGTTTTAAAGTTTTACGATCATTTTGGGGGCGGCTCTGCCTTTAAGATTGGTGTGCAATTAATGCTGTAAGGTGAATTTATATAGAGTTAAGGCTTAAGGCAAATAGTAACCGTATACTGCCCATTTGGGTGTCGTAAATATTAAAGGGTTGTCGAAAAGTTTTAATTATTTATGATAAAATAAATAGGAAATTATGTAATAAAATACTTAAAGTGAATTTTAAATGTTGTGTTTATGGTTTTTTAGTGAATTGTGAATATTTTGGGTATACCGCAATCCCAAACTTAAATCTGAAGAGAGTATATTTTATTACGAATGTTTTTTTAATATCACCCACAAAAGCTCTATTAAGTTAGTGTCAAGTGACAGTCATAAATCCTCAACCAGCACTGATAATAGACGAGAAACCCTACTAACAAGAATTTATGGTAGGAAAATCTTGTAATTTATCCTTGAGCACAATTTTTCACGCTTGCCCATTTGTACAAAATTAATGGGTTCCTGCCCATTTAATCCTAGGCTAACAGGCAATCAATTGCCCAAAAAAGGACTCAGTTAAGATCGTTCGTTTTTCCTTTTTTTGCAGTTACTCATCCTGATAAGTTATAAATATTTCCTGGGCACATTTTATTTATAATCTTTGATAGAGAATAAAAAATGGATCAAGATAAGATTTGTGTAATTTAAAAAATTAATTCTAATATCAACTCCACAATCCCACCACCTCATATCCTTTCATCATCACCAAATGCAAAAATCTCACCGATGCATCCTTCCACTCTCCTAGAACCTAGACTTTGAATCCCAAATGACGCAAGGTATTGAAATGCATGGCGTGTCGCTGCTCTCATGAAATATGCATTTCTTATAAGCAATTCTTGTTGAATGCATTCTGCCTTGATGATTTGGCATCGCTATACACACACGTGTGTATGCGAAATGAAAATACCAATTCTCGCATGAGTGCATATTTAAGGGTGAATGGTAGCAACCCTTAGGAGAAATCCTTGTCCAATGTATTTAAGGGCTTCTAGACAGTTAATTAAAGGCATATAGAGGACACAATAGCGGTTAATTGATGGAATGAATAAGGACTTTTTCTCTTTTCTTGCACTTTTATGAAAATATTTATTAATAACGAAGCTTGGGGCAGGAGTGGGGGTGTGTTACTATATTCATATGTACATATGTAGAATAAAAATCAAGATTTATTCATCCATGATAGTGACAAGTTGAGAACCCTTGTGATGGTATACTTCATTATCGGAGAAACCAGTTCCTATTCAGTCATTGAAGTAGAAGATGGTCTTGTTGAGGTATTGGATGTGTGGAGCACCACTTTTCCTAATGGGCTAGATCTAAGCTCAGGAAAAAACTGGCAAGCTCCCGGAAATTGGTATATATGTATGTTTAGCCTAACAAGTTTGTACGTCCATAGATAAAGTTAGAAATTGCCTCTGGCAACAGCTATTACGAATCGATAGAGCTGTCGGCCATCAGAAAGGGACTAAACTCTTCTGTGATAAAATGAATTTTCCCTATACTAATGTAAGCCATACATGCTCCGGTATACCCTAGAGGTTACTTGTGCAGGTTTACTTGCGCAGGTCGACCGCATGCCGGTAGTGGGTATGGGGACGGTCCGGTATACCCTTCAGCCCTCAGTTCGTTTTGCACAGTCATTGAGTGAACGAAGTGAACTAGAAAACAGCTAGCTCGACCTGTGCCGGCCACCGGAGTCTATATGTACGCACAGATACACCGTACGGTGTCCCTAAAAGAATTGATTTTTTAATTTGCTCCGGTCACCTGCGCAGGTTCAAAAAACTGTACGCTCCGGTGTACCTGTGCGGGCATACCTGTACAGGTAGAGGTCTCCGATGAACCATAGCCTGTATGATCACTAGTTGTTAAAGAGATTCACACAAATCTCTTATCCTCTTCTTTTGTTATTCAAGGATACCCCAGGGATCTCCTTATCATAATAAGAAGTAAGGACGAAATTGGACGGCTTTAGCTGGTGTCGTACTAAAAGCTGGCTCCCAAGTTTATGCTTGGTGTCAAAGGAAGAAGGTAAATAAAGGCCTAAGTAAATGGTCATTGTGTCCTTCACTACATAAACAAAGCTAAATCTGCAAACTTCAATACTGAATCAATAAACGATAGACTTTTCTGAAGAAGTGAAATATGGTTATAGGGATTGATCTAGGTAAAAGACTCAACTGAAACTACATAATGAAAGGGTTGCCAACAAAACCTATAAAGCATTATATTGGTATCAGAGGCTAATATAGATTTGAATGTGTTCGTCACAATAGCATGACGCCCTTTCTCTTCTGGCTGTGGTTTGGTTGTTCCTCAAGACTCAATTCTCAATTCTTTTTCCCCTGCAACATAAATGATTTTCTCTCTGTCATTGACGCCGGTACTCCGTCCAAAAAAATAGAAGAATCGGCGTTTTATCGGCTCATAGTTGTGGGTGGAGAGCACGTGAATCAACTCGTCAAATTCCTTACCAGCTGTCTGTTAAGTTCTATGGTTTTAAATTCCTCGGTTATGAGGTTATGTACTATTATTTATTAGGAGGGTGTAGATAGGCCCCTAAGATGGTAGCCCCACGGGCTCCTATGGATCCACATGGATTGCAGGGTATCTTACGTCTTGCCTTATTCGCGCCTCGTCATGAGGAATGCCCCGTTTGGCCCCTCTTGAGAAAAATCATTGCTACTCGATCCCGACTCGAAAAATTTGAGAATTTCGGCGTGGATTTGTGAGTAATAACTTCAGCTTCATATTTACAAATGCGGTCCCCCAACTGAGTACTAATCACTTCCAATGCTGCTTGACCTTTGTAATCCAAACAGAATGGGTCTATTGAATATGCCAAATGGCAACCTTCACGGTGAGTTGTATCATTGCATTTGTAATCAGGTTGCCTCATAGGGTCCTCAACAGAAATGGATAAGGCATACCTCACTTCAGTAAAGCTGATTTTTTGTGTGGTGTTAATGAGCAAAATTCGGGGAAAGCCTTCTTTCGGTATGCCCCTCATTTGCTACATGATTGCTACCTATGGGAAAATCCCTCTTTCGGCAGGCATCCCCTTTTTAAATGATAGTTGGGTGAGGTTACAACTTAGGCTTATGTTCTTAACAGCTCTAACATAATATATTTAGTTTTCGTATGAAAAGCCTTACTTTTATGCGGCCTTTCGACTCTTAAAATTTGAAACATCAGGTTCTGCCCTTGATTTGAAAAAAGAATATCTCAGAAGAAGAACTCAGGTCATTAGACTCCAAGGACCCTTTACAAATGATTTCGAAGTAAGTTACGGTGTTCCTCAAGGTAGTTTTCTTGGCCCGCTCTTATTTAATATTTTTATCCCATACTAGTACCAAAAATCTAAAAAATTTCCCAAATCATGTTTTCACAATTAACTTCAAAATATATAGTCATTAAGGGGTTACATGGGTTTACTCGGGGGAAAAAAGGTCTATTTTCAACAATTTTTTTTTTATATAAAAAAGGACATATTTTATTCAAACTTTTTACTGTCTTAAAAATATATGTTTGAAAAAGATTTTCTGAAATTTTCAAAACAAAATATTCAAAACTCCGCTATTGTGACGTCATTTCCGGTGACCCCTCGGAAAAAATGTGCGTTCGCGTTGACAGTACAACTCATGACAGGATCATAAGAATTGAAAAAAAAAAAAATCCTGTTTTAGTTAAGACCATAAACTAGAATCTGAACGAAGGAAAAACAAAAAAAGTGAAAATTGGATTTTAGGCATAACTTTTTACAAAAAAATGCAAATTTTGGTAAAATTTTCTCAACATTTCTTTTTTTTTAAATAGTTGTGATTGAAAAAAAAAAAATCCTTCGCTCAAGTCCTCGTGAATTGTATCTCGAAGACCTGTGTAAAATTTCATCACGATCGGTTGAGTAGTTTTCGAGAACTTTTGACAACCGACTTTGAAAACACAGTTTCGAGAAAAACGCGTTTAAAGTTTTGAGAAGCAGTGGGCTGAGCCTTGAGCGCGCAACTTCCCAAGGCTGTATCTCCGAAACTTTTATTCGGATCGACTTGAAATTTTAGGATAATTCTCGAGATGTTTTAGATATTAATAAGACAATAAAAAAAAATCGATTTTTTGACCCATGTAACCCCTTAAGTCACCACCTGAAGTTAAAACTCAATGCTTTGCAAGACTGGTACAGCATACAGTCAACCAGTAAATGTCAAGCAATTATACCTTCTTCGGTTAATATAACTCCCAGTTGGGGCAAAAGTTGCTTTTTTTACAATTCGCAGCCAAAACCATCCCTCACCTAGCAAAAATTGACTTCCATTGGCAATTTCTCAAATTGTTAAGTAATAAAAAAGGATTACCTTACTTCACTCCACGATTGAAAGCAAATTTATCTCCGCCCCAAAATAAGGAACTCCGCACATGCCATCCCGCAAAAGGTGCATACGTATCTTTCCTTTCTTCATAAATTGCTTTTCTAGAATTGCACCTTAACAAAATCGTAAATTGGATAAAACCAGGTGAAATGCAATTTCCTCGTCTATTCACGGTTCATGAGCTCTTTATGATGTCGAATGGGAGTGCATCAATATTGAGTTCACCGGAGCCATTGATTCCTGTTCGTACTTATCCTTCTTAGTGGTTAGAGGACATCAGACGGATAAAGATAGTATATAAGAGGATCTTCGAAGGAAGGTTTGTGCATATGTGTTTCGGGAGTATGGTGGATACAATTTGTTGTGAGGTAAGCAAAGATTATCAGTAGTGAAATGGAATTTATAAGTTTAATTGAGTCTAGAGATTTGGATTGAAATTGTAGTGTTGGGTACTAAAGTAAGAAGGAGGAAGAAGGATTCTTGGGATCATAATGACTCTAGTCTCGTTTTATTGTTAGAAGTGTTTAATCTTCATAAGTTAAGATCTTATCAAATCTCACCTAATTAAAACTCATATCCTTTACCACACAAAAAACGAATATTTTCATATCAAAAAAAAAGTCCTTGAAACATTATCCCTTTTGAGAAAAAAGAAAAATTGCTTTAAAGCGCGCGTCTCCCGTCATTGCACACATAAAAGAAATCCTTGTTCATGAAAGGATCAACGTCCTTTCTTGAAGGAGAAGGTTGTTAGGAGCTTTCAAAAACGATGATGTGAAATTTCTCTTCTGGCAGACGGGCCTTCGCCAAAATGTCGCGGCGACGCCAACAATCCACAAGTGGTTGCCCATGACAATGATAAATGAGAGAAAATCTTTTCAAAAAATTTTCCTTGTTTTTTTTTTATGTTCATAACAAGAAATTGACTTGACATTAATCTTGTTTTCAATTGAATGTTGCTCTGCCGATTAGGGTGAGGATTTCCTTATGTTTTTTTTGATGTTTCCAGTCTAACAAGACTTGGTTCATTATAATGAGAATGATTGTAAGAGACAGAAGCAGCTTTTATCATTCGGATTCGAAGACAGGTTGAAAACCCTGGAAAGCTAGATTTTTCTTAGGCGGAAGATCTAGGATCAGGATTCACGCTTCATGCCCTTCAGTTATTTTTCACGTCATGGTATTATGTCTAGCAGTAAGGGAGGTTGTTGAAGTTCAAGCAATATTAGATTCTATCAGTTCACTACAAGTGAGTGCCTTTTCTATAAAACGACTAGTCTGAAGTGAAAGATCCAAATTATTAGGGTAAAACTCAAAATAGCTCCTTCGATTATCTAAAGCGTCGGCTATCCAAGAGGTCAGGATACGGCATGAATATCTATTAATGTACTCTCATCGGCATAGACCAATCCAAACGCAAATGTCATTTTCCCAAGCAGTCCCTGGTAAAAATAAAAGATGGCCTTACAGCGGGCGAACACTGGCCGCTTGTCTTTGGGGCATATGATGGCCCTAGAGTTTTTAACCAATTTTAACCCGCCCACATATGGGCCAACGACGACGTCCAAATTTGACGGAAAGGTTTAGATAGTCGAGTACTGAGCTGTACACAAGGACGAAAAATTCGAGGCAAAAAATGATGCGTTATAGGCGGGCATATAAAGGCCAAGTGTAGAAAAGTTTTCGATATTGTTAAATCGGCCTTTGCATTATCATACAGTATATCGATGCACAAGAGAAATAACTTCCAAAGTCGTCGGTTTGTTGTACGTGGAGTGTGTTTTGCGTGTTCATGTTGATTTTAAATTTTAGTGGGAAATTTGAAAGAAAAACCAGTCGAAAAAAATAAAGTTACATTTTTCTCTACAAATTGATGATCTGTATACCAGAATTACTGCGCTCTGTATCATGACTCAGAAATTGTTCTTACTCTTACATCTTCTTTATTTTTCTAATTATTATAGTTTTTTTGCTCTAACAACATTTTTTTCATTCTCTCTTGCAGTCTGGCAAAAATATAATAAAAAGTAGTAAATAAGTTTCTTTTATTCATGGCACCATTTTGTCATGTGAGCTATTATACCACCGCAGCATGCCGTTCTTTTGGATTATAAGACCACCGTAACGCCATTATATACGACCGCACAGTCCGGGAACCAAACTTCTGATGCTGATGATATATGGCCGAGGACTATGTTTTAATCATGGCCTGTGTTCGCCCGTTGTGAGGTAATCTTTTATTTTTACTCGCGCCTCAACAAAGTACTAACCCGATCTAATGCTGCTTGACTTAAGCAATCGAACAAGAAACAGACTATTGAGTGTGCTAATGGTACCGTCTATGGTCACCAAGATAAGCCTGTTTTCTTCGTTCTATACAATTTTTGAAGCCCCAATTTTACTCTCTTCAGTCTAGGATGCCAAACAGGGAGTTTGACGCTATGTGTGCGTGTCTGTTGCTGGTTGGGAGCGGGCCAGTTTTAATTTTACTCGGGTCTTCATCGAAATTCGTTTAGAACAAGAAAGAGAGCTTCTTTGGGCAAATTTAGACTAAGTTGGACGTGATATAGATCTTGATATCCGTTTGGTTATCTGATAACAGTATTACCATTAGTTTATCTCTGCCTGGACATGCCTGAATCTTTGCCAGCAGTTCCAACTGGAACATACCGGAAGAAGTTGTCAGGCGGTAGTTTGGTGGTTTATCATGGCAGAGAAAACTGCAGCACCTATCTCTGACTCTGATGTGGAGTCATCTGTATATAGAACTACGTCTCAGTTCTTGGTAGAATAAAAGTTTCCCTATTTTCTATCTCTCTGTCGGGCATCTGGACATCGAAACCTGGGTTGAAATTTAGTTTCGATGTCAGGTAGTCTGATGGTGCATCTACTACTCCCAGTGCTCTATATATATATATATATATATATATATATATATATATATATATATATATATATTGCTGTGTCCATACATCTTCTTCACCTACCAGCACTTATCCAGTAGTATCAGGGCCATTATAGACAGATAAATACAACCGGTCGCAACAAATCAATAATTATATTCATTTCCTTCTTATTTATACACAAAGCTCCCATAGCTCCGAGACTATATCTAATGATGCATTAAAATACACCATACTCCACCTTAAGTCTAAAGTTGAGATTCCTTTCAACCACACCCATAATACCATAAGATTTAGGTCACTAGGTAAAGTGATCCTTTTGATGTTACTTTCCTCCAATATTATATATAGAAATGCACTCCACCTCTATACAATCTTCAACTTTCCTTCAACAAATTAATATTCAATTTAATTTAATTGAATTTATAAGTTTCAAGCCCTCCAAAGTTAATATCCATGCTGTTACTTGTCGACGACAACCTTTCTCTAGCCACACTGGTGCCTCTCACATCCTTTTCATGAAAATTCAATTACTGGTTCGACGAAAATGTACTTCATAGCTTGTAGAGATAATCGGATTATTCCCCTCTCTCATTTTGTGGTTATATTCCCTCCTTATAGACATTTTCACATTTTCAACAGATAAGAAAATTTAATCATCTCGTTTTGGGTGTAGGTAGGTGCCGGTGGGTGGGTGAGTGGTGGCTTTAAGAAGTTTCACTTAGTTTTGTGGTTAAGTTAGATTTCATAGTTGTTAGGTCGTTATGACTTCTTTGCTGTTTTAATATAAATGAAGGAAAACTATAATGATGGTTATTCTTAACCCAGTTCAACAGCCTTGGCTTTATGGATTTGGAGGAATGAACAAAAGAGTTTCAACCAGTATAAGTTTGATGATTCAAACAAAGTCAAACTCCAATCACTAAAACTCAGAGTTTAATATTATTGCAACACTTGTTTCATTCGGCACCAGATGTCGTCCTATTCATATATAACATACCTGTCACTCCGTACCCTAAAACCACATCACATCCACCTTACTACAATCTCCTTATCCTAAAAAAATTTCCTTCTACAAACCCAAACTATAAACCCAAAAAAAATTGATTTTATCCTCCATGCTCTCCAACCCAACAAAAAAGGTGCTCCCAATTGTTACCCATTAGATACTAAATTTTACGGCTTCTTCCTTCAAAGAAAAATATTAAAATATTGCCAATTTCAATTTTTCTCGTTCTGTCGTAAAACTTTTTCCAGGTGCAGAATTTTTCTCCTTATGTTTTTTGCACCCCTTTTACCGGTAATAAAAATTGTCTGCTACACCTGGAAAGGGCATAAACTAGAACGAAATATTAATATCGACCAACAACAATGTTTCCTTGTAGAATTTAGGACGATTGATATGAATGTGTGTGTGTTTTTTAAAGGAAAGGTCTACGTCAATGCATTTGAAATGAAATTTTAATGTTTCTACTATATAGAAAAAGGTCCTTTTTGCCTAGTTTTTCTCCTTCATCGTTTTATCCCCTTTAAAAAATCACATCACATAACACATCCTCATAAGAGCAGTAAGGAACTGAAACATTGTACGACACTGATGAAGTCGTATCAAAACCAAGTCACTGCCAATTTGTAACAATTTATGTTATCCAAAAACTCTGAATATGACCAATTTGGTGGCGTAAGTTGGGCGTTGATGATGATGATTGCTACAAAATATCCATAATAACTGATGCCATTATTTTGTCCTCGTTGGTGAATTTTTTTTATAATATAATAAGTTATTACGTGCTTGGTGGATGTCTACTTGGATGAGATCGTAAAGTCTAACAACGTTCGCGAAGTTTTTATATTTCGTCTTATCTTTGATGGTTGTATTTTGTTCATGTCGATGAGTTTTTAAGAGTATGTAATGATGGAATGTAGAGGGTAGGTTGATTTCATAAAATATTACAGGAAGACGATATTGAAATTGTTGTCTAGGTTGTCGAACTTGCTGCTTCATTGCCGTACCTTTTTTTCAAGTCTTAAACTCGACCCATTGGTCCACTTTCCAAAGAGGACCCATTGGTCCACCCATTTCATTTCATTGAATTAATTGGTCCAAACATTTTCACATATATTTGATCATCGTTAAGTCTTTATTTTTAATACAGCCTACCACAATCGTAACCATCTCTACATTTTTAACGCCCAATATACTTTTTTTCCCTTAACCGAAAAACATTCTCTACTAAACAAAACAATAACCACAATGGAAATCTAAGAAACTGCCACAATCGTAAATGAACGTAATATAAAACAGTTTGAGAGCTTATTTTACTCTTACGCAAGGCTAATCTCTAAATGCTACGGAACAAACCAGGAGAATAAAGGCAACTACAACAACAACAACAACAACAAAAGAAATAATACAGAGGAAAAAAGTTTATGACTTCCTTCACACATACGACCACATATCAAGTTTATTATGTATCGTAAATAAAACCAGTTTTTGTAATTGGATCGAATCCAATTAAGTGTCCCTTGCATTATCGGTTTTATTGGATGTAATTAAGGCTAGTAATTTCAGGGATTTGCAACCCTTAGTATATATGTATATGTATATGGCGTAAGGTCCTTAATGGAAAAGAACCAGAAATTAGAATCGTGTTTATGACTGCAATGCTTTTCACAGAAATCGATTTTTGTTTAGTTATTTTTATACTACTTTGACCATGGTATAAATTTACCATTATATATATTTGGTCAATGGTGATTTGTTTTTCTATGATAAATTCTTTTTTCCATGGAAACGTACTAGATTACATATACATTGCTTAAAATTAATTATTTCATTAATTATAAATAATAAAATCCTTGCTCCTTGCTTGTTAAATATAATTGAATGTAAAATAAATTTATAGAAACATGTTATGTATCAGCCCAGTTCAGTCCCTATTGAAAGTCGGTAGTATCTGGTCCTACATTTTCAAGATCTGAGCGCCCTGGTCTACGCCACTGTTCCAGCGAAACTTTATCCTACCATGTTGATACATCACAGAAGTCCAAACCGAAAAGAATTTCAGAGTATGTTCTCTCCTCTCATAGGAGCTATGTTAAATTTCCTACCCAAGGAAGGTATATCAAGCTTGATTCTTTTCACGAAATCGTCACGATAATATTCTTCAAACTCACGCACACATACAAGCTCGACAATATTTTGTAAGGCTTTCCTTTGATCATAACTAAGAGGTTAAAGTTCTTCCAGCGAGGCACTCTAGCCTCCGATATATGTGTGAGCACTTGTAAGACCTAGTTATACATATGTGTACTCAAAATACCCGAGGATGCATGATTCCGAAGTATACCGGTTTAAACGGAAAGGAAGGAGTGTGGAAGTCTGACAGACAGATAGTACAGAAAATCCTGCTTTTAGGAACGGCACAGTACCAAGCTAAAATTAAATCGAGCCTACGAAAGCCTTCCTTGGATCAGCGTTTCAGAACGTCAGAACGCCTAACAGAGGGAATATTCAAATCACCGTGAATACAGTCAAAATGAGAATAAAATTTACTTGAAAATGTAGCTTTCAAAAGCAACGCAAAAATTCATCTAGCCTCAAATTTCAAAAGTGTCGGTCGTAGTTCACTTTGTCGACGCCTGAATTGGGCTTGAACGTCTTCGAGTTTGAAGATATCGTCGGACATAAATGTGTTTAAGTCAGGTTTTTTCATGTTTCGAACCACTCGATTCGGCCTCAGTAGCCTTGTGGAAGTCTCTAACAAAGACTAATACCTCAGACTTCCATGGTTCAAATCCAGGTGGCATCATGGGTCTTTTGTCTTCTAACTTGTACCGCTCGAGATAATATTCCTTATTTTTTGATTTCGTTCTCTTTAAAAAAGTTAGCTGGGTTCGCGAACCGTCGCGTCGGCGAGCATAGGTTTGGTTAGATATAGCTGAGCTGCTGGTGTTAAGCTCCTACACTTAGGCCAAAAAGATGGGCCCGTTGTGATGCCATAGTGATCCCTCTTTAAACCTTAAAGTGCCATTTCTTCACTAAACTACCTCGAGTACGTAAGGAATCTTCTAGTTGCGGGATCCCATTCTTCCAGATTTACTCAAGCGTGCTTAGAAAGGGTTCACCAAATGGGATTAGTCCTCTTCTGCTTAGAACTGATGTACGTTTTCCTTCTCGTCCGGACTTTTACAGCTTCGGCAAAAATCGTGTCTCAAGACCTAAGCTGGTCGCATGCGTCCCTATCAGATAATGCCCGGTCAGCACTCCCGCTATAACTGAGTGGTCTTGTCTTCGGAGCACTGTAGTGAAGTGGTCCGCCTAAGGTCATAATAGCCAGGCCATTTTGACCAAAGTGCATTTATTTAGATCCCTCCAATGTCGCTGTGCTTTCCTGGAAGGATAGTGACGGTCTTGCAATTCCTAGCCAGTTGGTGAGTTTTACAGTTTCTCTCTATATTTCAGTGACCAGGCACCCACACGATGAGGGTCTTGAACTGCTGAGGAATTCTCGTTAAAAGATCTGCGGCATACAGAGGTAGTTCTAGAGCTGTAAGTGCAAGAGCGCAGGGCCTTCAGAGCCGCCTGACTATCCGAGAAGATGTAGACAGTCCCATTCCTATCGCTTTGTTAGTTGATTTGCAGAACAGATCCATGTACATATGGCTAAAACCTCCGCTTGGTTTTTACCGCAGGGTTGAGGTAGTAGGAGATTTCAGTCCCGAGCTCTGCGGAAAGACTCATCCTACCGATCGGCTTAGAGCCGTCAGTAAAGGATTTTATGGTATCCTGAATAATGTGTGGAATATTTCTCCATTCACAACGTAGTTCTTCAATTATTCAAAATTCGGTTTTTGTGGGAATGCTAACAGAGTTCAACACCTTCTGATTCCTTTCCAAAATCCAGATTCTTTTATTCTAAGAGCTGTGAATTGGGCTTTCCCTTCTCACAAGATTCAAAGGAAGGATGTATAGCATAACATTTAGGGCATCTGTAGGTGAAAAGCATGAAGTTATGCATAACTCCGCACATCTTTGCTCGGCGGATCTACTCAAGGTCGGCCACCATACTAAGACCCCATAAAAGAGTATTGATCGGACGATCGCTGTGTGGATCCATCGTACTGTGTTAGGGAGAAACCCCCACTTCTTCCCAATTAATTCTTTGCAAACGAAGGACTTTTGGAGATTTTTGTTTTGTGATTATAACAACGTCACCCAACAGTGTTTTCCTGGACGTGGTGCTCCTCTGCTTCCATGCATCGCAACAGCTGGTTTACAGTCTCGACTCATAGAACCGCCTGTAAGTAAGCATTTGATGGATGAGAGAATCAGCGACGCCTCGATTCCGGCGAGCTTACAGCACGGTCTTTTGCTTCAGAAGCATGCGTCCTCGTGTATTTATGTGTGCAAACAGAAGCAATCCGGATGTGATGGTTAAATTCTTCGGTTTGAAGAGCCTTATCTATGATTACTGATATGATTAGAAGGAGATTGGACTTTGGAGATCCGCGAACTCTAAGAAATATTTTCAATATAAATACGCTCTAGGCGCTAGGATACCGAGAATTTATTTGAGCACGTGGATTGACGCATTAGGATATCTCCATACAGGACTATAATATGTGCGTTCAGACGTTTTGTAGTGAGCTTTGGAGGTAAGCACCCCTGTGAGAAACTAGTTGAACTTCGCTGTAGTGTGCCTTGGGTAAGCTTTCAGGCTGGCACCTATAACAGCTATAGAGGATGAGTAGAAAGAAGAGAAAATGGACGAGGACGTCTGTCTTCTCTATCTATCTGGTCTCTCTGGCCTGTCTGTTCTGTGTGGTCTATCTATTCTTTCGGGTTTATCTAGTCTATCTGGTTTGATCTGACTGGTACATCCAAGAATTGTAATCTGGATGGAATACATCCACAAAATCTCACTCCCTCGCATGAAAGTCCATGCAAGCCACACTACAGTGAAGTTCGACCAGCTTCATACAGATGGCGCTCACCTCCAAAGCTCACCGCACAGGTTCTTGCATCAGTTTAAAGCTCCCACCCAATCTCACAACCGATGAATGACGTCTCTGCACCAGTATCGCCATAACATAACTATTTCGGTTCTTACTTCTTTGACGATTATGCCGGTAACGCCGGTCCCATCAATATTATATATACTTCCTCAGGAAATGAAATGATCACTGATTTTTTTGGCCAAACTTTGAAGACACTGTGAAAATATCGCGTTGTTACAACAAAATTCAATGATACACATATTGACATGAATTATCCTAAGGGAAGGAATGACTTAAGCTTGTGAAGGGCCTATGTCATCGCCTAATCGAAAATCATCGAAATAAATGTCGAAGCACTTAAAAGTTGCTTCAGAGTAAAAATCAATCCATTATCGACAGTACAATCTTAAAATTGTTTAAACAAAAAAAAATCACTAAAAGCATGCTGCAACCATACTACCAAAAAAACAAGAAAGACATCAACAAACACTTTAAAAATTCTGGTACCATTTTCTTAATTTCATCCATTAAAAGCAATCACCAGAAATTCCTCCCCTCCACCCTCCCCCCACTCCCGATGAAAAGTACTTTTAAGGAAAAATCAACCTCCAAAGGACCTTTATCCTTCGCTAAATTGGATAAATGTCTCCACTTACACCCAACAGATTAGTGTTGATTTTAAGATGACTGGTAAAAGTGAAAATCTACTTCTTTGCCGCCGGTGGTGACGGAAGAGGTCCTTGCGAAAAATACACACCGAGCTTCCTAACAATGGGGTGTGGTGTGTTGGTGAATTTTATTCCGTACAAAATAGCTTCAAATTAAATGGGACGTCGCAAGCTTTTAAGGACAATTGCTGCTGTCAGATGTAATTTATTGTTAATGGCTAAGGGATGATCGTGTGTACCCAACAAATTCATGTGAATTGTCATTGCTCGAAGGCGCATACTACACAGACCTATACAATTTTTGCTTTTGTGATGCCATTTGAGAATTGGTTTTAATGGGATGATTTTGTGATTGTTTTTTTTTTTCTGTATTTGTTTTGGAAATTGGGGGTTTTTTTTAGTTAACAATTTTTCCCGAACAATACTAACCATCATCGATACTCTCCTCTCATCCTTCCTCTATGAGCACGATACAAATTACCATGACAACTTCATTTCGATCGAGGAGGGCAGCAACATAACTGAAACAACATACAAAAAGCCTGCGATGCTGATAATGAAGCGACAGGATGTCAATTAGGAAATCCCTTGAGGGCAAAAATTTATTTTTACTTCCTTCCAGGACATCATGACAGGCCATTGCTTTGTGCTGCCCCACGAGATAATCGAAAGTTGTATACGTGACAAGGATGAGAAAACCAATTCGAACTAGCAAAGCAATCAGTACGACTCCGTCCAGGAAGTTTTTTTTTATTAATTCCTGATTATCCTTAAAGTGCGAGTACAAAAATTTAATAAAAGTTAAATTTGAAAGCAAAAAATCGTGGCTAACCTTATCCACAAAAAACAAGTGATTGCCGTAAACCTATAAAGTGCAGATTTGCCATTAACTTTATTTATTTTTATGTGGGTGTGTGTGATATTCTCTGACTCCATGTTTTTTACGACTGGTCTTAGGTGGCACCTATTTTGAATTTTAAACCTTCCGGAATGTCCCAGAAGTCATCCTGGTACCATAGTATTCAAAACACGTACGAGGTTGCTCATCAACACGCTGTTGAAGATTCTTGGTGTTTTTTTTTCTAGGCTGGCCTGAAAAGAAGGCTGGCAGCCATTCATGTTTATCCAGGTCCGATGGGGATCAATTTCGGGCAGGATACAAAGCCCCCAAACCACACTCTATGTTGTCTATGTTTTTTTTTCCGTCATACAGTTGTGTCGTGGTAAGGATTGGGGAAGATTGCCTGTTTTATGCTATCATCATCCTGGTCGTGTTGCCTGTCATATCAATCAGACAACTGGGGAAACTCTCATGTTTGGTCGTAGAATGTCAAAATACGAAGGTTTTTCATCAGTCGTAAAAAAAAAATCTTTGACGACTACATAAAAAGTGACTATCATGGATAAAGTTTAGATTTTTTTTTGTTGCTGGCCCGTTGTCCTCCTTAATCTTAGGTCCATCTACTACAAACATTTTTATTGATTTGATGGGGGTATATGACCGACCGACCGTTGTAGAATAGCCGAAACGTTTTTGGCTGTAAAATATTAAAATGGACTTTCTCTTTTAGACGTTTTACTGTCGAAGGACCTTTCGAGGGATTATGGATAGGGTTAAGATAATTTGCTAAAAACTTGTGTGAAATTGTCATAAAAATCTAGGTTGAACCGATTTTTAAAAAAGATAGAAAAGAATACGAAAAGAAATATGTTGAAATATATTACATAAATCGGAAATTTCTAAAATAACACAATAGTAAGTCAATAAGAAAAGATCATTCTAAAATAAAACGACGTAGCATCACTGTGGACCGTTTATTTTCCATCGGATGTGTTTTCTGCATACTGTTAGGGGCAATTTATATTGATTTGCATACTTTTACGGTAAATTTAATTCCTATTAGATTGATTAATTTTGCATACTTTTAGGCTTTGCTATACAATATAAAATGCTAATAGTTTTGGCTCCTTTCTTTCACAATATGTAACGGCCGACCTATTTCTTTTTCCAAAATCCACCTTCTAACTACGGTAGAATTCTAAAATCCCCGAAATTGACAGGAAGTTTTTGGAGAAATTTAAAGTTAAGATAGGCGAGAAAAAATAGAAAAAAATAGGAAAAATGTGGGAGGCAGTAAGATATAGGATCTTAAAGTATACGTTGAAAAACGAAAGTTTTTGTGAAGTTCGTTGCAGTACGGTCGGATTGCGGTTGGAGAGGTTTTGTTACAAGACCCCTTAACAGGTGGAACCAGCGCAAGCAACTGAGCAGGGAATAGCCGGACCTGACCATGCCTGAAGGAAAACCTGGAACCGCAGAGCAAAATAATACAGCATTTAGAAACGAAGCGAAGTTAGACCTAGAACGAAGGAAATGCGAGACCCCGCAGCAGCCTGTTCAGCGTAGCGTCGCTGGAAATGGGATATCAGAAGGACGGCAGCTCGCAGCTTGAAGTAGAAAGAACACACCACTTAACCCAGATGGGAATTCCCTTAGTCACCAATAAAATGGCTGTGAGAAATATCAGCTTGTCTCAAGCCGGGCTGAGATGAACCACAACAACAGTGTGCCGCACTCTTGACACAATATGGCTGACTTTGGATGCAAAGAGTTCGAAATCTCTTGTTCTTCTCCTTCTTCTTCTTCTTCTTTAACGGCTCTACAACCGGGAGCCGGACCTGGCCTCTCGCAACTGTTCTTTCCAACGATCCCGATTCTGAGCCGATGTCACCCAGTTTGGCATCCCTAAGCTCTAAGCGTCCTGGCCTACGCCATCCTTCCAGCAAAAATTGGGTCTCCCTAGCAGGTCTTACCGCAGAGAGAAATCTCTTGTTCAGTTGAACAAAAAAGAGATAAGCCATATTGTGAAGGTGCCGACTGGTCACTGTCCCTATGGCCCTCGTGCCAAAAGATTGGGACTCTCCCACAACCATTTATGCAGAAGTTGTGGTAATGAAGATGAGGAAGAAACAGTCTCCCATATTCTCTGTACATGTCCGGCCCTCGCGAGGAAAAGAGGGACCTTCCTCGCCTCGCCTCATTGGTGCTCCTGACCTTTGTCGCTTTATTAAAAGCCCCTTGGCTTGAAATGACCTGAATTTCGTCCCAACGCTAGAATGGCATCATAACGGGTCCAATGGTGTGCCTAAGTACGCTACCCAGTGGGGGAGCAGCCATTTCAACCTAACCTAACCTAAACTCAAAGCAAAGGAATGCGAAGGGATAAAGCAACTAGATAGCTGGTTGAGCTCCTTGAAGCATTGACTTAAAGCTGGTTAAGTGAGGAGAAAGAGGTGGTTATTTTCTTAGGTTGGGCTAGAGAGACACAGAACTCTGTCTGGTGAATACGTTCGGCGGAGATTCTCTTCGAAAAGTTACCAAAATTCTTGGAAAATTCCGCGAATTATCGCTCTTTAGGCCAAATAGACATCATAACAAAATTTTCAATAATTTCTGTCTTAGTACTGCCAGGATAACGTGTCGATAACTCCTCACACATCACTGGATCTATTTCCTCATGACGTTTCTACAGCTAAGCACCCTATGCTGCTTTATATACCCAAATTTCCTGTAACCTAATTTTCATTTTGTAAAATCTTAAAACTCTATTCAAACTTCCATCAGATATCAGCAGATGGGCAATAATAATGCCTACTACATTTTCATAATAAAGAGGCGGCTTATATCACTCCCTCAACATCCTTAAAAGAGAATCGTTTGTGTATTCACTAAAGTCTGACTGGCTGGCGCCTGTTATGCTCGCATACAAAATATGAAGTTACAAGTGGATCCTCTCCAGGATATTAAAAACCCTTTCATCCTATTTTGTTTTTCTGTTTTTCAGTTTATTGTTTTGTTTTCCTTTTTTGTGTGCAAAACTACAAAGTTTCATTGTGTTTTCAGATTTACTGAAATATCTCGAAATGTACATTTAACAAATAATAATACTCGCAGCAGTTAGTCCTTGAGTGTTATAATATCACATAAGAGAGAGAGAACAGTTGAGTTAACATTTCGTTTGTATTGTGAGCCATCTTTTGTCATTTTCGTTCGCCATATGTAATGTAGAAAAGTTTTTCAATAACTTTTCCTTACCGAAAACTAATATCGCAACTACCATCATTAATATGAAGGGAAATTTATGTTTAAGGATATGAAGTAAACAAAAACTTGAGTTTCTAAATACATGAGAGAGCATATGTGGGTCGAGATGCTTTTTATTTGTGAGGGTAGTGGGTAGGGCTTGTTTCTATGACAAGGCAATTTGTCACTTTTTTTTGTGTCTGGAATTTATGGAAGTATTGCAGCTGAGTCTTAATCAATAAATGTCCATGAATTGTGGTAGAGATTTAACTATGGAGTGATATTTTAAGGGGATAATGGAAATTTAAGTTCTGCGACCTTATTATGGCTTTAAATTGGAGCTGTCTGTTTTACTACATATGTGTTCCAAGTGCAGGGATAACTGAGCCCGACATCTAATTATGGAAAGAAATGTCTGCAGTAAAAACAAGCAAAAAATCAGGCTTAGAGATCGTTTTCGAGATTCAAATGCGTTCAAAGGTAGCTCGAACACAGAATTAGGTGTCACAGGCCGATAATCTTACCATAGACAATTACAAGGAGGCTTTCTAAAGCCCCTAATGGATGGCTTGCTGCGCAAGTTTTACTACTCTTCAAAATTCTTCCGACTTCATCCCCTGGTGTTAACTGCACCTTGGCGGCTTAAGCCATCTAGTCGCACCAAAGCAAAAAGGTAGTACGGCCATTGCAAGGAAGACTGATAGGAAATCGCGAAGCCCCACTAAGCTGATAGGGAATTGCTGACCAATCGCACTGGAAGAAAGAAGCTTAAAAGGTGTTATTTCAAACGGTTAAAAGCTTTTAAATTTTTAAGAACTTGAAAAAGCTTTTAAAAGCTTAAAAGCATGAAAAACCTTTTGAAAGCTTAAAAATTTGAAAAGCTTCTGGAAGCTTGAAAAGATTTTGAAAGCCTAAAAGCTTGAAAAGCTTTTGAAAGCCTAAAAGCTTGAAAAGCTTTTGTAAGCCTAAAAGCTTGAAAAGCGTTTGAAAGCTTAAAAACTGTTAAACATAAGGCTAAGAGTTTTTAAAATCTTTTAAAACTTGAAAACAACCGTAGTATAAAAGCTAACTCCTAAGCTTAGATTTACCCATAAATAAAAGCTTGGAAGGCGACTGCTTACCTCAGTTTTTCGGGTGATGGTAAATTTATAAGTCAATGCTTACTGGTTACTGTTGCTGCGGGATTTGGAGGCTCTGGATTTTAAAGGATCAGTTAGGCTTCAAATAATTGTGAAGAAAGTAAAAGCTTTTAAAAGATTAAGACCTTAAAACGATTTTAAAAGCTTTTATGTTTTTTATTTTAAATGTTAACAGCGTTTAAAAGCTTAAGATTTTGAATAAGCTTTCGAAAGCTTAAAAGCTTAAAAATGTCTTTGAATGCTTAGAAGCTTGAAAAGTTTTTGAAAGCTTGAAAATTTTCTGAAAGCTTTAAAGCTTTTGAGAGTTTAAAATCTTAACTAGCTTTTGAAAGCTTACAAACTTGAAAAGCTTTCGAAAGCTTAAAAGCTCAAAGCGTCAAACGCTTTTCAAAGCTCAAAGCTGCAAAAAGCTTAAAAGTTTGAAGAACTTTCAAAACTGGAAAGCTTGAAAAGCTTTTGGAAGTTTATGAGCTTGAAAAGCTTTTGAAAGCTTCAGAGCTGTTAATCACAGGGTTAAGAGCTTTTAAAGCTTTAAAGCACACCATCGGCTTCTTTTTTTAGATGTTCAAACTGCTAATATCTTATCGTGTCTCCTATTCCCTCCTTTGAACCAAGCTTACTACTAAACATCGCACCATTGAGATTATGAGATCACGGACTGAAAGTATAAAATCTGACGCCTAATACCAGAGACACACTTGTGGTATAGTAATTACAATATGAGCAATATTGCAATATACTTCAGGTGTGTCTCTATATACTGAGAAAAAATCTCGGTATACACTCAGTATACTCAACATTGAAACTCAATATCCCAATTGAGAAAAACTTCGTGGTATAGCTCAGTATACCCTAGATTTAAACCGAAGAATAGTCTGGGCATAACCCAAAATGATAATTTCGAACAGAATTTTAATTCTTCAATTTTGGCAGCACTACCTATCAAAGATTTTTATGTCAGTTGAAGGAGTTAGTTGTTTATCCTTTCCTGTTGTAAATGACAACCAAAACAACTCAGTATACTGATGCAAGTGTGTCTTCAAATTTTTATATTGCAATATGGCAATATTGCAATATCCCGATCTCAATTGCTATACCACAAGTCTGTCTCCGGTAGACTTTCACATAAACAAAAGCCAAGAAGGCGACTGTTCACCAAAGTGTTTTAGGGTGAAAACCAATTTATAAGTCAATGTTTGCTGGATACCGCCGGGTTTGGAAGCTCTAGGGTCATCATTTCAGCTGCTATTGCTGCTATTGGGAGATGAAATTAAAATAAGTCTTAAAGATTTAACAGGTCTCTCCGCCGTAGTGGAATGAAGTTCTATTTCCTGTACTGTGGGTATATGTTATGTTGTAAGATTAGGAGAACAGCATGCTTGAATAAACGAAACATGCTAGAAATTTTAATTAAAGCACATCAAAAAATTAACTTTAAATAAAATGAAACACTCACGCAATAAGCGCACTCTGTTTAATAACCCAACAACATTGTCAGCCATCATAAAAAAATGTTTTTGTTGCAATTAAAAAAAATTAACTTATTAACACCAAAACCTATGAAATTTCATGTTTCCCATAAATCCGGCATGATAGCCATGAATAATTAACACACAAGCTTGTGAAAATTTATGATCATCTAGACTAATTTCACGAGGGCAGGTTTATGAATGAATATACGCCATAATTTCCAAAGGTAATAATAATACACATAATGCCACATTATAACTGGCAATGAAAATTTTTGATTAATGCGCGCCATGATACCTGATTTTAAGCGGCGATAAAACTAGATGTTAGCACGTTTCATATTTTATAACCGGAACATGTTTGCAAAACTAATTAATATAATATTATGTCGAATAAAGTAGACCTATAGATGTTTATTTAAAAAAAAATACAATTTTGTACAACTTGTCTAGAATATTAATTATTTAATTCCTTTTATCATCCATCCATGTCAAAATGAAGCTCGCAAAGACAACAACAACGGAAAAAAGGATATCCTTAAAATAAACAGACCGAACAAAATAATTCTCATTCAATATTTTCTAAGAACGAAATTCTCCAAGAAATGTAATCCCTAAAACCAACGTTCAAACGTTCAAAGCCAAACTCGAGAGAAGGGTTGGCAGTTGGCATCATATTGACATCATTCTACCGCATATTTGCCGCAGTATTTGCTTTTGAAGGATCTCTTGAATTTCCATTAGAACGTCAAGTGTTGGAGCAGGTGTACCCCTTGTGCCCTTGTTAAAAACGAATCCTTTAATATCTAAAAGAAAAAACTGGAGAATTTAAATTTCCTTTTTTTAAACGAACAAAAATTTAACCTTTAGGAAATTAAATAATATTTTTTTGTGAGGAAGTTAAAAAAAAGGATCCAGGATAAAGCGCAGCGTTTTTTAATCCTCCTGATTTAAATTATCTCTCTGGCTCTACAAGTGCTTCCTCCTGAAAAAAAAAAAAACAAAAAAAAATTATATCCTTGCAATCCCGGAATTTGAGAGATTTTCAAGTGAATTCTCTTTCATTCGAGTCCTGTGTGTTACTTTACGAAGTTAAAATTGCATTTTCACGGCTTTAAATACTGTGTGTGCATGTTTGCACAGATATGGATGTGTGTGGGTGTGGGTGAATAGAGTGGAGGCCCAAGTCAGAATGGATTAAATTTTGCTGAAGGACCAAGGCAGGAAGCTCTAGCGTATACTATATATCTGGGTGCTAAAATATAGTAGAGTCTCTCTCTCTTTTATGGCAAGAATTTCCTGCCATCTATCTCAAGTGCAATTTAAATACAGGACCTGCAATCAGTGGGTGAGTTTATCTAATGGAAATCTTAATTATAACGTTTTTGCGGACTTGTTCCCATTTTCATAACATTTTTGGAATATTTCCAACAATTTTGAGGTTTGGCAGAAAGCGGGTTCTGTTCTCTTGGCAAAATTATACTATATGCCAAATATTCTATTAACTAATGGATGAACTAATTTTTTTTTTGTTAGAATATATAACAAGGATTTTTTGATATTCATGTAGTATGGTTAGTTAGTGTTATGAGTACCAATCAGCATGCATGTCAGATAATTTTCCGAGGAGAGCTAGAATTTTTCTTCTGCTTTACTGTAAAATATGCAATTCTCGATAGAGAGATACAAGTATTGAATTTGAAATTGCTCTACTTCCAGTTGTATCCGTTCGGGTCTTAAGACTTCCATGGAAAACAACAAACCGTTTCTAGTTTTGGTCAATGTTTTTATTTCTGACACATATTTCCGCTTGTCTCTGTGTAATTCATGGTTCTTCTGCTCTAATATTTTCTTGAACTTCTTATTTTACTTTTTCCTTTATGGATTCTACTGTAGATTTTGTCTTATATTATCTCCTCGAAGTATTTTTAATCCCTTTTCATTTTCTTCTCTTCATTCCTGGTAATTTAAATTTCAAAGATTCTTGTTGATTCATTCATGACCAGAATACCAAACATAAAAACATTTGTTGTGAAGGATTAATATTAAAATTTGCCCGCGAGAAGTATGCACGTCTCGGCTACAGATATGAATGCACTCGTAATCGACTATTACAAACCCGAGTTTAGTTTTACCAACCGGTTCCCCAACTGATTACTAACCACGTCCAATGCTGCTTGGCCTACCCAATCGAACGAGAACCAGCCTATTGTGTATGATAATGGTGACCATTATGGTCAACAATATCATTGTCCGTTTTCTTTTTGCTATACAATTTCTTAAAGCTTCAATTTTATTCTCTTTAGTCGAGAAACGTGTGAGCGGAACGTGTTTCGTTTGGACTATTTGGAACGTGTTTATTGATACGTTCCTGTAGCAGGCTGCATATGACACTTTTTTACTCAGGCGTACGTAAGAACAGACCAGTCTTATTTTTACTCGGATTAAGTTTTGACCATGCTTCACTTCCATATAGCATATATGTTATCGAGGAATGACGAAACCTTCCGCTTTTTTTGAGAACAATTTCGTTTTTTTGCTACAGTCATTTCAGTGAGGAATTATACATCCAACTGCTGCCATAATTGACCTAGTTATTGCGAGTAGCTGATGGAAGATAATCAGACTCAATATTTCTATCTCAAAAGAATGTGCTAGCTTCCTTTGTTTTTCACCAACACCGGACAGTGACCAAGGGCGGTGCTTTCATAGATGCTAATGGTGCATTTTCACCGGGCGCAATTTCAGAAATTAGGAATTAAAAAAAGGGGATCTATAAAACTCTTACAATTCAATTTCAACGGGCCCCACCGGCTAAAACGTTATGATTTCCCTACACCCCTACGAATTTTTGTTCTTGTAACCAAAACCACCCGGCCACTTTGTAAAATTAGCAAAGACATCACGTATACACCATGCTTTACCAACTTTATTGTTATTATTTTGTCGTTGTAATTTTCATCAAAATGGCTTTTGCGCAAACTACGAAATAATTTTTCCCATCCATCGAATGTTTGGGTCTTTTTTCCATTATCTTTCAGTAAAATAAAAAAAAATTAAGAGTTAATGGGGCGCAATACGGCACCAGGCCCAAAAGACCCAAGCGTCAGCCTGGGCAGTAAAAAACCTATACTGTTTCTATATGCAGTTTTTTCAGGCATGATAGATAAGTTTCATTTTCAAGAATTCTGATCTTTTTCACCTGATACCTAGCTGCACGTTTGGGCTCTTTCTTCTAGCTGCGACATTCGGCAGCCTAATCACTACCTCGCCCTACGTGCATGTTGTCTCACCGTACTTTCATTTCAGGTTCGTAGCCCAAGCTACCATCACATTAGTTTGCCTCGCATACCTGTGTTTTTGGACACGCTCTAACTCCAATAATGTATTGAATGCTCTCTATGAGAATACACCAATGCCTGTCAGGTACCCATATCATATCTCAGGTGCGTGCGTAGGTAGCAAAAATTGGTTTTCTCTATCAACTTCTTTCTTCCCCGGGGCACACATTTGAAAATTTCTTCAAAATCGTACGAGATCACTATTGGCTATTGGAAAAAAGCTAAGACCGGTCAAGCCTTGATGTCTTGAACAGAAAAAAGTCTCGATTGCAAGCTTCGGATCTTGTAGTGTCACGATCCTCTCATGCTTATATTGGTCCAACGTTGTTACCATTCAGTCAGTTTTTAAAAAAGTGAGACCTATCGAGACCACCCCCATCTCCCTTGGTTAGAAGTTGTAAGATTTAGCTGTACCACCCCCACCCCCGCAAACACACGTGGAATTTTTCAAATTTTTGAAAATCTCTAGTATTGGCACTAAATACACGCATTTACATGCGAAAACACAGCAAATCGGACTTTTCCGCGGATCTCTGCCACCCAACTTGTACGAGGCAACTTTCGTCTAGTCGCGCATTAGACTGACGGTGGTTACTTAACAATAGAGGGGCTACTGTGCTGCTTTGTGGCGTTCGCATAGCAACGATAAATATTTTTGTGTAAGCTTCTCGACCCACGGCCATCAAATTATGACGAAATTTCGTCATTTATGACGAACCCCCTTAGGAGGTGATACAAGTTATAATACGTAGTTGAATTTTGACAGTGATAACAAGTGTGGAATGAAAACTAAAAAGTAAAATTTGCATAATCGGTTTTATTAATTAATGTGTTTCATATTCGTAATAATGATGAATTTTCGTCATAAATACGCACGTGAATTTTCTTCTTCTTTATTTGATATTTGCGGAGACCCTCCTCTCCACCATGTGAGATTGGATGAGATTTGGGTCGATCCCCTGTTCTACGTAAACGCCTCACGTAATTAATGGACGTCCTCTACCTGGTTAAAGGTCTTACTAGCCTCGTTCTTCAGTTTCTCCAGTACCTTCACTACTATGGCCTCGTTCTTCACCACTACTATGGTCGTACTAAAGATCGCTATCAGTTTGTAGGACAGTACCACTGATCTTATCGATCGTTATCTGTACATAGGACATTCAACTGAGATACATCAACGCTTGAAGTTGTTTTTCCAAAATTAACATGCCGTATTTCAGTGGTTTTTGCACGGGTATTACGGGCAATGGGCAGCGTTCATGGTTTTAATTCTGTCACCCTTGCTCGGGGATCCATAGGCTACGTCAAATAAAATGTATCTATAGTCTTATATTGTTAGTTTATTCAACCCTTCCCAGTGGGATACACTTCTCAGAATTCAGCTGGTACAAAGAATAACACCTATGACTTCCCTTTAGGCAGCTCAGTAACTAGAAATTTCTCTTAATCGTTACCCAGGAGTGTTGATTACATTCCCTGCATATTATAGTATTTTCTGGATTCTCAGAAGTTGTTCTAAACTGTCGTTGCATTTCTAAGAACCATAATATGTACTCAGTGGTGTTGTCGAGCCGGAACGCTCCGGAACGTCGTTCCAGTACTTCCTTTTTGGATAGGAACGCGTTCCGGAACTAAAGATGATTTCTGATAACGATAATTGGCTGATGTATTGAAAAAAAAATTAAAAATAATTGCTGATTTTTCTTCTTCTAATTTTTGACGAATTTTTACATGTATTATCATAGACAAATAAAAGGAAAGATGTTCAAATAAGAAAAGTGTGCACTTTCCTGATGAAAGAGCTTTCCCATTGCTGAGAGAGCTGCACTATTAATTGAGAATATCCATTAATAACCATAAAGTATAATTTCCACTTCATATTTTTAAATTTGTTACTATTTCACATCTAGAAATCTTGCAAAACGCAATAATTTTCATCTGAATCTTTACGAAAATTAGACATTCCCCAATCTGAAAAATAAACATATTGCGGAAATGTTTTTTGTAAATCAAAACGAAATCAAAATTCGCACAAAACAAACGGTTTTACTTACTTTTGCAAAGTAGTAAAAACCGAAAAGTTTGACCTGAAAAAACAAAATTGTCACTGCCTCCAAATGTGCAATTGATTTTTGTCATTCAAACAAAAATCAAACAGCTGTTTTCTTATTCAAATAGATTCCCGCCAAAAATTTTATCCCCTTAATAAAATTTTTCTATAAAAAAATATAAACATTCTTATATATATGTACGTATGCCGATATTTCATAAATAAGAAAAGCTGTAAAAAAAGTGCAAACGCAAACAACTCGACCATTCTCCCATGCTCCCATCCATCCCTAACATTTTTCTTTTCATTTAGTTTTACTCTCTCCAAATATGAAACTTACTCAAGTCTCTTGACAGTGCCACCGAAAATAATGATTTAGCGGGGGCAGCTTTCGTTTGGAGGAAACTTAAATGGAGGAAATAGGAAAGCTCTTTCATCAGGAAAGTGCACACTTTTCTTATATGAAATGGAACATCTTTCCTTTTATTTGCCTATGGTATTATTATAAACAAGGGTTTGAACCACTGACATATAGTAATGAACTGCTAAATGAGCAAAATCCCATACAAAAAATGGCACCAAAAACTATTCCTGCCTATTAAATCCCAATAAACTGTAATCGTCAGCACATGTCAGCGATATAAACATAATTAGAAAAAAAAAAATAGACAGGTATAGTTTTCGTTCTTCTGTCTCACTCTTGAGCTATTTTGAAAACTTCGTTAAACAGGGGAAATAACCGTCACGGTTTTGGAATAAATACATTTATTTAATGAAAAAACTGCTAATAAATAAAAATGAGTGATGGAAATTTATTTCCGTTAATTATAACAAACATCGTATCACTTATTTTATCCTAAATTCGAAGAAAATTTTTTTGTTTGCATAAAAAAGGTTTTATATTTCTGAAGAAAAATGGTGCCATTCACCATAGTCAATCAGCAGTCCATTACTATATGTCAGTGGTTTGAACCAAACCCGAACCGGAACAAAAACCGGAACGAACCGGCTTGTTTTTCCGAACCGTGAACTGGAGTCCAGAACGTTTTTTTTTCTGTATTGGTAGATGAAATTCCCATCTTTGTAGTTTTTACATTTCCCATTTTAGTGTAAAAATTTGAGTATGTATGTGAGTAAATTTGGGACATGAGACCGCACAGAGCGGCCGCCTACCCAGGATCGGCCCGGTCTATAGGTATAATTATATATACGCGTTCCGGTAAAAAAAAATTAGCACAACACCACTGTATGTACTTCATTTTAGATACTTCTAGTCTTTCTTCAAGAATCAATCCTTTAGTTTCTCCTATAACCAAAACATAGTGGTCTGCGCAATATCTCCACCCACCCCCTTTGAAATTGATTAAAAATGCTTCCAACAAAAACCCTCCAACAAATTACAACTCCACGAAACTTGAAATTCATCCGAAAGTAATCATCAAGGATTAAGTGCAGCTTTTTAATGGATACAGAAAAACATTTATCATTGCAGCAACTTTAAACAGCCAATATGTCCACTACTTTTTTTTGCTCCTGTTATTCCCAAAAGTGGAGGTGTAATTTCCTGGCTGCTGGGTGTAAAATGTGTTGACAATGCAGCTCTGAAATAGGGGTAGTTTTGGGGTGGTGGTATAGAAGGAGTTCGGGTGAAATAATGCTCCACTTGGCTGCAATCCAGGAAGTTGAAGTGTAATTAAAAGTTTTGTCGAAACTAAAGGAAGTATGGATGAGAAATTTAAGTGTAGAAAATTAAAGGAATTGTTTCGTGATACTGGAGTGGAGATTCGGAGCTTTAAACTGAGAGATAAAATATTTATAGGAAAGGGATTAATGATTTTTCTTTTTTTGTGGAAAATGCATTTCGTGAAGTTAGTTGAGTGTAAAATTAGGTTGGATGAAGGCAAGTGGGTATTCTGATGATACTTTAAAACTCTTTGGACTTCAACTAGGGCCGGCGTTTGGTATTTTTGCGCCCGGTGCTGTATACCATATTGCGCCCCCATCAGCTGCTCATTTTTTGATCGCATGGTGGATGGAAAAAAACACAAACACTCTGTGGAGTTACTTTAATATATTAAAATGGCAAGGCACGGGAACACTTTCCACTTTTTTTTCGGAAATTGCGCCTGGTGCAAATGCACCATTCGCGCCTCCCCTGCTTCAAACTATATTCTGTCTGTAGATGAGTCTTTTGATCCTAAGATTGAAGGTAACTTAAAAACCAATACAACTTTAAAACCACCTTAAAATCACCTTACTAAACTCGCAAATAACACATTCACACCTAACCAAAAACACATCTCCCAAAAACCTACACAAAAAACAATTATTTAAACATTAAAGCCTCTCCTCCAGCAGCTGTTGCTGCTTTAATCAAAGAAAATTTTTGGCAACAATTAAATTACAGCCAACAGTTGAGGCGACACATAGTGTGCAAAAGTACGAGAAAAGGGGGAAAGATAAGGTGAATATCCTTGCTGTTCACATATAGCTGTGTACGTGTCTCGGTATATCTAGGCCCAAAAAGATAGATGGATAGAAAGATATCACAAAGTATTTAGCCCCGCCCTTCTGTCATTAATTCCATCTGACAAGATGTCAATTTTCGTTATAATTAGATATGACATTTGGGCAACACACAAGGAAACAATAATGGGGATAAATTGGGAGCAAAAGCTCGTTGAGGGTGGAACTTTCATTAATTTAATAAGGGATTTAATTACAGTCTTTACAACTAGATTTTGTGTTTTTTTTTCTTTAGTCGTATTTGCCCCATAAGTTTTTATTTGGTACACAAGAAATCCCAAAAAGATCAAACAAAATGTGGATGTACCAGAATGTAATCGATGCTTATAGTGAATCTCTCCCAAATAGTAACACTTGACTTGATCCTAGTAACCTCCCACCCCTCCGCCTCACAAGCACAGCCTCTTCATTTATATGTGAAACAAAAGCAATTAAGAAAATCGAAAACGCTACCCATAGTTACCTCAAATAGAGCAATATCAGCTTTCATTAATTATGTTCAACATTCATGTCTACAGCAAATAGCATCGGGTCCATCCCGGATTCTGTTCAGGGATCCCCCATTATCTGCCAAATAAGCGTATCGCTACTATACACCCGCACATATACGGCTGTATGATATCCGCCCGCCTTATACGAGGCTCCATCTCGTTTAAAATTCACGTTCGACCCTTCTTTTGTTCACTCATGGCTAAGGGATGTATCTATGTGCTCCTTGGTTATCTAGAGAAAAGGTATTCACGTTTTGTGCCACCACGATTGAGGATATTAAATTTTTGGGTATAGTTGGCCTTATTTGTGACCAAAAGTACGACAACTTATAGCTCTTAGCTGAGAGGTTTCCATGGGCTGGGTTTGGAGAATTTCTTTTGGTTCCGGGGTTTTGTGCTGGGGTGGTTAATCACTATTTTAATTAAAAATTATTTGGTTTAGAAAGAGTTGAAGGGACAGTAAGCTGGTGGTGGGCAAAACGATGGCTATAACGATATTTCACAAGCTATATCTCTTAATCCACTAAAAAACACAAATCAAGATTTAAGGACTATCGTTGGAGATATATTAAGGACTACCATGCACTTCAAAAACATTAAGAACGACTAAACCTCAAACGTTAATCCCTTTGTTCTGTTGGTAATTGAGTGCAATGTCGAACACCAGAATCTATCGAAAAAATAGTAGCGCCAAGAGTGAGCTGGCAACACCAACAATCGGTTTTTAGACCACCATACCAAAGCCGGCATCCACTTGCTAACTCCTTGATATGTACTAGTTCTGTTCAAAATTTGACTATCCTGATGAAAGATAGCCGTGTAGAAGTGCCAAAAAAGAAGAGTTTCATTCATCCGTGGAGATACTTTTACATCCGCTTTCAACTTGTTTGAAATAAGGTTCGGCTTCATACAGAAAAGAAATGAATGCTTCCCCATTGGGAAATGTACTGCTGCAATAGAAATCTTAGAAAACGTCTAAAAAAGCTTGCAGTGCTCCCTTCCAATACCAGTTCTATGTATTTTTTAACATTGCGTGCCCGCAGACGGGAGTATTCCTTTTAGTGCTTCTTTGGAAGCGTTTTAGAAGCAGTAAACAAATCTTTTTAATAGAGAAAAACTTTTATGTTTGATCAACTTTTGAAATTGAATTTACTTTCCAAAAGTGAGTGACGTTTTATCAGAGCGGTCCCCCAACTAAGTACTAAAGTATAATGCTGCTTGACCTCCGTTATCGAACGAGAACTAGTCTATTTGGTATGGAAATGGCACTTTTTACGGCCACCAAGATAATTTCACGTTTTCTTCGTCATTTACAATTTCTTAAAGTTCCAATTTCACAAGTTTACAGCAGTTTTTCGCATAGGTTTTTGTATCTATAAATTCATATAACACGAAATGAAGGAAATTACAATAAAATATGGCATCGTAATTGAATCTATAGCTTATGTAGTCTTTTCTGTCTATTTCTACCAGCAGGTCGTGAGATTCTTAGGAGGGATTTGTGAGAATGTGTCGCCTATAAGGCCCATGGGACCATGACTAATACAGGAAATACTGCTGAGGGTCTCCAATTATGCGGTAGTGTCAGATTTCTACTTACTAAACTCAAAAACTCTTTTGCATGACTTTTGAGTCCAGAACGGTAGGAGACGTAAAGGCATTACTTCGGTCTGGCGTCACCACCATGACCGTTTCAAGGGTTATTCGAAGTTCCTGTCCTGCTAACCAAAAGCAGTACCATCTCTGCTTTTTTGAGGAAAGGTGGCTTCGCCAGTTCTGGCTACACAATTCACTGCTTATAAGTCGTAGGTGCGTCAAAAGCTGTACATCATTCTACCGAGAAGTTTCTGTCTCTTAGGTGTTTGGGTCTCCAGTCCAGCCTAAAAACACTGCTCTAGCCCAGCCAACTTCTTAGCTCTCATTGTCCTCGCTTGACCGGACCCTGCCATCAGCTCGATTTCAACCGTTTTTCATTCATTCTCTAACCACATCATTTTGTCCAGGATCTTCTTCGATTCTTCCGTCGGCTTAGCTGGGGGTTGTCTATATTAGGCAGCAGTGCCGGCGGTTCGTGTTGGAACAGTCAGGTATGGTAGGTTACCAAAAGGAACCACTTCATTATGATTCAAAAGATCGGCCGAAGGTGTACCGAACAGCATGAAGAGTTCCGCAAGAATTCGTCCTGGGCCCTCTCCTGTAGATCACAATGTATAATGATGTGTTTTTGAGGCTACGTTTCCCAAAAGGAACAGTCGCGATCGGGTTGGTGAATGACTCTAGCAGTAATTGTAGGCTGTAGAACGTCGCCTCGATGAGATCGAATTGTGCGGGAACGAAACGATCTGGAAGACTGAAGTGTGATCTGAAAAAGCTGGTCTGACTCTTGCAGAGCATAAAATAGACAGTTGTGCTGATCGGAGGAAGCCAATGCCCATATGGTTCAAAGTAGTCTTGGCCTCACACATTTAGCAAGACCAAGACTTAGCTATGCTCGCAAGACCAAGACCAAGGACAACTGTGCAAGATGAAGATCAAGATCAAGACTGTTAGAAGAAATTTTGCGTGTGGATGCCTACATCTGCGTGCATTATTCAAAACTTCACTAAGGAGTCAACATCACATGCGCTGCTGCAGAAATCGCTATATTCTTAATGGAGCTCTCTAGCTCCTTTGCCGACGGTTACGCCACAAGCTGTACCACTTTTCTGAAACTAGGTCTTATAGAACCACTTTCAGTATTTCTTGAAAGTCCAACCCTGATTTTCTATTACATTATTATCCTTGTATTAGCAGAGATTCAAAGGGTGTTAACACTTTTTTTTCTCTTAACAATACATGATTTACCCAAAACTTCAGATTTCCTGACGACTTTCACCCCAGCTGTATATATTAAAAATTCACCTTTCAAATTTTTTTTTTGTTGATATAAATTTTCAACAATAAAATCAGCCTACCTACAGTCACCCCCTATGTTTTTCCGTAGTAATACAACATTATGCAAACTCTATATTACATAGACACCTGCTGCAGCATTTACCCGCAAAATTCAAGCTCATAAAACCAAAAAAAAAAAAAGAAAAACAAATTGATTTCATGAATAGTTCCTGATATTTTTCGTTTGCTTAGATTTTCATTGTTTTTAAGTCAAGTCACGTAAGCCTCCACAACCACCACGTCCTTGTTACATCGAACATTGAACTCCAAAAAAAAAACGAGAAAGTGAAAATAAATTTCCTTTCAAAATAAAAAATAAAAAGGGGTTGTCTTGACAACGTCTCGTTTTATTAGAAAGAAAAAAGGCTTTTACTCTCGCATGTGCATACATACGACTTCTTAAGGTAAACATATTGGATTTTAATAAAGACTAGAGCAAAGGGTAGTCTAATAACAAAATTTCCACCCTAAAACAAAATTTTTCATCGTTTTTAAATATAAATTTAAAAAAATTATCCTAAATGTATGCAAAATTAAATATACATGAAAAATGTACATAATTTAAAATAATTACACCTAAAAGTATGCATCATAAAAAATAACCGGTACACAGAGACGCTACGTCGTTAATAGCTAAAATATTACAAAAAAAGTTTGTTTTGATACGCAATTTTGTTTCTTAAATAGAATGTTGAAAAAACAAATCATCTATTCCTTTTCTGGTAATATTTTCATATAATACTAGCATACATGTTTTTTTGTATGATATAAAGAAAGAGAGAGACACACTAGGGGAAATATTTACCCTTTAGTAAACAAGTATCCTTTTTTGAGTGCCTCTTCTAAAGGTTGTATCCAGGCATGTTTTACCCGCCTGTGTGACAAAGTGGCGCCCAGGACAAGAACTCTTGTAAATTTTTCTGTCTGAGTTAAAGAACATTTAGCGTGAATGAAAAACAGAATTTTGTTTGCTAAATGCGCACATGAACAAATATTGGTGGTTTTATGGTATAAGTGGTGAACTTTTGAAGTATGTTGTTTTTGTTAGGCAAAATTGACTTGATTTTTACTTCAAAAGGTTAAAGTATTATGTTGTGAGGCTGGTTCTATTTATAGGTCGACGACTCTTTACTTTAGAAATGATGCTCCGATTGTAATGAAATGGCAGACGCTAAGGTAGGGTAAAAAGGTTCTGAGACTGTATTTACCATTTTTTTATGTGAAAAATTCAAGCCTAGGAGTCACCTTTGGCAATGTGTACGAATAAGTTTGATTTGAAAGATGGAAGAGAAAAGGAAGAGTTTAAGGAGTTTGGAACTTGTTATTGGGGCATTCGTGACCTTGTTCTATGATAAATCATATCAAACACTAGAGGATGTTTAATGTAGTTGAGTGGTAGTTCCTGGGTTGTTTCTCGATCATGCTAAAGAGTTATAAGGACGCAATAGGACCGTCGTCAAGACATTGCGCCATTTATGGAGGATCAGAAAATTCATCACGAAGTTTGCGTCTGCTTTTCTCTGTCATTGTCGCGAATTATCGACGAAATGGATCTCATTGTTTAACGTGACTCTGTTCGAAGAGACAATTCTAAGTGAGAAGTCCTTAGGCGACTTCTTTTCGACTTTATATTCAAACGTCTAGGATGGTACCCTGATGACTTACCTCCAACGCTATTATAATCTGGAAATTATTGTTCGTAATAAGTTTTGAGTCTAGTATTGTCGATATTATACTTATCAGCGCAGCTTTATCTTCCAGCACCAACATGCCTTACTAAATCTGTTAAAAAAAAAAAAGAATTGAAGCACTCTACTAAAAAGCATGCCGTTAAGAGTGCGGATGGAATGTTGCTGTGCAGCGACGAGGAGCAGCTCCAAAGATGGAGAGATTACTTCTTTGCCGCCCTGAACGGTTTATTTACACAGGAACCTCAGGAAACCAGCAACAATGCACAGCCAATAAGAATCACCACCCGGGCCCCATCCAAGACGGAAATAGTAACCGCAATTCATGCGATGGCCAATGGTAAAGCAGCTGGAAAAGATGGCATCCTACCAGAATTGTTGAAAGCCGATTCAAGCCTCATAGCAGATGCGCTTCAGCCAATCCTGGAAATAGCATGGAACACCTGTACCTTTCCGGAGGATTGGACGGAAGGTATCAAAGTCAAAATACCAAAAAAGGGGGACCTAACAATATGCGACAACTGGAGAGGCATCTGTTTACTATCTACAGTGGGCAAAATTTTGTCCCATATATTACTATCTAGGATAAGTGAGGCAGTAGACCAAACGCTTAGGAGGCAGCAGGCCGGATTCAGGAACGGCCGCTCATGTATTGATCATATCAACACCTTACGAATAATAGTGGAGCAGTCTACTGAATTCCGATCCCCCCTTTACCTTGCTTTCGTGGATTATGAGAAAGCGTTCGACTCGGTCAATAGGAGCTTTAAATGGCAGGCATTACGGCGGCGTGGACTGCCTGATAAAATAATAGAATTGATAAAAGCCCTATATAACAATTCCAAATGCAGAATTCTACATAATGGAAAATTATCCGACAGCTTCGAGGTGAGCTCAGGAGTACGACAAGGATGCCTACTCTCGCCTTTACTATTTCTTATAGTAATAAATGACATCCTTGTCGACGCTCTAGATAGTAGAACAGGCGGCATACAATGGGGTTTGTTAGACCGCCTTAAGGATCTCGACTACGCCGATGATATCTGTTTGCTGGCCCACAGACACCAGGACCTCAAAAACATGACTAACAATTTGGCAACAGAAAGTAGTCCAGCAGGCTTAAGGCTAAATCCAACTAAAACTAAAGAAATGCGGATATCTGCAAACACCATTGAACGGACTGCGCTGAATAACCGTGACGTGGAACTGGTCGATAAATTCTGCTACCTCGGTAGTACTATTACCGAAAGTGGTGGCGCAGAAGAAGATGTCAGTTCCAGAATAAATATAGCACGAGGCGCATATGCATGCCTGTTTCGCATATGGAGATCAACGGAGATCTCAACTAACACCAAATTGCTGCTGTTCAACTCCAACGTTAAGGCAGTACTTTTGTACGGTTGCGAAACTTGGAAAGTCACCCAATTCATCACAGGGCGCCTACAAGTCTTCATCAACAGATGCTTGCGTCGTATCCTAAAAATCCGCTGGCAGGATAGAATTTCAAACGAAGAACTATGGCGCCGTGCTGGCCAAGAAAGGATAGACGACCAAATCAGGCGAAGGAAATTGAATTGGGTTGGCCACACCTTGCGACGCGAAAACGAAAATCTAGCCAAACAGGCCCTCGACTGGAATCCGCAAGGATCCCGTCGAGTCGGAAGACCTAGAACAACGTGGAGGAGAACCCTACTAGCAGAAGCCGCAACAACTGGGAGATCCTGGTCGGAGCTGAGAGCTGTCGCGCAAAACAGAGTCCGCTGAAGGGCAACTGTTTCCGCCCTATGTCCCATGAGGGATTAAAGGAGCGCAATGATGATTTACTTTGACATATTTCCGATGCCGATGTAAATTCAATTATCCTTTCCACATCCGATACTCCCGGACATGCTACACAGCAAAAAAAAAATTGAAATAACTCCAATCGAAATAAAAATCGTATGTTCAATGATGGTGAAACATTATTGATACCAAAAAGAGTGCTTCTTTTAATGTAATCATTGACTTTGCCAAACTTCCTCCATTTTCATTATTCTTTAAAAAAAAAAAAAATCAATCAATGCTTGCGCTAAATTGCATTTTCCAATTCAGTTTCGCAGTTGCTGCTTTTAGGGTTTGAGGTCCTTTTTTCCTTGTTATTGCATGTGTGTGCCATTTACTAGGAATCTTTGATCTAGGATATTTTCTTTTTACGTTTTTTTTTTCCCTGTGTCCTTTTATTAAATGGTAGCCAATTTTTCTCGTTTGGCATCAAAGCTATACTCGTATATATAAGACTACTTATCCTTAAAGTAGAAGGGTCTCGATACGCGGAAGGAATACGGAATATGGTTTTTGGTATGCTGGTTTGCAGTTTGGCAATCAATCAATTGTTGTAAATCGATAGTGTTAATAAATAGTGTAGGTATGAGTCGTTTACTTAAATAGGACTTTCTCTTTAATTAAAATAACTTAAAATGTTTAACAGTGTAACTTTGTGAGATTCAACAGAACGTAGAGTAATTTGTCGTTGATCAACTCATGTATCTGTAAACTCCTGAAAATTCTTTAAAATTCACAAAAACACTCTACATTTGTTAAGTAAACTGAAAAACAACCCGGAAACTTGTACTTAAGCTACACTTCAAGCGTAAAATAAGTTGTTTTTAGTGTAAACGAAAGAATTTTGTTGGCCAGAAGTGAGCCTCTTATGCCGATCCGACACAACAATTTCTGAAGTTGATGTTTAACAAACTGTTGCTAAGTGGTGCAGTTTTACGCTTTGAACTTTCACAATATACTTGAGAGTTATGTCCTTTTTATATGCAAAAAATTGCAGCTTTTTCTCGAATACATTTTCACCACCCTTTTTATTTTGATTATTTGCACCCGACAACGACAAAATTAGCAACAACATTCCCATTACCACCAACTCAACACCCGCAAACATCTTATTTCGAATGAAATGTCGAAGGTTATTAACCTGTGCACGAGAACCTGTGCACCTTTCGCGGTTAAAAGACCCTACTTTACCCGGTATTTCCAGCACACGTGTTATGATCCTTAATTTGAGATACATAAAAGAACCGCTCGAAGTCCCTCTTTAATCTTTGCATCATTCACATTTCCCTGTTGTCGTTAAGGTCGAGCCGTGTTTAAAGTCTTCCTTTTTTTATCTCGACGTACTCGGGGCGGCCCCTTTCCAAAATGTAGGCTGGGGAAAAAAAGTCCTTGGTTTTAGTCCTTATAATGGGGCCTAATTTTACTGTTATTACACGAGACAACAACACAAAGAAAAACTTCTTCAAAAATGAAGACGGCTCTCTTCTGCCCTGCTACTAATACTAAAAAAGGACTCATTCTGGGGGTCCTTTGGTTTACAGCTCGCAAGGGAATATTCCCTGTGCAGAAGAGTAGTCAATTTCGCCCTTTTGCATATGGATGGGAACAGGAGATTTTTGTTTTCTGAATGGATATGACTTTTTGAGATAAGTACGTGCAGTCATTACCTTTCATTTACCGTTACAAAAGAGGGGATTACCTGCTTCGTTCTTGATTCTAGGAATTATGCACTTTTTTTTCTCCTTGAAGGAGGAGGTCCTTTGTGCCGTTTCGAGTGTAGGGAATGTGTAATCTAGGTTTTTTCCTTTCTGAAGAGGCAGTATTGATCAGTATCGTTTCTTGTTCAATAAAGGTTAATGGGTATTTATGATATTACAACGATTAGGCAATGAATTTTAATTTAAGGATATTTTGCTTGCGTGATTTTGTATGTAAAATTATTGGAGGGTTTTTAAAGAGAAAAATTGCCTTTAGTATAAGGATTTTAAAGTAAGGGAGTAGAATACCATTCCAGAGGTATGTGGCCCGATTTTGATGCAATTGTTTAATTTAATTGAAGTTGTATAAAGATTAATTAGCTTTGACTGAAGAGATTAGGATGAATGTCGAAATTGGCGTTCTTACTAAGGAAACACATTCCCGGGCAATACATCGGAGTGTAAGATGAGAAGTAAGAAACAGGGAATACTCCTTGATCTATAATATCAGTAAAATACTTATGATGGCTTACGATTTGATGAATATTGCTGGCGTCTGTAAAGGGAACGCCGCAATAATGATTTCACACTGCTGGTCAGTTGATAAAAATGCGGATATCGGTTCAAAAATAATTCAAAATACTAAAGCGGACCTCGGAAGGTGGTGGCACCCGATTTGTTACTTCTATCAAAACTCAAAAAGAGTCACTGTAGACGAACACTTTGGATATCTGTTAGGAAGTCCAAATCCCACCCCTCATCCCCCATGCCCTCTGGGGTGCTTCTACGGAAGTAGCTGACGGGATACGGTCGAATGTGCGCCACAAAACAGAGTTTTAAGTCGATTGGGCTGAGGGTTAAAAACCCGCTTCAATGAAGACACCATTGCTTCGAATCGGCAAACAATGCCTTGTAACCGGATGCACAATGTGACGACGACCTTTGCTTATAGAATCAGGATACGAATCGGATCATGGAATGTGAGAACACTGCTTGCTGATGGACGGCCGGTTGAAGTCCTCAACGAGATTAATCGATATAAAATCAAGGTCATGGTCATGCGACTCAGTGATACCAGATGGCCGGACCCGGGGAACATATCTTCCCAAACGGCGAGTTCTTGTTATATTCTGGCAGAAATGAAACTGAAATTCGTAGGAGGGGTTTGACGTAATACTCACCAAACAAGCGATGTCCAGCCTCATTAGCTGATCACCACTTTCTGAGAGGATTATTACAGTGCGCTTGCGTACCAGACTCAGATGTACTACGATAGTCCAATAGGACCTATAAGCTTACAGAAGTATTGAAATGTGCACTTACTAGTAAGGGGTTGGCCTTACCATACCCCTTACAGAAGTACTTATTTTTACACACGTTGTCATAGGAGGTAAGGTCTCCTTAGAGTAGTTACATAAGCTCTCACCTTTGTGTACTTACAGACCTGCTCATCTTAGAACAGTTACAAATTGCGTATTACAAAAATATGAAAACAATTCATTGGGCAAATTTTCACTTGTTTGGGTCTAATTATGGATTACGCCTTACCATCTGCCTTTTCGCGTAACGCGTTGTATAAGAGCTCTTCTAACACCAAAGAAAATATGAATACCTCTTACCAAATGTTTACTTATATCAGTGTCCCATCGATAAGTGCTACCTAGAATTCCTACAGGGATGTAGCTCTCTAATATTACAAAACTCAAAACAAAATTTTTTGTATCGGTGTTTGCCTTGTGTAGAAGCGTGGAAGCTAGGCGTGAAATCGAATCGATTATTAAGCAGCATGCACCTGTGACTTAAACTACTTAAAACTACTTACATAAAAACAAATACTATATCAATGAAAAAATCACCTCAACAAAAGCTTATCCTTTATCCCTTAATTTATCTTCTTCTTTTTTTAAACACCACCATAAAAAATACAAAACGCTAATTGGCAAAGTTTTCTCCTCCTTGAAGAACGCGAAATTCTATACTCAAATATCGAGGAAAATCTTCTGCAAAAAAAAAACGGTGAAAAAGAAAAACATTTTCACGAAAATTTTAAATGAGCTGAGTAAACGCTAATTTCAACAAAATTAACTTCTATGGTTTTTTCCAGCTTCCTGTTTTTCTGGAGCTTTATTTACTTTCTTTTATAATGGAGAAAGTTTCCGGGGAGGGAATGACTTCGATTTGCTAATTTTGGTGTTTTAAATTTTCTCTTTTTTTGTAGATGGAAAAGTTTGGTAGTATTTTATATTGGGAAAATTTCCTGGTCAAGAAAGTTTTGCTGTAAAAAAAAATTTGGAGATTTGGAGTACTTGTCAATATTGATAAATAATTGAAGTACATATCTGCATATTTGTTATGTTTAGTTTTGAAATATGCGGTCACAATTATGAATCATTTCGAAAAGAACTGTCTGCCATTATGAGAAATCAATCTGGCTGGGGCTTATTCGCCCTTTTTAAGGCACTGACTGGGAATTGCGTTTCCTTAGTAGCAATACCAACTGTTTACCTCTTTGTGTTTACCAAAGTTATATCAGCGTTTATTCATTTCTTATTCTTACAAGTCTCCAAAACATCGGATAACGTCGTGGCAGGAGATCTATCTAGAGAACACCACCAGTTTATTGCCCTGACTCTATACTTTACAAGTTTCCATCTTTCAAGCAGAAGTGCTGGCTCTCAAGAAGAAGTCCTTGAAACCCTAGAAACCCTGACAAATGGAAACCTTATGTTGTTCATCGTGTGAAAGAGTTTCGATAGGTAACTTAACTTTTCTTGATAGTTGGAGATATCACCCGTCATTCCCATTCTTCCAGGTATTCAGAGTGATTTTTGAGTGCTGCCAAATTGAATGTTTATTAATTTTAGTGTTGCACCCAGGTCAGGCAGCGGGCGGAGACCCAGAATACCGAAAAAAAATTGTGTGGGCCCTGGAGTCCCAATTCGCCATCCACTTCAGGCGCTCTTTGTGATAAGAAAAATGTGTCTACCCCGCCTTGAAAATACTATTGAAGCACTCAAAAATCACTTTGGCTACATGAAAATTATCTGATAACCTTTTAATTTTTCCAAAGATCAAGGTGTCCATAAATTCATTGAGCATGACTCCTGCCTACCCCTACCCCAAAACCAATATAATTCTATAATCCCTTAATTAATTAATAAATGATCCATAACAACAGTATCTAATGCCCATTTCAAAATACTCAAATCAGATTTCATTTACTCAGAAGCTTTTTACCTTCCCAAAATAATCACAATTTCTCCCCTTCCAAAAATTCAAATTTACCTAGAATAAGCCTAATACCTTTCCATCCCCCATTGACTTTCTCTCCTCTCATATCTAAAACCATGCAATCATCAATAAAGGATAAAATGTTCATGCAGGACACTTTCGCCGTTTCTGTTGGTCCAACATAAATTTTGACTACATGTCCATAGTTTCGAGGGGGGGCTTAAATTTCAGAACGGACCCTCCAGGCAATATCAGTCGGGGAATTGTTTACTCTACGCATTCGTGGTCAACATTAGCTCAAAGGAACAATTAACCGAAATGCTAATTGCTAGTTATTCGGCTCTATTGCACGTTCTAATATCCTTAATTGGATAAATTAAATTCAATGTGCGCAATACTTTACAGGACTTTATTGCTTATGGATAGACGAGTGATAATAACCGTGATTGTTATTATTAGATGATGGCAAGTGAATTGGTAGATTGTAGGTGGAATTTCAAGTAATTAATGTGTAGTTGGGATGTTAAGCTCTATCGATATCTCCTTGTTGAGAAGAGAATGAAAATTAATGCTATTTGGATATTTCTGTTCTATTTTAAAGTTAATAACTAAAACACCTAAAGGCCTAGACTCAATGAAATAAAAAACATACTTAAGCCTGGGGGTCAATATTATTTCTCATAATGCCAATTGTTTTAAGAAACTCTTCTTTAGTTCCGAGCAATTTAGGAAAAATAAACCGAATTCGTACTCCAAAGAAGTTCGCTTCCTCTCAGTAAAAGGGACAAGATGAAAGCCACGAATGGTCTAGAATCATTTAGTCGAATCAAAGTTTCGAAAAAGTCCGCATATGTTGAGCAAAAAGAACAACCCGAAAGATTGACCATAAGAGATTTAGAAATTTTTGACCGCAAGCTATGAACAATTTACAACAAACTAGACCAAACCTGAGTCTGTACCGATTTAATAAAACGTCATGCCATGTTGGCTTTGTCGCAAGAGGTTTACAATTATTTGATCCATAACTCCTAAGCAAAATATCAGGAATCAGATATAATCCGAGTTTCCAGAAAGTAGGCTGAGGCTCAACAAGGAGCATCCGAAAGATTTGACCGAAAGAGAAGGAGAAACGTTTGGACTAGACCGAGCTGAGTTTCAAGATAGTTTGTACCAAGGAATTAGATGCGACTAGTACCTTAGGTCAATAACGAACTCGCTTTCCCGTTATTGGCATAAAGAGGTTAATAGTGGTGATTGGTATAGAGGACCAGTTGGTATAGAGTACCAGTTGGGACGGCACTCTTGAATTTTTAGTCCAACTTATCATGTTCATGTTCAGATCATACTACTATTTAAAGCTTCCAAAAGTCTTTTAAGACCTGCAAGAAAATACTGCCAAATGGGCTTTGTCATAAATCAGAGTTCTACAGGTAAAGTGTCTGATGTCCGATTGATTTGACCCTGGTTGTTATAACGTATTCTCAATCAAGCCGCAAATTCCGCCAGTGATGGTCGATACGATACTATTGATGTCTTACTACTAGTGGTGTCCTTCATCAGGGGCAGATACGGTTATAATTCACAAGTCTTACATTCGTCTCTGCCTTGAACAATAACTAGCTGGACAAGGTGCAAAACTGCTCTTTAAAACTTATGGCTGGTTAAGCTCTTGAATGTTGTATGAGTATAGGACGATTTGCCCCGGGCCCCAGGCCAGAGGGGGCCCCGAGAATAGAGTGAAACCCAAAAAGTCAAAACCGTCAATCCCTGCATTCCAATTGACCAGAAACAGTAATCTATAGCACAAACACAAGCACGCAGCACACTAAAATATATGTTTTAGCATTTTTGATTTTTGTTCACCTTTTGCAATTGCCTTTTCGACCTTCTAAGTGCGAGTGTCGACAGCAGTTTTACCGAGTGGCCCCCAACTAAGTACCAACCACGTCCAATATGCTGCTTGACCACCGCATCGAACGAGAACCGGTCTAAAGTTTTCCGTTTTCTTCGAACCATACAATTCTTTAAAGCTTCAACCGGAGCATCTTAACAGCGCTCCAAATTAACTCCTCTTAGTAGCGCTTCGATTTTTTCCCGTTGGTATAGCTTCTGGACTGTTGCTGCCGATAGAAAGATGAGTGCTGATCGAGATCTGTCTACATAATATTTGTTCCATTCTAGGCTACACTAAGCAACTACTACCAGGTGAACAAGGTAAAGATCAGACCTAAGCAGAACTTAGGACCCTATTATTAACCCTATTAAAACAGTTCGATTTTCCTCCGTGTAAGTTACAAAGGGTACTGTGACAGCAGATCGAGAACTACGATCTTCACTTCAGTCTGTATTGTTCCCACTACTCCAATGTATGTCATTGCTTGGACTAGTCCTCGTTATGATTTAAGCAACAAAGTCATATGTATTGGTTACTTTTGTCAACACACCTTATTTGGGTTCAGGTTTCATCTCTTGCCCAAGATCTATTTAGTCGCATAGTCAGCTTTGCTGGCATTCCTTTGGCTATGTTTACGGGACATCTTTCCTCGTATATCGTTTTTCCGTGAGACAATAGGCATCGTAGTTGGAATGAATGGCTTAATGTATTTCGAAAACAAGTGGTCTGATGTTGATCTTATGTGAGCACTGCAGATCTTATTCTATGAACGCACGATAGACGCTGCAGCCGACTACCCTGGAAACGTTATAGGCGTCTTATAGGACATATAGAGTCATCTTTATGTTCAGTAACATTGTATACAAGCTAATGTTGAAATTTAGGACCCATATAAAATATTGTTTATTTCACACACGAAAAGAAAAACTTTTAACGAACTCTTTCAATAAAAACGAAACACTTACAACCAAAAATTACTACAAAACAGACGCCATCGCGCCTCAACCAACCGGAAAACGTATAAAATCACAATAATTTTCTTCGTCAAAAATTTTCTTGTACATTGAATATTTTTTTTTTTTTTTGGCTTTTCTTCTCCATATATAAACTAGAAACATGGCAAAGAAATATGGTCCTGTAATATTTCGCTAGGAAGTATGATGAAGCCAACATGTGTGTGGATCCAGGGACTCTATACACATCACGTAGCTGAAACATGTCAAGATTTCCAAATAGATTCCTTCATGCTAAAATCAGAAATCTTTTTTTTGGCGTAGAAATTGTGCACGAAACTACCAAAAATTGATTATACTTCTGTCAAGCCTCCAGGAACGTGACCAATAAAATTTTTATAAACAATTTCACATTACACACACAGTTCCAAGAAAGTAATGACACTCCAGCTTCAAGGATGTTTATACTGTTCAAGGATATAAAAGAGGATATGCGAAAGTTTGTTATACATCATAGCGCGATGAAAAATAGTCCTTAAAAAAATAAAAAAAATAATTTTAATTAATAAAATTTAATCTTGAGCATTTCGAGATTATTGATTACAAATGGAAAAAATTAATTAATTATAATTTTTTCCTTTTTTTGTAAATAATCGCGCCAGGTTAAACCTAATTAAAAATTACCTTGTGTAAATTTTTTATGCAAGCGCACACACAGCCGTGGAGTGGAGCACTGAGCACTTTGCCGTGTGCTACCAGGGGAAGGTGTGCTTAATTTAAAGCAAAAGGATTTCGTGATTAACTGTGAAAATTTATACAGGAGCAATTCACCATTTAGGAGTAATCTGATAAATTTAGGTGTGCTATAAAGAGGTTAATTTTACCTTTCGCTTGAGGGGGCTTTACCGTGGGAATTCGATTGCGAAATGAGCAGAAGTGTATAGACCTTAAGTAAAAGGACGAATTGGAGCATGAAATTGAATTTACTTTGATATTAATTATTTAAGTTTTTTTTTTATGGTAATTCTATTTAGTTATATTGGTGCTGATGTAGATTCTAATAATAAATCGATTTGTTTTGTTGGGTTTGAAATAAAATTCATTTTGATACGAAGAAAATTCGACCAACAACGATGCATTTCTGTATAAAACTACCCCTGACTAGAATTTATAGGGGGCTTGCCTCATGTGGGTTGTGTGTCTTATATCGCAAAAAAGGAGCACGCCGATAGGGGTATTTCGACGTAGGATCTTGATGAGCAGCAAGCCAACCCGTGTTCTGGAATCTGTCCTACTTTATTCCAACAATTCTCTGGTTGCGTTGCGAGATGATGAAATAGACTTTCGATAAAGTGCAGCCATCAAGGGTCCCTTAAACCAAGCTCGCTGGCCCTCCAATAGCTGTCTCCCGTTCGAAAAATGCACTATCATCAGATTCCTTTCTGGTTACAACGTCCAACGTGTCATTACCTTCGAAGTTCTGATGACCAAGAAGGGGTAACTTTACTGCTTATGACCTCACCAGCGAGACGAAGGCACTGTGCGCTGATGTGTGGCAAATATCAAGCAGGCTCAGTGATAGACGCCTAGAGATATGCGTTTCTTGCTAGTTGCTAGTGCTAGTTCCAATCCTGACTAGCATCTTGAGGGGTTGTAGATAGGACCTCTAAGAGGCTAGTCCCACTATCTCATGTGCCCTAAAGAGTCCACAAGTGGTATTTAACGCTGTGCCCATCCAGAGTAGAAAAAAGAAGTTAAACAATTTGAGAATTTCGAAAGATTTATATTTTTAAACGCGAGTGCCGTTTTTCCCAACGGGCCCCCAACTAAGTACTAATCACGTTCACTGCTGCTTGACCTTCGCAATCGAACCATAACCTGTCTATTGAGTAAGCTAAATGACAACTTTCACGGCCACCAGCAAAATCGACTGAAATATGAAGCAAGGCAACAACAAAAACTAAAGCATTGTATGAATATGGGATTCGAAAGGAAAATCTTTCATTCGATTTACAAAGGAATACAGCTTAATGGCATTTGGAGGAGAAGATGGAGCTCAGAGTTGTATAAAAACGGTAAGATTCTAAACATCGTCAAAGTGATCAAAATAAACAGACTAGACTACCACGGATTGGTCACGTCCAACGAGGTGCAGAACGGAACCCGACAAGTATAGTGCTGGGGAAAGAACCACCAGGAAAACGGAGATCAGGTCGCCCTAAGGAAAGATATATAGATGACGTCGAGGATCACTTGAGACATTTGGGAATAAGAAACTGGAAAAGTCGGGTCAGGGATCGAGATTTATGGAGGCGAACGCTAGAGGAAGCCAAGACCAACAATAGGCTGTGGAGCTCCTTATGATGATGAAGATTGTATGAGTAAAACTAAAGCTTAAGCTTAAAGCTTCTTAGTACCCCGGCTTCACCCAACTGGGCAAGTTCGAGAAAATTTGTGAACTGAACTTTAAAATAACCCCCATTCGCATACAATTTTCTCAAATTCAGCTGATGATAAAACAGACTTCAGTTCACCCAACTGGACTCGAACTGAAGTTAAAAGTAAAAGCTCGCTCAAAAGAGAGTAAACAACTGGAATAGTTGAATGCCATTCCAGTTGGCTTTCTGACTTCAGCCGGAAAAGCACATAACAAAAGCACGAACTGAGCATGAACTGAACTTTACCCTGTGAAGCCACTCCATGAGGATTTAACTGAAGCATTATGAAAATGAGGTCGGTGAAGCAGGGGCGTAAAAAGCTTTATGAATAAGTGATGCTGGGATTGCTCCATTTCATTTGTAATGAGATTTAGCTCATGGGGAAACTGATAGGGCGTACCTCACTTCCGTATCGAAAATCCCTCTTTCGGTATGCCCTTCATTTGCCATATAGGGCCCTCAGGCTGTTTGAGGCATGCCTCTTTTAAATGCTAGTCGGGATATAGTTTGGCAAGCCACCCGAAAGTATTTTGGCTTAGTGTAAGAATCAAGTAAACCCTGTAACACCGGTAGTGTTCGCAATGGTACCCGAACCGGAACTCACATTTACTCCTTAGCAATCATTTCAGTTGGAGACCAACTCAACTTTTTCATGCGGAATCCTTATAACTCTTTTTCACCAGATATCACAGAGAAAACATCATCTGTGTTCCCTTGAACGTTAAAGTTTTTGCCGCTGAAATTCAGAAGTGCATCTACAACAAGGCATCCCAGGACTAGTCAACATCTGAATTGGTCCTATTCGTGTCTCCATATAAAGTTCGTAGAATGCCACGCCGTATAGCGTTTGTTTCGAATAAATGAAACTAAACGGGTCTCATACTGCATGGAAATATCTAAATGCTGGTTTTGATTGAATTTATTGTCTAAAATGAAAGCCGCTTTGAAGACTATATTTGAGGTTCCCACTAAAGAACACTGTGTCTTTTCAAATCCATAATGTAGCTGTCGTTCCATCTAGTTCAGCCTACAGTTCTTATGCTCCATAAACTTAGAGCGAAATGCATGTTTTGTTTTCATAGTCTTTATCGTTGAATCCATTCATTCCGAGGTTCCTGTTGCCAGCAGTTCAATACGATGATAGACTCAATGGAAACGACAATGGAAACGAAACATGGACTTCACAAAGTATATGGACAAGTAGAGACTCTATTACAGTCTACTACTCGATTGTTTGCTCGTGCTCTCAACTCAACTCAACATTTATCTAACAGCCGAATAACTTCATCAATGCCGAACTTAATAAATCTGTCTTTACTAACCTGGTTATGATGTTTCACCATATGGTTTGTCTCTCTTTTCACGGTCGAATGACCCCAGATTCCATTGGCTCCTGTTCCCAATTATCAACTCTCACTAAATACCCAAAATTTACATCATACCATTCCAGTTCGTGATACAACAACGATATGAACCCGTACTCAAAATGGTCAATAGTTCGACACACACAAAATAAACAGAACATAACTTAAATACAAGCCACTTAGTACTCCACATACTATTCCAATCGATTTTGTTATCATAACACTATCCAATTGATCACAGTTGCTTTTATGGACAAAATTCATGTGGAATGGATATATCATAACTGGAAATCTTCACCGAGACCAATACCCTAACGTCATGTGGGCTTAATTACAAACCAATTTCAATTACGTTTCATTGTCCCAGGAAATCAATTTAATGCTGCTAGAAATGTAATTGCATGTTTGTGTGCTGCACTAGCCTGGCCCAGTAGCTGGATGAAGGATACGAAAAAAAAATTTCTTTAACGAATAGCCTCGTTAGAACTGCGCTTTTCTAGGATAATTTTTGTGCAATTCTTCTATATGAACAACATATATAGCATACCTACATCCTGCCTCGTAATGAATCCTTTTCAATTTAATCTATTTTTAGAGATCTCCAAAGCAAATTAAATGAAGAAAATTATTTTTTATACAATCGCACACACACGTGCATTGAGGTAATCCCATGTAGGAGTACACTTCGCTTTCTATAAGATCATCCTTCCTCGCTCGTTATATGCTCCTTGTGCTGTATTAAATGTCCTTGTGCACATCAGCATACTATGCGTTCATTTAAAAATATTTCAAAAATATATCCCAGACCAAATAGCAACAAAAAAAATGATATCCTTTTGTCTAGATAAGTAAAACATAAGGACATATACACAGAGATAGAGAAAGAGAGAAGTCATAAGATCAAGGACGTCAGGATATGGTTATTTATATCCACAAGTTCTGTGCCGGCTCCCCACAGGAATAATTCAACCGTAAAATTACAGTCTAAATCCTGGAGAAAAGGTGAGGGAATGAATGGCATTTAATTCGTGATTTTTTGTTTCCTTTTGACTGACTTTTCAGGACTTTTCTCGAGATTCTCTCCTGAAGGAAGATTCGCCATGACGATTGCGCGGCAGTGGGTGTTATTCGTATTCTGTAAAGTTTTCAAGATTTCGGGGTAATTTTTTTTATGAATATAGTTAAGTTATGAGACTGAAGGATACCTTAGACAGGATTTTATCTTTTATCTTTGTGATATTTCGTTTTTTTTTATCAAAAAAAAAAGTTTGTTTTAGAGTTATAGTGGGGGTAGTATACTTTATAATGAATACAGAAAATACTGACTATATATGACTTCATGTGACATTTGGATGTTTCTTCTGTTCTTTTGAAAAGTTTGAGCTATTTGTAGAGCTTCAACTTATTATATTCGTCATATGATTCGTACCACACGATGAAACTTTTTTATATTCTAAATTCGAATTTGGAATGGGTGCGCCATCTAGACCTTCGGTATTTCAACAATGAATAACTCTGACATTTTTTAGCCGATTTGAACGTAGACGATTCTAAAACGTCATTCTGTACCATTTTAGTTATCAGTCAATATACATCACAAAGGCTTTAGGTACATTAAAAATAATCGTTCGATAATTGTAAAATATCTGCGTGCTAATCGTAACTAAGACCGCCACGGCTTATCGCATGTAATGGCACCAGACTTTTTTCAACATTTATGCCACCAAGCCAAAGACCATTGACGAACTCTCAAAGTTAACATATGAGGCGAAATAGCTGCTATATAACGCCCGGAATGCTGGTCTATGTTCAGGATGCCCGCAAAAGAGCTGCTTTTTGCGTATCGAATGGAGGTGGTCATTTAATCAATATTGTATTCAAAAACTAATTTAAAACTAGTTGGGATGTGGGTTCGACCCTTTCGGTCCACACGATCAACTTCCCAGTATGATGGATGTTGAATATTATGATTGGATATTTTAATAATAAATGAACAATAGGCAATATAGAATATATGTATAATACCGAGAATTTGTCACAATTGTTTATCAATATTTTCGCTAAAATGCCAAACTAAATGTGCGCACTTACAAGATTAGGATGACGAAAATGTATATAAAATTGATGTATTAATGTTTTTCGGCACCTCAATGAAGTCGTAATAGTTTTTAGTTCGCGCGGTATCGTGCAGGTACAAAAATCACTTAAGTCATTTAAACCAAAAACCGCTGGACCGAATATTATAAAAATCTTTTCAGATTATATTGTCGCTAATACGCTTCGAACGGCACCTCAAGTAAGTCAATATGTTCGGGCGATATCGTGCAGGTACAAAAATCACTTACGCCGCTTAAACAAAAAAACGGCTCGACCGAATTTTATGAAAATCTTTTCAGATCATATTTTGGTTAATACTCTTCGAACGGCACGTCAACTAAGTCGATATCTTTTATAGTTCGCGCGATATCGTGCAGGTACAAAAATCACTTAAGTCATTTAAACCAAAAAACCGCTGGACCGAATATTATAAAAATCTTTTCAGATTATATTGTCGCTAATACGCTTCGAACGGCACCTCAAGTAAGTCAATATCTTTCGTGGTTCGGGCGATATCGTGCAGGTACAAAAATCACTTACGTTGCTTAAACAAAAAAACGGCTGGACCGAATTTCATGAAAATCTTTTCAGATCATATTTCGGTTAATACGCTTCGATCGACACCTCAACGAAGTCGATATCAGTTTTGGTTCGCGCGATATCGTGCAAGAAAAAATGACCACATCCGTACGCACATACACGCACACACACACATACTTCCTCCCAATTTTTTGCTTAAAATGCTCCTGGGACCTTGAAAGATGAAAATACGTTGAAATTTTCGATTTCGATTTTCGGACCGATTACAATAACTTCCTATACTGGGAAGTTAATAAATGGTAGAGAATATCCTAAATAAATCTTGCTCATTTGCCAAAATCGGCTGAAAAATGTTAGAGTTATTCAAATTTGAAATACCGAAGGTCTAGATGGCGCACCGCGTACTTTGATCTATTAATCAGTGGCAGATGAACTAATGTCTATCCGGTTGTCCTAGCTAGATATTGTTACTTGTTTCTTATAGAAACCACTTGCAGCATCAGAAATTTCTCATGCCATCGCCTATAATCATAACAAGCTCAAGTTCATTTTTTGTTTAATTATTAAAGTTAGAGTTTGTCCGTTCAATAGTCTTCGTATGGAAACGTAATTGGCGTCCTCCAAGGCTGGAAACAAGTAAGCATTCGTTTGAGTACGTTGCCGAGGATGCATTTCCGAAGGCATTTTTTTAATCTCCTCTGAGTATTCATCCTGGGACTTCTTAAAATGCAGTAGGACAAATGAGAAGATATTGGTTGGCTTTATTAAAAAGGCAGAAGACTCAACATTTGATTAGCTTCGCTTCGGTTGATTAGCCTGGCCTTAACGTTCTCGGTCTCATTTTGGCGAAAGCGAGGAGGAGAGTCTCGCTATCTGGTATAAAACGGTAATTATCCAGGGAGTTGGAAGGGCCCTGCAAGAAGGGTGTGAGGATACTGGATGGCTTGATTACTGACACTGCTCCCTTAACTATGACCTACAACAATCGGAAAGACAGACGACCTAGCCTATCCCAAAAAATCTGGTGATCCCAAAAAACCCAAAAAACCTGATGATCTTTGAGAACTTATAGTCCAGGAAGAATAGAAAAAAAGTTGAAATAAATCTACCCTGCGATTTCTTGACGCTATAATTAAGAGAAAAATCGTAGGAATTCAATGAATGTGTTTTGGATAAAATTGGTCCAGGGCAACAGGTGGTAAAAAGCTAATAAAAGGAGCGAAAACGCGTTTTTTCACGTTTTGGGTACGAAAAATATGCTGTTTTGGAAAACAAAAAATACTACATAATAGTGCTTAAAAAGACGAAAATTATGAGTTTTGGACCATTGAAATCGGTCAACAGGTTTTTGCAGAAAAATTCAAAAACCATTAAAAATGGCCGTTTTTTGACATTTAATTATAGGGAGTGTAATTATCGTAGAACCTTGTGGCAGGGCTTAAATTGTGGCCACTGATGGTGCCTACCTACAATAAAAATTTCATGACAAAATAATGGTAACTTTTCGAGTAAATCTCAAAAATGTAAAAACACCTGTTTCACCAAAAAAGGTTGAACAAGGCCCACAATGGTCCTAGAAATTTTTTGTTTGGCTTTTTGGCTCGCAAAGGTTTGCTCTACAACCTCATTTTCATGAAATGTATGTAAAGTTTGATTTAACACCTTAAAACCCCGTTTGAAAACCACCCTTTTTCCAGTTTTTTGAATTAAAAACTTTACTTTTGAGCTTTTTCTTGAAAATCGTTTTTCGACAGTTTTATTAGTTTGTTTTTCACCTGTTCTACAGGTCCAATTTTATTCGAAACATATTCATATAATTCCTACGATTTTTCTCTTAATTATAGTGTTGAAAAACCGCAGTTTTTGTTTGTTTTTAAGAAAAAGCTCAAAGAGCTCACGAAGAAAGCTCAAAAGAAAAGCTTTTTATTCAAAAAAAAATGGAAAAAGGGTGGTTTTTAATCGTGTTTTTAAGGTGTTAAATCAAACTTTACATACATTTCATGAAAATGGGGTTGTAGAGCAACTCTTTGGGAATAAATTGGGCTCATCAAAAAAACTCTAGGACCACTGGTGGCCTTGTTCAACCTTTTTTCGTAAAACAGGTGTTTTTACATTTTTGAGATTTACTCGAAAAGTTACCATTATTTTGTCATGAAATTTTTATTGTAGGTAGGCACCATCAGTGGCCACAATTTAAGCCCTGCCACAAGGTTCTACGATAATTACACTCCCTATAATTAAATGTCAAAAAACGGCCATTTTTAATGGTTTTTGAATTTTTCTGCAAAAACCTGTTGACCGATTTCAATGGTCCAAAACTCATAATTTTCGTCTTTTTAAGCACTATTATGTAGTATTTTTTGTTTTCCAAAACAACATATTTTTCGTACCCAAAACGTGAAAAAACGCGTTTTCGCTCCTTTTATTAGCTTTTTACCACCTGTTGCCCTGGACCAATTTTATCCAAAACACATTCATTGAATTCCTACGATTTTTCTCTTAATTATAGCGTCAAGAAATCGCAGGGTAGATTTATTTCAACTTTTAACTACTTTTTCGCTATCTCTCCTGGACTATTATGACTGCGTCATCTTTTTGAGCTTGTGTCATCAATATAGTCAGGTCGAAGGTGGAAATGTCACTGTTGACGGACGCCAATGAGGGAAGCCAATTCACCAGAGACCTGTCGTATGTCCTATAGTAATCTGGCAAACGAGGTTGTCTATATTCCTCATGGCAAAATCGATCACAGGCCTTACTAAACTACTTTATAATGAATAGTAAGGTCTATATTCCTCATGGCAAAATCCGGACCGGACCGACGGACAACACGTAAGTTTCTTCCACCCGCTTCCCGCGCTTCCTGCCGGTCGCTCCGGCGCTGCAGCCTCAATCGGTCAGCTGATGGGAGTCGTCTTGTTTTAGCAGGCATAACACTGCAACAAGGCTACTCCCGTTAGCTCCGATGGATGCATCGCCGGTGCGGCCGGCTACAAATGAGGTCATGGACCTCACGATAAACAGTCCCCAAAGTGACAATGATTTTATAATCAATTTTTGTAACATTCGGGGACTGAATGCGAACTTCCTAGCCGTTACGTGCGAGTTACTCCTCCATACCCCTGCTATTTTCGCACTGAGTGAAACCCAAGTGTTACCAGATCTTGATTTAGATCGATTTCAGGTGACAGGGTATAATTTAGTGCACAACTTTTCCGCCCATAGGGGATTAGCCATTTATATTAGGAATGACGTGGCCTTTCAGAAGGTGTACAGTAGTACATCCTCGGATTTTAATCATCTTTGGATTAAAATAATTATCCATAGCCACGTCATATTTTTCTGTTTTTTATATAGGAGTCCTAATATTAGTAATGAGGCCACCACCTCAGCTTTCGATGCTATTTCTGAACAGATTTCCGGATTTTTATTTTCCCACCCGGAAAGCGAAATCATTGTTGCGGGTGATTTCAACGTTCACAATGTACATTGGCTAAATTACTCAAATGGCACCAGTGTTCCTGGCAAAGACGCCGAGCTCTTTGCGAGCCTCAACAACTTGCACCAAATTGTCAAATGTCCGACGAGAGTCCCTGATATTCCAGGTCAAGGAGCCCATCTCCTTGACCTGTTTCTTACTTCCCACCCGACGCGGTACTCCATCAAAGTTAGCTCACCCCTTGGCAACTCGGACCATAAACTAATTAGCGCTTATTTCCCATATCCATCCTCGACCACACCCACCACAGCTCCTAAAAGAACTGTGTGGCACTATGGGAAAGCCAACTGGTTGGGTCTTATTCGCTTCTTCCAGGCCACTGACTGGGATTTGTGTTTCCGTAGTGCCAATGCGAACTATGCGGCTCTCTGTGTCACCAAAATTATTCGAGCGGGTATGCGCTTGTTCATCCCTCACTCTACCAAATCTGTGAAGCCTAGGCCAAACAGATGGTTCAATGGGGAATGTATGAACGCAATCAAAGCTAAAGAAGCCGCCTATAGAGCATACAGACGTTCGCCTAATGAGCCACTTCGTCGTGAGTACGTCAGACTTAGAAACTCCTGTAACTCCATCATCAGGAAAGTCAAATCATCATTTGATGATAGATTGAGAAGTAAGATTCTTAACTCCACTACAGGCAGCAAAAACTTCTGGTCCTTGGTAACTGACATCAAGAAGAATTTTACTTCCTCCTCAACACCTCCTTTTATTCACAACAAGGAAGTGATAACAGAAAGCAAACCCAAGGCCGACCTATTAGCTTCTCTATTCGCCGCAAATTCTTCTTTACCCGATGCTGCTATGTCACCCCCCACTCTCGAGAATACCACCCACTCAATGGACGGAGTTCACTTCAGGACTCGCGAGGTGTTTAGGTGTCTCAAGGAACTCGACGCCAACAAATCCACTGGTCCCGACAAAATCCCCCCTATGGTACTTAAAAAATGTGCCTCACCTTTGGCTAAACCTCTGCGCAAACTTTTTGCCCTGTCTTACTTCTCCGGAGTGTATCCCGACTCTTGGAAGCTAGCTCATGTTCAGCCAATCCCAAAAAAGGTGAAGCCAGCGACCCCTTAAACTACCGCCCAATAGCAATTACTTCTGTTCTCTCCAAAATCATGGAGACAATAATCAATAAAAGGCTGATGAAATATCTAGAATCCAACCAAATTATACACGACAGGCAATACGGCTTCAGATCTAAACGGTCTACTGGCGATCTGCTTGTGTGTTTAACCGAGCGTATCAACCAAAGCATTCACAGCTTTGGTGAGTCTAGCCTAGTTGCTCTAGATATATCAAAGGCTTTTGACAGAGTATGGCACCCAGCTCTGTTGAATAAACTCCAAGCTATTGGTATACACTTAGTTCTAAGGAACTGGATTAAGAGCTTTCTTTCAGGCCGTTCAATCAAGGTAGTATTGGATGGTGTCGAATCCAACCCCCACGCCATTTCGGCCGGAGTTCCCCAGGGGTCAATTCTTTCACCCGCACTTTTTCTAATCTTCATTAATGATCTGCTCTCAATCCCCTCCAACCCACTTCACTGCTTCGCTGATGACGGTACTCTGAATTTCTCTTACTCCTTCGACAATATAAGACAAGCACGTGCCAGACCTTGTCTTTACCACCGTCAACTGATGTCGGCTTCGATCAACCGGGATATCGAATCGATTCTTCATTGGGGCGAAATGAACCGCGTCGAATTCAATGCCACAAAAACGAAGTACTGTCTGATCTCCAACAAAAATTGTACCGACCTTCCTCCTGTCTCGGTGGATGGAGAGAACCTAACGGCTGACTCAACTCTCAACATCCTAGGGGTAACTTTAACGGAGCATCTGCGATGGAACGATCACATATTCCAAATCGCCAAACAAGCCTCCTAATGCCTTGGATTTCTCAAGAGATGCAAGTTACTCCTCCAGCCAGCCGCACTGGCTACAATATACAAATCCTACATTCGGCCGCGCCTCGAATACAACTCACATATCTGGGCAGGCGCCCCAAAAACCACCTTGGCTTGTCTCGACAAGGTGCAAAATCGTGCCCTCAAACTCATTGGTGATGGCCCCTTTCGCGCCTCCATAGACACCTTGAGCCACCGTAGGAATGTAGCAGCCCTCTCCATACTTTATCGCTATTACCATGGCGACTGTTCCACCGAAATTCAGGACCTCCTGCCTGCACGGCAACACTTCTCCCGCAATACAAGACTAGCCCGCTCGGCTCACCCCCATACCCTACAGCCCCCTCGTTCACGCACAATACGGTTCAGAAGTTCGTTTATGAATAGAACAACTCGATTGTGGAATGATCTCCCGCAGTCGGTATTTCCGAACTCGTACAACATCTCAGAGTTCAAACGTGAGGTTCATCGTCATTTTCTTCTACACCCTCCAGACCCCCTCTAACCTTTCCTATTCTCCTCTATTCTTCAAACCAAGCTACTACTAGACATTGCACCATGAACTGAACGACATGACGGACTGGTAGTACAAAGGGTTACACCTAAGCTTGGTTTTTTCATATAAAAAAAAAAAAAAAAAGGTCTGTGGTCCGATCTTCGTATGAATGGCATTAGTGACTTCAACAAAGTCAGCGTAGGTCACTGTACGAATTATCTGAAGTGTGACATAGTTGAATACATTACGAGATTATCATAATTGATTTTTCGAGGAAAAAGCGACCAATTGTCACCGATGATCGTCTCATTGATACATTACTGGTCCGATTCGGTAATTAGACGGGCGTCTGTATTTATAATGAATGAGAATCCTCGAATGGATGCTTCCCATCTTTTTGACGGGGTGCAGATAGGGCCCCTTTTAGCTAGCCATGAAAGTAAAGTAAAGCTGTCTGTTTAAAAATAGAAAAAAAAACCCCAATAGAGAATTTCGGCGTTGATATATATCCAGTTGTGAGTAATAATTGCGTTGGTGTCGAAAACTTTATATTTCTAAATGCGAGTGCCGTTTTCCCAAGCGGTCCCCCCACTGACTACTAATCACCTATAATGCTGCTTCATCTCAGCAATCAAACGACAACCAATCTATTGAGTATGCTAAATGACAACTTTTGTGGTGAAGCAACGGAACAGCAAAAAAGTAAATGTCTCCCCATTCACTTACAGGCCATGACCAGATCGACTGGCAGGGCCTAATGAAGGCTACATACATTACTCAGTCTGAATGGGGTACGAGGACTTGGGGCACCCGCCTGACAGGCCGTGGAGTGCAGGTGACCTTATGATTCCCCACATGCACACAAGCGAAAATGGCAGTTTAGCATAGTTGGTTGTGAATTGAAGGGCAATAGTGTTCATGACCACAAAGAAAACTTCAGATTGAATATTACAGTTCTTCAGGCTCGGACTGACCGATAAATGCCCACACACATTAAGATTTTCGTCAGTTTTCTTGGACTGCAGGCCCCATCCAGTTGGCCGACGGTGAGTGTAGGGTGATACTTGGCCTTAAGGTGAGATACCATCAGGTCACGGCCTGACGGCGGCCTGTAAGTGAATGGATGCTGGGATTGCCCTGTTTTATTTGTAATGAGGTTTGCCTCATGGGGTCTTTATGAAAACTGATAGGGCATGTATGATTCTCATGACTTTCGGTATGCCCCTTATTTTGCCACATAGGGCGCACACATTGCATGAAGCATTTACACTTCAAATGGTAGACGGATTTAGGCTTACTATAGATTCTTTCATCCAGGCACTCGATTGAAGGAACGTTTTTTGGTATTAATTTTATGGACTATAGTAATCTTTAGTTATACGCGAACGATTAAAAAAATAACTCAGGTGATCCTTGATTTGATTGGTATCAATATTTTAGCCGGATTAAGAAAAAAAAATGGTGATAAAAGTTCAGAGTAGAAGATTTTGTTCGTTTGTGATGATCATAAAAGGATATATATCCAAAAAAATTATCTCTTTTAGAGCCTGTAATAAATTCAATGCTATCGAACCGAAACCATAATCTAACAAGTAAAAATCCTTAAAAAAGTCCTTAAACTTTAGAAAAGAGCCCTTCATAAAAATCCCTTAATTATTTTCATCTTTCCCTAAGATAATAATTTTTTTAATCCCTTCCCTCTTAAGTCATAAGTCTCCCTCTCTCCTAAACCAAGCGGCCTCTGATAATAAACAAAATTTCTCCTATCTAGATATTATACACCCACCCACAAGCAAAAAAAGTTGAAAAAGGTAATTCTGGGTCGCTGTACCTTAGAAGATAATAAAACCTCGGAACTAATTTAATTAAAAGGGAAATATAACATTGACCCACATTGATATTATCATCGCTCTAGGCTGATGGTCGCAATCTTCCTCCACCTACAACCGCCGCTGCTGTATACCTGCACAATAGATTCCCAAGATTCTCTGGCTTTATAGAGGTGTAAATTTTACTGTAAATTATGACTCCAAGGAAAAAATAAACGATGTTATCACAGCAGCAATAAAACTTCCTTTCGCTAGGTGGCGCGGATGAGGTTGGTGCTACCATACCAAAAAAAGAAGTGGAAAGTGCTGCTTGAATTTTATCACCTTTCCGGTGTTGGTCGGAGCAGAGCTCTAAGGGCACTCTGTGGTGTTATTCTGGTTGGAGTTATCCTGGATTTGTTATGTAGTGTTTAGTGCGGATATAGTGGAACGAAGGCGATTGTAGTTTTGTTTAGTGTGGTTGTCATAAAGATTATTTTTGTTATATCCAAAGGAAGGCATAAAAATTGAGGAATGAGTCGAGATGGAATCATTGCTTTGTGTTGAAAGTGAGGACATTTTTTGGGACAAAGCTATACTTAACATTTCATGTCAGATGGCTCTGATATCCTCATCTAGTGATGCTAGTCTGTTTTTAACTCTATAATATTAAATGATACGAGATAACACCACAAAAACACTTTGTCAGCGGACGTCCTACCTTCAAACTTTCAACTATGCTTGATTCATACCTCACGAATGAGTCACGATGACTCAGTGAAAGAGTGAGTGCCCTTTTCCCTTAATGTAAAAAAGAAATTTGGCAATTACTAGCATAAAACTCAAAAAAGGAAAGTTCATTTGCACTCATTTAAGCATTAAGACCACCCAAACTCTATTCCAAAAAAAAAATATATATATCACGAAAAAAGTATGTCGACGACGCTTTTCTGGCGCCATTGCCTGGCACCAGTTTCACCCATCTTTTGCCAAAATACATGCAAATTGAAAGGAGGCGTACATCCTCAATACATATTCAACTCTTTTCATCAAGGACACACATAATCCTTATATAATTCTTCCGTCATCTTACATTATCATAGTCCCCAGCTCTCCCCCAACCCCTCCACAGACCCCTGAAAGATGATATTGAAATTACAATCCCCAAAAAATTTCCACAATGGATCGGGGGGCATCATTAGTGAAAAATTATTCCACAAAATTCAATCTAGACTCGAGTTTCCTTTTGGTGGGAAAATTAGTTGCGATAGGCCACACCCCGTTTAAAAGAAAAGTTTTGTTTATTCTCGTGCCTCGATGAGTCTGCACCGATGAAAGGAGAATAATATTGATTTGCTCGCATTGAAAAGCGATGAAACACTTGGTACCATAATCACGAATTCCATAAAGTCTGATTGGCCTTAGACCAAACAAAAATAATCAATTTTTGGCGTGTGTGCGGCGGCGGTCTTAATGCCGCGGCGAATTTTCATCTTTCACGAAAAGTCATTAAGTTCAAGGAAAATCTCTTGGCGGTGGCGGCGATCGCGGCGGGGTAAATTTAAAATCGATAAAACGAAAAAAAAAGAATCCGGATTTAAATTTTCTTTATCTTGGTCGTAAATTTGAATCGTCTTAACAGCAGCCGAATCATTTTCATAGAACGAAGAAGAAGAAAAAAAACAATTTATGACTTTATCCTTTTATCCTATTATAGGCGTTTTAATGTAGGCAGTTCTCTTTTGGGGCACATAAATGAAAAGTTGTCGAGGTGGGTTTCAATTCATTCTCATCTTAAAAATAACCTATGGAACAGCAGGTGTTTTTTTTTGGGACTGGCAGTTTTTGAATCGATATTATTGAATGTTGTTTTCGGAAACCAATTTACATTTTGTCTTGTTTAAATAGGAGGACGTTTGTAGCTGAATGAAATGTAGGTTTGTAGAGGAGGGTCAAATAATCTTTAGACGGAAGCAATGATTCATATAGGGATGTGAAAACATGAGACCTAGGGGCAAAGCTTTTGTTGAATTATATCTTATCTTAGAAGCAGTTTTGTGTTAGAAAGTACAAGGAGTTGAGGGCTGATATCAGATCTTAAGATTCAAAGGCTTCCAGATATCTGAGGTTTACCCCTGCGTCAGTCTAGTCTAACTCGCCAAGCCCCCCTCGCAACCCCAGGGCAATGTAATCTATGATATGAAATGTGTAAAAAGACAAACAAGGTTGAGAGTGTTCGGCCCATAAAAATAGCCTGATCCTTGGGAAATCTCATTTTTATGAAACCTGAAGGAAAGCCCGGAGCAAATTTGAATACCTTACAGACTTTACAGGATTTTGATTAAGTTACAATGAATCGGTCAAGTAAAAGCGGGTCAAATGGTAGTTATGGCCTCAGGCATCTTTGGTAGTGCCAAAAGTCCACCAAATAGATGTCATCTGTTAATACGATCGAAAAATTACAGCCACGCTTCTGAAGATGTTGATTTTACTTTGTGAAATTTATGTCTATGCCAGAGTAACAGAAGTAAACTGGTCCTAAGCCCTCCCGTATCTATGCGTCAAGCCACGCCTCGGACAGGATAAGCTCAGTAGCGACAACCAGAGTCAAATTAGGAAAGCAAGAGGAGGTCCTAGGAAATCATAGCCTACAACCAACGGAAATGCAGGCGATTTTGCTGTTAAGCTTATAAAAGCTCTTTATCTTTGGGTCTTCGAAAACTTTTAAGCTTTTAAAAGCTTTTAAGCTTTTGAAAGCTTTTGAGATTTTGAAAGCTTTTGAAAGCTTGTGAGCTTTTGAAAGCTTTTGAGATTTTGATAGCTTTTGAGCTTTAGAGCTTTTGAAAGCTTTAGAGTTTGTGAAAGCTTTTAAGCTTTTGAAAGCTTTTGAAAGCTTTTGGAAAGCTTTTTAGCTTTTGAAAGCTTTTGAGCTTTTGAAAGCTTTTGAGCTTTTGGAAGCCTTTTAGCGTTTGAAAGCTTTTGAGCTTTTGAAAGCTTTTGACCCTTTTGAAGTTTTTGAGATTTTGAAAGTTTTTATAAACTTTTGAGCTATTGAAAGTTTTTGAGCTTTTGAAAGTTTTTCACATTTAAAAGCTATTCTTTAAAAACCTTTCGAGCTTTTGAAAGATTTTGAAAACTTCAGAAAGCTTTCGGGCCTTTGAAAGCTTTTGAAAATTTTTGGGCTTTGAAAGTTTTCGAGCTTTTGATAGTTTTCAAACAATTTGAAAGCTTTTAAAAGCTTTAAAGCTTTTGAAAAATTTGTCCTTTTGAAAACTTCTCCTTTGGGAGTTCACAAATCTTATCAGCCCTAGAGTCAAACCTCGATAGAAATTAATTGGGGCATTCGCAACATCTGTCTTACGTATTGGGGAAGCTTTTTAAAAAGACCGGTTCTGGTTCGATTACAGAGGTCAAGCAGCATGGGACGTGGTTAGTATTTAGTTGGGGGATCTCATTGATAAAACGACACTCGAATTCAAAAATATGAAGCACCCGCGCAGTTATTACTCACATAGCCACAGTGAAATTCTTAAAACTCTCTCTCTTTCTTCCATTCGGGAACTGTTCAATGACATCGGGGTTCAGGTGATAACTCTGTATAAATGCGTTATCGAAGGCACTATTACTGAAGGTCAGGCAGAAGCTATGACTTGTTATATGGGGCGGTTGTAGAAATCATTAGAAGAGTCATCCAGCCAAGGAGATGATATACGGCAAGGTACTGAAAATTTGACATAAGTACAAAAGTAGCAAATAATGCGTTTCTACGATGACGAGATATTCCAAATGCAAACCCTAACGATGTTTTGTGGAAGGATTTTTTATTTGCCCTATTGGAATACTATCAACTTTGCAAATAATAAAATACCGAGGCAAACAGAAAATTCTCATTCCGAAGTCATGGATTTTAGCTCAGCTCTATAGACGTTCACACTACACAAATTCTTGATATATCCAACATTACCCAAAATCCATTTCTACAAATTTCTCTTAAAACGAAATTTTTCAACAATAATATATCTCCTCTGCCATTTACACACTTTATCTTAACCATTCATCATAGCCCAGTTGATCTGTGTACATCCACGCCAAAATAATATAAAATTGATATGCCAAAAATGATTGAAAAGTGACGACAGGATAAAACATACAATTTCCTTCGCAGAATGATATTTTTGTATCCAAAAAATTTATCCCAACAATATTTTACCGTCTTTGAAAATTTTTTATATATGGAATAAAAGGATCCAAAAAAAAATTCATATCGAGCCAAGAAATGATACCATCAACCCAGGAAGTACACACTTTCACCGAAAAAAGGGATTTATTTACACGTTCTAAGATGAATTTTGATGTGTTGAAGAAGATTTTGTGTGATTGTAAAATTTTATGAGTTTGTTTTTTAGATATGATTACGTAAATATCCTTGGATGGAATTTAAGGATTTAAAGTCTCTAATTACTTCTTTCTATTACGTCTTGAATAAATTTAAACTTAATTATTCTAACCTTCAATAAATTAGTAGTTAGATCAATCTGTCTGTTGGCCTTGAAACATTTTCATCTAATTTATCTTAGACGAAAAAAAAATTTGCTTAAATCTTCCAGACACATCAGTTAACAAATCTTTGCAAACATAAATCTTTTCGGCCTTAAGGGCAACTAGAATGAGGAAACAGTCCTGTCTTGTGATTTGGGTTGAAGGTCGTAAATTCTAAAGTTAAATAAGTTATAATGGAGAAAAAGCTGCTATGGATTTTTTTAGTGGTTTTACTTTAAGTGACGAGGAGATAATATCATAAGGAGGTTGTCTTTATAGATTTTGAGAGATATTTTTCCATTCCTTAGACATAAAAAAATCGTAAAAGTATGCAATAAGAAATTTTAATCCCTGAAAGTATGCAACAAAATAAACGGCCCACAGAGACGATACGTCGTTAATCGATTTTTATGCTTGTTATATTGAATAAAATCTATTACTGGTGGGTACCAATAGCAATGGCAACGTTTTAGGAACTCTTTTAGAAATTGGCATGCAGTGCAGTTTTTTAGAAATTAGCTTAAGACAACACGCAGCGCAGTACAGTACAAGGCAGTAAAGTCATTGTGAGTTGCAACATTCAGTTAGAAGAATTCTGAACTTAATTCTCTAGACTCAGGCTTTAAGGCCGTAAAAATTTTCCAGGCAGGAAATTGTCCTAGCTTTCCAATTTTGGGAAAAAATAGTAGTTAACTTCGTTGAAGTTGAGGTTTTTGTGGAAACTCTAAATTTGAGATTTTATTAAGAGACTACTGGAAAAATGCTGGGAAGAAAGCATTGATATAAATACATTTTCTTTTTGTATACTCAAATGATTATGGCCTGTTTTATAAAAGAGAAATGTGGAACAACATGATTGAAGTGGGTTTCCCAAAAAAAAAAAAAAAATTGCAAAATGACAAGGTTGCAACTCAATCAACTTCCCTTAAGAATCATGTCTGCGAAAAGGAGATGGGTCACCAATATTGTTTAACAATGCTCTAGAAACAATAACGCGAGAAGCCGAACCGAATGGAGCAAATAGCATTATTCACAAGAAACTTTTCGATAGAAGCCTTCGCAGATGATATAGCGACATTTGAACGCAAGACGCCGTATAAAAAACCTTTTCAAGAATTGTAAATAGCTTAGCAAAGTTCAATCTAACAGTAAATGACACGAAAGCAAAGAATTTGACTGTACCAAAAGTAGGACATCGATTAAGGCGAATTATCACCCTTGATAAAAGACGACATCAATACCCGCATCGCAGCCTCAAATGAAACCTATTTGGTACTAGTCCTGGACTGATTAATCTGCCTAGTTCTTTGGTACAGATCATTCCCTTAACAAATGAATGAAATTTCTTTCCAGCTCGTATTTACAAAATCATATTGGATAGTTTACTCCCGCAAAAGAAGTAAAACATGTCTTCTTCTTCTTCCCCTCCAGCGGACTCCGTTTTCCGCGACAGCTCTGAGCAGGATCAACCAGTTGTTGCGGCCTCTGCTTCTAGGGTCCTACTCCACGTTGTTCTAGGTCTTCCGACTAGACGGGATCCTTGCGGATTCCAGTCAAGGGCCTGTTTGGCTAGATTTTCGTTTTCTCGTCGCAAGGTGTGGCCAACCCAATTCCATTTCCGTCGCGTATCCTTGTTCGAAAAGCAAAGGTCGTCATCGTGTTGTCCATCCAGTTCCGAGACATTGTTTGCCGATTCGTAGCAATGGTGTTTTTTTATGGGAGCGGATTACTAACCCTCAACCCAACCGGCTTAAAACTCTGTTTTGTGACGCAGAGCGTTCACCATTGTCCGTCTCCCGTTAGCTCCTTCCAAAGAAGTACCACAGGAGCACCGCGTGGAGGTGGGATAAGGATTTGCTAACAGGTCTGCTAGGTGTTTATCTGCAGTGAATCTTCTTGGATTTTAATAGAAGTGACAAATCGGGTGTCACCACCTTCCGAGGTCTTTGTTAGCCGTTCGCCTCCCACATGTCGGTCCAGTTAATATTTACAATCACACAATCATTTATCTAGATACAGGCTCATATACGAGTAGGAAATTCTTTTTGAACCGGGACTTGTCAAAAAATTTAGGCCTCAGTACAATTTACTATAGTGTAAGCCTTAAATGTACTGTTTCGTGTCAAGTCCAACTCAACCCTAATATATTACTTTAATTAGGTTTGTGAAGGATCCTGGGGATGATCTACAGACGCTACAAGATGAGCTTTATTTCCCAATGGATACTACTCAAGTTCTGGTTCCGATCGGTGCCACAAAATCATGTCTCGGTACAAGTGCTGACTCTAATGCCTCCTTTCTGATTGAACAAATTTTTTCCAAATTTTATTTTTTAATAGAGACTTCTTTTGTGTCAACAACCAACATTTAGAACATGGCTGAAAGTTTTTTTTTAAGATTTTAAAGGTTACCCAAATTCCTCTAGTAATAAAAATCTCATCTCCCCACATTCAACCCAAAAATTCCTTACTTCTGATCTGTCCAAGCCCCCACCACACATTTTTTCCGATTTTTCAAAACAACAAGCAAACCCCATTTTCCCTTTTGTCTCCTTATATTTTCGCCTATGTACGAGAAAAAAAATCGTTCGCCTGATTGATAACGACAGGGGACATAACGACTGGAATGATGACGGTACAAAATAGGGATGCCCTCAATAACAACAACGCCACCACCAGCAACACCAGCAACTAAAAATGACAGTAGACCAATTCTTCTGCTATATTCCAGTAAAAATTAGATTTCCTCTCGAATCTGTAAAAAGCCGCAGTTCACGTAAACCGGAGGCCAGGTAAATGTTGAGCCTTTTCACCCTCAAAATAAAATATCCATCGAAGGCATTGTGGATCCATCCCCATCCCCCCTTCGGCGGCTTCACCGGCAAAAGGATGAGGGGTGATGTCAAGCTTGTTACGTGTCAGGAATACAATTTACGATGGCTCTAGGAAATGGATGCTTTTATTTTTTTTTGCGAGTGTAGTCAGTACCATTAGCGAAGGGCGAAGGGCGGATTCACATTTGAGAATTATTAAAACGAAGGCAGTAATGGAGGAATGGAAATGTTTTGGAAATGTATTTTTATTTTTTTGAATACCTCAGAAAATGTTAACTTCTGCTGAATTTTTTCACAGAATAAATAAAACTTTCAACTTTAAAAAAAAAATATAGATATCCAAAAACGTCCAGAATTCACTGTACTCACGAAAAAGATACCACCAAAGGGTAACGAAACTCAATTTGTAATTCAGTATTCTACATGGTCATTCCCTGCCTGTAATCCTACGAAATACTTTTATCCCCCAGGTTCCGATCAATATTCAGCATCCAATTCGATTGTAAAGGTCATGTTGAAAATGGAATGAAAAAGTGATAAATCACAAAAGTAGGCCAACTAAATAAAGGTCATGTAGCTTTGGGGGTGTTTTTGTTGATACCATATATATATTTTTCAACAGTATGCAAGCTGTTACAAAAACATGCAAGCTGTTACGTTAAAACTATATACGTGGAGCATATAGGGTACGGTAAATGTAAAGCTATTTGTCAAAATCTGACATAATGTTGACAAAGCATAAATCATAGTCATGTTAAAATGTCCAAAACAAGACTATATTGAACGAATCAAAACAATTCCCAGAGGTAAAATCCTAGTTTAATTTTATAACGAAATATAATGGCTATGGGCAAAACTACTGAGGAGCGAAGAAATTATGGTTTGGATCTTGGTAGAGCTTTCGGCTTAGTTAGGACACATACCAAGAGGCATTATTAAATGAAAGCGTAATTTTTAAAAGCTTTTACCATAAGCCAATAAGAGATGAGACGTATTGCATCTAGACGCAAAAGTTATTCTGAATATTTATTGAAAAATCAGGGGGAGAGGACAAAATTTGCAATAGAGCAAGCCTGCTTTTGTGTAGCAGAACCATGTTATGTTTGAGTTTGAGGCAAATCATGCAAGGCATATTTTCGCCAAAAAGTATTGCGACTGGCACTTGGCCTATTACTACTAAGAATATATTTCTGGTTTGTTAGATTGGGTCGATTGGGTCGTATTAACCAAGGAGATCCTGATCCTAGCTATTGCAAAACTGAGCTAGATTACATAAAGGCTCGTTACTCATACTTCTATAGGTTAAGTCTGCTACTGGAGGTACTTTCTTCGTCCGATACTTTACAGATAGTAATTTAAAGTGCAGTGTCTAGCAATCAAGCCAACCACTATCGTAATCGCCACCGCCACCGCCACGGCACTCGCCAAAGAAATCGCCACCGCCATTGCAATCGCGGCGGCGGTGTCGGTGGCGATAGCGATTGCGGTGACGGTGGCGGATATCAGTAGTAGTTTTAATAAGCGTAGTTTCGCATCTGTGATATTTGCAAAAGCTAGATTGCCATATATTTATAAATTTAAGATGCTCACAATATGAAATTATTTGAGTGGCTATTAAGGACCTTTGTCAGAAATGGAAGAATACTGATGGCTCGAAAATCAAAAAGCCTAGTAGAAGAACGACCCTAAGTAATGGGTATGATTAAAGCATATGAGAGCCAACACAATGAAAGCAGAAGCCATCGGAAGAAGCTGTGAAAAAGGGTAATAGCCTGGTCCGTAGATATAAAATTTGGTTAAATGTGTCAGGACAGATTTTGTGCATCTTATTCTTACAATGAACACCCAATTACCCCAAGCTGCTCCTGACTGTTTTCGTTTGGTTTCTGTGATTTTTGCGACAACTAAACTCCTAATGCGTTTAAAGGATCTTTAGCTGGTATATTGGGAGTTCCAGACTAACTTAGACTTGGTCGTACATAGCTTTATGGCTCTGATTGTGGGTAGACTATGTAATTTCGTATATGTAATTTCGTTGATAAGCGTACGGTCTTTTCAAGTTTTCGTAGATGATGTAGATGGCCCTCGTTGAAGACATCCATGGAGTCATAAGTTCTGACACAGGGATTTGCGTATCCTAAATAACAGATTATATGTACATATATGTATTTGATTGTTCAAATTAAGTCTTGCAATTGTCATTGCCACTAAGTGTTTGGGTCGATATAAAAAACCTTTTGCTTTGCCTTGGATGATCGTCTCTGTCAACATAGTCTAGTGGTACCATAATCGTATTGTTTTGCCGAGATTGACAACGCCTTCACGTAGTGACCACCGATAACCAAGATCTTCTGCATAGACCTGAACAAGACAACGTTTGCAATTGAGTAGTTGCTTGGGTTTAGTATGGTTTAAACAAAAAATTCGCTACCCAAGGCCAAAATAAACGAGGACGTATGAATCTAGATGCATAAACTCTTTTTGGCAAGGGTGGTCTTTTGGATGAATGTAGAAAACTGAAGAGATTCGTGAATCAGTGCAGAATTCTTTACATCGTAATCTACGTGCACGAAAGCTCGCACTCAAAAAAATAAGAATTTAATTCTTTTAGTAGACTATTTGAGGGAAATTTTCACACACCCGAAGATAACAACGTGCCCCTATACAAAAGCTGTATGAAAAGCTAACTCCCTCTGAATTGTCAGCAAACTTTTAAAAAAGCTTTCTCGTCGGCATGTATACGTCCAGGTCTATAAGCGATTTTTATTTGCTTCCGTCCAGGCCCCGTAGACATTGCACTGTTTTTGGAATTGATAGCTGAAGTAAAGCGGCCCAGGTTTTTTCCCTTGTTTGCTTGAAGTATCTGTCGGTTTAAAAGTTTCAATATCTTTGTATTTTCACGAGTGCTTTGTGGAGTTTGGCCGTATCTTGAATACCTGAAAAAAGTGCCTAAACCTTTCGCTTGTGCTCTCCTGATCACCCCTTTTTAGGGTGTTAATGAGGCTTCATAGATGTCCCATTGGTCGGATCTCAACTAAGAGATCTTGAGATTCCACCATGGAGTGCTGCTATGCCACATCCTTATCAGTATGAGGCTATCATTGTTCTGAAACTTCCTTTTTAACCAAAAACTCACGATGATAAAGTTAAATAGTCTCGAAAAATATAGTTTGTAAAATTCACATAGTCTCTAAGCCCTTCATCTTCAATTTAAGCAAAGCTTCAATCAATGTTCCATCATAGTTGTGGAACAAACAACACAAAACCAAACCCACATCCTTTTTTTTCTTTTTCGCCGTCTTTTGTGTGCGTCTTGTGTGTCTACCAACATCTCTGCGAGGCTTGTAGTCAATTCTTTCTGGCAAGTGGGTTTAAACTTAATTTGTATTCACCAAAGGATCTGAGATATTTTCGCTAAATTTTCCTTACTGCCATTTTTATTTGCATTTTTTCCTTATTCTATAAATTTTGTTTTTGTTCTCTGCCCGAAAAAACTTCACAGACATTTTTATACATACTCGGTTGTATATATGTATATGGGTATATATGATGTAACTACGAAAGAATATACATATATACACCATGGGCATGATTCCCTTGGGGCTGTTGTAAATATCCCTACCCTAACTTTCTAAGAAGATACTGAAGTGGCTGTCGTCCTTCTTTCGAGGACTTAGTTGAGGAAACGCAGCACTACACACGAGGCACACACAATGGTGTATAAATTTTGCGGCTCCTCGCATCGCTCATTCGGGCGTAGTAAAGTGGGGCCTTGAATTTGCTTCCATCTAAAGTCCTTAATATTAGAAGGATCCTTAAATGGTTAGGGGATTCCCCCACACCAAACACACATACATACATACACACGGTTTCTTCGTTTTCCTGCAAAAGGTGTCTGGTTATTTCTGGAATAAATTTCGAGGTGTTACTCCATGTGTGCCTTCTTATTGCCGCCGTCTGGTGTATGTCTTTGACTTTTGTGTGTTTTTCCTTACTGTGAGAAAACGTAAATTTAGAAAAGTTATTGGCATATTTACCACTTGGGTGGATTGGTATGAAGATATTTTCTAAAAACACACACACAAACAAAAAAAACAACTCGAATTAATATTCATGAGAGATCCCAAAATTTTTAATTTAAATTTAATTTCAACATTTAAAAAATTTAAAGCCCATCCCGTAGTGTCGGTGTCCTTTTTCTTGCTGTTATTCCTCTGATTTGTATTTCTTTGGGCGAGGATTTCGCTTTCTAGGAAGGAATTTTAAGTGGCTACAAAGTCTGAAGGACATTAAACTCAGTGTAAGAGGATAATCCGATTGTATGCCAAAAATGGAGGACTAAAAAGGGAAATTATTTGAGTATAAAGGCTCGAAGTTATATTTAAGAAATAAAAGCAATATTAAGTTTAACGAAAGTATTTAAGAAAATATTTTACTGTAAAAATGGAGATAAAATATCCTAAAAGTATGCAACATTTTAAAAATTCTTTAAAAAAATTACAGATAGAAGTATGCAACAAAATAACCGGTCCACAGAGGCGCTAAGTCGTTGATAGATTTAATATCTTCTGAGGCAATAATTTCGTTATGCTTCGCCAATATGAAAATTGATCACGCATTAGAAAGTTCAGAACAATCAAGAATTTGTATGGTATTTATTTATTTATTCGCCAAACAAGGCCCACTTAAACTAGGTATACATACACTTAAATTAAAAAACAAAGTAGTGACAGTCTTTTTATAATAATATTCTATAACTATTGACAGCTACTAAAAACCTATTATTGTCAAGAGAGGGGATTATGTAAGTAGGGATCTGAGTATTTTCTTATAGGATGCCTTGTTGAGTGAAGGGGATAAGCAGGAGCTATGGCTATTGAAAACCAAACAGCATCGGGCTCATTCCTTGCGTAATCGGTACGGTGTGGATATTCCCTAAAGTAATTTAGTGTGTCGTTTGTGTCGGACTACATCATTGAATCTGATCTTGTTGCGACAGAAACTGCACTCTAAGCTTTCCACTTAGGACATCAAAGGCAACGCAAGATTGCAAGAAGATGAGCAATTTTCTCCTGCTTGATAACGGCATGAGATTAAGCACTGTGAGCCTGTCCAAGTAGTGCGGTAGGGTTTGGTAGTCATGGGGTTCGTGTAGATGTCTCAGGGCAGAAAGAAGAAATCTCTTTTGAATGGATTCCATCCTCCTGCCGCTCACTTGGAATACAGGATCCCAGATAGGACACTTATATTTTAGGATAGGGCGGACTAAAGAACAGAAGAGTGTTTTTGTGACCCATACATTAACAAATTCTTTGGCTCATCATTTGCTGGTGTTAAGTTACAGTTTGTTCGTGGTGCACCAGTCGTGTAGGGCATTGAGTTTTGTCTGCAAGAAGGAAACATCAGTTTGGGTCTTAATGACACTATAAATTTTGAGATCATCCGCGTAAAAGAGATGTGGAATATTTGCTAATTTTTCGGATAAATCGAAGATGAAAATATTGAAGAGAAGGGGACCGAGATGACTACCCTGAGGAACGCCAGAGATTACTTCGATCTCATTGAAATCCTCGATTGAAATCCTAGAAATCTGATAACCTGTGTTCTTCCGTTCAGATATGATTTTAACCATTCCAGGGCCGAACCTGATATTCCAAACTTTAATAATTTTGCAATTAGAATGGCGTGGTCCATTCGATGGAAGGCCATGCTGAAATCAGTGTACACAGCATCCAATTGATGACAGCTTTCCATTATGCATAGCATTTCGGAGATAAGGACCATAAGGTTAGAAGTTGTTGAACGTCATTTCCGAAAACCATGTTGTTGTTCGTTTAGGTATGGATCGATAAGAGGGGTAATCCTGTCATAAACAAAAAGCTTAGGAATTTATTATAAAATAGCAATGCCTCTATAGTTGTCTACCGAGTGCTTGTCACCGGATTTACAAATTGGCGTTAGTGCACGTCGTATACGTCTAACATTATTAGACCAAGCTTCACTAATGCCAGACATCGCGAGAGGTATTTTTGCATAACCGTACTTATTGTCACAGACTATATGCTAGCATGCCAGCAGGTCGCTTATTGATATTGCGTTTCTACTGCCTACACATTTATGGGCTACATACCTCGTCTTCGTCACAACTTTATCCTTACTGGTAAACAAAAGGAGCCGCCAGATTTGGGTTTCCCCAATGTAACATCTTCCTTTATCAGGAAAAATAAGAATGAATCACATAAAATTCATCTCGTCATCAAGGACGTCTTCCAGGATTTTCCAATGACTCTCGTAAAAATTTCGCATTTCGTCTTAACCTTTGAAAATTTCCAATAAGCATAATTGGCAACAGCGCCTATAATTCACCAATGAAAAGGAAATCACCCGTACAAAAAAAAAAAATAATTCCTCAAAAAAAACCCTCAAAATTGCACACAAACTAAGTAAATTTACTTTCGCTTTTTTGTCCAAATATCCTGGAAAAATCCTTCGGGATTCATTGGCTCCTCATTATCATGAAAATTTACTTCCCCACCAGGACCAGTGCTTATCTAAGACTGCCTTGTGGCTTGTTTTTAACCAAGGTTGCAATTTTCCTTGAATTCTATTTACCAAGGACCCAAGTGAAAGGCTCCTTGAGAATATATACATTTTTCTCCTCTCTCCTTTTTTTCCCTCGACAAGTTGTTAGACTGTGTACGCATGTATTGATGTGATGGTGTGGTTGGTATCCTTCAGTTGCGAATGAAAACGAAAATTTTCTTTTGTTGCAAATTAAATTAAGGACACGGCCTCTGCCTGTTATGCCTGTTGTTTGCTAAGAAGAACCCTTCTGGGAGCATCTTTGGTAATTGAGGTCTCGCACTTAATTATTTAGTGATGAAAGATTGAGAGCCCCACGAGATCTCTAAAAAAAACTGTGGGGGCGGCGGAGGAGGATAATTTTGAAAGGTCGATGTAATTGAGTGGTTACGGTATAGTGGTTATTTCGAATACAGCAGTTTCGGAAATTGGGTTTTCGCGTAATGTAATGAAAATCCTTTTTTATGCTTTTGTGGAGGGTAGGGAAAATTGTGAATGTATAGGGCGAATCTAGTAAGATACTTTTATAGTTTGTAGGGGCGACCAAAAGTTTTGCTAGTTAAGGTCCTTGTAGAGGATAAAAATCTTATATTGTTAAATGGTCAGTGGGGAGTTATCGAATAGAAGAAGAGAAGCGTAGTTGGACATGAAAAATGAATCTTAAAGTCCTTTTTTTCTCTTTAAAAGAAAATCAAGTTGATCCCAAAGAGGCTATATGCATTCTACAAAATTGACGTGGATGAATTGAGAAATCCTTTTCTTAAACAAATGAAACAAAAGCAAAACAATGTTTAGGTTCTGCAGAAACAAAATCCGGCTTGGGTTTGATATGTCGTATGGGAAGGAAACATGAGACTTATTTACTTTCAACAAATAGATCAAACTTTTTTACGATTTTTTTTTAAACTATGGACCGTCGAAGCTTTAATGTTTTTACTGAGGATATGTGTCGTTTAAATTTCGCTGTTGTACTTTCGGGATTGAGTGTATCCACAATCTCCCAGTATTTTGAAAGTATAGCTCACACCATTGTTCAGTCTACATCAATGACTTCGACAGGTTGTGAGCTTTCTCCTTTGCCCAGAATCGTCTTTGTATTTGTTCATTTAACTGAACAATGAAAGTTCGACATGCACTTCTCTAAATGGGTAGTCCAGGATTGGTTTTTTATCGTTACCTATCGTACACTATTCAGCCAAACCAGTTTGATTGAATGGTTTATGGCTTGATTTGAATTATTGATGGAAAATCACAGTGTAACCTTGCACATATCAGTATATCAATTTGTCGTTCTTAGCTGAAGTTCTGATCTGGTAGTTCAATATGTTTAGGGAGTAGCCAGCTGGAAATGTCGAACAATACTTTCTGTTGTAGTGACGTAATTCGTGGAAGAAAATCAAGCAGTGGAAGATTCAAGAGGCACGATCCTCCACAAATCCTCTTAAATAGTGGCTTAAGCAGAAGACATTGACATTATTGGCAGGAAACCGAAAATTATATAAGATGCTCTGTTAGGTTAGTCCAACAGCTAAACAAACATGGAACCAAAAGTACGCATACAGTCGCCAAAAGCCAGATAAAGCCAAGGCTGTCAAGGCTTTTGTAACCCAACCTAACCATGACATCTAAACTGGTACTACGGACCATGACGGGAGCAAGGAAGATTCTGGAGGCTTTACAATGTTCACATTACATCTTTTCTTTTCTTCTGTTAATGAGGTATGTATAGCAGCCATATATGTATTCTTGACAGCTTACAAGATCAGCAGTCTGACGAAGGATTTGTTGCTTAGACTTGTCAGTTCGAGTGGGTTTATGTTAAAAATGAGACCCTGATCCTCACAATCGCGGGACAGCAACAGCGAGAGTGAAAAGCTGACTTATATTCCTAGAGACAAAACCCAGAAATTGAGCCCCTCTGCACTCTAATATTTAATAGGTTATAATTTAGGGGCAGTGTCTGGTAGTGAAACCGACCAGTCATCCTTGCAACAACGTACGAGGAATTCCCTGGCCCCATTTTGAGATGGCACAGAAAGAAACCACTTATAGTTTACCAGAACATGTGTAGATCACCAGTTTATTCTATTAGTGTCCGATCCTCTAGATCCTTTTTGACTTTACTAGTGGGTGCTCCTTCAGGCGGATCCATATCTCGAATGCACTTTCAGAGGCTTGCTAATCAGGGTACTCGCATGTTAATTCGGGATCTAAATAAGAGTGATGCAATTGAGAAAACGTAGCTCTTCAAGAGTACTTTGGTAGTTTGAATTTAGCCCTCCGGGACCGGTGTGTAAGTATCCCCATGCCTTCTCATAATGTACATTTGTAGCAGTTTGAATGGTTCGTTAGTACCATTAGCTTACCTTATCTTCTGCGCGTTTCTAATGTGTTGTTTATAAAGAAGGTCAGTGTAAATGTTTCCGAATTGTATCCAATTGCCGCTTTGGTGATGCAAAATGTATGTGCGCCTTTTGAGGACAGCATTGTGACGGTGACGATCTAGCTTAGTTCATAGTTTTGTTAACTGTTGATGAGTATCGTCTTTCAGTTAGATGTACTTGGATGGTCAAAATGTGTTTTTTATGTGAAATCCTAGTGCACTAGCTGTAAAGCTTTTTATACTGTCGAAGGTTCTACCATTATCTTCGATGTCGTGCAACAAGTTCTAGTCGGAAGAATATCTATTAGAAAGAAAAGTGAAAGATGACTGACCTTAATACGGAGTGGACCTCAAATTTTCCACTCTTCGAAGTATGATTTTCTGGCTTAAGGTTAAGAGTAAGTAAGGAACTTATGCATCCACAATGTATAATAAATATTTTACAATCTCATCAAACCAAAATCAAATTGGACCTTTTTCTGCCTCAGTCAAATTTACCATCGTGTAAGGGATAAATGTACTGCCTCTCGTGGGTCCGGCTCGACGCTATAAAAATTACAGGTCATAAGAAGGTGGCAATGGACCACAACAGCGCGCGGAAAAAAGTAACATTTATTCTGGGGCATGTTATAAAAAGGTTTCCTACCCTTAATCTAGATCAAGTGATATTATTTTTATTTGATAATTTGAGAATAATTAAGATATATGTATTTATGATTGTTTGTGGATAGGAGTTAGGTACTATGCTACATTATAATTATTCCAATTAGACCTTTTGAACTCATTTTACGGTATATTTTCTAAACAAAACTAGTCAATTATTGATAAATTTTACAAATAACACAAATCCCTAAACAAATTCCATCCCTTTTGAAACCAAAACAAAACCCCAAGCTTCCATAAATCATTTTTATTTGCATAACCTTATTCAATGCACACCATTCTCTAATTATGTGCATTAATCGAGGGGAAAATATAGATAGAAAATCGTAGATTCAAAAGCAACAGCATCAGCAACATTTTGGTGCCATGAACAACTCAGGAGCTTAGGTTGTATTTATTCACAATAGCAGCCCTTATGAGACTGTGGGCGGTGAAGAATTGGGACATTTGCATGGGAAAAAGTTTATCAACATTTAGAGCGTTGTTTGATAGGAAAATATTGTGGGAACTTGTTGCTAATGAATAAGAGCGAAATGGGATTTTATTGCAATGCATTTTGATACTTGAGGGAAGAAAAAAATCCCCTTCATATGTTACATGGTCGCCCCGAGCGCAGCAGCTGTGATGGGTAATTATTGATTTATCTTAGTTCGTTACTGAAAAAAAGTGTTGTCTTTGAAGAATTGGTATAAAATTTGAACTCTTATCAACTTCAATCAATGTGGCTGGCATCATTATGTGATCAGGCCATCTTTGCTTTTTATAATAAGGCCAAATCTATCTGGTCTAAATGGATGATGTCAAACTCACTATCCACCTGGAGCTTGATATTAAAAGGAATTGCATGATCAAACACATCGGTACTGCCTCCACTGATGTGCTTATAAAATGAGTGTTCTCTAGTTTGGAAAATTTATCTGTCTTCTCATTGCCTTCCGGTGAAGGCTTCAATAAGCAGTGATTTTGTGTGTCCTAGGCAAGGAAAAGAATTCCTACTTTACAGACTTCGATCAGCTTAAATGGTATTCCTCGTGCCTTGATAGCTGCTTAACAGAATTGGCTTAGAAAATAACTTTTGCAGCACCAGTCCATCACGGCATTGGACACTTCATGATGCATCGTTTAGTAGTAAGCTAGGTTCGGCAAAAAAGTAGATTTGGGGTCACAAGGATTACCGAGAATCTTGAGGGAGGTTGTGATGAGCCCTAAATTTTAAGCTCTGGATATTGAAGAAGCTCGGACTTACAGACTGCGGACGATTGTTCCCTAATAAAACAACACCTAGAACACAGATAGATATCAGACAGTACAACACCACCCAGAAGTTATTTTATTATCTAACCTCTACACAAAAATTCAAGAAAACAAAAACAAATTAAATTGGAAAACCAACAACTGCAATTAACATAAATAAATATTTAACAATCCCGGAACCACATCCGGCCGCAGTCCCCTCCCAGCACCAGTCCAAAATTTAATTAACTTCAACCTCAGCTTCCGACCTTAATTATGGCCCCCAAATTAGCATCGAAATATGACAAAGATCACCACTTTTCCCCCGAAAAAAGAACACAGGGTGACTTCTCACCCAATTTCCGCATCGACTTACTGCCTCTTAAGGTCCTACTAAAATTGAGATGTTACCCAACCAGCAGCTAAACAACGAATCCTTTAAAGGTACATACATTTAAGTCAGAGAGGTCCTTTCTAAGATTTAAACACAAAAATATCCTTACGGAAACAAATTATTTACACCTTTGCGTTTCGCATTATTTAAAGGAAGATAATGAATTCATCCCATCGTCCTGCTTTTAAGAAAAGGGGAAAATCAGGAAGTGTATAAGGATTCTGTCTGTCTGTCTGTGTTATGATGCAGGGGATGTTTATATGACTCCCTTGAGATGGAGTCAGCCGTGAAATTACCATCTGAAACAAGAAAATATGTTTGCGGCAGCAGTGATGACACCTGAAATAGGGAAGGGTTGAAGAAAAAGGACGATTCTGTGATAGAAAGACAGACAAATACAGCCGAAAGAGGGTGACTCCTCTCGGTTCAGAGTTGCTTTGGGGAAGGCAATCGTCCTTTGAAGATAAAATGACTCAAATAGAAATTTACAGAGCGAAAAAGTGTTTCGAGCGAAAAATAAAATGCAGTTGGTGTATTTTTACCATAGCGAAGGAAGGGAAAACAAATTTTTATAAATATGCCAAAAAAGGATATTTTTTTACAGGTTTTATCATGCACAGTAAAACTCTCGTCGCATTAAGTCGAATCCCTTTTTTTAAACTTAATTTCATGGTCTGCAAATTTTTGAGGTTTTTTTATTTTTAGTCTTAAAAAACACTCGAAATGCACCATTAACTTTACACAAAAAATTCATTCTATTTATACCATCCTTTAAACGAAAAGTTTTCACTAGAACTACATATAACACTATCAATCATGAAAACTTGCTTTAGAAATGATGAACCAATCATCGGTATCCAGTCCAACAAAGCAGTACTACTTCTGTAATGGACACTACCCACACAGATCGGGTGGACAGTCTATCCAATAATTCTTATCTGGAAAGCAATTTTGATATCTGCAATTGTTTTTAAGGGCTTCTCGAGTCCCCTTATTCAATGTCCTTTTCAATTTTCTAAGAAGTTGATTTTCTTCTCCAGTAATGGACTTTTCACGTTGAGGGAGTTTAGGATTCGGTTAGTGATAACACTTAGAGATGCCGAAAGACATTTTATTTTTTTAAGGGGAGGGGAGGGGAGATTTTTGAATGGTTTTGAGTTTTTTAAAGTGAATTGTGAAAGTATTTAAAGGTGATGGTTTATAGAGTTGCATACAATTTATGCCTTTTTAAAATTGTGTTGTTGAATTCTGTTGAATAGGTAAAAGTAGGATGACACCATTATCTTTCTTTCTTTCTTTTAGTGAGGTATTGGGTTCAAAAGCATCACTTCGCTTGGCCGATTGTACCACTTCTCTATACCTTAAATTTGGAGACAAAGCACCCACAGAGAACATGAAGAGCAAACTTATGCTCCTTAAGGCAAAACCTACAGGTGGGGTCCCCCCACTTTCTGTAAGTGGTAAGTGAACGCAGTATCCTGTAATCAATCTAACAAGTGTCCCAGGAGCCTGCCTTGGTAGGGTTAAGAGGCGGAACAGGAGTTAGAGTTCCATACTTCCACCCATCCTTGGAGTTCCATCGAAGTCAGATCAGAGTCCTCTTCACCTTACTCTTGGGAGGCAGTTCCAGACCGACGAATACAATCACGATTACTAATGGGTCCTGTCTAGCTAGGGCATCCACGTTTTCATTGCCTTTGAAGCGTTGACTCGGGACCCAAACACAGGTAACTTGATTAGGAACATCGAGTTCATGCCCTTTACTGGGGTGAAATGACGACGACCTCCACGTATGCGTGACGACTCCATCACGCTGGTTCATCCTGGGCAATGCGTTCTCGAACGTAGCGGACAGTCGTCTTCCCTACCTTACGTTCCTCTCCTTGTTTTCAATCCTTGCTACCCATCCCCAACCCACAATCCTCTGGGTCGGATCAAGGTGTAATGCGAACTGTGCCGATGATCAGCTTGGCTGGGGACCCAGATTAAAAAATAGCTCAGTCGTGTACGGTGTGCTCCGGATACCTGGCGACCTTCGGTTCTAACTAGCCTTACCCGGGTACTGCGGATCTCTGCCCGGGTGGACCTCGTTTCTCCGCTACTCGTGGGAGTAATATTATGGATACCAATAAACCAAAAACTACAAAACCGGGGACCGGTTCCCTTAAACGAAAACCGGAAGGACCACAAATCCCGCAAATATCAAGGCTACGGCACCCCGAGCCAACCCAAACCTAGCGGAAGTGGAGCCACAAGCTCAACCCCTCGAAAAAAGGCCCCGGAAGCGACCACTAGCAAACCTGCTCCTTCTTGCATCTACGTCGCTGCCCAGCTTACACCTGCGGGGGGATCAGGGGAGCGAATGGTCTGCGCAAGGGCCAAAGACCGGAAAAGACCGGACCCGGCAAAAGCAGGTCCTAAACAAATCCGCGTAGCCCGCAACATCCTTCGCCGCTTGGCCACCAACCCGATCAGGGAAGACCAAGTGTCGAAGGACCACCTTATTACTGAGCCTCGGGAGACAAGAACTCTCAGTTATAGTGGGAGTGCTGACCTGATAGGGACGCATGCGACCCGTTTAGGTCTTGAGACCTACGATTTCTGCAGAAGCTGTAAGAACCTAGACGAGGCGGAAAGTGTACTACATCTCCTCTGTCGCTGCCCGGCCCTAAGCAGGATAAGGTTAACCACATTTGGTAAACCCTTTCTAAGCAACCTTGCGGGAATCTCGAAGTTTGGGATCCCAGACTCAGAACAGCGTTAATGGCGGATTTCTCTATTTCAAAGTGGAGTGGTATCAATATCAGAAGAGTCTCTAACGCAGTCGTCGACCCGCCAGTGATGGAAATGCAGACCATTCTTCGAAATTTGCTTAACTATAATGAAGCTATCTCCTGTTCAATCCGCAAAGCGACAAAGTGCTGTCGCGGTGGTGTTGAATATGAATTATTCGACTAAAACCCTGCATTAGCCTTCTGAGTTCTTTCTATCTTCTCTCTAGTATCTTTCTGACTAAAACGGCCCACACACTCTCAGTTTTAACTGCGCAGTTGCACTGTGTAAAAAAACTGCACTGTAAACTGAAACTGTGTGGGTTCAACTCGTTGTACGATTTTTTTACTCAGTCTCGTCAGTTTTGTTGATTTGAGTACATCTTTTTAACAATGGCAAATGGACGGAACTGAGAGAACTGAATTATAAACTGTCTGAGCTGCGCAGTTTATCGGAGCCAAAGAGGATCCGGAAGCTTAGGTATGGGGACTGAGTGAAAATAGTTCAAATTTCCACAGTTCACGCAGTTTATCGCTCAGACATGACGGCACACGTGATAAACGGCAAAACTTCCTGTTCGACAGTACATTAGTTGAAACTATGGACAGTACATAGAGTCTAGCAGTTGCAGTTGACCAAGTTATAGCTTTCATTCTTTCTTATGTAAGCACTACAAACTCAGGTGTTTAGTTTCTACACACTAAAAGTGTTTAAATCGTTGTAGTTTACTTTTAAACGCTTAGCGACGGGGTACGAATATTTGATCAATACATCCTCGATGTGGTCTAAATCCAGCTTGTTATATCCGGCTCGTTTGCTCTCCATGTTTCTGTAGCCTCGAGTGTATGATTTTCGTAAATACTTTGCCGACGATCGAAAGGAGACTAATACCGCGATAACTCTTGCATTCCCGACTGTCGCCTTTCTTCAAAATTGGCAAAACGATAGCTTTTTTCCACGCCGAAGGGACACGATCCGAATGCCATATGTGCGTTATGATGACATTAAGTCATTTTGATAATACATCACCTCCGGCTTTGATCATCTCGACGGTTACTTCGTTTATTTCCTGCGCTTTTCCATTTTTCAGCGATTTTATTGCCTTCTTAACCACGATAATTTTCGGTATCGTTAAAATGATTCGCCGGTTGTTCGACAATCGGCAGTTCGAGTGCTAGATCTTATGGCGGAAGTCAAGAAAAGTTCCATCCGATTTTTTGATGTTGTTGTTTGTCGATGTTGTTTTGTCGCCTAACCGCTGGATTGTCTGGTACAGCGTCCGGAACTCTTGTCTCAATTCCGTTTCTTCCATGTCGGCCGCAACGTCATTCCAGTACGCTTGTCGTTCCGATTTCATTTTCTGTCGAATTTCTTTGTTTAATCGTCGGTATTGCTCGAAGTCGACGTGTTTCCGCTGATCGACGAGGTCCAGACAGCTGTCCGAGACCAAGGCTGCGTCGGTTTACAGTTAGGTGGACACCACTCCACTGGAGACTCCACAAAGGATTACTGACTTTCTTCTACATCAATATCGTCCGGTATTGCAAGCGCCGTGAATTTGTTGGATAATGCCGTTTAAAACTCTTACCCGATGGCCGGGTCCCGTAGGCACGCCCAATACTTCTTGGCTGCGGTTGGCGCCGTTTTCTTCGCTCTTTTTAATCGCATCTGTAATTTTACTCGAACAAGATAATGGTCCGATCCGCAATCGAGCAGACGCATAAACACTTAAAGTGTACGTTTTACGTACAAAAAAGCTTTCTAAGAATAACGTTGGGTCGAAAAGGTTTTTATTTTTGCTTGCCTCTTCGTCGTTTTTCCAAGCGGTCCCCCAACTAAGTACCAACCCCGTTCAAGGCTGCTTGACTTCTGTGATCGAACGAATACTGGTGTCTCGAGTATGCTTAATGGCACCAATTTCAGTTGTCAATATAATTACCGTTTTTTTCCAGTATTGCTTACTATCCCAAATGCTTAATAGATGAATAAGTGTCCAGGAATTTGGCCTTAGGTTAAAATTATTATTGGTAACACCTTAAGTGTTTAATTTCTGACTCTTCTTCTTGTTTCATCTGTTAGCTAGCGGTCCGAACGGCACCCCCCGCAACGGATTCGCTGCTGTCGGTGCCGCTTATAACTGATAATCGTTGACTCTTTAAGTCGCCCTCGACATTCTTTAGCCAGGTCCTATCCTATCTTAGGAAAAAAAAGACAAGACTATTTTATTTCTAAACTCCTAGCAAACGCTTGGTCTAATATAGATCTATTGCTTAAACAATGCATTGCAATATCGGAAACAATAGACAGCCTTGTGTTTATCCATATCATATTAGGATTCAACTGCAGATTATCTTAATAATAATTGACTGTTTCGAAGGATGATATAGAAGGCAATATTTTAACGATTTTTTTAGCTCTTAAACAGTCAGTGTTGACAGTTGGCTGTGATCCCAAGCGGTTCATTATCTAAGCATGAATAGCACCTAATGGTGATTGACTCAAGCGATTCAACGAAAACCGGTCTATTCAGTATGCTGATGTCACCCCAGTGTGCTAATGGGAAATTTTTTACGGTTTTTCATCACATGACAAATTTGGATGCTGACCGACATCATCAGATGCACTATCGAAATCAGCCAGCATGACATGACATTGCTTCTATATTCACAAAATTCGTCTGCTTTTAAATTTTCCAATACTTCGTCACAATCTCGTCATTTCCCTTTCACAATTCCAAAAAAGGGGTCTATTCTCCTTGCTGCAAATGCAAAACGAAAGAACCAATCCATCAAGACCATCTCATCCCCCTTAAAAATCCAACCCTCCTCCTTTTACCTAAATTTCAGCTTCCTGTTCCCATATCCCCTAACAATAGATAGATGTCGTCATTGCTCATTGTTCCCAGTTTTAAAGCGCGGCAGTGACAACATCGAATGTGAGGCACACTTCCGTTTTTCAATGGTTTCGACAGACACAATCCGGCGTGTTCCGGAATTGAAACAAATGAACCGGATTTTAAGGATAAGAAATCAATTCGTCAAGGATCTCCACTTTTGAATTGGGCATAATTCAGCTGTACGGCATGCCCCGCAAATCCCATCGTAATTTGAATAAATTGGATCGAGTTCGGCCATTGCATTTTTCATTAGGGGCTCTTTGGATGATTGACCACGGAAAAATATTATGGACGCGATTGATGCGAGGTGTTCAATTACCTAAACCGATACATTCCTTGTAAAAGGATCTGTGGGCTTCGTGGCCACTTAATTAACAGAATTACAATGTTTTTTTTGTGTACATCGTGAGAAAGCTAGTTCCATTTTGATAATAGCCTGGACGAAATACTGTCGTGTCACTGTGTGGTGTTACACTCCAATGAGAATGGATTGAATTTCATTAATAAAGCGATTGGACTCTGGCTCTGGGCCGACCGTTTAGAGAAGCGGGAAATTTATTGTGATTGAGGAGTGATATGCAGAAAAGAGCTCTGCTTTTAATTAATCACCAAAAAAGAGACGAGAGTTAGTGTGTTTGTAAAACTGTTGTAATTGAAAATAATGCGAAACAATTAATCCAGAACGACGCGCAACTTTAAAACTCTTAAATTTGAGTGCTAGAAGATAAACTAAAATAGACAATGTGTCAACAAACACACGCAATACTCTAGAGAGTTGACTCATTTTTTTAGTTTTTCCTCTTTCTTTAAATGTTCATATCAAGCATGTCGAGGCTTGACAATGAACGGTCAATTAATGCACGAAAGAAATTAGACCATTCTGCGAGCATTTTTGTTCTTCTTGCACACTGTTGTTTACGAGACAAGGGGATGAACACTATCTGGGACTTTAATTAAAGCTGTGTCAATAGTTTTCCTCCACCCTTGTTTGATTGCAATATAAAAGAGAATGATTGACAGAATAAATGTGCACTTGACAGGTTGATTGGCAGAGTGTATTTTTTTTTTTTTTTCGTTCAGGCCATTGGTGGTGCATTGATGCATATTTTTATCGTTTCAGAATGCATATGAGCAGTGCAGGCTGTGTGCAGTTGGATACTTTGTAAAATGTTCTCGGATTAAATTGATGGTGTTTTTATAGGCAATTAATAGGATTAGGGGATTATATATTGGATTTTTTAGAGTGATTCGTTTTTTTGTAGGAATATTTAAAAGTCATGTTTGTTTTTATAGTTTCAAAGTGATGCGAGTGCAAACAGAATCGGATTAGTAATTTTAATTCTTGTTAGTTTAGTATTTAGGAATATTATGGCATTGCGTAAATTTTTCGATAAATTGCATTTTGATGTTTGCTTGTTCACCATATCACGCACGGCTTCAAAACGTACAAATAAAGCCCGCACTTAACATGAAACCATCTAGGTGCGTCTATAGGTGAAAACTCTACTTTTCCAAATGCAGATACGTATCAATAAAAGGTGCACGGAATAGTCCAAACGAAGCACAGTCGCTCACATTTTTCCTAGACTAAATCGTTCTTGATCGCTCACAGAGGTCAAGCAGCATTGAACGTACTTAGTACTTAGTTAGGGGACCGCTTGGTAAAACTGGCGTTTGGACACTATTTTTGAAGACATTGACTCCAGGCTTAGTATGATCAAGGAGTTTTCTTGTCTTTCGCTTGAGCAGAAGTAACGAATTTAATGTCCTACGGTGCTTAGATGATTAGCGCAGAACTGGGAAGAAATATGTACCCAATAAATTGTCGGAATTTCATATCCTATTGGTCGGAGTGGGTTATTACCTCGGATATGGTCACGTTTTTCTCGTGATGTCTACACAAAATTCTTTTCGATCTAGTATTTTAACGTTGATAATTTCGGCAATCCAAACAAGATTGAATCAAGTTAAAAAGAGTCAAATGGTTTAGATCTACATTCTTTCGAGCCTACTGAAAGCAGAACACCCAGGTATTCAGTTCGACAACAGTCCCAGGTGATAAAAACCAAGTCATCTACAACGTGAGGTGGGCTTTAAAAACTAGTGTTAGCTTAAGCTAGGTTAAGACAATTATCAAAAAAGAAATTGTGTGGTTATTTGAGAACAAGTAAAGAAATTCTTCCATAGTAAGTAGGTAGGTAGAAGCGGCAGTCCGATTCAGGCTGGAGACTGGGACGCAATTGGCGCTAAAGTGTGCTGTTTTGTGGCAGAACTCATGAAAAAAGTTTTGCGTGACAGAAGTAATAAGCTAGGGATTTAGAACCATTCCGTCAAATTTAGATACTAGATCAAATATCCTATTTTGAGGTTCGAAACAAACCTCAAATCATAAAGTAAAAGGCTTCCAAATACAGTGTCTAATATTGGCCAGAGCCTGACATCAGCAGAGAAAATGTTCTGTAGTCTCACTGGCCAATTCCTCACCGCAGTGGGTGTTGTACGGAGCTCTCAATCTGGCTGCATGTTGCCCTTTTGGCACGTGTTCCACTATTATTGACAAGATTCTGGCAATATCTTTGCGTTGCATCACAAATTGGTCTCGCGATCCTTGTTTGCTGTAACAAGGCCAAGTCTTCCTAGACTAGAGAGTGACCCTGTACCTATTTCACGGTTCACATCACCCCAGTAGAAATCCAGTCCACCGACCGAACCAGCGCTGGAATGCCACTGGAATAATGTGAACCAGTCCAGTGACTGGATTGACAGTCTACTTTTTCAATACAGGTCGACCATTTTAGTGCCACTGGAGTATTATTATTATTATTATTATTATTTATTTTTCCAATTATGTACAAAGATTAGAATCTTACTGAAGTACATTAACTAAACATAAGGAAAAAAAATTATAAACATGGAAACATTTAAAAAAAATTAATAAAATATAAGAATGAACAAAATAAAAAAAAAAAATTAAAAATTAAAAATTAGAAATTAAAAATAAAAAAAAATAAAAGGAGAAATAAAGAGAGAAAAAAAAAACATATATTACAAAAATAAAATTAAAATTATATAATACTTAATTATGCATTCATGCTTCGAGAAGATATTAACTCGCAAAGACGTTTCTTGAAAATTCCCATTGAATCGATACATTGTATATGGACTGGTAGAGAGTTCCATAACATAGCTGCGAAGACAAAGAAAGAACATTGTCCAATTAAAGTACGGAAACGCGGGATTATCAAATTATTATTTCTAAGCGATTGTGAGAGCTGTACGAACTCATTAAGGTAAGCAGGCTTGCGTTGGTGTAATATATCATGTAATAAGCGCAGAAGCCTATACTCACGATAGTTACTCAGGGAGCAGCCCAAAACGGAATTTAAATAGGGTGAAATATGGTCAAAACGTCGCAGCTTATACACAAAACGGACACAATCATTAAAGGCCACTTCAAGCTTCCGAGCGCAAGAAAAATCGAGAGAGGGGAAAATTGAGAGGCCATGTATTAGAAGAGGTAAAAGTAAGGCTTTAAGCAAATTCAAACGAACGGTCCTTTTAAGCAAACCACAGTGGTATCTAAGTTTTGCCAGGAGCCCATATGTCTTGCCAACAATAGAATTGATATGATCGCAACAGGTCATATTGCTATTAAGAATGACTCCTAGATTTCTTACTTTATCGACGCGGTCTAGAGGAACTCCATTTAAGGAGATTACTGGAAGGTTAGGGTAAGAGATAAGAGAATGAGAGAACAGAATATAATGTGATTTCAATGGGTTTAATTGTAGTAAGTTCAATGATGACCAGCAGCAGACACGGCGCAAGTCGGCTGCAATCTTCTCCATACAAGTGTGGACTTGACTTTTTGGCGCTGAAATATATAGTTGGACATCATCTGCATACATATGAACCTTACAGTGTTTTATTGCTAAGGGAAGATCGTTAATAAAAACGCTGAATAAAAGTGGCCCAAGAATAGAGCCCTGGGGAACGCCATTGGTAATCATACCAATAGTGGACCTAGACTCGCCGAGTTTAACTATTTGAGAGCGGTTGGATAAAAAGCTATGCAAAAGTTTAAGAGCAGTCGGGGAACAGCGGACTTGAGAGGAAAGTTTCTCCAGAAGCAGGGAGTGGTTGACACTGTCAAAAGCTTTAGAAAAGTCCAGCAACAATAAACAACAAACTTGATGCTCGTCAAGAGACCTGCGGATATCATTTGTAACTTTAAGGAGTGCAGTTTCGCAACTATGATGTTTTCGGAAACCCGATTGCCATACATTTATAAATTGAAGTCTTTCACAGAAGTTAAGGATTTGAATCGCTATTAATTTTTCGAGAACCTTAGCCAGAAATGGAAGTATACTAATAGGCCGGAAATCGGAGGGGGCAGTGGGAGAAGAGCACTTGGGTATAGGTGTAACTAATGCATGCTTCCAAGAAGTGGGAAATTTTGATACAGTAAGGCAAGTATTGAATATGTGGGTTAGAATAGGCAACAAACATGGTAATAGAATTTTCAGAAACCTAGGTGAAATATTATCACTACCAGTGGCTATAGATTTAATTGAATTTAGGGCCGAGAAAACTTCGAGGGAATCAACGCATCGGAAACAGAAGCTGTCAGATGATGCTATAATGGAGGTATTGGGGGTGTTGGCCTGCTCAGTCGTTTGGTTAGCCAAAAAATATTGGTTAAGGCTTTCAGGACTAAGGGTGTAGTCAGCGGCGTCATTCTTAGTGTGGACACCCAAATTTCGCAAGTTGTTCCATACAGTTTTGAGTGAAAGAGACGGATCAAGTTTTCGGGCGTAAAAATTACGCTTCGCTTGCTTAATTTTTGCAACGACCAGATTCCGAAGGCGTTTAAAAGATTTTTTTGCCACTGCACTTTTTACTTTTAAGAACCACTGGTAGGCAAACTCCCTTTCTATTATGAGCGACTTAATTTCTGCAGTAAACCAAGGTTTAGACTTAGCTGATAGAGTTTTACTCCTCAGAGGCACAAACTCATCGTACAAATCAAGGAATAACCTATTAAACTCTGTAATTTTGTCATCGACGTCGGTCACTGTGAAGACGTTGACCCAAGGTAGACAAAGACATCTCTGAGAAAGACGTTCCCGGTCGATATTGGAGAAATCGCGAAAAGTAATCGTTTTTAAAGGCGGAGGGTCTACATTAAAGCTGTGGGACACGAATAGAATATCATGGTCCAAATAACTTGGCGGAGAGATTTGGTTTTGGAATATAATAGATGTGATATTATTAGTGAAAAATAAGTCAAGCAGAGAGGGAGTCCTACAATTAAAATATGTAGGAAGTTCATTAATAGCAGATAAACCGAGGGAATTCATAGTGTGCCTAAATGTACTTTGGAGGACAGTCTGTTTTATTAAATTAACGTTGAAGTCGCCTCCAACCAGAATGTTTTTGTAGATACCGGATAGGTGCTCTATGCTTTCGATGAGCTCTCTAGCGTTAGTGGGATTAAAAACACCCGGGGGAGAATACACACAGACAAGGAGGAGTTTGTCGACATCATTAGAAACCTCGACGCAAAGAAATTCAATTCCAGGTTGTTTGGAGGATCCGACAATTTTAGAATTTAAATTATCGCGTATGTAAATGGCCACCCCCCCACCGACGCGTCCTTGACGATCATTGCGGAATAACTTGTAACCATCAATGGATACAGTAGAGGAAGGAATAAAACAATTAAGCCAACTTTCGCAGATGAATAAAGCATGCACCGAAGAGTTAATGAATATTTCGTTCAGCTCTCCAATTTTCGGGCGAATACTCCGCGCGTTTACTAAACAAGTATTGAAACCTTTATATTTCGAACTAAAAATTTTTATTAACGTTCTTACTCGGTCCCCGCAGCTAAAGCTAGATGACATCTAAACTTATTACCACGAAACAATGGGCATTCTCAAGAAACGGGAGTGAGACGAGAAGCAGATAGTAAGAACATGTCTTAGAATAAAAACTACATGAATACATAGCGAAGTAGAACACAAAAAAGAGTATTAAAAAAAAAAGATAAAATTGAAGAAAAAAAAAAAAAATATTAGAAGTTAAAATTAAAAATATAAAAAACAGTAAAAAGAATAAAGAAACAATTAAAAACAAAAAAATTAAAAGAAAACAAAAACAAAGCAATGAGTCTTAGACGCTTACACTAAGTTGCTCCAGTGTCTCGATTGACGGGCATTGCAGCTGAGAAGCATCACGAACAACAACAACACTGCCATCACTTGTTTTTTTTATCCTCACAAGGCCATCCCTGGTGGAAACGGAGTGAAGTAGCCCTAGCCTGCGAAGTTTCAAGGCCTCCCGCAGCAAATTATTATTAGTCGGCGTGAGACTTTCATTCACATAGACAGGAGTGTCAGCTGTGAATCCATCCAGTTCGCAAAGTTGGAATCTCCTTTTGTTTTTTGATTTCAAGGCGAGCATGAAGGCCTTTGCCTCGCGCTGCCCAGAAAATTTAACTATAATGGGCCCAGTTTGAGCGCCTGATCGAGATCGAACTCGGAAGGCATCAACGTAATTTGATAGATGGTGATTCACCATGGATGCCAGATTTGTGACGATTTCTATTGGGGAGTCATCAGGTTTCTTGGGGATTCCCCGGATAATTACATCGCAAAGCCTCTGTGCACGCTGCATATCGTCCAAATGCAGTGTGTTATCAGCCAGCTGGGAGTTGATAATGTGAAGGTCATCAGTATGATCCGTTGATGCTATTTTCTTCTCTAGCACAGAGATCCTCGCCTGTAGAGACTCGATTTTTTTGTTGACTTGCTCCAGCTGTTTATTTTTTTCCTCGGAGATGGACTTTAGACCCTCCGTTAAACGATGCTCGATTGTGTCAAGGCGATCGCTGAAATTTTTGATTGAATTGCAGAATTCTGTAATTCGCAGATCAGTGCTACTTATGGTGGAGAGGAGGTCATCAATTTTTTCCGAGATGCGTGTCTCTAGAGCGGCAAGCAATTCTTCCAAGTTCACCCCCTGACCATTATCGGAGGTCGTACGCGCAGCTCCTCTGGTCATTATGGGAGAAGGAGTGTGTGAAGAAGTAGTTTTTTTTGACACTTTCACAGCCACAGTTTTTGATTTTTCTGACATCGTGATTAATCGGGAATAAATAGTGTAATAGGAAATTGAATCGGTGTTAGTGATATTAACTATTAACTAGATAAAATAACGCAACAGAAAATTCTATCTTCAAAAACAATATAATTATATAAAAAGCGGCTATAAGACGGAGCACGGCGATTACGTCTTATTCACACAGTGACATGACATAAACTGAGTAGGAGTAGGGTAGAGACCAATCCAGTGCTGGATTGAACGAAATTATGCAGACGAAAGCTTTTTGTTAATAAAATTGACAACACCCGACTCTCATTTGAGTCCGTCTGTGTACAAGACAACACCATGGTCCTTGTCAGGTTGAAATCTTCGCATTCCTCTATTGTAGGGATCCAGAAATTGAGGTCACTGCCGACATTTCATTTTGCGATCATGAATTCGGTGGGCCCAGATATAACTTCCTGTGGTAGAGAGCGCAAGATATTACAGTGCCCATAGGTCTTCTCGATCCAGCTACCCGCTTCACGCAGCCGAAGAGCGGTGCAAGCCCCTGCTGCCTGATTTATAAGCAGCAGATCAAGGGCAGTAGATCGACAATAACGTTGAGGTTGTGTACATGGAGCCCATTATCCCGAGACAGGATTTTCTTTGCACTTGTGTCTTCTCCAGAGTTTATCCCGGATTTTGGACTTGTTTAATTTCCAAATGATGGTGTCAAAATAAATAAACAACTGACTTGATCTGCTGGTGACCTTCTAATCACCTCAACCAACATTTCAATGAGTCTGATAGTTAGTTGCTCTAGATATCCTTAAGACTTTCCCTAGAGTATGTAACCCAACTTTGTCAACAAGAACTGTGTCGAAATCAACGCATCCAAAACGAAGTCATGTCACATCCCTAACAAAACTTGAACCGACCTTCCTTCTGTCTAATTGAATGATGTGAGTCTTAAGGTTGACCCATTTTTTAACACCCTAGGCATAAAATCATCTGAGGATCTATGATAGAATTACCAAATAGTCCAAATCGCCAAACAAGCACTCTATCGACTGGAGTTTCTTAAAACATGCAGGCTTCCTTCTTCATCCAGTAGATCACGCAGCAAATACAAGGTCTTCATACAGCCCCAGTTATGGCACATTTTACCCTTCATAAATTCAATAATACACCGTAGAAATATAGCAGCCCTTTCAAAATTTTATCACTCTTACTACCATAGTTAACAGCAATATTTTTCTCACATTACAAGGCAAGCCCAATCGACTCCCAGAAGGACGTTTATAAATAGAACAACTCGATTATGGAGCAATCTTTCACATTCAGTATTTCTGAACTCGTGCGAGATCCAAAAATTTAAAGATAAAATTCATTGCCATATGCTAGATGGAGAGACAGACCTCCCACACTCATCCTAGCTTATTTTTTTCTTCAAACTAAGCTTACTTGTAGACGTTTCACCATAACCTACAGGACATGCCCTGCTGTTAGTACTTACCAAATGCTGCGCCCCAATCTTCGTTAATCACATTGAAAAATAAATGAAGCAAAATTACTTTCCTAATAATAAACTACAAGTAATACTACTCAAAATCCAAAGGACAATCCAAATACAGCTTCTACACCATGTCCTTTCGCCAAAACAATATTCTCCGACACAAATTTTCGTCCTTTAACCATTCTTCATCTCCCCTTTCTATTAATAATGCAACGAATGCTGTACGCCCAATTATTGCTGACTTCTTAGTGTTGACAAAAGGAATTCAATCCATCACTTCCACCCACATGAATAACACAGAGGGACCATTCTGTAAGGACACAGCTCTCCGTAAAGCTGATATTCTTACATTATATGACACGTGGCATAGTTCTATATACACACACGCATTCTTGCGTACACATACACATGTGATGGGGACAGGACCTCCTCAATGTTTATATTAGAGGCGTTTTTCCATCATGAGTCATCCTGTTTGTTATCCTTGTAAGTTGAGATTTTATTGAAATAGAAATTGATGATTATTTTTTGGATGGTCCGAACGCCCAATGTTTTATTTTTTCATGATGGTCATTTTTATCAGTTTGGTCTATCATGTGTAGGAATTACAGGTGTATAGGTGTAGATGTTAATTGATGAATAATGCAGATGATATCGTCGTAAGGCGATCATTTAACAAAATTATTAAAAGGACATGAGGTCTGCATCGAAATTCCAATGAAAGGGTTGGAATTAATTCGTCTCTATTACTCCGACTGCTCCCTTAGTACAAGCAAACCACTATCAGAGGGCGAGTGGTGTAAATGCTAAATGGAACGTGGCATGAAGTTATATACATATGCATGTATATCCTTAAAAGTATGCCCCATTTACACACTCTCGTCATCATAAATGCTGTCAGAAATGAATGATGACTTCCTCCCGCAACTAGATTAATTGCTGCCAAAGTCTGCATCAGTTGAAAGGGTTCAGGCAATGGAGGATGCTAAAGGGTTATTGAATTCCTTCAAAATTGTATGCTTATTACTATACTACTGATGGGCGGGCCCATCCCCTGCCGGAAGGGCGCCATAATGCAGTTGCAAAAATTTTAATTTAATCAGGATGTCGTGTCAGGTTGTTAGTGGTGGGTCTAGGTTCATATTGATGGAACAATTCAATTTCCTTCTCTCGCATTTCGCGCTGGAGCTCTCTCTCTCTCTCTCTCTGTGGTGAGTTTTTTGCATGATTAATGGATGGAAATTTGTTGCTGTCATCCTAAAGTTGTAGAAACTGCACAATCTCTCTGGGAAATGTGTCTGTAGGATATCCAACGAAAATCTACGAATGTAAGTTATTACCCCATTAAAATTCTGTTTATAATCCTAGAAATATTCCAGATGTGCTCAACTTAAATGGGATATTAAAGATTTAAGCAATCTACCGGCTGAGGAATAAGTAGAGACTTCCTTAAACGCCTTGAGTAATCCTAATTTTACAGATACATCACTCAATTGCTACCTGTCACTAACGCCATCGATGGGGGATGATGAATGTGACAGAACATGTTCGATCACTCGCAGATTATCTATCGTCATTTTGTCCTGGCGATTTAACCCAATTGAATGAGAGGGGCTGGTCGTGAAGGTCTCTAATAAAGCATTTCTCTGATGTTGTTGTACAAAATGCATTTAAGGGATTAATTTTATCTTTCCGTCATCGTGTACTCTCTACTCTATACTATGACTAAACGAGAGTGAAAGTAAATTGTTAAATGGAACGTGGTGGTATGAGGAATTGACTGAAATATATCCGAAAAGAGGCATTCCCTCGCCTCTGGAGCAGTACAAGTTATTGTCTTCACATGTCCTGTCAGAAGATGACTGATGATCTCGAATTTTGCTTCTCGCTTGAAAACAATATTCCTTAAAAGGGTTCTCCGGTTTATGGTGCAAAGGGGCTCCATTATTGATTGCCTTTGTAATTTTCTAGTTACTGCATTATGCCTTTGTGATGCAGTTGTAGAAGGAATTTGGTTAGTTGCTTGCAGAGATTGATTGAGCTTGTTTCGGTGAAAGTTTTGGAAACTCTGTAAATTTATCAAATGCCACAAACTTTTGCTTGGCTTAGTTTAAATCATGTTTCTGGGGGTTATTACGAGCGCTTGTAAAATTCATGATTATTAAACAATAATATTTTGGGATATGATATTTAAAAAAATGGGCTTTTGAATGAATTTGTCGAATCTCATAAAAGATTAGATAATCACCGCTAATAACAGTTCCATGCTATGGATATTTATACCAATACTAGAATTAAATCGCACAAATTTCTTATTATTAAAAATTGAATTAAAAAAATTACCCTAAAAGTATGCAGAATTATAAATCAGTTAAGTAAAATTGTCCCGAAAAGTATGCAACGCAATTAACCGGCAAACAGAGACGCTAAGTCTTTGATGCATTCGGTGCAAAAAAAAATTGTTGATACGGTATTAAAATTAAACTTCCAATTTAGTCTAGTGGATAGCGGAACAATATAGTATTACCTCCGAATTCTTTCAGGCAAAACAGATTTTTATGAAATTTGGCAATTAAGCTTATCTTACCCTCTTCTTCAAAAGTTATATGTTATTGATGGGTGCTTTTTTTTAGGGGGTGAAAACTACCCCTTTCGACAAAAAAATTAAAAACAATATATTTAAGCAACATTTCGATTAAATCCTCCTTGAATATGTAAAATAAACTTTCTTTCATATACTGGAATTTAATTCATGTTTTAACCCTTAAAAACCACCCACTATGACGAAATTCACAACAAAATTCGTTTTTAACAAACAAAGTTACATTCCTCACTTGTAGGGACTTGCAGCTCTCAATGCGCATGGAAACCGCAGCTTTGAGATTCCCTTCTTTTATGGAGCGTGCTCTACCGTTTAAGTTACATCTTTCTTATAAACTATGTCGAAAAAAATTTCTTTTGAAATACTTGTTCCCTAAATTTACAATAACAATTTTTATACCAAACTCCTTCCAATTATACCAAAAACACAGAAGTGCAAAAAAATTCTGATAATCCCATAACATAATAATTATTTTTTATTAATATTATCGAATGCAGATAATTAAATTCTCATCGATTCTGACACTGTGTGGCATGCAGCAGCTCATTTGCAATTATATATTTTTGCCAAGTTAAACATTATTATGCAAAATCAACAAGATTAATGATATTCATGCAAATTCGCTTATACAACAAATTCAATTAAACACCGGATTTCGTTGCAGTTTCATGTCGACAGGGGACAAATTTATCACACACACACATTTGGCACATATAATTTTAAAGGGGGGCTTAGAGGTGTGTAATTGACAATTTTCTGGTAGATAAAATTGTTTGATGGCAATGTTTCGGGAGCTTTGTGTCCTTTTTTAATTTGTTTTATAGTAAAAATAAAAATATTGTTTATTAGTTTCAAACTTGTTTCATAATATAATAAAAAAACTATAAAATTTCAAATTAAATTACCCACTTTCCGACACTAAATACCAAATCCTTAAGGTGTGTGATAAACAAACTTTTCCTGATAAACAAAGTAAAATTCTCAAATAACGGAATTCCGCAACGGAGCAGAGTGTAATTAGCTACACTTTCCAGGATGTTTAACAAACAACAACAACTTAAGTATTTGCTACGTTAGTCAGCAGGAGACTGAAATATTTAATCCTTGTAACCTTCACAGTGTAAATCTGTAATGTGTTTTAAGTAAAGAATCCTTGTTTCATGTGTAATTAGTTAATTATTGTCAAAGAAAATGGAAAATTACTTAAGCATGTCATTAATTGATTATAATTTAAAATTAAATTAATAATTAAATATTTTTATTTAATTATTTCCTTTAATCAATTCTTCAATTACTAAATTACATAAAAATATATATGGCACCAATAGTGGCACGAATCACGATCTCTTATTAATTTTTCATCGAAATATAATTAGAAAAGTATAATTTTAATAACGTATCAAAAATTTTTTAGCAGCAAATGCATCACTTTAAATTTTTCAAAGACTTAGCGTCTCTGTGTGCCGGTTAAATGTGTTGCATACTTTTTGGAGCTATTGTTTTAAACTGAATTATGCATACTTTTTGGGATTTTTTTTTTGTTTAAGGATAAGAGATATGTGAGAATTAATTCTGCTATTAGATTTAATAACCGTAGCATGAAACTGTCGTTAGTTGCGATTGTACTTGTGGGGGTCATTTTATAGGATATTATGATATTTAAGAAATATATTCTTTATTACCGGTTTCGGTATGAACCTGTTCGGCAAAAAAAGGCACGGCAGTTCCAGTGACAGCGTCGACCTTTATGCCGTCCTTGGCAGCAGCCTCTCCGCCTCCTATAGTGGATGGTCCATCGGCCATCTAAGCTACAGATCCTCTCTGGTTACGGTACCGAGACTTTTCAATATCTTCATCTCAAGATGCTCTCCCGAAACTAAGACGGAGACATACTCATCGTGATGCAAATTGGAAAATCAGGAGCAATGCCAACAGTAAGACAGGATAACAAGGGGTGGTTCTAGGGAACTGCTACTACATTTGAATGCTCAAAATATTTCATGGAGAATAGTGATGGAATAGAATGAATGCAGAATACATTCATAAAACTCAATAAAAAATAAAATAAAACCAATTTAATTAAAATTTAAAAATCCCTCAAATCCCCAATAAATCCTAAAAACCCCATAATATTTCACCCCTTCACCAGGGCGAAATTAATTTTTCAGCTCTACGTCAACATGCAGAAAAGCGGGTGTAAATCTTCTCCTAAAATTATCTGTCAAGTTTCTATTGGGGGATTCCCCGATACTATCGTGCGCCAAAAGCTATAAAAGTTACATTCGCCTTTCGCTGCTGCTAACAGCGACTACAACGAATACCGCCGCCTTCAGAGTTTATTGCAGGTGTTGTAAAGATGGCTTACTTTACCCTCCATCATTATGCAGAGTGGGTTTACTACAGTGTTTTGTAGCTTCTAGCAGTGTTAATACTTGTTTTTTTTGGAAGGTTAAAGTGTCTAAAGGTGGATTTTGTTTATATTTGATGGAAATTGGAAGTGGGTGAAGGGGATTGGGTTTTGCTTTGTGTTAAGGTATCTAAAGAATTTATTAAACTAAAAACTAGTTTACACTTCTTATTTCATCAAAATCCTTGTGAATTCGTAGTACAACATGAAGGACTGATAGTACAAAGGGTGACATCTGAGCCTAGACTTACACATAAAAAAAGTACACCCAATAAAAACACCACCACTTTTAAAATCACAAAAAAAAATTAAGGATAAATCTTCACTTTTATTTATAACACCATAAATCAAGCGTGAAAATCGAAAATTTCAAAACGCACCAAGGACACTACATCTAAGGACTCAACCATGATGAAATGAATCCTTGCGGGGAATCGTCAAACTAGGAACGTCCTTTAGTAAAAATGTAAATTTATTTATTTATTTTTGAGAGAAAAGGAGCGTGTCCTTTCCTTTTTGGTGCTTGTTTATTTATGAAGAGCTCCCCCAAGCTTAAGGAATTCGCCAGGATGCAGCGCGTTGAAGGGATAATTCGTCACGTCAGTTTTTTTGGGGGTGGATAAATTGCGGATATTTTCTAATAAAAATTTGCGAGTGCAAAATTTATTGCTTGGAGAATTGTGGGTGCAAAAATTTAAATAATAAAAAAAAATCGATATTTCGTTGCATTTCAATTAGATTTTGGGGTGGTTTTTTCTATTTCATTTCATTGATACAACACAAAAAATGTCAAAGAATCAGACATAGATGGCATTAAGGATGAGCTAGTGATAAATGCAAGACATATGATTCTATGTAAGATTTAGGAAGCAGAAACTTTACCAGACGAATGATATAACTCTACTTTTCTTATCTCTAATCCAACTACCAAAAAACTTCCCTAAAAAACTACCCATATCTATATACATTTGATGCTCCTCTCCACCTGCAATTCAGAATGGACATTGATTGAAACATTACATGATCATCACTTAACCAAAGTCATAGACAATATTCCACGACAAACTGGAGTAAAAGTCAAATGCCAGAACACAATAACTCAACTCAGCTGACAACCCTGAAGGCCATACTTTGTTCTACAATAAAACCCGACAATAAAAACGCCAATCTATCTTAAGAAAGTGACATTCGCCTTCTCACGACTGGAATTGCACCCGCATCCTTCAGCATGATGTAAGTCCCGCCATTATTCACACAGAGGAACATTTCATTTGAGGATTGTAGTCACATGACTTAACATTTTTACTCTGGACACAGACAGAGAACTCCAAATGGCAAAGGAACTTGCATCGTGGGAGTTGTAAGCATGGCAAAAATGCATCGCTATGCATTGTATGGTGGCGCAGGAGAGGGAATAGTAGTGCATAGCTGGATGGCAATACAATGCAATTATGTATTATGAAATAGAATGAGAGAGTAAGGAATGTTGTTTTTTATAAAAGAAGGACATTCTTTGCAGGAAAGACTAGGAAAATTTATGTCCAAGGATGGGAGGACATTCGTTCTAAATCTACTACTTTTATAAGTCGTTCACAACAATCTTCTAATTCTCTCAGATGATTGTGATACTTAACATCTTTTTGGATTCTGCTTTTGTGTACCCTACTATGGCCAAGAACATCTCTTGTTGCCTCAATTAATGAGGCCTAAGCTTACTGTTATTGCAAGGGACAAGGACGAGAAACTAAAGGAAAACTTTTTAAATAAGACAAAACAAACCTAAAATAAAACTTTTCTACTATTTTGTCACTCCTTAAAAGATATTTGTTGCAGAGTAGAAAATCGATCTATGTTTCCTTTTTTGGTAAAAGATTTTTTGTTTGTTCAGAAATTCAAAAAGTATGCCCGTTTGGTTATTATTAGTTCCATGAAAAAATAGTAATAGTAGTAGTTTTAATTAGCTCGCTTTCTTGTATGTCTGTTTGTCCGGTACAAATTTTGCAATGGATTTTTTGCATACTTGCATTAGGCTGAAATTTTGCACCCAGCTTTAGCTCCGATGACAATGCCATATGGCATACTCAATAAACTGTTAGATCTACGGCGGCCGTTTCAGGAGGGCGGATTAATATTTTCTTCACAACCTCCTCGACATGGGTATCATCTGAAAGGGTGTGATAAGTAGAATACAATTTTAAAATAACATAACAATAAAGTATTCTAAATATACCGTTAGATCCATGGCGGCCATCTCAAGAGGGCGGATAACCATTTTATTCACAATTCTCTCGACATGGGTGTCAAATGAAAGGGTATGAAAAGTAGAATATAATAAGCACTCTAGTAATTTTATTTACCGTTCATGGCGGCCGTCTCAAGAGGGCAGATTACCATTGTCTTCGCAATTTTCCGCCTGTATCTGTTATAATATCATCAAGATGTCCAAAATTGATTGCAAAATTTCACACACAAGACGAAGAGATGCCTTTGAAGGAATACTCTGAATTACTGTAGGGCTGCGATTTAGGCTACTCCAACAATTTTCCCCTAGGTACTGAATATTGCGAGCTTTCAAGATTCTAAGTAAACACCGAAGAAGCACGATAGAGTACAAAGCTTGTGAAGAGGTTTACCTAGAGAAAGTTGATGCTCATTTCTTTAGGATGATAGGGAGAATATTGCAGAGTACGAAAATATTGGCTAATGAGGAAATTCTTATTATAAAATCACTCTCACTCATTAGTTAAGAAAAGGCTTCAGCTTCGGCTTGCTCGCCTTATGAGTGAGGCTGTGTACATAGACTGCTCATGCACATGAGTGAGGATAAAATTTTTGGCATTTTGCACACTTCAAGAGAATGCTCGGATAACCCCTCCCATCCAGGCCCACTTTCACCCAAGCTTCAAATCATGCCGCAGGGAACTAAACCATAGCCACACAGACTAGAGTTTGGAAATTACTAAAAAAAATACTCACACACGAGTGAGCGTACTAGCAAACAACTCTTGCTCGTGAGGGAGGAGTGAGTTGAATGAGTCGCACATGAGTGAGGCCTTTTGTACCCTGGTATATTATAAGTTCCAGTGGATTTGTTGACGTCAAGCTCCTATTCACCTTCAAGTTCAGAAAAGACTCATTTCTTATGAAACATGCCTTATACCGTCGACAGTTCAGGCCCCTGTGCTGAGAGTCGAGTCTTTACGATACGACAAGTCGTTTGAGTTGAAGAAAGTGACTCTTCAGACAGATCACGACTTTCAGAACAAGGGGTCAACACTTACTTTAGCATTTCCACTGTAGGCCCCTTTGGTGAAAGTCGTAATTCCACTGAAACTTTAATTACTTCAACTCAAACGACTTGTCGTGTCGTGAGGACTTGACTTTCGCAATTTCACTTTGCACTTTCGCAATTTCGCACCAGCAAGCACTAGTCAGGAAAATAGTAGAGGATGAATTGAAAGAACTGCCAATACCAACACGTGGTTTTATTCCATCGAATCCTATCTAATACTATCATGACAGACCGGTTACTAGGGCTATTGAAGGCATTGAGTGCGTGGAACCTTGGGTTAAGGGGTGGCATAGAAGTGTCAGGCAAGGAAAAATTTGAGGCGAACAAAGTGTCTATAAGTTAAAAAGTCGCCCTTAGATTTGCTATTTGGAATAGTCTCGCCTTTGTGGACTTAGTAAAATTTTTCTAGATGGAAATTATCACGGGTTAGAAGTTTAAGCTACCAACGGTTACATTAAAGATTTAGCTCTTCATTATGATGACTTGACCTTGATGATGATTGATTTACTGAATTTGTCCAGTTTTTTGTATTCCCGATTCATTCAGGAATCGCTTGTACGCTCTGAAGGAGGATTTTTCAGTTTTTATTATGTTTATACATTCCCGATTACACCATCTATTCGGCTTGGTTTTGCAGATTTAATAGAATAAGGAATAAATAATCGAATGCCTGCAGGAATTCCCCTTTTTACACCAAGCGCAGCAAAATTTATGTTTTTGCTTCGAAAACACAAATCCCAGTCCGCGTATTGTATGAAATTAGTAAGTCCCAGACAATGTGCCGTTCGATAATATCAAACTTTTCTCATACCTGGTTTGAATGTAATCGAGAATTAGTGTGAGGACAGTAGTATCCGAACTACCGAGAAGTGAACCAAATTTGATGGAATGGGATGCTAGATGAAAAGTAAGAAATGGGTAAAGGATATGGGCTCCTTGACCAACAACAGTAGAAGTCTTGTAGGGTGATGTAGATTATCATTACTGGTACCATCTGAATAACGTCGCCGATTTGCATTGTGAACGTTGAAAACAACCGCAACAATGATTACCCACTTCGGATTGGGGGATAAACTTAGGAGATTTGTTCCGAAATAACATGAAATTCTGAAGTTGGTGGTCGTTACTTACATAAGGACTTCTGCAGAGAAATTAGACAAATATTATGTTAAAATTGATAGGAACCACTTTATGCTAGAGGTATTGATACCGTTATCATTACTATCTAAGAATTTTTAATATAGTGGTTTGTTTAATATTAAAAACACACCAATTTCTTCCTTGCCATTATTTTTAATAATTTTCATAACTCATCCCTCACTTTAAGGATTCAAAGCCACCGCTAACGAAGCAATCCTTTGCCCTCAACCTACTCAAAAAAGTTAAAACCCTTTCACCAAACCACAAAAAAAAAGTATTAACGAGATCCTATTATATCCACAACAATACAAGCACCTCAAAATCCGAGCTTAACAAGCATGTCTGGAAAATTTTCCACAGGTGACAATAGCATCCTCCGGTGTGAATAGGTGTAATTAACGCGACCGCTCAGATTTATGATCCTAGAAGCTAGGCTCTTGTCATGGCGGATAATGAATGCCCAAAATTGTCACAGTTAATAACCAAAAAGCGGTTCACACTACACGTACCCACACACACCCCCACGGGAGCATACAGTAATATCCTTGATTAATGTCCTTAAAAACGAACGATTTACACCGATTCTGATAAAATCAGGATACATACTCGCGCTTATTATGCATGCCACAAAATCCACAACATCCAAAAAATCGCTGCGAAAAAAGGACATTTGAGTGGTGCGAGAAGGACTCTCCGTAATTAATGTGATTTGAATATGTTAAGTACTTAATATTATTAATTTTTTTATCAATGCTTGTTCTTATGTAAAAATGTCCTGCAATGAAGCGGGGGAAGCGATAAAAGTAATTTATTGGGGATGCTTTATGGGAGAATATTTCATATTATATTTGCTATCAATATCCCACAAAACGGAGATAAGAAAGCCATTTTCGGGTTCTGTTTTATTATGTGTGTGTCCTTTTTCTGGTGTTAAACACAGGAGGCCAGAAATATGAATATATTGCGGCAATAAAATTGAAGGTTTCTTTTTCAATAAATATAAAGAATGGCTACTTTTGGAGGGGATGCGACGACAACACAAGGAAATTGTGTTTTGTTTATGGCAGTGCTTTTCGTTTGGTATCAATTTTATTTGTGTTTCTATGGATTGGGATAAAATTTTGTTAGTGTTGTGAATATGTCGTATTTTTATTTATAACACAGGAAAAAGGTCGTTAGTGGGCTTAGTTTTAGTTTTGATATGGAAAGTAAGTGGTGGTGCTGATATTGAGGATTTGGTGGGAATGGTTATTGGGTGAAAACTATGGGGGACGCTGTTGGAATGAAAGGGATCAAGGGGTTGCGCCTCTAAGCAGGAATTAGTCAAGTCCAATGCTAAAGAAAATGAACAGATTTCCCCGGCCAGGTCGACATTGCACGCTCTTTAGGGGCACGGCTAACAAAAAAGGACATGGTTATAGAGAATCTGGAACATATCCTTCTCTTCTTCTTCTTTTGGTGACGTATTGCCTCAGAACAAGCTTGCCTTCTGCTGTGGAGCAATCTCTCGCTGTCAGTAGTCATATCTTGCCCTCTTTCACACAGAGATAAACGGCAGGCCGTGACCTGAAGGGTTTCACCCTGAAGCCAAGTATCACCATATCATGGGGGGCCGGTGAGAGCCCCCAACGGGATGGGGCCTGCCTGTCCAAGAAAAACTAACAAAAATCTTTATGTGTGTAGGCATTTATCGTCAGTTTGTGCCTGAAGATCTGAACTTTTTTCTATTCAGTCTCAAGCTGTAAGTTTTCGGCATAAATTCAGGCAGTATTCACTCGGAACTGAAAGCAAAGTACGAACTAGGGAACTGTGCACACTCGCATTCGAAGGTGATCACGGCGTGAGTCTGGAGCCGCCTTAAGGCACAGATTAGCGCGAAGGCGGCCGCCTTCAAGAGGTTTCCCATACATCTAATTTCTCCGCACCGCCTGCCCATTGCGCTAGCAAATACGGTGGACCGTGTATTTTAAACGGCTTTTCAGTCACCGTAGCCGCCTCCGCCAGCCACCGCGCCAATCTGCTTGCGCCTTTGAAGTTTTCGTTGAGGCAATGAACATTTTTTGCATTTGAATTAACAACCTGCTATGCTGGACTGTCGTCTTCGCCTGTGTGTCTGTAGGGAATCATGGCGTCAACTTCATGCCGAGCCTGTCAAGCGTTTACCTGAAGTCCTCAGCCCTCAGAGTAATGTATGGCCTTCATCGGGCCGTGCCTGTCGACTCGACCTGAGAGGCCACGGACTGTCGGCAGCCTGTAAGAAAATGAGGGTCTTTGGTGAGAAACATATTGTACTTATTTAATCCATTTTTTTAGCAATTTTACACTGTTTCTTAAGGAAAAAAAATTACGTGATATTTGACGAGACCACCTCTCCCACACGTGAGATTCGCTGAGATACGGTCACTGTATTAAGGGACACAAAAACGCCCCACATAATTAATGGATGACCCCTTATTAGGTTTCACAAAACGAAGTCTAAATTAGTTTTGGGAATGCCAATGTGTCCTTGATGAGCTAGGTACTATCAATTGAATCACTTCTGTGGAGGTACCTCAAGGCTACACGAGCAATGAACAGCCGGACACCCAGAATTGACAAGGCTATGGTAGAGTTTTAATAGGTCTGGAGCCGGCTAATGAAGCAGTTTGGAGGGTCTCTAGACGATCAGACTCTAATGAACTATACCGAACACTGGAAGTCCACATCTGGTCTGATAAGGTCGAAGCCCTAGACCTTAGCAGCTGTTCTCTCCATCTATTCGGATTTCGAGCAGATGTCATCCAGTTTGGCACCCCGAAGCTTCGGGTATCTTGGTCTACGCTATGTTTCCAGCGGACGGTGCGTCTCACTCGCTGCACCCATAAATCTTGGTAACAGCTTATTGGAGTTAAAGGAGGTGGCCACCTATATCTGCCAAATTTTTCCAAGACACCTTCTTGAAGAATTGTATGTCAGTTGGTGTTAGGACGATAGTCTGGCTACTTCATATGGAGTTTTTAGTCATACACCAATTTCTCATCAGCCAGAGACCAAGCTATCGTTATCCCTGCACGAGATTCTTCTCTGGAGTTATCCAAGGAGGGCGGACTCCACTTGGAGTGTTTATTCATGCATCATGTTTTAATTTCTAACGTTCGAAACTATACAGGCGCATATCATGGGGTGTACCCCATTTAGTGGTACGTGTGTTGTTTTCAGGTGATTGACCGTGGATCGCCCAACTTCCACGGTTTGCTAACGTGAGATTAACTGGTTTGACCTAAGGTGAAGGTCAAGGTCAAATTTTGTTCCCATACCCAACCGTCCTAGTACCTACTTTTTACTTAAACTTCAAAAAATGCTGATTATTTTTTACAGTTATCTCAATTGATCAATTTTGTTGATTCAATTTGCCTATAGGTACAAGTATGTGAAGAAAAATGCAATTGTGGCTCAAGTCGAGTCTCTAGAACATTTCGTTTCTCCAGTTTGAAACCCCGCGTTCAACTTAATAAAATCATGCTTAAAAAAACATATCCATAATTGAGACTGACTACCTCCATCAACTATAGCAAAATTCTCATAAAACAAGTCTCAAAAACTCCTTCTATACCCTTTTACAGTAAATAATTGCATTTTGTACTTCTACAATCTTAACAAATTTGATGGCATCTTCTTATCTCCTTAGTTGTCTCTCTGCTTCCGTAGCTTCGGGATCCATAAAGGCAGCTGGAGTGCCCATGTCATTCGGATAATGTCTTGCGAATTAACTACTGTTCCGGAACAAGTAACTACATATACTCAGAAGTTCCCAAGGACCTCTTCTACATAATGTGGACCTTCTTCGTCCTTTATTATTCCCTTGGGGAATTACCTTTCTTCTTGCAAATGAGAGAGAAGCTAAGTGCTAGGAGTTTATGGACAATAGATTTCATGGATGGATGATCTCTTTTTTTTTGCTATGTTATTCACGATTAATATAGTTTTAGTTTAAATTTTTTTCCTGGCATTTAGTTTATCTTTTTCTTAGGTATTGAATTTGAATTTGCAATTTGTTTAAAGTGCTTGTGATGTTTACTAAACGTGAAATCTATCTTTGCTTGAAAAGGGGATTTTCCAGGATTTGAAGGAAGTTTCAAATTACTAACAGCAATTTTGCCTAAACCACCACTTCAGCTAGTTGTAAAAGAGGAACACCACCTACAAAGTTACCCAGAAACTGTGCTCTGAACACTTGCTTTTAGTGCCGTGGTGCAAAGTTATCTCAAAACAGTGTCAAATCTCCCTGAAAAACATGTCCTTTCAGCAGAGAGTTTAAGTTGTTACATGACTTGAAATTTCAGGACGACGACGATGTCTCACTACCTATATTTTTTTTTTTATTTATTCATTTTTTTTACTTTTATTTTTCTCGAGAGGGGAGAGAGTATTATCGACCAGATTTTCTGTATTAAGCTCCGTCAGTATTCCCGGTGAGATGTAGTCAATCTTCGTTGCTCTGCCGAGGTGGTGGTGTTTGTGTATGGCTTAAAGTAGATATGCTAGAGCAGCTCTAAAGGATAACAAATTGAACTCATTTGTCTGGCAAGGATGTGCTTACGTGTGCTGGATTTTCGAGATTCGAGCTGCTGTGCTGTGCTATGAGCAGGGATTTTGGGATTTTACCCCCTTTTATTTATTGTATCAAATATTTTGTAAACATATCGCAAGTACATAAACAGTTTTGTAGATTTTGCTGCTTTTAAGTCATTGTTGTTTTGTTTATGGGTTGATAAAGACGGATATTTTCATTAGGATGTATTGGGATCCAATCATGACTGTAGTGGGGGTGGGTGGGAGAGATTATAATGTTACAGCAGAGATTTTTTTAGGAAATACGTGTATTTATTTAGGGTTGTTTTGTGTTTGATAAGGATTTGCAAATTGTATGATGGACATTGGGTTGAGGAAGTCCGTTCATGGGGAAAATTTTGTAAATGGGATGAAAATTGTTGAGTCAATCGTTTCCAATTTAAAATAAAGAAGTAGGAATTTGATGTATATAAGAAACTTACTTGAAACACATATTGAAGCCTTCTAGTAGGCAGATTAAAGAGACAAATATTATCACAAGGACTATTTACTGTCTTATGAATAATTCAGCGAACAAATAGTCCAAATACAAATAGAGATTGGTGGGTTTAATATTGGACTCAAAACTCAATTAGTACTTGAACATCGAGGAAAAGTTAGTGAAAGCCTGCATAGGTTAGAAAAAGGCCTAAGACAAGAGATTGGGTAGTAAGCCAAAGCTGGTTCCGTAGATGTACACATATGGCGATGTGGTGGCCAGCCCTGAGTAGGTCTTAGAATTACAAAATGTTAGGAAGTGTCCAGCCAGACAAAGGCAGCAATAGGGGCAAAACGGACTATAAGTACCTTCATGTCCCACGAAAGCCTTTAATTGGTTCTTGCAGCTGTGTACATGAAACACGTAGTTTTGGTGCAAGGACCTTAGGTAAGAAGAATATGAGATCTGGTCTTCAACATCCTTTGGTCATAGCAAAATCCTGAAATAGCTACACTTGCCACAACCAAAAGCCATCTTTTCCCTAGATTGACCTTCTAAATGGACTCGGTGCAGATGTGCTCTAAGCTAGTAGATCTGAGCCAATTAGTCTTGGTAAAAGGCATGTTGTGACTCTGGTCTAGATTCCAGGATTTAGGAGCATAGATGGGAACGAAAAAACCAACTACATAGTCAATCAGGGAGCCTTTGTCTATGGCTTTTTTTTTATGTGACACACTAGAGACTTAGGGAAGGCCCCTTTGTACTGTCGACCATGTATTTATTTTTTGAAATGTCGAACAGCAGCTCTAGTCGGAAGATAGAGAGAGAAGTGAAGGAAAGAACTTGGAGTTTCAGTTGGTTAGCAACTAAATAGGTGGGCTCATTTCTATTTTCAACTACCACCTACTGCTAGCCATCCAAGACTAGAGCGCATTGGAGACTGTATTAACTCTAGGCCTGCTGACAACAAAAGAAGAACAATGCGCCAACTAAACAGACCACATAAAGCGCACTAACTGTACAAAACACACCTTCAGAAAACCCCCAAAAAAAATCTCCAGATTAGAGATCGGGGCATTGATAAGCTTCCCACTTGCATTTGCACTGGGCGCACTTTGACTGGAAGGCAATTTTTCCATTGTCCTTCATTGCGATAAAAAAAAATGAGGAGCATACTGGCATACTGCACCGGAAGCATAAAACCCAAGCGCCAGCCCTGCTCGAAGGTACACAATTCTGCTCATCACACAGCCCAGAGATGTTATCTTAAGAACTAAATTTCCGGGGAACCTGTATGAGCAGTAACAAGATCTGGCGGTCCCCATACCCCTGATGCAGGTAGGAAAAACCAAGGGGAGATAATACTAAATATATATACAAGGACTCCTCATTTACATCTCCGTTCGATTCAGTCTACTCAATACACCGGTTCTTGTTCGATTTCGTAGGTCAAGCAGCATTGGACTTGGTTAGTACTTAGTTGGGGGACTACTTGGTAAAACTACACTTGCGTTCCAAATGGTCGATGCCAATGCGGAAGCATTTATAGATTTTCATGCCTGCAGTGATTTGAGTCGGAATTGGCACCTCGATAATTTCGTAATATTATCAGACCTGAAAAGAAATGACGGTGGTCTATCAACCCGTGGGTCACAAGCGGCCAGATTTGGGACCTCCAGGAATGCTTCTCTTTGATTGTTTAATCTCGACATGACGTGTAGACGTGCTCTGCACTATCCTGGATTCCTAGTCATACCTACCAGTCACAACTTTCGAAACTGCTCGAAACGATGGAGGCATTGGGCGCATCCAGCGCACTCAGCAGCTGAGCAGCGGCTAAGCGCTGAGCTCCTTGGATGGCTAGCTGAGCTAAGTAGCTTAGCTCAGCGGCTGGAAAATTTCTTAGCGTAAAAATTTTATGCTAAGCAACTCAGCGGTAGTGAATTGAATTTATTTAAAGTAGAAAAAAAAATTTAGTTGTCAAAATAAATTCTAACTCAGCTATTCTATCTAGTCGACACACATCGCTGAGTTAGTTTTTACGCTGTGCTGTTCAGCTAAGCAGCTTTTTCGCTGAGTGCGCTGGATGCGCCCATTTTCTATATTCTCCATTTCTACTCAAGAACTGCGCGAGATCGTAACGCATCGCAACCCATTTATCCACGTTTGGGATAAGTCTGAGGGCCCACCAGGATTCTTAACAGACTCGTCTCATTTGCCTTGCCATTAAGTTGTGGCTCGCAGAGCATCATCTTCCGCCGCGCTGAATTTTTCTGCCCTCTAGCATATTCTGGATCATTAAAGACGCCGGCCTTCTCTCGCCAATATATAGGTATAATTCCCGCTATCACGCACGCCGCATCGTTGGATATGGTCCTGTATGTGCAGGACGCGCGAAGGTCGTTTAAGCTGGAGACAGATACATGCGTACGTTGGTGCGTCCGGTGATTGATATAATAGGAATGGGTGCATTCAAATGCAAATATATGACATATAGTAACGTAAACGGAATTCACGCAGCGCAAAGTTGGTCTGCTACCACTTTTTCCGCATAGTCCCAAATACCCAAACACAAGCATACTCAATAGACACATGCTCTCGTCGCTTAGATTTTTTGGCTATTTGTAAAATTCTAAACAACACCCAAGCACGCAACTCTCTGTCAGCAAAAATTCGCTGCATACGCCGCAAACATTATACGCACGCACGTATCTGTTTCCAAATTTAGTCTGTATTCGGCCCTCCATTTTCTGCTGAAAACAGATACATTGATGCGTGCAGTGCGGGTAGACAATGCGCAATTTACCGTAAGTTTTAGCTAACAAATAGTTGCATTTTGCCTTGTCTTTCACGGATATCCAAAAAATCTAAACGACGAGTGCATATGTTTGGAGTTTGCGTGTGTGTAGGACTGTGTTTGTGCACTTGAAGCTATGTTGATTTCGTTACATGCGTTTTGTTCCCGAAACTATATTTGAGATCGCATTTTAATGCACGCCCTTCTACAATATCTATTGCTGCACGCACCGTACGCACGCAGGCTTCTATCTCCAGTTTTGTTTAACACTGCTGCCCAAACTGATACTACGTAAAGCTAAACTGAGCTAAACCACCCTCGCCATCAGGAACGCACGGATCGAGAGGATTTATTCATTCAATTCGCTATCAAAGTGCATTTCGCTAATCAATTTTCCGCACAATGTACTAAAACTAAAAAAACTGGGCAATAGGTCCGAACTGATACCGCCATAGGTGAAATTCCATCAACACGGAAATCCCGCAATGTTTTGACTCAACCGTACGTAAATCCCCGAACTGGGAATATCTCCGTAACTAGTGGAACCGATACCTTCAATTCTTTACGGCTGATCCATTTGTGAAGGCTCTTAATGGTCTTCGTCCTTTTTAGTTGTTGTTGTTGCTGTTGTCATTGTTGGCTGGATGGAAGATATTGAATTACTATGAAAACGTTTTTAGGTCCTTTTTTTGATAAAAGGTGTTATTTCAAGGGGTCATTGATAGCAGAAAATGGATGGAATGTATGTTTTTTTGTGGTATGGTGTGGTGTCCTGTTTGTTGAAGAATAACTTTCGATCATTTTGTTCGCATAAATGGAGAGAAAAATTGCCTTGTCATTGGGATATGATAGGGAAAAAGTGTGGACCCTTTTGTACACGGAGAGGTCAATTCCTTTTTGTTGAAGGTTTAGTGTGACTTGGGAGTTTTTTTGGTGTGTATATGCATGCTGTTAAGGCAGGTGTTTTCTGGTTCATTTGATTTACCTTTTAAAAGTATTCTAGAATAAAGGCAAGAATTTACTTCAATTCTAATACGAGTATCATCCCGCATCTCTTTATGCACACAGATTTTAAGAATAACAAATCTCTAAAAAAAAAACGAAACAGATTTGTTTTACACGTATTGCGTGAAAATACAATTTAACATCAGGGGGACTTCTATTATGTTTATACCTAGATAGAAGAACCTAAACACCTCATCTATTAACAGAACATCAGCCTAAGGGTCATACATACATAAATGTGGAACGGACAATATCGCTAGGGAATAATTTCACACATGAGCCGGGAATGTGCAATACTGTAGACCTTTGTGTTGTCGCCTACTTGCCACGAGGATATTTCTTTTGTGGTAAAATTGTTATATGACATGCAAGAACAGGAGCACATCCATCCCCTTTGGTGGTTTTTCTATAACAATATATTTTCTGCAGTTCTGTGTGGTATGCAGGGAGAATCTACCCTTCTTTATACATAGTTGAGAATCTTTTCCTTTCTTTTTTAATGCCCAGTGGGTGACATATGTGATATGACCCTTATGCTGCAGGACAGTAATTGTCACTCCTTCTGGACAAAATCCCTGCACACCCTTGTTGAACAGATAACATGCGGTTTGTGACTATTGATATCTAGTGGACCAAATATTGTGATTTTTTTGCGATTTTTAACATATGGGGTGTAAACGATTTTTTTCTTTTTAGGGGTATAAGAGGGATGATATTCAATATATTCAATATGGGGCAGACAGACGTCTGAACTATGACTTAACTTCTTATGCTAGAACTATTGTAATAAATGATCTTCTTATAATTATTTTTTTAAAGTCTAACTTTGACAAAAATAATAACTCCTAAAAAACCCCTAAATCATATCCAAAAACAACATCCTTTAAGCCTCGTGTGTCCCTTAAACAAATCATCATTAACTTTCAAAATCAATTCTCTCTCTCTCGTTTTCACCAAATTTATGCCCAAAAGTAAAAATATCTTTTGATGACATGAAAATCAATTTCTCATAAATCATAGACAGGGAAATGTCATCTTAATGTGTTCTTAAGTGGGGCACCCAAATACACATTCAACGTAAATTGAGTAATTTATCATTTTTCATGATATTGAATGGCGAAAAATAATAAAAAAATTTTCAACGAATTTTTGCAGGCCCACAAATATTTTTTTCCTGAATTTTACTTTTTTTTGTCTTGATAAAAAATGGAAAGTTATCAACTTTATGAGTAAGTAAAAAAAAGAGGAAAGTTTTTCTTCTATCTTTATTGTTGTTAAACAAAATCAATTTTACTTCACAAATTTTTCTTTTCTTTTTCTTTTTTAAGATTTTTTTTTATTTGCAGTGTATTTTGAACGTTAACTCTATATGGCAACTTTTTTTAAGAAGAAGGGCCTTGAACAATTTTTTTTTTGAACAAAAAATAAAAGCAAAATGGAAAAAGTTTGATAATATTATTATATGTTGCCTGCTTCTGCTGTGATTTTACAAGATAAATTGCAAAAAATGTAATCGTTTCGTAAAAAAAGTCTCAAAATTTAATTTTTAATTTTTCTAAGCTTTCGTCATAATGAAGTATTTTTGTAGGTATCAATTGCAAAATTTACATCTGTTCAAACGCAGGTGTACCAACATGATAAATGGTGTTAATACATTTAAGTCTCATGTAATTTTCAAAGTCTTAATGAATGTTGATGTCCTTAGGTAATCTAACTCTGTATTATCGTCCGTTCTATTATCGTCGAGTAGATTGTAAGAAGGAAAACCTCTGGTCAGAAAGGAGTGCCAACGCTAACACGCCGATTTCACTTCACCGTCTTCGGGGCCGGGGTTTCGATTTTTGCGCCCGGTGCAGTATGCCATATTGCGCCCCCATCATTTCTGATCGTTTTTTGATCGCAGTAAAGGGCAATGGAAAAACTTTTTGGAGTTCCTTTGATATACGAATATGAAGACACAGAAAATCTTTTTCACTTCTTTCTGAAATTGCGCCCTGTCCAATTGCGCCCGGTGCTAGTACACCAATTGCACCTAGGAAAGCGCCGCCCCTGACCGACTTCCATCTAGTAGGTAGTACTGCAACAGAACGCTGACTTAGGTGATCGATAAGGAAACAGTATTGTTGCTTGGTGACCTCAAGGGCATTAGTGTCCACTGCATGAATTTAAGCTTACTTACGTCATTTTGACACAACGTGACGTAAAGTGACAAGTTGCAACAGTAAAACCCGTTTTAAAGTTGATCCACACATATCCGTAATGAACGGATGGATAACGCACGGATGCTTTCCGGGCAAGTCGCATCCGCGATAAATTTTTTGCTGACATTCGCACAGCACTGCCTATCTTGTATCAGTGCTCATTGTTCAATGGAATCTATGATTACTTTCTATTTTTGAAATTTGGACGCTTTCAAATATACTTTTTCTAAAATTTCTGTTGAATTATTAAAAAATTTTCACGGATATGTGGGGATTGACCTTCAAGCGATTTATTTGATTTTTTGTGTTGTGGAAGTAAATATACAGCTTCGAAGTACTCAGCAAAATAAAAGAAAAGAAAAATTAACCGAAAAATTGTTTGGATTCAGTTGCCGCTTTTGTATGCTTCCAATTTTGTTTTTTTTACGGTACCGTACGTAACATGCGAGAATTTAACGAACATTCGTTAAGTTGTTTCGTACATCGTACGTACGTTACATCGTGTTCGCACTTGAACATCTTTCTTTCTTCTTCTTCTTCTCTGATCTGCTAACCGTCGGTCCAAGCGAGACGGACGGATACGCTGCTATCAGTGTCGCTAGTTATTTTGCATGCGGTTTCTTGCCTAGTTGATTCGGTTTTCTGATTCTGGTCAATTCGGCAGGTCGACCACCCTCTTCATTTCACACCAGACGACGACGGAGTATAGTTACGTTACGGTACGTAATATTAGATTCATGCTATTGTCGTGATGGTTTTTAGAACCTCTTTATAGCATTCAAGAACTGTGTATCAAGTTTGTTGCATGCTCTGTTGTTAGATCTTCAAGCTTGTTCAGTACGTTGCTACCAAATGAAATGCTTCCCTGGCCATGTCTTTGAATCCTATTGACTACTGAGTCCTTTGCTAATACATACATCAGCTCCCTTGTCCACTTGTACATTCTTGTGGCCTGGAACACATAGTAGGGTGAGGTTTACATTTCTGCTTATGAGTTCGAGCTCATTTGTGCATTTCTTCACTAGTTTTGATGAGATCAGTTACCGGCTTGGCTGTCAATTACCAGCGCAATATACCTTTTGTATAGTTGCCTTCTTTTATCTGCAAATTGCCAGCATTTCTGCTTTGAATTGCCAGCATTTCTGCTTGGAAGACTCTGGATCCGTTGAGTCTTGCCACGCTACAAGAGTTAAGGCACTTAGTATGGGTCCAGTGGAGAAGGCAAAGGATAGTACTTGGCTTGGATTTGTGCGTAATGTTCCTGTGTCATTCTCTTTACCCTACCTCTATTAGTACTGCTTCCTTAATTCTGGCCATCATACTATTGAACAAGGGGATAGGAGGTACGATGGTAGGATTCATCCATAGCAGCATTAGTAGCTTATTAAGCCCCCATTTATTCTCAAGCATTTTCGTTCATGAACAGTGAGCTATATAGGCTCTTTGTAACTTTTTCCTCAATACTAAGTCTGTAGTTCAGTTTAGGATCGAGTAATATATCTAAGTACTTGATCGTCGGGGCTAGATTCTATCCAATCTTGTGCAATTAAATGCTGGTTTCTTTGGTCTTGTAGTGAACAGCATTAGTTCTGTACTTGCAGGGAACGTACGGCTACGCTACGGAACGTCATATTTGGTTCGGGATTTATCCATAACCCATAGCAGTTTAGAGAGGGCTCTAGAGCTTATTACCATAAATTGCCCTTATCAGTCTGATCTTTGGCTAAGTTACTGTGAACGATTCCAGCTTTTAGTACTCGGCCAAAAGGATTGCGGATTGAGTATTCAGCCATGGCTACGTGGATCATCACAACGCTGATGTTGTTCCGTCTATGTCCAAAATGGGTAACAATGTAAACGTTTTGTATTCTATATAGATGTATATATTTCTGCAACATGAGCCACTGTACCTATTATTTGCTTCGTATACCCCATGAGCTTCATTATTTGCAAAAAAGTTAATAACTGAAGCCAAAAGTTTTTAAAACAAAAAATTATCAGACCAACATTAAAAATTTACTCTCCTCCTTTTCCACTCTGTTCAACTGACCAAGCACCTTCCTTCCACAATGCTAATTAGATAAAAAGAATTTCATGGAATTTAAATAAAATAAAGTTTTTAACTACATGAAAACTTTCCCTAGCAAAAGTATTTCTTCCAACGAAAAAAAAAAAAACCACTTAATATTAACCAAAATGAACGAAACATTTTGTTATCTCAAAGACTCCTAAAAAACCATGGCGTATCCTCGTATATATCTCCACTGTCACAACGTCATGTTTCAAGTCATTTTGTTTTTATCGTTGACTGTGAAAAATTGTGCAAATTGCAGTCTCTCACTATTAGCTAAGGGGGTTGGCTTTAGGGTAGGTATAACTATAAAGTTGTTACCTCGAAACCTGCTGGATGGGTTCATATGGGAAGTACCTATATTCTTTTTTTTTTAACCTGAGAGTGCTTACACCTTAACAAGAACAACTACTATTCTTCAGAAACTTTAAGATCCTTTATTCAGATTTTCTCTCTCTCTTCTGTTTCTCTGCAAGGATTCTTTAGTTTATTGCTTTTTTGTTGTTGTATATATGTGTGTGTGTTTATATATAATATAAAAAGAAGTTGATTAGTCTGAGTGCAGAAACCCAGAAACATTTTTCTGCAAGTTTTCACGTTTTCTTCACACTCTTCCGGTTTCCTCAACCCTTATAATAAGTGCCTGTAGAATATGGTTGTGGTAAGGACTTACGAGAATTCTTAAAAAGTCAAGGTTTTTTCCTTTTTTAATATAAAAATTGTTTAATAACTGACTCAGAATAAGACAGATGTACGTGGAGGTTGATGTGTATTTATTTTTGTTGTGATGTTGGCTGAACTCTGTCCTGAAATTTAATTCTACACTTCTTTACATTATTTAAGACTTAAGGTCTGTCACTCAAAGTGTTACCAATGGAAATAGGACGTTTGATTTGATACTTGAATATTACAAGGTGAATCTAAATCAAGCATAGTGTCATGTAGCTTAGGAAAGAGTTTTCCAGTAGCAAGGTGATAAAAACTTGTCCTTTCCGAGCCATTTGCTTACCCGTTCTGGATCATTGGACGGGGCGACCGCTTTAACTTTGTAACGAACCACGTTTCGTTACTAAAAATCCTCTCCACGACGTTTCAACTCTAGAATTGCTCTCCTACCAAAGCTTCTCTTTTGAAAGCTTCACTTCGAATCTTTAAAGCTTCCTACGCCGACGAGCTTTTTAGCTATAAAACAAACCGCTTCACCAGGCCAAAATTCAGTCTTTAACCAGGCTCGTTCCGGCGAGGTCACCTTCTCCGACCCTATACCGTGTTGTGGTGTATTATCCAGCACGGTTAGACCGCAGACATAACACATACCGACTGACTACCGAATACCTGAGGAGTGTTTCCTGGACGAGTGCCGTGGTGTATGATCCGACGTTGCCGCCGGCAGCATTTTCTATACTATACATTTTGTATACCAGATACAGGACCGACCTTTTTTTTTATGTGTAAATCTAAGCTCAGGTGTCACCCTTTGTACCACCAGTCCGTCATGTCTTACGCATCAAGGTCAGGTATCTGGTAGTAAGCTTAGCTCTAAGGATAGAGAAAGGATAAAATAGATTAAAGGGAGTCTGGGGGTGCATGAGGAGATGGAGACGAACCTTGCGTTTGAACTCTTTGATGTTGTATGAATTCGGGAAAGCTGACTGTGAGAGGTTGTTCCACAGTTGAGTTGTTCTCGAAAATAATGAATTTCTAAATTGATGTGTGCACGAAAATAAGGGCTGTAGATAGTGAGGATGAGCCGACAGGGCTAGTCTTGTGTTGCGGGAAAAACATTGCCGTGAAGGCAGGAGGTTATATATTTCGGTGGAACTGTCGCTATGGTAGATGCGGTAGAATTTCACCAGAGTCGCTACATTCCTGCGGTGACTTAATGAATCAATTGTGGAGCAAATTTCGACGTCGCCAATGAATTGGAGGACGCGGTTTTGCACCTTGTCCAGCCACGCTAAGGTACTCTTTGGGCCTGCCAGAGATATGAGTTGAAGTCGAGGCGGGGCCTAATGTAGGATTTGTAGATTATAGCCCTGGCCAACGGCGGAAGGAGGAAATTGCATCTTTTAAACTCTAACGCGGATCTTCAGTTAAAGTTATGCCTAAGATATTGACGGGTGGTACAGCCATCAGTTCTAGACTGTCCACTTGAATGGGAGGAGCTCAGGAGCGCATTTTCATAGAGAAGAGACAGTATTTTGTTTTCCGTGCGTTGAATTCAACTTGAAGCAGACAAGGTCTGGCACGTGCTTGTCTTGCTTTATTGAAGCTATACGAGTAACCCAAAGTATTGTGATCGGCCAAGCTGTGAAGTGAGTTGGATAGGATTGAGAACAGGTTATTTATAAAAACTAGGAAGAGAACTGGTGATAGAATTGAGCCCTGGGGAACGTCTGCAGAGATGGAGTAGGGATTAGATTCGACGCCGTCCAATACTACCTTGATTGAACGGTCGGAAAGGAAACTCTCAATCCAATTCTTTAGAAGACAGACCTTGCCAATAGCTTGGAGTTTACTCAATAGAGCGGGGTGCCATACTCTATCAAAGGCCTTGAGCATATCGTATACCGAACACCGCCTTACACCCATATCCTCCTAGGCCGCACCAGTAATACCACTGACCCCAGCTTACGCACATGTAGAGTATAGTAATGAGTAGATAGCTGCTTAGCAATACATCCGTAAGAAGCATGTACCTAGAGATAACTCTTAGTTAGTTACTTAAATATACCTATAAGAAACAGGTAAACATGTATGGCGAGATTTTAAGTATTTACTTAGATTTACGAGACCCAAAATTGTTAGTGTATAAGGATTTTTTGAATGACTAAAGAAATGTTATTTTGTAAGAAGGTGTTTGTTCTCACAAGACCTTGGACAACTCGAGAGCTCCCGGCAACCCTCCCTTAGAAAAGGAGGTTAGAGAACAGCAACAGAACAGCTTACTTAAATACCATCGGCGAGGTTTGTGATTCGATTCCATGCATCGGAATAGTCCTAAGTCTCTCCATTTCTGCCATATTAAGAGATAGTCAGTAAAAACGGGGCTCAGGGGTAGTTATATTGACATAAAAAAGTGATAAAAAATTCGTCCATTGATTCTGATATAAAAAAGCACTAAACCATTCCAATATCGAATAACAAAAAATAATGATTATAGCCACATAATAAATAACTTCCGCTCAAATATTTACCCAAGTACTAACCCTCAAATATTCTCCATTTTTTAACTATACAAAAACCAGTCATTAACACGTCGAACAAACAATAATAACGATGCATCCCCTCACATCATCTAACAATTAAACAAACACACCAACAACAAAACAGATCTCCCCAGTATCCAATGTAAATATTCGTTTTGCTCCCCTTTAATTTTCTTCCACAAATAAATTTTTATCTTCCACAGCAGAAAAACATTAATTTCGGGCCATTTCCATCCCCGCCATGACTTCAGGGTGAAAAATTTTCTATTCCACAGCAATTTTTTTTCCGACGGGGATGTATTTCTGAGCAGCGGACGACTGCTTAGCATGAGTCAGACAGGAGCAAAATAAAAAGGACTAAGGACTAAGCTTTTCTACAATAAACATTTTCGAGTGGACCAAGCTTAATCCGACAGGGCGGGCGGCAGCGGCGAGATGAATGTAGACGTGGAGGAGTATTAAGTAATCGCGAGGGTGTGTGCGGGGGGAGCAAGATTTATCGTTTCTAGCACACGTACATGAATTTAAAAAAATTCTAGGTTTTGTTGTTGTTGTTGAAAAGGACGAAACGAGTTTTAAGTTATTATAGAACATTTTTTCCTTCGGTGTGGTTAAGTACGTGTTAAAAAGCGGATGAATTGTTAATACTGTGAAAAATTAAGTTGCTGATAGGAATAATTTTTATGATTTAGGGAGTTCATAAATTTCAGTGAAATTTTAGGTCCTTAAAATAAAAAGAAATTTCAAAATCATAGCCTAAATACAAAGAAACAAGCCCACAAAGTGTAGAACATTCATTTCTTCTACTATGTAGGAACAATGATTCAACTTGGTGTCAAATGTAGACAGATGTCCTGGCGGATGTGATGACTTCCACCTCTCTTCTCCAAGTATCCTGCCTTTGATCCGGTGACACTATTAACTGCAAACGATGTCTGGTAATAATTAATTTCCGCGGCATAACGTGTACCTAAGTTTTAAATTTTTTTTTAAATCTTAATTGCTGAAATTGCGCCCCCTCCAATTGCACCCGGTGCAAGTGCACCATTTGCACCTATGAAATCGCCGCCCTTGGGCACAGAGAGAAAATTCTTTTTAATCAATATCGAATTGTGCTCAATTTTTGCTAATAGATCAAGAACTGGACTATAGTTAGAAACATGAAAATCTTCAAGGAGCAGCATACCAACTATTCTGCCCCTTGCAAACTCCAGGACAACAATCCTGTAACAGGCAGATCTGGTAAAATTATGACGGGTAAAATGCTTCCAAGGATAGCAAGGACCACAAAAGAGGAATAAAAAGAGAGTCGTAAAGATACCAGGCCACCTTTGATATTGCGGAGCCCTACCATAGGCGGCCTTCCTTGTCGCGAAATTCGTGGGATCAATATATAAGTTAGAAAACGGGGTGTCGTAGCCCGACAACATTTTAGGCGTTTTCTGGAAGCTGGTTCCTCCCGTTAGAGACTGCTAGACTTTGCGATTTCGATTTGGAAGGCCGACTTTTTTTTTATGTGGCATGGTCAAGCTCAGGAATCACCCTTTGTACCACTAGACCGTCATGTCGTTCAACTCATGGTGCAATGTCTAGTATTAAGCTTGACCTGAAAATAGAAAAAGGATAGGAAAGGTTAAGGGTACTCTGGTGGATGCATAAGGAGAAGGCGGTGAGCTTCGCGTTCGCACTACTGGGTGCGACTGACTGGCTTCAGAAAAGAAGTCTGACGCACCCATAATGACCCATAGAACGGTTCCGAAGTCTCAGATTGAGCGCGCTTGCGAGAGGGACTCTCCTGACCAAGTAGCAACTAGTTGCGTGCAAGGGAACCTTCTGGAGGCGGTTGCCAAGTTGTTGCAGGGAGCAAACAAGCCTCGTCGCCACACTGTCATATTGTGTTCGGGTACTTCCCGAGCTACAGAAGACCTAACTGGCACAATGTTGCAAAGGATGGGGGTCAAAAACACGACACGAGTTAGGAGTGGAGAGTACTCCAGAAAGGACACAACCCACCATTCATAGAGATGATGTTATCTTTGGACCAAATGACGAACTGAGACAGGCCGGTGGCCAAATTCGCTGCAAGTTTGGTCAGACGGCAAAAAAGCCCATGACCAAAGCCGCTCCCAGCTAACGTTCCAAGTTCCCCCAGCGACCACCAGCACCTAGCGAGAAACCGGGACCATTTGCGCTCCGATCACCAAGCAAGCAGAACCCCCAAGGTCACCTTGCAGAAGTCTGCTCCAAGAATGGAAGAATTAGGTCAAATGTAATCCCTTAGGGGAATGAACACTGCTTCCAATATGAAGCTTATCCAGAAAAATCTCATCAACCAATGTGAACTCGAAATAATTTTCATTTAGGACAACCGGAAATACAATTTATGTGATATGAAAGAGACGACCAAAGGGAGGGAGTTTGAAAGCTTCACAAAGTAGCTATGAAGGGGGGCGGGGGGTGTTCATAGATCTCCGGTCTAAGTATTCCAAATTTCTAAAATATCTCAGTGCTCCTCCTTAAAGTCAACTGGTTCACCTATGGGTTGAAGTCTGCAAAATTGCTTGAGCGACTGGACAAGGTTCAGAGCCTGTACGGTTATACTGTTCTCGCAACACAAGACTGGGCCCCTCGGCTGATCTTATAAAAAAGGAATAAGTCGACTATGGAACAGCGTTCCACAGCCAGTATTTCCGAACTCATACAATATCCAAAATTTTAAACTTTGGGCTCATCGTCTCCTCGTTGTGCGTTCCTATGGTAAACATTACCTTCCTAAGCGAATTCGAAAATGCGAAATGTTTTGTTAGAGGGGTAATAGAGAATCATAGGAAATTATTTCTGCGTGATAATTGAACTATCACTAACTTGCACTATGGGTCAGCGGCTGGGACACCTTTACAATATTAAAATTCTATTTTAATCCTTTAAACTTTTTCAGTTGATTACGAGACCTATGCTCCTTTATTGGCTACTATGTGATTGTGATGGTAATAAAAATTGTATATAAAACTATATAGCTATACAAAATCATATACAATTCTTCAAAACCAACGTTATACTTTGACTAGCAATAGAATTTCCCCCCCCATTTTCTTATCGCAACTGTTGAGCCCTTATTTAATTGTAGCAGAAAATTTAAAAAAGATTTCACTTCCTTCTTCCAGAAAGCCCTAAATCAAACATCAACCAACAATTGACAAACACAATCAAACCAAACCAGAATTGGAGTTTAAAAAAAAAGTATGCGGAGGGTGCCTCGAAAACATCAAATTCCACCCTTACCAAACAATCGTGTAAAAGATTTATTGTTTGTAAATTTAAACTGTTTGAGGAGTCATCTATCAATGTAAAACCACGCTAGAAGGAGCAGGGATGGCTTTAAATTCTTAAAGATTTGCTAGAACATTTTCGATGAGATTTAGAGAAGGAATTTTTCTACTCAATTCTAGCTAAAGTGTTGATTAATAATTCTTACTATCATTATACAAATTGAAATTTCAAATCAAACTTAAAAAAAGAAATCTTCAACCATAAAAAATAAAAATTTCCTTATCATCCAACATTACCATCAATTCCCCGATGAATAAATTTGCACATGAGTAATCTTATTATAAAAATATACATCCGCCATCTTCGCTCTCTTCAAATCCTTGGTGAACGGGGGCTTGGTGTGTATGTTTTGTGTGCGGGTTATGATGGATTATCCCTTTAAGCTTTACGTTTCCTTTCCATAGATGAAAATATTCGGCATCGCTTGCTCTGCCATATATCAGCGGAAAGTGAGAACAAGCATAAATTCGGTTGGGAAATTATCCTTTCAAGGATACACAAAGAGATATGGAAATTTTTCTATGATTGAATGGAGACATTTTATTCGCAGAGCTTGCACAATTCTGAAAGATAAATTATTATTATCGTTATTATTATTCATTTTTTTCTTTGGTTTTTTTTTTTAGTAAAGATTAAATTAGAGTCTTTTAGTCTTGGTCGCTCTGCAACAAATTAGCGAGTGTCACAGGGAAGTATTTCACATTCGGCATAGTTTCAAATCGAGGATCAATTATAAATTTTTTTTTAAAAATCACTGTTGTACTTTTTAGCATTCATTCAAAATTTAGCAAACCACATTGTGACAACATTTTCTACTCTCTGGAGAAAACTAATCGTCATACATAAAATAAAAATATATAAACAATTATTTTTTGCATAAAATATTAGTCACAAACGAAAATTAGACTGTCCCAAAATTTTGGGACAAATTTTGTGACAACATTTTTAGTATTCATTAACATTTTAGGACACATTTAGATGCTAAAAAATGTGAAACACTTTCAGATTGCTAAAATAAATCAATTTAACATACAAAGATAATGAAAAGTGTAGGGATTACATAATCACCATTGTCACAAAACATTTTATGGCAATTATAATTATTTTTTTTTTGGGACACTCTTTTGCTGATTCACCAGTTTGTAATTTAATCAATATCGTAGTTTCGTGTGTGTATCAAACATATTCTAAGATAGTCTAAGAAGAAGAATTGTAGACTTGCAAAGTTTTGCAGTTTGGGACAAAACAGAGTAACGCTAGAAATTTCCCATCTAGAAAATGGAAGTTATAAAAATATATATGCGTTGTTTTTTGTTTCTTTTGACGTGTGGATGTAGTTTTAATGAATTTTTGCTATCGATTAAGCATAAATTGAGATAAAACCCTTTCAACAAAACTGATCAGGGTTTAAAACGGAATCATTTCGCACTTCAAAATTTCAATCTCAACATTTCAATTTGGTTTTACTCTGAACACAAAAATTCCCAATTTCCTTTTAAAATCCTCAAAACGAATGGTATTAGGTGTAAAATCTTTAATCTTCTCTCATCCATTTGTAATCCCAAACATTTTCCATTAAATCCTAGAAAATCCTTTAAAGATCCTCCAGTAACCACCGTACGGAAACATTGAAATACACACGTGTACCTGATTTGGCTTATCTTCAATCTACAAAGGCAACGGTTTATCACTAAAACAGTATTTAGTGGTTAAATACCACACAAACCTGAATTCGTTGTTACTTCTCTCTCTACTAATAGCATTAAATACATTTTCTACATATATATGTGAGAAACGGAAGTGTTCTATGGAGGTGTAGTCTGATTTATTTGTCCTAGATAAAGGAACTAAGCAATTTATCTTGTTTGTACCAAAAATGCAACTAGCTTCTGCTTTAGTGTAGTCTCTCTATACCGGTTGTACATGGTGTTGGTTATCTTACAGGAGAGACTTTAATGTCCCAATCTGTCCCAAAATTTTATAAAACTTGAAAATCTCTTTCTTATTTAACTGCAATTCCATTAATCCTAATAATAATAACTCTCATTGTTTTTGTTTATTACGAAATATTAATTGAAACATAACGATGTGATTCCAACTCCGGCTTGAAATTTATTCATTACTTTCCTAGCCATAAAATGGAAAGCACTTGTGGATGCGGTGCCGCTAAACTGTCGCGTCGAAATGGAGCCATATTGAATAAAATGAGCTCAGTTAATTGACCTTGTGGAACTTCAAACTTTTTGGGACAAGAAAGGAGACAATTTAAGAGAGAGAAAGAGAGAAGTATACCAATAAAGTTTGGACATTTAAAAGTTTTATTTCAGCATTCTTGGGTTTTAATTGTTTTATTCCTGAAATGTCGAAATGAATTAATTTTTGAGGGTAAAGTCACGGGTTTGAATGAACTTTTGGGTTAATTTCAGGTTCATTGGATCAGTGAACAGGTTTTTGTTATTTCGGCAAAGTGGTAGGTCCTAGGTTGGGTTAGGTGTAGGGGTGCCTTCAGTACGGCATTCGTCACGTGTACCAATTGGTGGATTTTACTGTCAATGATTGTCAATGGCTTGAGGATGGAAGATGTTAGGCTAGTCGGCCTTTAGTACATTGCCGTTCAGGTAATCTTGTTCAGGTAGTTAAGATGGAGGTGACTCTCGTCCGTCTATAACTCAGGGGTAACTGAGATAGGCGCAGCTCTGGTCCATGCCACCAGCCATGGCAGTTAGTACTGGCACTATACCGTTGGGACATGGTGTTTCAAAAGGGTGTAAGCTATTAATCGCCCAGAGAGCCTTCTTTTTGGATTATAGTAAAATATCCTCCCAGGAGTATCTGCACAGGCCCTAATGCTTCGAGAAACTCCGCGATCGTCTGATCCCAAGTCCAGGGTATGAAAGGGCGAGGGTGGTCGATCTGCCGAATTGACGAGAAACCGAAGAAACCAGGCAAGAAACTGCATTTTTTAAAGCGGCACCGACAGCAGCGTATCCGTTGCGAGAACGTCCCGCACGGACCGCCAGTTAACGGAGCAAAGAATAATAAGAATGCGTCGAGAAGGTAAGGGTTTATTAATAGCTCCATGTACTCCGCCTGAGCTTCCGTACAAACTCCTTTCCCCATTCCCTACTCACAGGGGCGGCGCTTTCACAAGTGCTAATGGTGCACTTCCACCGGGCGCTATTTCAGATATTAGGGTTTTAAAAAAGTTTAAAACTTCGATAATGGAAATCGAAAATGTGTTCCCGTGCTTTCATTGTCATATATTACAGGAAATGAACCTTCTGTGCATTTTTCCATTGTCTTCTGCAAGTTGTGGCTAAGCCAATTCCAATTCTGATTTCGACGTCTATCCTCTCTTGGCTGGCCCGGTGCCATATTTCATGATTTGTAATTTGTATTAGTCGTACTATTATAGATCCCTACTTCGGCGAGAGACCTCTGGATTCCTCTCTCCCTTCGCTCTGTTCTGAAGTTTTTGAAAGCGCTTTGTATGTCCAGTAAGGCTGTTAAATGGACTACTTATTTTTCTATGGAAGCTTCTACCGTAGAAACTAATACATGCAGTGCTGTGACTGCCCGACCCCTCGAAATATGAAGGCTGGGCGAACAACACAGAGACCTCTCTTATGGAGCTTAGAGTGTATAGTATTATAGATTTTCAGAGTTTAAGATTATGCTGGAAATAGTTAGAGAAATGCAGCTAACGCTGAATAGCATCCTAAGGCATTAAACAGCATTTGCGAGAGAGTTTTGTAAAGTTAATCCGTAAAAAAACGCAGCACAAAAGCAAGTTCGCGAAGCAAATCCTGATTGGAGAAAGGAAGGGGGCTCTTCCATAGGTGCAATTGGTGTATTTGCACCGGGCGCAATTAAAAAGAGTGAAAAATATTTTCATATGTTACCCTAACTCCAAAGACTGTTTGTGCCCTTTTCCATTGTCGTTTACTGCGATCAAAAAATGAAGAGAAATGATGGGGGCGCAATATGACATACTGCACCGGGCGCAAAAAATCCAAACGCCGGCCCTGCCTTTTGACATATGTCAAAAACGAATTCTACCAACATCACAAGATAAAAATTTCATTCCGCATTTTGCGTCATACCCAAAACCCCCACCAAAAATTTTGACTAAACCTCACACATTTACGTCTGCCACACCCTTAAATGTTATCCTTGCCAGGACACAACCCCCAAGAAATCCTTAACTTAAGACTTTTATCGAAGCAAAAAAGCAAAATCTAATTCACTTTTACTCTCTGTCATTTAACATAAGGCCGCCAGACAGCAGAAAGGACAAATTCGGTGCGATGAACCAAAGTATATATATAGAAAGAAGATCAGGACTTTTTCTTGTTTTTTGTCGTTCCTATCTTCAATGCTGTGCAACTTTCTTCCTTTATTTTTCTTATACTTATATATATTTTTTTTGTTCTCTTTTATAAGGTCAAAACTTTTTCAAGTTAACATCCGAAGGGTGCGATTGTATCCTTGTAGAGCCTCTCACAATCTTCCCAGTTGTCTTCCGGTGCCAGACGGTGCTCATAAATTTGTAATCTTTCTCGTCCTTTTCTATCAGCTGGACGAAAACTTTTTTTTCTGTATCCTTCGGAGCTTATAGCCAGATTAATGTGATTTGAATTGAGGCCAAAAGGGGATGTAATTTTTTTTTTTTCGAAATATACTTTACTTTCGTTGTTCTATATATACAGTAGAGAAGGAGTAGCTTTTTGTAAGGCTCTTTGGGGGTGGTATAAATTTGGTTTATTAATTTCTGATATTATTTCATTTTGGGACTTGGAATTGAAAATCAAAGTTTTTTTTATGGGCGTTTTTAAAAATGAAATTCAATTTAACTAAGTATAAAACGTTATCCTTGATTGATTTTTTTTTTGTTGAATTAGGGGACCTTGGGAGTAGCGGAGAAAAGTAGCGAATTTCGTAGAAAACTGTCTGATGGGATTAAAACAGCTTTAGAACAATCTTTTAGCACTTATCATTAATTTTCGTAACAAGTTAAAAAGAAGTTGTAATTTATATTGAAAAATGTTTTAACAGAGGATGTAGGATTATCTGTAGTCGGTGTTTCTTCTAATTTATTAACGACGTAGCGCCTTTGTTTGCTGGTTATCTTCTTCTTCGTAGCGTGGATCTTTGTGATTAAGTTTATATTATGTTTGCATACTTTCAGGGGGAATATTTTCCTATTTATAATTAATTTTGCATACTTTTAGGCTAATTTTTTTATGTGCATATATGCATAAAAGATGAGAAATTTGACGAGGAAAAATAGTTCTAGACGACTCATCTATGAGATACTACCACCGGCCATAAAAATTTCTGGTCCTTAGTAACTTCCTTCAAGAAGAATTTTACTTCCTCCACAACACCTCCCTTCATTCACAATGATGAAGTGATAACAGAAAGCAATTCCAAGGCCGATTTATTAGCACCTCTGTTTGCGCAAATTTTTCTCTGCCCGATGCTGCTATACAACCTCCCTCCCTCGAGTGAACAGCTTATTAGGACCCGAGATGCATACCGATGTCTCAAAGAGCTTGACGTCAATAAATCTACTGGCCCCTGTAAAATACCCCCTATGGTTCTCAATAAATGTGCATCACCTTTGGCTAAACCTCTGCGCAAACTTTTTGCCCTTTCTTACTTCTCCGGAGTCTATCCAAACTCCTGGAAACTGGCTCATGTTCAGCCTATACCAAAAAAGGTGACTCTAGCGACCCCCTAAACTACCGCAAAATAGCAATTACTTCTGTTCTCTCCAAAGTCATGGAGACCCTCCTAATCAACAAAAAGCTAATGGAATTCCACCAACAAAATTATTCATGACAGACAGTACGGCTTTAGATCCAAAAGATCTACTGGCGACTTCCTTGTATGTCTAACAGAGCACCTTCACCAAAGCATCCATGGCTTTGGTGAATCTTCTCTGGTTGCTTTAGATATGTCCAAAGCCTTTGACCGAGTATGGCACCCAGCTCTGTTGTCAAAACTCCAAGCTACCTATTGGTATTCACCCAGTCCTAAGAAAATGGATTAAGAGCTTTGGTCTAAAGTCCAATAGGTAGTATTGGATGGCATCGAATCTAATCCCCACACCATCTCAGCCAGCCGATCCTCAAGGATCAATTCTTTCACGCGCACTTTTCCTAGTATTCATAAATGATCTGCTCTCAATCCCTTCCAACCCATTTCTCAGCTTCGCTGATGACAGCACCCTGAGTTATTCTTACTCTTTCGACAATATTAGACAAGCATGTGCCAGACCTTGTCTTCACCATCGTGAACTCAGGTTCAACTCTATCAACAGGGACATCGAACACATTCTTGATTGAGGCCGCAAGAATCGGGTTGAGTTCAACCCCTCCAAATCGAAGTACTGTCTCATTACTTATAAAACCTGCACCGACCTTCCTTCTGTCTCAGAGGGCAAAACAAATCTTACAGCTGATCCTTCTCTTAACATCTTGGATTTAACCCTTGTGTTACACACTATCAAAAAATTACGTACTTTACACACTGGGTCAAATTGACCCCAACGAGAAAAATGTTAGTAACTTTTGTATTTGTTTACATAACGGGTTGTAAAAAATTACACATATATTTTGAACCTTTCTGAAGAGTACTGCATGGTTGTTAACGTCAATTGTTATTGTTTAATTAACAAAAAAATTATCAAAAAAAACACAACTGACTAACTTTCTCCGCATGGGCCTTTAGTTTGAAACTTCCCCTAAATGCCAGTGACGCTACAGGCCCTAATTCTAACGGTTTGTTCGAGAAAAATCGTCTCGAACAAACCGTGGGGTCAATTTGACCCAGTGTGTAAAATAAGGGTTAACTTTATCTGAGAACTTGCGATGGAATGATCGCATATTCCAAATCGCTAAACAAGCATCTTAATGCTAAGGATTGCTTAAGAGATGCAAATTTCTGCTCCCACCAGCAGCTAGAGCTACAATCTACAAATCCTAAGTTCGGCCCCGCCTCGAGTATAACTCATTTGTCTGGGCTGGCGCCTCTAAAACCGCCTTAGTGTGGCCGGACAAAATGCAAAGCCGCGCCATCCGAATCATCGGAGATGAAAGCCTTTGCATCTCCATCGACTCTCTGAGCCACCATAGGAATATAGCAGCGCTCTCCATGCTTTATCGCTATTACCACAGCAACTGATCCACTGAAATTCAGGACCTTCTGCCTGCACAGAAATATTTTTCCCGCAACACAAGACTAGCCCGCTCGGCTCACCTCCATACCCTACAGCCCCCCCTTTCGCGCACATGTTCTAGAAGTTCGTTTATGAATAGAACAACTCGACTGTGGAATAATCTTCCACAGTCTGTTTTCCCGAACTCGTACAACACCCAAGAGTTCAAACGTAAGGTTCATCGCCACCTGCTCCAACACTCCCCAGACCCCCCCCCCCCGCCTAATCCTATCATTTTCTTTTCTATCTTTCAAACCAAGCTTGCTACTAGACACTGAACCATGACCTGAACGACATGACAGACTGGTAGTACAAAGGGTGATTCCTAAGCTTGGTTTTCCCACATAAAAAAAAGATAGATGTGCCTTTTGCTAATTTTAATCAATCTGTAATTGTATTCAAAGAGCTCGTACACGACTTCCTATTGGACTTTAGACCAAAGAATTTGTACGCACTTCGTAATTCACTGCTAGTCATTACACGAAAACTAAAATAATTATTGCGTTTGTGCAGTTTTAATTTAAAGCATTTGAAATATGTCAATATTTATGAACGTTCATCCTGTTCTCCTCTTTAACATCCTCTTTTAAAATAAGCAAAGCCTTACGGAAAACTGAACAAAATAAATCTGACATTTACAAAGTTCCCAAGGCTATTAACTCCTCCAACAACATCACAGTCTAAAACTAATGGCAACTTTTCAAAACTTGTTGAAAATGCACACACACACACACACACACTTGCACACATCCTTTTAGTAAAATAAAGTTTCTCTTTGACATATACTACACAAGTCGTCCTTTTTTTAAGTTTAAGCAAATGAAAACTTTTAACTTAAAACTTTTCAACTTAACTTTTGGATTAGGATATTTAACAGCACATATACGAAACTCAACCCCTTCCATTTTCGTCTTAATTATGTAGATTTTGTTTATAAAATAAAAAAATTGTTTTAATCCTTAACAGAACAAAAAAAAATAAAGAACTGAATTAAATAATCCTCTTACAATGCCCCACAATTTTTCTGCAACGACCCCCTCTACCTTTTCCAGGAGACATCGACCAATTATTAATTCACCTAAAAGGTAAGAAATGTTTCCATCCAATTACCTGAAAGCTCTTCCTCCCTCTCCTTTTCTCTGTCTCTGTGTAATTCTACTTCCGGTGTAGAAATTGCTTGCAAGACTGGGTCCAGTCCAGTAGTCTATTTCTGGAGAAAATAGAGAAGCCGCAATGGTCCCGGTGTAGTATAAATTTCCCGAGTAATGATGGAGAAATGATTGGGTTAGAATTTCATTGCACATCCTTAATCCAGGACTCAGGAGATTTTCTTTTACCTAGAGCATAAACGAAGGCTCCTTTCTCTTGCTAATACCGATTCAATCCTGTTCTAGGGGTTGGTGTGAGTGTATCTGCAGGTGGTTTTCTATTAGGAGATGATTGCATGGAGATGGGAGGATGGTTGTAGACAGACATCTTGAAGATATGTTGATGGTCAATGGTAAATAGAATAGATTTGGAATTTTAATACATCGGACTGGGGTGTATGTCGCTTTTGATTAATTAAATCAAGAAGGAAATTTGAAATTTAATACAGGTGTGGACTCATGTCTGGAGATTTTGTTTTAATTAGGAATACTAACTCCGCCTTCGTCTGGAACTCCGCCTTCGTCTGGTCCCAAGCCCAGAGTGTGAAAGGAGGAGGGTTGTCGACCTGCCGAGTCGATCGTAAAAACTAGGCAAGAAACCGCATGGATACACGAACTAACCATTCACGAAATAATGCTACTGCATCCGGGGCAGCCGATGCGCCAGCGCTGGGGACCAGGGATGCTGGTGAGAAGTGGGTTACTGGCCGAAATAATGCTACTGCATCCGGGGCAGCCGATGCGCCAGCACTGGGGACCAGGGATGCTGGTGAGAAGTGGGTTACTGGCCGAACACCCAAATTAGTCACACCGAAAAGGGAATTAAAATTCGCTGCGTGGAATGTACGAACAGGACATCACGTTGGTCAAAAGGAAATCATAGCAATGGAATTGTTGAAATGCAAAATATCAATTGCTGCGCTATCGGAACTACGGCTGACCGGATCCGGGATATTGACAATCGTCCCGCCAACAATCGACGAAACGATGATGCTTTACTATTCCGGTGGTGAGAAAAGAGAGGCCGGCGTCGGCTTTATGGTCGACCGACGGGCTGCCAGCAGCGTTATCGCATTCCAACCGATATCCGAGCGTTTGGCGGTTATAACCATCAGTGGAACGATCAAGACCCATATCATATCCATTTATGCGCCAACCGAGACCAGCACGGACACGAACAAGGACGAATTTTACGATCAGCTTCAACAGACGCTGGATATGATACCTCAAACCGAATTAATAATTCTCGCGGGGGATTTCAATGCACATTCAGGAGTAGATCGAACCGGCTGGGAAGAAACCATGGGCAAATTCGGACACGGAGTAATTAATGACAACGGCTTACGCCTGCTTTCATTCGCATCGTCAAACAACTTGATGGTTGGCAACAGCATTTTCCGCCATCCACTCAAACACCAACTCACCTGGCGAAATCCATCCGGCAAAGACTCGGCGATGTTAGACTACGTTTTGATCAACACAAGATTCCGATCGACGCTTAAAGACGTACGTGCAATGCGTGGACCCGATTGCGGATCGGACCATTATCTTGTTCGAGCGAAATTGCAGATGGGATTGCAAAGAGCGAAGAAAACGGAGCCACCACCAGCCAAGAAAAATTGGGCGTGCCTACGGGACCCGGCCATCGGGCGAGAGTTTCAAATGGCATTATCCAACAAATTCGCGGCGCTCGCAATACCGGACGATATCGATGTAGAAGAAAGGCAATTGTCGGAGTCTATTGTGGAGTGTGCAATGGAGTTGTGTCCAACTATCCGTAAACGGACGCAGCCATGGATCTCGGACAGCTGTCTGGACCTCGTCGATCAGCGGAAGCGCATGAAACACGTCGACTTTGAGGAATACCGAAGATTGAACAAAGAAGTTCGGCAGAAAATGAAATTGGAACGAGAAGCGTACTGGAATAACGTTGCGGCCGACATGGAAAAAGCGGCGTCGAGGCACGAGTACCGGACGCTGTACCAGACAATCCGCCGGTTAGGCGGCAAAACAACATCAACAAACGACAACATCAAAAAATCGGATGGAACTTTTGTGACTTCTGCCCATGAACGCCTGGAGCGGTGGAGAGCATTCTTCCACCAGCTGTATAACCACGATCCGCCGCAAGGTCCAGCACCCGAACCACCGATTATCGAACAGCCGATGAATCAGTTTCTCGATACCGAACCAACAATTATCGAGGTGAAGACAGCAATAAAATCGCTGAAAAATGGAAAAGCGCCGGGAATAGACCAAGTAACCGCCGAGATGATCAAAGCTGGAGGTGATGTCTTATCACAACGACTTCATGTCCTCATAACACACATATGGCATTCGGATCGTGTCCCTTCGTTATGGAAGAAAGCGATCGTTTTCCCAATTTTGAAGAAAGGCGACAGTCGGGAATGCAAGAATTATCGCGGTATTAGCCTTCTTTCGATCGTCGGTAAAGTATTTACGAAAATAATACAATCGAGGCTACAGAAACATCGAGAGCAAACGAGCCGGGAGGAACAAGCGGGATTTAGACTACATCGAGGATGCATTGATCAAATATTCGCCCTCCGTCAGTTAATGGAAGAAAGAATTCGTTGCGGCAAACGAATTGTCGTCGTTTTCATCGATATCAAATCCGCTTTCGATTGCATCGATTGGAACAGCTTGTGGAGAGTCTTGGTAACCGAACACGTGCCATTGAGAATCATCCAACTTCTCCAAGCGTCGTACGATGGCTCAACCAGCAGCGTTCGTATTCGAAACGACTTATCCGAGGAGTTCCCGATTCAGACGGGTGTCCGACAGGGAGACGTCGCTTCGCCACTTCTCTTCAACGTTGTGATCGACGCGATTATGCGTGAAGCATTCGATGGACGACTCGGAGTTCAATACGACGACAACAACTTCGTAACAGACTTAATGTTCGCCGACGATAGCGCTGTTTTCGCCGACACGGATGCCGAAGCAACGGACATCTTATACGATATTTCCCGCATCGCCCAATCATACGGGTTAAAAATCAATGCGGAAAAGACCAAAGTGCTCACAACGGATGGATCAAGAGCCAGTGTTCACCTCGATGGAACCCAAATCGAACAAGTTCCAAGGTTCAAATATTTGGGATCATTGGTTGAGGAAACGAAAGTAGCATCGACGGCCGACGTTCACAGCCGTATCGGCCAGGCAACAGCAACATTCGCCTCGCTCAAGTGGTGCATATGGAAACGAGCGAATATCTCCATCAAAACAAAACTACGTCTTTACCGAACGTTGATTCCTCCGATTCTTCTTTATGGATCTGAAACGTGGACACTGCTCAAACCGGACGTTAAGAAGCTCGAGGTCTTCCAAATGCGATGTTTGAGGCAGATCCTCCGTGTCTCACTCCGTGATCGCCTTCGAAACGAGGTTGTCAGACAAAGATGCGATCAGCAAACACTGATCGAAGAAGAAATGCAAAAACGTCGACTACGGTGGTTTGGACATGTTTGCCGAATGGATGATAACCGCTTGCCACGTAAACTTCTCTGGCGAGACCGTCCTGCAGACTGGAGAATACAGCGATCGGCACCGAAGAAAACCTGGTTGAAGAATATCGAGGGTGACTTAAAGAATCAACGATTATCAGTTACCGAGGCTCGAGACACCGCCAAAAACCGAGAAGAATGGAAGCGAATCGTGAATAGAGTTCGGGACCCAGCGGCACCGACAGCAGCGTATCCGTTGCGGGGACGTCCCGCTCGGACCGCCAGCTAACGGATCAAAGAAGAAGAAGAGGAATACTATCTTTTCGATATTGTAACCTAACGCCATTTTAAATAGCAAAATTTGTGGTTACTGCTAGACGCCGGCAGCAAGGTTTGACCGTAAAGATATTTAAGACATAAATTAAAGAACTGCCAAAGTCGATATGCGCCTTGCTCCACCACTATCATCCAATACCATCGCGATAAAACCCGACTAGTATTGGAAGGTGCAGATGAAGCCCCTGGCAGAGAGCAGAGTTGTCTCATGTGGATCCAATGTGCTTTACCCTATAGAGCCCAAAATGGGTATCCAACGCCTTGGCCCATCACGAGTGGAAAAAAGAGGCTAAACAGTTTGGGAGTTTCGGCACGGGAGTATCGTTTATCCAAGCGGTCCCCCAACTGAGTACTAACCACGCTCAATGCTGCTTGACTTCCGCAGCCGATCGAGAACTGATCTATTGAGTATGCTAAATAACAACTTTAATGATCATCAACATAATTGCCTGAAATATGGAGGCAAGGCAGTAAATAACAAATACTTAAGCTTTGTATGAGTATTAAAGCTTAACCCTTGTGGCGGTTGCAACGCATATCCGGTCGTACAACAATCCCACTAAAACTGCAGTCAACAATCCCACTAAAACTGCAGTACCCAGAGCACCGAAAAGACATCCACCGAACGACAGAGGTCAAGGAGGTAGCAACTGCCTCACTCTCTGCAGTAACGCCATGACGATAAGTTCGTCGAATATTTATATTGAATTAAATAGTGAATAGAAACTACATATTGTTAATTAAAATAAAGTACTTTGATTACATATCCTTTTTTCCATTCTGGCACTACGTGAGAACATAAATGGTGACCCCGAGAGTTAAATTGAAAGTAAATCCAAGGTGATCTTAAAGTGAAAAATAATAAAATGTGATCATGTGTGCAGAGTGGTTGCTTTCTAATTAGAACATAAATGAACTTAAAATATTTAAAAGAACAAAAAAAAAAAAAACAAAGATACAGACAATTGCCCTTAAAATATTTTTTTAAAATTAAATAAATTAAATCGAAGCTGCAGAAATCGAGACAACATTTAGTCACCTAACAATGGAGCCACATGGCAAAAATCCATGAAACAACAGAGTGCATCGAAAGAATCATCGAAGAATCAGCAAACACAACAAAAAACTAACAAGAAAAGAACAATTCCGACAGCAGATGACCATTTATTATCCGGAAAATAATAGATTTCATCAACCACGCCATGCGCTGAAACACTCAACCACTTCCAAAAAATGGCTGAACATCATAAATATAGCATAAAAAATTAACCATAAGTTAAGTGAAATTCATAATATAATATATAATCTAATAAAAATAAGTCTCTAATTGAATTTTCATAAATATTTTAGGAACCTAGCAATAAAACAAATCTGTATAAAAAAAAACGAGGAAAACGAGGAAAAAAAAAAACCAAATATTCAAAACAAAAGAAGAATTGAACAATAGAGAAATCTTCATACACAAAAAAAAAATCTAAGCGAATGCTGGACATTACAAAACTTTTCAGAGTGAGTACAGTTTAAAAAAAATAAATGGAATTAATAACGAAAATAAAATCAAATAAAATAAAAAATTTCATGATTATTTTGAAACATTAATTAAATTAAAAATCCAATATAAATTCGAAGTTAGTTGCAAAATTTTTTATCTCGATGTGAGTTTCTAGCATCAGGCTCAGTACATAGCAATCTTTAAAAAACAAAAATTTAATAACCATCCGCAATTGCGGTAAAAATATAGTAAAGCTCGACTCTTGTAAATACGTTCTTAGATATCTTGTTTACCTACATCTTCATTTGGATAGAAATATCAGCGAAAGTAGACCATTTCTTCTACCCACTATCGTGTATCTAAAGTTTGGTAATACCTTAACAAACTAAAGTCACAATGCTTGACGAAAACGACACGCAGGCAACCGAAAAACCACAAATGCACCAAGCCCTAGTGGACATTGGTGAGCCTAGTGTTAGTGTTCCCAGCCATAAGACCCTAAATAACCCTCAAATCATTTCAATAAAACTCCCTACATTCTGGAACAATCGTCCAGATCTATGGTTTATACAAGTGGAAACACAATTCAAATTCAAAGGTATCACCACATCCCAAACCAAGTATGACTATCTCGTCGCGGCTCTACCAGAGGAAACAATGGAAATGGTCGCTGACACCTTATTAAATCCACCTCAACAAGAGAAGTACGAATACTTAAAAAAGCTAATATTAACTCGTTGTCGAGATTCCGAAGAGAGAAGGCTCGATACCCTACTCCACAAAGTGGAACTCGGGAATTACAGACCTTCGGAGTTGTTTAGGCAGATGGAATCACTAGCTGGAGGCAATAGCCTTGTCAACAAACCCTTACTGCATAAATTATGGATGAACAAACTTCCACCATCCATGCAGGCGTGTATCATAGCCATCAAACAAAGGACTCCTCAGGAGGAGTTATTTGCGGTGGCGGACAGCATTCACGATTCCACCACATCCCCAAAAGTTTCAACCGTAGAACATACTGCACGTAACTTAAATGACACTAATACAGAAAGACTTACAAACGTAGTAGAAGATTTAAGTCGACGAATTCAAAGTCTAGAAGGTAGGTTGTCACGGTCAAGAGCTCGCAGCTCTTCCAGGAATAAAACTTTTAAAAACAACAAACCTCTTTCGCGATCAAATTCGAAAAATAATTTTAACAAACAGAAAAATGTTTGCTGGTATCATCAAAAATATGGATATAAGGCACGAAAATGCTTGCATCCATGCAACAAAAGCAACAATGAACAAGCACTGACAACAAACGACGAATAGCCACATCGTCCACGGCAACGAATGTGCGCAACAAATCATGCCGCTTGTTCATATACGACAACACAAGCAAGATTAACTATCTAATTGATACAGGTGCCGAAATATCAATTATTCCTAAAAAATACTATCCAAAAGTTTACAAACATTCTGATTTCAAATTAGAAGCCGCAAACGGGGAAAAAATATCAACATATGGATTTAAACAATTAACAGTGGATTTAAACCTACATAGAACCTTTGACCACACATTCGTAATCGCCCCTCTTGACCACGCAATAATAGGTGCCGACCTATTATATAAATTTAACCTGATAGTTGACATACGCGAAAGGAAACTCATAGATAAATCAACCCTGCTTTCAGTTAAAGGTATCACTCGCTTCGTTAACACTATCAGCCCAAAGTTATGCCACATTCAAGGAGAATATGGAGCAATCCTTAACGAATTCCCAACTTTAAAAACTCCACCAAATTTCACCACAAACGCTCAGCACGACGTAGTGCATCACATCAACACCCAAGGCGTTTTACCGTCTGCCCGTCCAAGAAGACTTAATACCGAAAGATATCAAGCCGCAAAAAAAGAATTCGAACAAATGGTCAGATTAGGTATATGTCGCCCTTCTTCTTCATATGTAGCCTCTCCTCTACATTTAGTACCAAAGAAAGGTACACAAGACCTTCGACCGTGTGGCGATTATAGACAGCTAAATGCCGCCACAGTTTTCGATAAATACCCGTTACCAAATATTCAAGACTTCACAATTCATTTGAACGGCTGTACAATATTCTCAAAAATCGATCTTATAAGGGCATACCACCAGATACCGGTAGCCCCGGAAGACGTGCACAAAACAGCTGTCACCACACCATTTGGGTTGTACGAATTCTTAAGAATGCCTTTTGGGGTAAAAAACGGGGCCCAGACTTTTCAAAGATTCATCAATGAAGTCGTTGCAGGCCTTAATTTCACCTTTGCTTACATAGACGACATTCTCGTCGGTAGCAAAACTCCCCAGGAACATAAAGAGCATTTGAGGACATTATTAGCAAGGCTACAAAAATACGACATAAAGGTCAACCCAACCAAATGTATCTTTGGAGAGAAACAATTAACTTTTTTAGGACATGAAATATCCGAAAATGGCATAATACCATCTCCAGAACGAATAAAAGCAATTTCAGAGTTTCCAACTCCGACTACTTCCAAAAAACTACAGCGTTTTCTCGGTATGGTAAACTTTTACCATAGATTTTTACCAAATATTGCGGAATTGTGCATACCACTATACGATTGCCTAAAGGAATGCACAACCAACAAAAAATCAAAGTCAAAGATAACATGGTCTGACACACAACAACAAGCCTTCGATAACATAAAAAAACACTTAAAAACCTGTGTCCTTTTAGTCCACCCGGACCCGAATGCAAAAGTAAGCTTATGGGTTGACGCATCACAAGACGCGGTAGGTGGTGTATTACAACAATATACCAATGGCAAATGGCAACCTTTAAGTTTTTTCTCGAAAAGATTACAAGAACGTGAAAGAAAGTATTCAACTTTCGACCGAGAACTTCTTGCAGCTTTTCTAGCCACTAAAAAATTTCGATATTTCATCGAAGGAAAAAACTTAACAATTTACACCGATCATAAGCCTTTAACAAAAGCAATTTGTTCAAAGTCCGAAAAGACTTCGAGACAGACTAACCAGTTAGACTACATTGCTCAATTAACAAACGATATACGATATATAAAAGGTTGTCGCAACATCGTAGCAGACACACTTTCCAGGGCACACGTGGACACAATTAGTGAATTAAAACTGGACATAAAAACGCTAGCTCAAGAACAAGAAAAGGACGAACAGTTGAAGGAAATCTTATCCAATTACCAAAATTCAACAAAGAATTCCTTTACACTCAAAAATATTTTCGTCCCGTTGGAAGAACAAAACATTTGGTGTGAAACCAATACTGGTACAAATAGGCCATATGTTCCCGACAATCTGCGTAGAATCATCTTCGATGCTTTACATGGTTTGTCACATCCAGGCATCAGACCTACGAGAAAAATGATTGCTTCCAAATACTTCTGGCCACAAATGAATGGCGATATTAATCGCTGGGCCAAGTCCTGCATCCCATGTCAGAAAGCTAAAATCCATAAACACACAGTATCCCCACACGGAAAGTTTAATATTCCAACAGGAAGATTTGAACACATACACTTAGACATTGTCGGACCTCTTCCACCTTCCAACGGTTACAATTATATTCTAACAATTAAAGATCGATTTTCACATTGGCCTGAGGCAATCCCCATTAAAAACATGACAGCGAGCACAATAGTCGATGTTTTTCTACATCAATGGATTTCCCGGTATGGTGTCCCAAGAACACTCACGACTGACCAGGGAACCCAATTTGAATCATCCTTGTTTCGCGAATTATCAAAAATATTAAGTAGTCATCGTATAAGAACTACTACTTACCACCCACAAGCAAACGGATTTATCGAGCGTTTCCACCGTCATTTTAAAACCGCGATTCGTGCCACGAATGACGCTAAAAACTGGTATCATAATTTACCATGGATACTTCTAGGTATCAGGTCAACAGTTATGGAAGATTTCGGGACATCACCTGCTCAGTTACTATATGGGCAAGGATTACGATTACCCGGCGAATTCGTAGCGACAGAGACAAAATCCGAAACGGGAATTACCACAACACTGGCAAACCAAATCCAACAAAGTCTATGTAAAATAAAACCACAATCAAATAGAGTTCGCAAGCAAAATAATATTTTCGTCCCTCAAGATATACAGAAATGCTCACACGTTTTTGTACGGGAAGAAACACGAAAAGGAAGTTTAAATGCTCCATACACTGGACCGTACAAAGTTTTGCAACGACACGAAAAATTTTTCAAAATAATCATGAACGAAAAAGATAAATTAATTTCCATTGATAGAATCAAACCAGCATTCGTTTTGAACGAAGATTTGAATTATAGTAATCGCATCACGCGATCAGAGTCAAACAAAAAGAAAATAAGATTCAACATTTAATGAATTTATAAAAAAAAATTTAAATAAAATTTTTTTTCTTTTCTCAAACAATGAATACACAAATAAAATTTAACAGTTTATTTAATTACAGACACATATATATAAAAAAAAAATAAAATAAAATTTTCAATAAAAACAAAATTTACAAAATATATTCAATATTTTTAAATATTTTAGAATTCTTTGTTTTTGCTTAATTTAAACAATATTTACTTAGTAATAAAAATATATTTAGAAATTTAGAATTTTGTAAACAGGATTAATTACTAGTATATAAGAAATAGCTTAGAACTTAAGATTGTAGATTTTATAAAGAAATAACCAGATGTACGATATTGGAATGCAGAAATTCTCCATAGAGGGGGAGTGATGTGGCGGTTGCAACGCATATCCGGTCGTACAACAATCCCACTAAAACTGCAGTCAACAATCCCACTAAAACTGCAGTACCCAGAGCACCGAAAAGACATCCACCGAACGACAGAGGTCAAGGAGGTAGCAACTGCCTCACTCTCTGCAGTAACGCCATGACGATAAGTTCGTCGAATATTTATATTGAATTAAATAGTGAATAGAAACTACATATTGTTAATTAAAATAAAGTACTTTGATTACATATCCTTTTTTCCATTCTGGCACTACGTGAGAACAACCCTGAAGAGATTTTCCAAATACATAAGGCAGAAGTTGGGATTGTCCCATTTAATTTGTGATGAAGGAAGAGAAGTAAGACAAACCGCTAGGGTATACCTCACTTCAGTATCACGGCGGTTTTTCTTTTTGTGGTGCTCGTGTGGTATCTAAGTGGAAACCATCTTTCGGCATGCCCCTTATTTGCCTCTTGAGGCATGGTCGCTATAAATGTTAGCCAGGAATCGTAACAAAGCTGCCGAAACCTAGAAACTTTTACTCTCTTCAAGTTATTAAGGCTTTACGAAGATATAACCTGCTCTGGTCACTTCGTTACCTAATTAGCAAGACGTACCATTCTAAGGGCGTGATAAGATATTCAGATATTCTCTCCAACCCAAGTAAAAAAAGACCTTCGTTTTCTTCGATATATCAGAACTGACCAGCTTAACATATTTTTTTGTTGAAAATATTTAGGAAGATTTTACCAAGCTAATACCGAAGAGATATCCTTTTAGCGGAAGCTAGCATACGTAAGAGGCTGGCAATTCCACAGAAGCGATACTATGCCAACTGATTAGAACAGATTAGGAGGACCGTTATAAAGGGACTGGTAAATTAAAGATAGCTCAGCATATTGTACTGATGGCTAAAGTTCAGCCTATTGTTGTGAGATCTTTGGATAATTTCCTCAAAAATAGAGCCGAAAAAATTCTAACGGTACATTCGTGACTTCGAGAAAGGATCAGCAAAGCATGCCCCAAAACTTTTGAAAATATATGAGGGGTATTTTGGTGATGAGGCGAAAGCAATTGGGCGTGCTCTCTGTTGGGTATGCCAACCAAAATTACATGCGGAGAAATACCCTTCGAGTAATGGACCAGTGGTGTGCAGAACAAAGATTTACCATAGAGCTCTCCATGACAGAATCTACTTTCTTTATTAAGGAAAAGTAGTTTCAGTTCCTGCCGCTCCCTGGATCGTAGCGCAAATTGATGGATGTTTATATATGAAGATGAATACCATTTGAATTTGAAACACCGTGCGAAAATGTCGCTTCACCATTGTCATAGACGAGTGAATTATGGTGGAATATCTCAGCGAAGTCAGAATACTAGACATGCACTATGAAGATGAGGCAAATATATATGTATATAATATATATTTTCACATTGGGGTGCATTGTTGATGACACAGCGAATGCAATGTTCTTCACAAAGTATGTGAGCCTAGACTGTTCGTTTGAGCGAAGGAAATATCCGTCAGTTTACTCCAAATCACAAAACTGTGGGTGAGCTAAATGAAACACTAGATGAAGCAAAATGCTGAAACTCTAAGCTTTTTTTAAAACGGCCCACACATATTTAGTCTAACTGTGCAGTTTATCACGTGTAACGTCATGTGTGAGCGATAAACTGTGCGAACTGGGCAGTTTTGAAGTTATTTTCACTCAGTCCTCAGACTTGAGCTTCTGGGCCCTCTTTTGCTGTGATAAACAGACAGTTTATCGTTCAGTTATCTCAGTTCCGTCCATTTCTATTATTAAAGAGATTTACTCAAATCAACAAAACTGGCGATACTGAGCAAAAAACCGTACAGATCTAGCAAACCCACATAGTTTCAGTCCAGCTTATCGTGAATTTTTTTACACAGTTCAACTGCGCAGTTAAAACTGAGAGAGTGTGTGGACCGCTTAAGGAATTAGGAGCAACTCATATGGCACTGCGGTCGAGTAAGGCCTATTGTGAATGTACTGCACACGGAACAGACCATCAGCCCTCAGCCATCAGATCAGAGCAGGACATTCAGGGAGAATGTGTGTTATTTTCTTAATTTTCCATGCAGCGTCTGCATTCTGTCTGAGACAGTCTCAGGGTGTGGAGGTGATACAACCCACCAGCAACATTAGGCCCGCTCTGTTTAAAGCGATGATGCCCCTAAAGCAAAGGGTATTAAAGGATCTTTGGCCTGTCTAAAGACCTGGGATGATTCCCAATAGGCTAGGTTTAGCGTTTTAACCCACTGCTCTATCAGGAACTTGGACTTGGATCATGAGATGTCACGGAATGATTGTGGACCTACGACCAACGTCTCAGAACTCTCCCCGCGAGGTTGTTTGCAGCCTCATTGCGATCTAGCGCGACCATATATCGTCTGGTCAGCCTCTGGAGTACATTAAAATATTCTGCAACTTTTTTGTAGGGAAAACATCCACGTGGCTTGATGGCAGTTTGACTGTCCGAAAATACTTTTAAGGTTGGCACCTTTCAGATTTGTCGCAAGGTTGAGCCCTTTTCGCGCAGGTTTGAATTGCATGTACTTCAGTCTGACAGAGGGCAGCTTACCCATAGCATTCGAGACCTTGGAATGGGGACCTGCGACACCAACCCCTGTACCATTTTAGAAAAAGCAGAGCTTTTGATTGGACCGATAAGGCTACGAAGGGCGCGGCTTGGAAGTTCTGTGTTTCGATTTTGATGTGGAAAACGAGAGCTCAGAAGTTCTGTCAAAGCTTGTATCTTAGAGGGCAATATTGACCAGGATGCTCAAATCGAAAAGATAATAGAGGGAAGAGTGTAAAGCTGCCAACGTTAACATGCGTTTGAATTCCTTCAACTATCATCCAATAATACCGTGATAGAACAGAGACTTGTGATCTGGCTTCTTTGCTTATAAATGATGGCAGGAAATTGTTGCTGGAAGGCTAGAGAGAAGGAATGCAAATGGAATGAATATAAGTACTCGTATGTCAGTATAAAAACCAGGAAATGGAATCGAACCACGGACCTCTGGGGTGGTGATGGGAGTGTGGGGCGTCAGTTATCGAGGAGTTCCCGTCTTAGTCTCCCTTTGCTATCGAGGAGTTCTCTGTTCCATGTTCTTTCTACTCTGTATAAAACTAATTCCAAGTTTGGTTGTTTTACAATGTTTAAATTAACATGCCATTCAAAATAACTATTGTATGTACATCTGGCGTCAACAGGATTAACAACTACTTAAGATGTCTGTGGGATTAGTTTAACCACAACAAAGCTGAGTTGTTCATTTCCTTTTACATAAACCAATAAAATCCCCATTATTCCATGACGGTTTGTTTACAAAATTCATTAATTTATTATCGTAGCTAATGGTGATGACCTCAAGCATTTTGTGGCATTGCAAATTGCAATTGTAGTGACTTCATTGACTACAGTCCATGGTACGCATTCCATCAGCCACAGCAATCTACACTGCTCGCTCCATCATTGCTTTAAATAGAATTCATTTTCATCATTCAGAACACTTTGCTAAAACAAAGTTCAATTTTATTTTTATTTTATTTTTTTATTTAACTAAAATTGCACGATTTCGCAAATAAATTTCGAGAAATGTGTGTGTGCTGTTCAAATTGAGGAGCGTTAAGTGCTAAGAACTTGGAAATTTCTCCCTTGCGGCATTGTAAAACATTTCTTCGTTACATAAAGTTTCCTTCTGTGGATCGGCGCGGTGTAGTCTAGTCTGCAGAGGAACATAGTCTTAATTAATTTCAACAATTAAGTGGTGAGAAATTTTGTAAACAACTACGGGCTATTATTCAGAGATTGCAGCTCAGTGCCTTGAGAATGCCTGCAGAATGGATGGAAGACAGACACAAAGCGATGTACTGTGAGAGATTCGTTCTCGGGAAAGGAGTAGACTTTCTTTTTTTAGATAGAATGAAAATAAGTTTTGGAAGTTTGAAAACAAATAACCAGCTGCCAACATACAAAATGAAATTTTATTATAAAAGTTTATTAATGTCACTCTAAACCTTCTTTTTCATGTAACTCCCTTTTCTCATCGGAGGGTTTTATCGCAGCACAACAAAACATCAACCCAATGCCGCACCACAGGTTGCCGTACCATAATAAGCCCTCATTTTTCTCCTTTTATTATTTACGTTTTTGAATAATCCGACATTAATTAACCTCGTAAGCCAGTCTTAAATCAGCTTTGGGAAGAGCGCTCTCTTCTCGAAATTTCCCTTTGTGGTCCCCCGGCAATTCAACAACCGGATTAATTTCCCTTCAAAGGAAAACACCCATATCAAGCGGCGTACTACCCCTATTCAACCCGGGTCACTCTTGGTATCATCAACATATGTCGAGGTGACGAATTTTGCCAAGTGAGCCCCCCAGAAAAAAAAACCCTACAGGGTAATCCTTAATTTTTGTATGAGAAAATTTGTGCTTTGTGCCAGAAAAACCGCTGCTGTTGGTCCGCCAGAGCCTAAAAATAGTTTTGTGATGTTTTAATTAAAGGGCGGAAGGGTGTGGATTTTTTTTTTCTTCGGATGTTTGAACGGGGGTGTTTTTTCGGGTGCCTAATCAGGCACGTGCCATAGGGCAAAGGGTATACTTCAACATGACAGAAATGAGTTGGATTTAATGGTAGAGCGGACAATGTGGTGTCGGGTATGTTTTGCATAATTGTAAGAATGTTGCAATGAACTTGAACGCTCTGTGGGCTTAGCCCGGGGAAATATCAGCATTTGTTTAAAAATACTTGAACACTTAACGACATGTGAAAAACTAGTAATAAGCAATCAAACTTATTTTCGCACTCAATTTAAAAAAAAAGTAAGAGTACTTTACTCAATTGCCAGACCTAGTACTCTCAACGTACATTGGCTTATGTTGTCCTAGACTTGTTATTAAGGTACTAATAAAGAGAACGAGTTGCAGTTCGGTTCGCTTCCAGGAGCGTTCCTCACGAGCTTTGGGATGAGAGGAGAAGTAGGGTGACACCTCTTTTCATCCTCACTTCCCCCTTCATCGTCAAATTTCGTGAGGCATGTTCCTGGAAGCGAACCGTCTAAACAGGCGCAATAATAATAGTAAATGCCAAGGCTGCCACTTAAATCTAAGCGCCAATTGGTGGTGTATGCACTTATATAGACTTTTAATACTAGTTAACCAAACCCCGTGAGTCTTCTGGTTTCGATACTTTTTTAAAGGCGGCCAAGTTTCAAATTGACGAAAATATTTTTAACCTATTATTTTGTTACCTATAATACAATTATAGGGTGTTCCCAAAAATGTATTATGTATAGGCCAATCAAATTAAAATTCGTCGTGATATCCAAGCCATCCCCAAGGTCAAACAAGGACAAATTCCATAGGATTTGATGAGGCGATTAATCGAATTTTGTGTTTTCTTCGATTTTTCAGCCATAATTTCGCATGTTTCTAATGAAGTGCCAATGTCCGGACAAAAAACAACCATTAGCACAACTCTTCTTGAGCATTTTAAGCCCAAACCCGTTTCTGTAGGTGCTGAGGTCTATTCGTTAATCGAGTTCGACAAGAAGGGTTTTTTCAAACTAAAAAGGCCTCGTTTTTCTGTCGTCGTTTTCATGGATTTGCATCGATCGATTGGAACAGCTTGTGCAGAGCCTTGGAAACAAAACACGTGCCATTGAAAATCATATAACCTCTTCAATCGTCGTACGATGGTTCAGCCAGCAGCGTTCTTATTCAAAGCCACTTATCTGAGGAGTTCCCAAATCAAACGAGTATCCGACATAGAGACGTTGCTTCGACATTTCGCTTCAACGCTGTGATCGACGCGATTATGCATGAAGCAATCGATGGACGAACCGGAGTTCGACACGACGACAACAATTTCGTAGCCGAATTGATGTTTGTCGACGATAGCGACATCTTCGCCGATACGGATACTGAAGCAACACGACATTTCCTGCATCTCTCTGTCATACGGGTTAAAATTCAATGCGGAAAAGACCAAAGTGCTTACAACGGATGGATTGAGGGCCAGTTTTCACCTCGATGGAACCAAAATCGAACAGTTCCGATGTTCAAATATTTGGGATCATTGGTTGAGGAAACGAAAGTGGTATCGACGGCCGACGTTCACAGCCGAATCCGCCAGGCAACAGTAACATTCGTCTCGCACAAAAGGTGCATATTGAAACGAACAAATATTACCATAAAAACTAAAGTACGCCTTTGCCGAACTTTGATCCTTCCGATACAAGCTCGTGGTGTTCCAAAAGCGATGCTTGAGGCAGATTCTCTCATTCCGCGATAGCCTTCCGAAACGAGACAGCTAGACAAAGATTCGGTTAATAGACACTTATCGTAGAAGAAATACAAAAACGTCGACTACGGTGGTTTGGACAACTTCTCTGGCGGGACCGACCGTCTGAGAATTCACCCATCGACACCGAAAAAAACCTGACAGGTTGACTGGCCTACAGGTGTGACCTATCAGTCAGTCAATCTAACAGGTCCATTATGTTCTCCGATACTAGTTGTTCTTTGGCCATAAATCTCATAAGCCATCATGTTCGAACCCGTGGAAGTATGCTCAGTAACATTCTATGAGCTGTTACATTTCCGTGATCTCTATTGGTCCGCCTTACCATGTTCGTATTGAATCTACGAGTATGCTTCTTGCGGCCGTTTTCAGAGAATGGTTTTCATTTACATATGTCATGCCTCGATATTTAGACAACATTCTGTCATCTTTCGAATGGGTTTTGTTTCTCCATTTGCACATTTGGACCATGGGAGTCCCGCACTTCAATAGCCTAGTAGGTATCACAGTTCAGTTCGTCATAGTAGGGCAAACATGTACGAACAAAGTTTAATCTATATGCGGCTGTCATTTTCCTGCTACTTGGCGTCTAATCCAGTGTCGTTTTGAACATACCAGAGCAATATAAAGTAGGACTGAGCCAACCCCTACTGGAACGAGTTGTAGGCGTCTATACCTTGGGCTGTCTGGTATTTGGCATGGTGCTTGTTTTCGTTACATTTTGGATGGATTATGTTCTTTGTATACATATCTCCAAATGCGATTTAAAGTTGATTTTCTGTCTAACAGGTTCTTGGGCGCCGCTTGAGAGCGTATCGTTTGCTCTGCTACTCTGATCCTTATGGACGTCTTCCTTCGACAAATTTCACGGAACGCCTCGTTTGAATATTTCAATTTCATCAAGCCATCTTAATACGACTGCTATTCAGCATGAAGCACCCAAAGACATCCGGTGCCATCTCTAAAATGCCAAATATCACACCACATACAAAATCTCGCGAAGTATTTAATTAAATAACCTAAACTATTCCTCCTCCACTTCACACAACAATATCCTTTGCTCATTACTAAAATATTTGTTGCTCACCTAGTCGCGTTCTTAAGACACTACATTTATACTCACCTACAGCCAACCCCTATCTCCTTCCGCCAACACCCTCCGCAAGGCATTAATTATCTTCAACACTTTAGGGGACGGGGGGATGGAAAAGGAAGCTAATTTCAGGCATACTTGAACGAAAATTAACGAAGAGAGGCAATCAGAAAAGGATTTATCTGTTGTAATTATTGGCAACGTTCGGAATTTATTGACAAAAGCTACATTTCCTCATCAGCTGAACCGGTTGTTAATTTACTGGCATTTACTATACACCCAAGCGTATCGATACCTACATACATATATACATAGTGACTAGATTCAATAAAGTAGAAAGGATCTTGTGGGGAATGCCATATTGGGTAACGTGTTTGCCTCAACTTTAATGAGATACTCAACTTTTCTTAATCCTTGGTGATGAAAATGGGCAATCATGCATGTGCCAGAAGGAAAAATATCCTTGAGGGGGTAAAGTTTGTCTTTTGAAGGTGGGTGGAAGGATATTTTTTTTTTCATCTTGGTAAGGACATTATTAGGTTTGTAAAATTGCTTTAGTGCTTAAGGCATTTTTTAGATGAGTATAGAATGAGGGTCCTTAAGGATAATTACTTTTTAGCTGCACTTACCGTGATTAGCTTTTGCTGAAGTTATTGGAAATTATAATTTGAATTTACTTTATAGAATAAGGACTGCAGAGGGTAGTCATTCTTTTGAAAAATGTCATCCTTCCATATGATCTCTTAACAATAATTAATATGAAGCAATTTCATAGCCCAACTAACTCAGTTCTAGAGTCTGAATTGTGACCTTGCTTTGTCGAATAGAAGTTTGATTCGTTTTCAATCAAATAGTTCATCTTTTTCCATACTTTGGCATCCAAACACCAAATCACGTGTAGACAGATCACATGACTATTACTTTTCAATTGGGATCGTCTGTCCATCCATCCTGCAACGCATCATGTAACGGCACTAGGATGTATATAAGTGCATGCCATTAACAGCTGAAACGAACTGACTGAAACTGGCTCCATTGACTGAAAGTAAAAATGCTGGAGAAGTATTATGTGGCACTTTCAATGATCTTGCGAATCGCAATATAATCGGCTGATCGGTGTAAGAAACTTTGATAGAGTGTAGTATATCTTACCTGGCCTAGAGAGACATACGACTTTGCTTTCTCCCCATAACGACACGTTGTGCTCTGTTACTAAGCAAGTAGTTTATATTCCCTAAAGCTAAAATGAAACGATTTTTTTGGCCCATTTGAGTAACAATCGGAATACCAATCAAGGGTTGGTCTCTTGGAGAAAGAATCTTCTATCGCACGCTATATCCTCCTTCTGTCACGATTCTATCGGACTCAACACTATTTGGAACCTGAGTAGGTGTGGGGCCAGTTGAGCCTGAGAACTAGGTGAGAGTCGTAAATCAACTAATAAAGTCAACTAATTAGGTCTACCATGGCAACTAAGTTAAGCTTATAGATCATTTAATCGTGTCAATTTGTTGTCTTCAATAATGTGGATCACGGATAACTCCGCCGTCGTCTCGTCCCAAGTCCAGAAGTAAAAGGAGAAGGGTGGTCGACCGGCCGAATTGACCAGAATCGGGAAACTAAATAAACTAGACAAGAAACCGCATGGATATACGAACTAACGATCAGCCTGCCAACAATTGACGAAACGTTGAACATTGACATTTTACTATTCCGGTGGTGAGAAACGAGAGAACGGCGTTGGGTTTGTAGTCGATCGACGGGCTGCCAGCACCGTTATCGATATCCAAGGATTTGGCGGTTATAACCATCGGTAGAACGATCAAGACCCATATCATATCCGTTAATGTGCCAACAGAGACCAGAGCAGACGCTACCAGAGACAAATGCGGTTAACAGGGTAAAACAATATCAGCAAACGACAACTTCAAAAAATCGATTATGATTACTAGGGTCATCTGCCTGATATGATTGCTTCCGTCAAGTTTTTGTTAGTTTCTTCAAGCTTCTTAATGATGATCCCTATGATCGAGTTGACGTTTCTTCGCTACTCCACGCCAGACATTCCTTCATTTGTTCGCCCTATGTCTCATGAGGGATTAAAGGAGCATAAAGAAGAAGAATTCTCCAAAGAAGGTCCTCGCACCTCATTGTCTAGTCTGACGACTCTTCTAATCTTTTCCTTAAGTTGCTCCATATCGCCATACCATCAGGGTGTAGGATTATAGTCGTCTAGCGACAAAGGAGGGCACGGTACCCAAAAGGCGTTCTCTGTCGCCATCTGTAGAGCTAATAACTGGTGTACCTAAAACCAAAGAGAGGTAAAAATCTATTCAGCCACGGCAAATAGTTTTGTCGATCAAAACGATCGAAACATGCTTAGATCGCCGATCGGTACTATGATGCAACTTCATTTGCTAACTATTTATTTGCCGGGAAAATTTTTTTCATTACATCCTAGAATGGTTAGTTCAGTTTGTCAGTATTGGTTAGGGCGTGCAATTAATTGAAACTCTCCCTTCGTCCACATATTTGAAACCGGCTTTGTTCACGTGTGATCGCCACTCTAATATCAACCACATTAACAGTGGTGCCTTACTAGCTAAATTCTCCCTATTGATAAAAAGAAAATTGCCTGATTGACAAGTGACAAGGCATATAAAATTTCATTAGCTCCCAATAATCCCTGCACTACGACACATATTCCAGTCAACCTCAAATTGAAAGCATCCCCTAAAAGCGACAACCTGTCGAAGTAACTGACATTTTGTTTCCCTAACACTGTAATGTGCCACCCTCAAAAGCGACAACCCAACCACACATTACCCGCTAGAAATATTTCATTTCTCAAAATATGCTGTCCTGGGTTGAATCCCTTTTTATTTTAAATAAAACCAAGGATATTCTAGAAAATATTTTTATGCGAGTCCTGGTTTAGTTGTAGCACTTATATCCTCTTTGCATATAGGAAACGCAAGGAGTTGTGAGTGAATTTTTAATGTAAAACGTTTTGTAAATAATTCATTGCAGGAAGAAAGGAGTTCAAGGACTATAAAAGTGTAAAATGTGAAGGTGTATGCTTCACGATATGAAGGCAGGAGGTTACTTCCTTCTTATGTAAGAAAATTAAAAAAAATTTCCTTAGGGAGTTTAATATTTTTTTTTTGTAGGGAAAACACAAAATTGAAACGAAACATTATTTACATTATCCTCGTTCAACAATTGTAAAGTCAAGTCTCAAAACAAACCACAAACAAAAAATACCCAAAGATATCAATAAAAATTCCCGGCAGCTTATCGACTCCTGACATCCTGCCAATCACTAAAGGCAATATTGATACGACCATAAATCGATATTTCACGCTTTTATTATCATGGGATTAAATTGATTGAAATGTCACTGATTGGAGATGCCTCAAAGTCCCTAAGCTCATATGAAATAACAATGGCAAATACGTGTGTGCGTACACGGTGCGCTTCAAAGGTAAGGACAATGTAATGCTTCCATCCCCCTTCACCCACCCCCACATCATTCTCGTTGTTGTAAGTTGTTTCAATGAAATTTTCTATGTCATGTATGTTAAGGTTGTGCAATTTCAAAACATTTTCTCTTCTCCCCAAACCCTACCAAAACCTCCCTCCACCATCCAGGTTCACATCGATTTTTGCAAGAGGTTGCTTTAGGGATAGTATAGTATACTTGCATTATTGGAAATAATTCAGTCTTTGTGAGTCCTGTTTCTTTACTTTATTCAATCTTACTTTAGTGTGGAAGTTTTTAGGGGGAAGGCTGTTCTGGAAATTCCTTTGCTTTTATGTAGGAAACTTCATTAGTAAATTGCAAGAGTGAATTTTGAGTTAATTTAGGGCCAGAAATGTTGAGGGTGCTATTTTTTGTTGGCGGCATAGTAGTAGACTACCTAATCTTAAAACGACTTAGCGTCTTTGTGGACCGGTTGTCATCGGCTTCGTGGCGCAATTTTTCCATTTTATTTTTCTTTGCATACCTTTAGGGTAAATGTTATTTAACAATTTTTTTATGTTTTCGATGTTGCATACTTTCAGGAAGATTTTTTTATATTAAAGTCAAAGTCGCGACAGTAATGGTTGGGGGAGTAGGTGCCCTAAAAAATATCGCGGGTAGGTTGTGACAGTTCCTTCTTTCCCGACTAGAGCTGCTGTTCGACATTGCACTCTATACGAAGAAAATAGATTATTAACAGTATAAAGGGCCTTTCCTGAGACTATAGTCTTTCACATAAAAAAATTACATTTCTAAACGGTGGGGAGCTTATGAGAGAAAATTCTGGTATTAAATTTACCCATCTACCATCAACTGCATTTGATTTAATAATTAAGAAAAAATACCTATATAAACCAAGATAAATACTTATAGTGGCAATGACTACAAAAAAAAATGCGTAATTTCCCTTCCATAGAATTAATTTTATCTAATTGTGTTGTGGTGTTAAACACATAAATCCACTTTAGGGGAATTGCTTTTCTCCAAGAAAAGCTTGTGCTAACGAAAATCCTATTTAGATCCTGTCATCTCCTTCATGAAAAATAAATCGGACACCGCAACGCAGGACAGCACTCGGGCATTTTGGTACCAGGAGCCAGGAGCACTTGTTGGGCGGACGCTTTTAGTTGTTGTTCCATCAAATGAGATAAGTTAATTCCATAAGGGGATATCTATGTGCAAATATTTTATTTATTCAATAATTTAAATTGGGGATATTTGGGAATGTTTTATTTTTGGGGTGGTTTTAAATTTGTTTTTTAGTTTTAAAAGTTTGATTTAGAAATTTGTTTAGTGTATTGTCGAATTTTCGGAAGGGACATGATCTTCGTTGGGCATTTGATCAATCGTACCATCTTTGAGGGAAATTGAATTTCGGTAAGATGTTGTCTAGTCTCACCATGGCTGGTTCAATTTTATTCTGTTCGTGCTAAGACAGCTTGACATTCTTCTATAAGGCCCTCTATTATGGGTTCTATCTTTTGTCTCACCAGATTAGTGAAGGTTTTTTAACTAGTGCTGCGGAGAAGCCTCTATCAAGGTAATTTTTCTCTTTTCTTATATTCGGCATATAACCGCTTTCTTCGAATCATCTGTTATAACTTCCCAGTAGGAAAAACTGGCAGCGCGCTGCCTAGGGAACCTTATTTCGAGCGCTGTTAAATATGCTTCCGAAGGAGCATTAATGGAGTGTTCATAAATTTTATAGAACAAAGAAAACAGGCGATTATCTTCGTGACCATAAAAGGTTACTTACAGTAGCACACTCAATGGACAGGCTCTTGCTCAATACGGAGGACAAGCAGCGTTAGAAGAGGTTATAATTTAGTTGGGGGACTGCCAAACCACGCTCTAGTTTACAGGACTACTAAAACCACGGTCGCGGTTGGAAAGCAAAAGGCAAATGTAAAAGACGAGAACAAAATAAAAGCTTTCCAATACCGGATCACATATTCATAGGCGTCCATTAGTATTCTTTAATAAAAAGTTTTTTATAATGCTTCTTCTAGAACGCTTTAAAAGGAGCATGAAAGTTATGCTCTCCTGCCTTATGACGTGCAATGTTAAAAATAATGGAACTTTTATGGAAACCGGAGCGCTGTGAGCTTTCTAAGGAGTGCTCAAACATGGCTATTGGAGCACTCTATTTCGCGCTTCCTCCCAGATGATGCATATGGGTTCGTATAAGGCTCTAAAGGATTGCTGCCCTTCCATTAGTCTTGTAATTTGTTGTTAGTTTTGTGTTTGTTGCCTAGTAATTTGTTGATATTTTTTTTAGCTTAAAACAACTACTATCAAAAAAATTAACAATGAACAATAAAATAATACCGTAAAAATGACCTTATACCTAGTTCTCAGGCTCAACCGACCCCATACCCACTCATATTCCTAATGCTCAACTGAAAAAAGAGACCTTTTACCATATAAAAATATAACATCCCAACTTCTAATCTAAAATTATCACTTAAAACACTTTACATTCCCATAAGAAAAAGGATTTCAATGATAACTTTCATGGAGATACCAGAGGAGCTTTTTATAATCCTTAAGGAAGAAACTATGGAAAAACTTTTACTACAACTTCTACTCGAAGTTCTCCAATAATGGTTGAAATAACGCGAAACTATGAAACTACTTCATATTCATTTAACGAGCGCCCAAGATTTCTCCTAGTTCTCTTAGTTACATTTACCAAAGTGCAAAAAGTTTTCTTACCATGGAACTTTGTGACGATGGTATGTAAATATATAATAATTGTCTCGAAAGGCCACAAGGACTTTTTAGCTTTGAATTGACGATAAGGTCCTTTTTTTGTGTACATATCCCAAAAAAATTCAATCAAAATCAAAATAACTACTAAGAAAAAATTCGTGAACAAAACAAATTCAAGCTGATATCATCATGCTGGGAGAGTTAATATCGTTTATGTCACGTATTTTAGCATCTGAGATTCTATACAGAGAGAAAAAAATGGATTTCAAGATACAAACGGAATTTCATATGAAATTGTTACGAAATGATTACTTCTGTCAGTCAGGAATACGTGACCAATAAATTTCATAAACCATTATAGTATAAATACACATACAGACCTACATCCATATATATATTTTCATCGTCTCTGATTTGATCCTTTTTCATTTCCTGACATTTCTGCTGTGATGGAAATAGGCATTTTGTTTGCTTTATTTTTATTTTTGGAGATATTTTGAGATGTTGTAGAAATATTTCAACAAATCAGACATTTTATTTTGAGTGAATAAATCACATTTTATGTTTAAGGAAATTTTGAAGAGTTTTGGGTGATTAAAAATCTATATGTTTACAGAATATAAGATGGACTTGCCGAAATAGGCAGGTATATTCTCACACATGGAGTTAAACGTGTTCGCAGAGTCCCATGTTCTTGATAGCACATCGTTTCATCAGATTTTGGACTACAGGGTCAACAAATTAACATAGTTAGATGAGTTATGACATTGACGTAGTTTTAAAGTGATGACCTAGTTCTCAGGCTTAACGGACCCCATACCTACTCACGGTGCAAATACTCGGCTCAATAGAGAGGCTTATACTCTTATACTCACGTGGAGTTAAACGTGTTCGCTGAGTCCCATGATCTTGATGGTGATGGCGGTTCATCAGATTTAGGACTACAGGGTCAACCAAATAACTTAGTTAGATGATATATGACATTGACGTAGTTTAAAAGTGATGACCTAGTTCTCAGGCTCAACCGACCCTATACCTACTCAGGTTTCAAATACTCGGCTCAGTAGAGAGACTTGTACTCTTTTTTGGGGGGCAAAGAACATGGATTTAAACCATCTTCCATAGTTCTTTCCTAAGAATCACTCTAGGAAATACCAAGGCACAGTAGAACTACCACTAGGCTAACTGAACTGCATCGTGCTCCCCCGCAGTGACTCTTCTTCAATTCTTGAATTAACAAAGGCCCTAATCTTATAAACTACCACACTAAAAAAACTGCATTTCCATAAATCCAATAAAAATTAGCATTTTCAAATCACTTTTCACTCTGTTAATGACAGCGACTTGATATGGATGTTATTTGTCTCTCTTTCTCGAATTAATTGATCTGTTTAACATTCAAGACTCGTGCATACCAAATAAGGGAAAAGGGTTGCTGTAGAAATACGCACTCGAATTGCCAAAAGTAAAGACACTTGGAATAAATTTACTTGTGAAAAGATTACCTTAAAAAAGGGGTTAAATGCAAATAACCACCAAAAAAATAACCTAGACTCAAAACAGACTTGTTCTAATTTGCATATTAATAGTTAAGGGAATATTCACCACCACCAAAAAAATGTTTTTCTTTTCGTTTTTCCGGTTTAAATTAAAAAAATCTGAGAAAAAATTAATTTTAATCCTTGCTTGTGTTATGCTTAAGTATTGTGAACAAAGTGCATGTGCTTGAGGCAATTTTTTAATTTGTTTTAAACATTGGTTCTACCAAGTCAACATTTGGTGTGGCTGTCTGGAAAGGAGTTCCCAACGCTGGGGGCAATATTTTAATTTTGAAGGAATGCAAGTAGGGGAAAGCTCGCTTTAAGCTATTTACACCATTTTTCACCACTTTTCCTGTTTGTGTTTAAGGATGTTTTCAGCTAGTTTTTAAAAGTTTAATTTTACAAACAAGAAGTGCTTCATTATTATTTTTTTTTTTGCATTTGCATTGCTGGAAGCATTAGTGGTTTTAATTGTGTAACCGTAGTCCGAGGGGATCCATAGGTCACCTCAAATGGACGGAGTCTGTGGTATTCTATGGTTGTTCGATTCATAAACTCCATTTAGATAGTCTTCCAGCAACCTACACCTGCAGAAGGCAGCTTAGGCAATGTAATTTTTTGAACGAGTAAGACTAGAGCTCAGACGTAGACCGCCTTTTTATGTGAAAAACCCCAAGCTTAGGAGTCGCCCCTTGTACTAGTTTATCATATCGTTAAGGCCATGGTGCAATGTCTAGTATAATGTGCGCCAAAACGATTGGAAAGGTGTGTGACATTGTCACTTCCCCGCCACCCCGGAAAATTCCCAATTGTTTTGGCGCACCCTATTGCAAGCTTGGTTTGAAGAATAGAGCGAAATAAGAAAGGTTAGAGGGGATTGGGGGGTGATCGAGAAAATATCGATGAACTTTAAGTCTGGATGCTGGAAATTATCCAACAGTCGTGGTTGTTCTATCCTTAAACGAGCTTCTAGACCGTCTTGTGCGAGAAAAAGGGAGGGGCTGTAGGGTAGGGGCCCAAGGAAGACGAAATTTGAAAATCCATGCTGCAGAGTACTATTGAGTAGGACACGATTATAAAATTAATTTGTAAGAGGTGCCTATTTTTTCTTTCGAGCCAGTACAATGCCATACAAAACTAACCCTGAGTAGTTTCTGTACCGGGTGTAAAAGTACCATATCCATAGACGAATTTCTGAGTTCCGGCTAATATCCCGATTTTCTCCTGCTCCTATTCTGGTGTGTGGGAAAGTACCGCCTGTGATGGTGAAGTTGACGTGCCCTTGTTGTAATGCGAAGCTTAGCATGTAAGAAGGAAAACGTCGTGGTACCAGGGCGGATTTTTTCCAGACCTCTATTTCAGTTTTTTTTTGTATTCCCCAAATACACTGTTGATCTATATTACTTTTCACACTTTACTGGCTAAAGCTTTTCTTCCTCAAGGTATATTTATATTTTATAATCTCGTCTTGTCTCATTTCACGTTGGAAATTTCACTGACTCAAAAGAAACAAGAAATGTCTCCAGCTCAAATTGGATGTTTTACTGAAGCACAAGAAGAAGGAAATGTCTCTCCAGTACACATTACAATCGATCTAGCTTCAAGAAACTAAGGCCTCAGTACAATTTAATATTGTGTAAGGGACAAATGTAGGGGTCAGTCATCAGCGAGATAGGGAAGTAGCATGTAGTTTATTTAGATATTTAAATACGCAAGTGTCGTAACTATCTCGGATTGGCGGAATTTTGATCGTTACCTACTCGTGGTAGCCACTGGCAGCTGTCCTGAAAGAGACGGCCTAATATGATCGGGCCAACCAAGCCAATATGTATGTGTAGCTATCATGTCGAGGGCTGCATAGTAGTGGGTAGGTTTTTCACTGTCGTTTACCGATCTCCTCTGGGAAGAAGGTTTACCCAGTTATATAATATCTTATTCTGATATGGAGGCTCTGTCAAGGTAGACAGACCTTCTACTTCCTACAATACTCAGAGGAGTTTTGTAGACCAGTTAAGCTGGAGAGGGCCACGACAATAAGGGCCGGAATGGATTTGAGGAATCCCACTCAACACACCCGAGCACCACTTTTGTGAGCTCCCTCTCTAAGGAACCAAGACAAGGGTGACGATCTGGAAACCGGGTAGCCAAGAAGCAGATCTAGACAGCCGACACTCTGCCCAAAGTTTCTGGACCCACCAGAAAATTTACAGCACCAGTTCCCATATAATCTAGGGGAGCAATCCCATCATCCAAGCAGAGACCTGGATAGGAAAAATTAAAAAAAAAGTGGAATCGCAATGAGCCTCCTACTGGTACAAAAAGCAGACCTAGACCACCGCCGTTGTGCCCAAAAGTCTAGGATTCACTAAAGAGCTAAGGCAGTAGGGACGAAATCGAAGTGGGGAGCCCACGGCTCATGCCCGAACCCGCTTTCGTGAACACCTTCCGAGCAGGCTGAGGCAAGACTGCGGTCAGGAACCCAGGAAGCTTGAACAGTCAAGTGTAAGCGACAAGCCACTAGGAAGGCTGCTGAACTTGTGCCAGCGGTCTGGGGCCACAAATGTGGGTGTAGTACAATAGGCCAAGCGAAAGGCCAAATGTACTGCCTCATGTAAGTCCGGCTTAACTCTACTGGATAGTGAAATCGAATCACAGATCTCTGGGTTGGTTGCCGGAGCCTTTCAGCCCTACGCTGTCACGAAGTCAGGCTTCTGTTGCTGTAGTATTTGGATGAGAGCCGGTTAAGCTAAATTTTGTGTTGGGGTTGGTATTGCTCCATTCCATTTCCGCAGAGCTTTTTGTTGTGTGTTTAATTCTAAGAAAGCGAATCGCTAGGATAGGATACCATGTCTGCATTCTAAGCCTATCTCAAAAATATATTGCGTGTGTGATTTGTAAGTAATCAGGCGCTTTTTTGGTATTAGAAATTAAAACCTTTCATCAGCCAATAGAAAATTGAATCTTGTTATCCCATCGTAATTCACAAAAAAAATAAAAATCCCTACCCGGAACTCAAAACCCATAATAAAATAAATCCAACGACCAAAAATTTATTGCCATCATCGTTACTTTCTACACAAAATCAATATATCCTGTGACTCATTGAAATACGATACCTACCATACCATCGTTACGTTACACTCTTGGATGTTGCTGTAATTATCCCTTCAAGGATCCCCCAGGATAAGTGAGATGAGACAGAAATGGCACAGAGAATCAAACAAAATGAGAAAAGTTTAGTACTTTGTCAACACTTGAATCGAGCTCATTTCCTTGAATCTCGTAAAATGCTCCTTTCATCGAATTGAATCGCGTTTAATTGGTTGCCAGCCAGATCCTAGATAGATAGTCCTCTGTGTGTGTCTGTGTGTGTGTTTGTCCTGCTCGATAGTTATTGTTGAAGGGCTGCTACAGTAATTAAGTTTAACCATAAAAAGGAGTATTATTATCAGTTTTATTTTTTTTTTTAGTTCAAAAGGTATTTTTACTTGAAAGGATCCTCGCTTTCTTGTTTTTATAAATCGATAGTGTAGACCTAAGTCCTTTCGAAAGTTTTTTCAACAACTAGGACATGGCGAAAAAAGAAAAGAAATGGCAAAGTTCGTTACTATAGTAAAAAGAAAAGTGCTGAAAACAATTTCCGTTTATAAAAGCGGAAAAAACCAGGAGAGCCAGGATTCATGTTTTCACGTTGTCCTCATTCTTTTCGTGAGAGAGAGAAAGAGCGTAGAGCACAAACTTTTTAGAATTATGGCTTCCAGAAGTGACATAACTTTTATGGAAACTTTTAGAAAATCTTCAAAAAAATTTTATCATCGTCCTTTTTTTTTATCCTTGTTGCTGTCATCCAACCGTTTGCTCTAGATACTTGCGTTCCACGAGGATTGTTTAAGTTCGTATTTTTTTTAACATCTCTTGTCTTCAGAAACACCTCCGCCTTCTTTTATACATCCACCTTCAAAAAACGAGAAAAAAAATCAAGAAAACACGAATTTCCTGGAAACTTCCTTTTGTTGTGCATTAATTAACGAGATTCCTTTCAGGAGCACACTCCAGCACAAGCGCCAGTGTTTATTATTTATTAAGGCAAAAGTCGTATACTTTTAGGCGCGCGCTGGTGAACATCACTTTTAAGACGGACTCAATTTTTGATGCGGAATTTTTGTGCATTTTATTACCAACATACAAACAAAGGTAAATGATGGCTCAGTTTACCTTTTGCCACGTTAATTAATAGACATTTCACGTTGTTGGGGCTATTTGATATATACGAAACCTTCAATTGCCGTAATTACTGTATATCTTGTCTTTGTGCGCCAGAATGAAATTAAGGATGCCAATTACGAGATAGTGTAGTATTACAGAGATGCTGCCCTCGTTGGATTTTGTAACTATATATAGATGGTGGTGTTTCGGCTCTGAAATGCACTCAAAAATGCTTCCTTTTTCGGGGGTGTCCGAGTGCCTTCAATAAATTAATTAGAGGAGATAATGACTAGAACTGGAGAACGTCAGAAAGTTTACTGTGCTAATGAAAGGCCAAGGGGAGAATGAACTTGTTCTTGGAGCTATGAGTGGAAGAAGATGTTCCTTTTAGTTTTGGTAGTTTTTGTTTTTATACAGAAAAGAGGGATAAACTTCGTTCGAAAACTAGCATCGAAATGCCCAAACCGCCCAAACGTCCAATTTAATTAAGGAAATTTTTAAGGTTATATAAGGTTTATTTTCTCTTTTTTAGTCGTACTAGGTTTGGTTAGATATGGCTGAGCTATTGTAGTTGTTGTTTGAGCTCATACACTTAGGCTAAAGGGATAGGCCCATATGGTGATGCCATAGTGATTCCACTTTAAACGTGATGTTCAAGAATCGTTTCTTCGCTAAACCATCTCGAGGAAGTAGTAAATCTTCTAAGCTGAGGGATTCCAATCTTCGCGATCTCTGCAAACGTTCTTAGAAAGGGGTCACCAAATGTGGTTAGTCTCTTTCTGCTTAGGGCTGGGCAGTGCCAGAGGAGATGTAGTACCCTTTCCTCCTCCTCCGGATTCTTACAGCTTCTGCAAAAATCTTAGTTCTCAAGAATCGCAGAAGTCCCTATCAGACAGTGTCCGGTCAGTACACTCACTATAGCTAGCAGATCTCGTCTCCCGTGGCTCAGTAGTGAGGTGGACCGCATGAGATCATAAGAGGGCCATGTTAAAGTAGCCCAAGGCATACCAATTCTTTCTTTTCCTGGAAGGAGAGTAGCGTTCGTGCCTTTCTTAGCCAGTTCATCAGCCAGTTCGTCAGCTTTACAATTTCCCTCTATATTTCGGTGCCCAGGCACCCATACAAGGAGGGTCCTGAACTGTTGAGCCAGGGCTGTGATGGTAATGTGCTGCGCAGTACTATTTATGCCATCTTTTTCAGGCGTAGCAATATATGGGGTGCAGTAAAAGTCCGGCAACGGCCCGAAATTTCCTGAAAGCTGGGTACTTTCGCGAAAAAAGTTTCAAACAAAAGTTGTCCGCCTACGAGAGCGAAATCGTTGGCATACAAAACTCACGCCCTCAAAATTTTCAAATGGCAACCCACATTTTTTATCTCAGAATAGAATTCTCCCAAGGGAAATGTCAAACTTTTGTCCGAGCATTTTTTTTCTCCTTGCACCCCCAAATGAGCTTGTTTATTGAATGCCATTTGAAATTTTAGTTTGATCCCACCCCGAGGCGCTTTGTTGGGGAATTTTTACAAGCAAACCTTCCCTTTTGCAAATTTCAGACTGTTGCCAGACTTTTGTCCCGCCCCGTATATTTCTACGTCTGAAAAAAGATCTCAAATCAAAGAAGGCCATGGGAATGTACACAGCCTTGGCACGTCCAATCCTCATTTAGAATGAGTCGTCCAATCCTCAGTGTTGTGTTAGCCAGCGCTGAACAGGACATATAATGCCATAATGTTGGGAAGAAACATTAGAACATACCTACGAGCGCCCTTAATGAGCGGTTGCACCTACTCCCTCCTGAGCTTCAGTGCTCTTTGGTTGGGAGAATCTGGTCCTGCACCCAACAGTTGCCAGAACGACAAACTATCTTTTCCTTCGATTATCCTTCAAGAAAGATTGCACTGTCGAAATGCCCTTCAAAAAGAATGTAGAAACGAAGACTCCATGAAAAAGTTTCTTCTACGGATATTCATCAATGGCTCCAAAGCATCCGAAGGCGTTTACCTAGAAAAACCAACAGTTCATTGTACAGGCACCTTCCGGCCAGTATCTGTCAAGAGGGAGGTACTGGCGAAATTGAAGACCTAACAGAAAATGAAACTCGAATCTACACACCAATGTATCTTTGGAACCTCCAAGTCAGCCAAGTCTTTATAATAGTTTCAGATGAAGTGGTGATGCGCTCCACGCGTTTGGAACAAAGCAGAGCTAAACTGGATCGATAAAAAACATAAGAGTTTCGACTGGGCAAAGGAACCACCAAACCTTGGATACACGAGCTGAGCATTAAAACGGCGCACCAAAGCCTTAATTGTTCCTTCTGTCGCACTAGAGACAGCCCTACACCTAACCTATCGAAATCTCCTTTGAAAGCATGCTTTAATTACATTTACATATACCAAAATGGCCTTCTACTAGTTACATTCTGCTTTTGCAAAAACTGTCTTCCGAAATCCATATTTTTCTTTTACTACTGTTTTGAATTTCTGCACAGTTTTTTAACTCAGCAGTCTCAACAGATAAAGCTAAGTGAATATAGTTCTTCAACTGCTCTACATAACGGAGGGTCCCTCAAGGTTCTATTCTAGGACCACTTTTATTCATCATTTTTGTTTTAAAATATCTTTCTATAGTGGTAAATGGATTCATATGTACGATTTATAATAGGCAGCTTCTTACGGCCAACTGAGGTCGTTTTGTGCTGGTGGGTTCAAACATAGGTAAATCCAGCGAAACCCATTTTAGCTTTGTACGCTCACTTCCCAATATCTCTTTAAATGAGATCCTCCTCGTTTGCATTGATAAAGTAAAAATCTAGGAGTTATTCGAAATAGAAATATGACCTGATGCGACCACATCAATTAGCAGAGCAAATAGGCTTTTGAGTCGACAGTTGTATCTTGCTTCAAACCACTGCCAATATGAGTCCAAGCGAAGACGCCCTTTTTTCTTTCAGTGAGGTAAATAAGCAACCGATTACATATGTTGGATCAAGCAACGTCATGCCGATCTCTGCGCTTTTTCAGTACAATGACAGAGTACGTGGCTGAGTCTGCCTTCTATAGAAGATAATTTAGGGCTCATGATCCGGTGACCAAGCTAACTAAAGTCCTGAAATCGTTTTAGCTGGGTCGCAGTAATTTTCTGGTCTAGGTCTAACCCAAGCTAAACCTTGGTTCAACCCAGTTATAAACGGGGGTCGAGTTAAAACTGGATCCACTCAACTCAACTCAGCTCTCCTACCTGGGTCGTTTTCGCCTCGTATACGCGAGTTGAGTTGTAATTAGGTTAAAGTAACATTAGTAACATTTGTTTATCATCCATGACAAGGTCATCCACACCATAGCTCTTTGATCCCATCCTTAGAGCAGCGTTTAATTCTACTTTATCTTAAAAACACTCTCAAGTCCAACCTCACTGAAAAAAATTGGCATCTAAATATCCCCATGCATTCCTCCCAATAATTAAATTTCCCTTAAAGCCTGCATTTGGCAGATTGCAAATAAATTCTCTCGTTTTTTGCATTAAATTCGTTTAACCACGAAAAAGTTTATAACTTAAACCCGATTTCCCTTTTCTTCTTCTCCACCACCATTTTTTTTTTAATAAATCCGCCCCAAGTTCATCCACAATGGATCATAAATCTTTCTAACCTCCCCTCAAGCCCCAATATTTATTTTCCACAGGTCTAGGCACCCCTCGTATTTGGTCCATAGCGAAAAGAATAATTTCTTATAATTTTTTTTTCTGTTATCGCCGAACTGAAGAAAGTCTGAATCCTTAAGCTTCCCCGTCCAAAACTTATGGTCGATAGCAACAACAACACAAAGAAAAAACGCGTTGAAATTAATGTCCTTCGTTTTGGGGAAGGATAAAAATTTATTTGAATTAGAAAACTTAAGGGGAAATAAAAAAAAACGATGTTTGCACACCGAAAGTGCAAATTTTTTGGGAGACCTGGGAGGATGTTGTTCTGTTTTACAAGATTTGTTTGCTCGACGTGCTAATGGTGTCGATTTGGGATGAATGGACGAAGGGATGTGTTTGGAGGAAGTATCAATTTAATTTTTGTGGGATATCTATTTGGAAAACATAGTCGATAGCACTTATTTCGATTTGGCTAAAGTTGTATAATAAAAAGCTTTTCAGAAGAAGTGACTTTGGATATAAGTTTAAAGCTTTTGAGCTTTTATGACGTAGAAATTTAAATTTAAAGCTTTCGTGAAGTAGCAAACCAAATTTAAAGCTTTTGTGACGTAACAATAAAATAAGCTGAAGAGCTTACAGAGAACAATTCAAAAGCTTTTGAGAAGAAGCTTTTACTTTTAGAGCTTTTATGACGTTGAATACGAGTTTAAAGCTCTACTGCTATGGGATGTCTATGCTTATTTATGTATGCAGCTATATTACTTATTCTAAAAAGGTATAACAGTCCTTGTAGGACAAAAGAATGGTACACTAACGACCAACTTTCTAGATTGATCAAAATCCATAAATTCTGTTTCATCTTCCTCGCCAACTAGGGCATTCAAATCTCCTAGAATAAATTTTATGTCACTCTTAGGAATATTTTCTCATCTATTTATCTAACAAACTCTAACGTCTCCTCGTATCATCCTTGTCTCTAGTGGTCGACTATCTTTTAACCAGCAAAAATTTCTCGGACTATCTGCATGCAATATCGTAAAAAAATAAAAAAAACCTTAAACTTTTCATACAGAAAACTTATGATAAATTCCTTAACTGTTTCAAACAATCACATAAGAATTTTCACTTCGTTAAAGTGGATATGCAAAAGTTTCCACACAAAAACTTCCCACTGAACAATTTTTCATAAGGAATTGAGCAGATCCTAGAACTAGAAGACGACGGATCACATTTCAATAAAAAAAAATATAAAATAAAAAAAAAATAATCTTGTTTCAATAAAACAGGAAACGAAAAAGTCATGAATTTTCAAGAAATGCCAAAGCATCCAAAAGAGCATCCCTATATCCTGTCTCATGTTATATAGTGCAAGGATATTTTTCTTGAGTATAACTTTCGCATCCCTATTCAGTAGTTTCTCATCCCTTCTGGTATATAAGTGTCTTGACTCATATCCATTAATATAAGCGACCACTAAAAATCGTCGATGGTGGCAAAGGATCATGAATGTGAGAAAGTCTTTTAGTGAGAGACTTTTCTTGTTAGTTTTTCATGAGGTTTAAAAACTTTATTATTTCTTCTACCACTAGCAGTCAGTAGCGTAGATGATATAAGCTATAAAAATGGAAAGGATCCTTCCCATTTGAAAGTGGTACAAGTGGATCCTAAAGATTTTTCTATAAAGATAAAATGGAAACTGTGATTCACTCTGGATTTTTATTAGTAGTTCACCCTCGTTTCTTACTTAGAGATTCAAATTTGCAATAAATGATATTAGGAGGTCAGATTTGTACTCTAAAAATACAAAAAAAGGACGCACAAAAGCCCCAAACTATAAAATCAAACAAAATTCTTTCAACATACCCAAACTACAATCTAGTGGTTAAATACCAGAACCATTGACGACTATTAGAATTGGTTCTACTACTGAGTCCACCTCCCTCTCCTCCTCCATGTGCAGAGAACGAATCCTTCCGAGAACGTTACTTCCTGATTTATATTGTGATAGATACCAAGGACTAAGCAATTTATCTTGTTGTAACAAGTGCAAGCATCCTTTCGACAGTTTCCGCAAACGGATAACAAATTGATGGCCATTTGTCTGCCGGTATCCTATTCTGATATCTTATTCTATGCTCTTTGGGAATGGAGTTGTTCAAACTTATCTGATAATGGAAGGAAAAGAAAATTGGTTTTCATTTTATTTAAAAAGGTAAAAATACACAATTGAAAATTAATTTCAAGTTGTTGAATGGACTAAAAGTGATTGAAAAGTGAAAATACATGATGAAACTTTCGAAAAAAATATGTGAAGATTGATTCAAAATACTATAAAAGAAATGGTCTAAGCCATTTTTAATCAATTGAGGTCTAGTTCACCGCAATCGCCACCGCCACCGCAACAGCCACCGCAATCGCCACCGCCATCGCCACCACCACCGTCACCGCAACCGAGGAGACACCGAGGATTTGCCTCAAGCATCGCATTTGGAAGACCTCGATCTTAACGTCCAGTTTGAGCAGTGTCCACGTTTCAGATCCTTAAAGAAGAATCGGATGGATCAACGTTCGGTAAAGGCGTACTTTTGTTTTGATGTTTCTGCGTTTCCATATACACCACTTGAGCAAGGCGAACGTCGGATGTCGATGCTACTTTCGTTTCCTCAACCAATGATTCCAAATATTTGAACCTCAGAACCTGTTCGATTTGGGTTCCATCGAGGTGAACACTGGCCCCCGATCCGTTCGTTGTGAGCACTTTGGTCTCTTCCGCATTGATTTTAAACCCGTATGACTGGGCGATTCGGGAAATGTCGTATAAGATGTCCGTTGCTTCGGCAACCATTTTGGCAAAGACAGCGCTAGCGTCGGCGTACATCAAGTCGCTTAAGAAGTAGTTGTCGGCCAATCGAATTGCGCTTCGTCTATCGAATGCTTCACACATAATCGCGTCGATCACAACGTTGAAGAGGAGTGCCGAAGCGACGTCTCCTTATCGGACACCCATTTGAATCGGAAACTCCTCGGATAAGTTGCTTCGAAATCGAAAGCCGCTGGTTGAGTCATCGTACGACGCTTGGAGAAGTTTGATGATTCTCAATGGCACGTGTTCGGTTTGCCAAGACTCTCCACAAGCTGTTCCTATCGATGCAATCGAAAGCGGATTTGAAATCGTTGAAAACGACGACAGTTCGTTTGCCGCAACGAATTCTTTCTTCCATTAGCTCACAGAGTGCGCATATTTGATCAATGCATCCTCGATGTGGTCTAAATCCCTCTTGTTCTTTCCGGCTCGTTTGCTCTCGATGTTTCCGTATCCTCGATTGTATGATTTTCGTAAATACTTTTCCCACGATCAAAAGAAGGCTAATACCGCGATAGTTCTTGCATTCCCGACTGTGGCCTTTTTTCGTCTTCGCCTTCCACCACGAAGAGATACGATCCGAATGCCATATGTGTGCTATGAGGACGTGAAATCGTTGTGATAAGACATCACCTCCGGCTTTGATCAACTCAACGGTTACTTGATTGATTTTTCAGCGATTTTATTGCCATCTTCACCTCGATAATTGTCGGTTCGGTACCGAGAAACTGATTCGTCGGCTGTTCGATAATACTTGTACTGCTGGTGGAAGAATTCTCTCCACCGCTGCAGGCCTTCATGGGGAGAAGTCACAAAAGCTCCATCCGATTTTTTGATGTTGTCGTTTGTTGATGTTGTCGTCGTGCCTAACCGGCGGGTTGTCTGGTACAGCGTCCGATACTCGTGCCTCGACGCTGCTTCGCGTTCCGATTTCATTTTCTGTCGAACTTCTTTGTCAATCGTCGGTATTACTCAAAGTCGACGTGTTTCATTCGCTTCCGCTGATCCACAATAGACTTCGACAATTGCCTTTCTTCTACATCGATATCGTCCGGTATTGCGAGCGCCTTGAATTTTTCAGATAATGCCATTTAAATTCTCTTCCGATGGCCGGGTACCGTAGGCACGTCCAATTCTTCTTGGCTGGTAGAGGTGACGTTTTCTTTACTCTTTGCAGCCGCATCTGAAATTTCCCTCGAACAGGATAATGGTCTGATCCGCAATCGAGCCCACGCATTACACGTACGTCTTTAAGCGTCAAACGGAATCAAGCAGCTTTGGAAGTGATTAGAATTCAGTTGGGGGACTGCTTTGGTAGACTCCTGCTCCTAGAACGCTTTTGATGAGCATAAAAACGTATGCTCCCCTGCAATGACATGCAATGTTAAAAAGTATATGGAACTGGTATGGGAACGGGAGCGCTGTAAGATCTTTTTATAGTGCTCAAAGATGGCTATTGGAGCACTCCATTTCCCGTTGGGAAGGAAGACATCTCCTATTCGATCATCGAACTATGCTTTCTGCTGCGATAGTTATTGAATAGCAACCACGTGTTGACGTTGTCAATTCTTTCATTCTTCTCTCTACTATCTCTCCGTCTAGAGCTTTCTGTCTGCTATTGTACTGAATGATAGAGCAGTCGACAGTATGTACAAAGGGGCTTACTTAGAAGCTCTAGTTTTTACAATGATAAGAAGAAAAAAGCTTTGTACTATAGCAAAAACATTAAGACCCGCTCTCTCCTTAATTGCAGCCAATTCCAAAAGGCAAAGAAATTAGCTCAGCCATAACGATAGATACCCATACCCATTCCCATTCTACTGCACAATATTATCACCAAATTAAGACGTTTTTGGCGCATCGTTTGCTTGCGTGTAACATTTGTTCTTAAGAGCAATTACACTCCTTGAATTTCCAGCGCTATTAAAGGATAACACAGAACGTGTTAAATGTAACAATCCTCGGCAACATCCTTGCTTACCATCATAATACTTAAATCCACCTGCACCAGACTGAAGTTAACAGAGTTAATAAAACTTGATTGTTTGTCGTCTTTCCAATGTGTGGAGTATGAGAACAATTTTTTATTCTTCCTCAAAGAATTGGGGTTAAATTAAAGGTTAGGAAATTGAGTTGAGTTTTGTGGAAAAAGTTGAGTTTAAAGTTTAAAGATTTCCCTAAAAACATACAGTGTAGTTATAAGATTATGTTTTGTCGAACAAAGAAACATTTAGATTATAGCTTGCCATGACCTAGAGGAACAAAATTTCTAATTATGTTCTGTTCTCAGAATACCAAAAAAACATTCTTGTTTAACTTTTAAGCTGCTTGGATTCCTTAAAGATCCCCGCAAGCTATTGGCTCTGAAATTTTGTTTGGAGTTCTGAAAGAAAAAGGCCAGAAGGAAACTTTTAATTAAAATCTTCAACCAAGGCGTTATGATAACTTTGTTCTTAGTTAGAAATCTGTTTGGAATTATGCTTTGTTGGTTATTGGTTTACCTTTAAGTAATTTGTAGAATATTAACCGAAATTGGTTTAAATTATGGCGTGTATTTGGATTTCAAATTTCCTATTTTGTCACACTTCTTGTTTAGAAACATAATGCTCTTTACGAGATTTGTTTTCAAATACAACGATTCAATATTTCCCATTCACAAATTGCACAAAACATCTTATAAATTCAAAAGTGCACAAATATTACAATTGTTAGATAAAAGAATAAAAACCCTCGAGCAGAATATTCAGAAATGCATTTTCTAGGGATTTAGAGTTTTTTGCCGGGCTCCTGGGCTATTGAATAAATATAAGCAATGGACGACAATGGCCAAATAAATAGGGAATGTCTTTGCATATTTCATGGGAATTTCACTCTCCCTCTAACAGGCAGTGAAATATAAGTTTGAATGTCGCTTTGTTGAATGTGCAATTCTAAAACAAACATAAATATGAATATGAATTGCAAATAGAGTTTATGAAATGGTTGTAGGAGAATGGGGTTTGGGATTTTGAGTGGATTTTATACTATAGTATACAAACCAAGGAGTTTTGTTAGAAATGTTGTATTTTTGGTGGTAGTTTACATGTTTAGTGATTTGTAAGCATAGAAAGTGGTGTATGAAGTGTTTATTTCGGTAGACCAATCGTTATTATGTTAGCGATTAACATTTCATCACAGCTGGTTGGTTACATTGATACCTGGGTAAAACCAGGTCATATTTGATTTGAGGTTTAGATTCGATGACATCCAATACAACATTGATTGAGAGGCCAGAAACAAAAATCAGGGTTTAATTCTTCAGAATTGCGTAAGTACCAACAGGTTGGAGTTTAGCTAAAAGAGTAGAATGATATACTCTACCAAAAGCTTTGGAGATGTTTTGAGTATCCGAACCAGATTCACCAAATCGATGGATACTTTGGTAAAGCTTGAACAAGCTCAGTGATCTGCCAAGACTAGTGTCGGTTAAACACAGGGCCGTGCCTGACCCAGCTAAAACAAAAGGTGGCTAAATTGCCACGGAAAGTCCGACAAATACGGATAGAGGTCGATTCACACATATCCGCAATGTCACGGCGCCGATCCTTTCCGTATCAGTGGCTTTCGTGATGAATTTTTCACTGACATTCATACAGCGCTTAATTTTGCCGTATCAGTGGTCAATGTTCAATTGCATCTGACATTTTAGTTTTGGCAGTGATCTCAAGGATATCTTAGAATTTAGCGTTGGACAGAGTGTGTTCGTCCCAGGGGGACTCTTCGGGAAGTGGTCTCACAGAAACAAGTTTGAGTATATTTCAAATAAATTTTACCTAAATTTCTGTTGAATTCTTATAAAATTTTCCTTTTAATAAATATTTGTTTCTCTAGAATAAAATAAAAATATCGGTAGCAACGTATTTTTGTTTTGTTCACGGATGCCTGCAGGATACTGAGATCGTCAGTGCCCCACTGTATCGGATGTCTGAGAACATGTCGTGCCTTTCTCAATTTGTTTGCAAGGAATTATATCGTACCAATTTTTTTTTCACTGATATTCCCGCTACTGCACTGAAGCGGCAGTCATGTCACGGATATGTGTGAATCGACCTTAAATGAACAACATTCAGTCTTTTATTTAGTGATGATCAAAAATAGTCTTTATCTTCCATTGTTGGTCTTGTTCTTGGGCAAGACCAAGGGCAACTATTTGTCTGCAAACCTAAGCCTTATAAAGTCTCCGTTTACATTGCAATTTCATATCTCACCCCTATCTTGTTTGTTCAGCGTAAACTATAATATCTTCGCCTCTGGGATCTCTCCCAAAGTATTAGTGAGGCGTTTATGGTGTATTCCTCTAACTCAAGATGTAGAGTATCAAATTGAATTGGAATTGACTCTGTATTGCTTGGCAGGCTTGAAATATTGCCAAAAGTTCTGCCTGAGAAACACTGACGAAGTTAGACGAGAGGTAGATTTTTAGAGAGCAAGCTAGAGGAAAAACCTTAGCACTTGGCTCTTTTTTTTTTTTTTTTTTTTTTTATGTGAAAGACTAGAGTCACAGGAAAGGCCCTTTATACTGTCGACAATCTATTTTATTCGTATAGATTGCAATGTCGAACAGCAGCTCTAGTCGGGGAAGAAAGGAACTGCCACAACCTACCCGCGATATTTTTTAGTCTACCTACTTCCAACCATTACTATTGCGACTTTGACATCGGGGCATCGAGAAACAACTCGCTGGAGTGTTATGCCTCCTGAAACGAGTTGAATCTCATCAACCAACCGATGACATACGCTTTGGTGGAGCGGGGAAGGGCTAAGGAAGGCTATGACAGAAGGAATCAGGAATGTAAAGAGGGAAGAAGAAAGAAGGAAAGTTATGTAGGTGGAAAAGTGGAAAAGGCGAAGGACCGTGGGGCTGGCCGGGAATCGAACCCGGGACCTCTCGGATAGTAGCCAGTCGCCTTACCCCCTAGGCTACCGAGGCCCCGAGGCTCTGATTTCGATTTGCAAGAAAACACCATTTACCTTGTTGGTTGGGAAATCTTCCCATTGCTTTCAGGCAGGAATCTGAATATTAGAATATTGAGATCCCCGTCGAGATTTATTTTTTCCGACTACGGAGTTGGTAGGACATTCATCATTTACTGTGATAGAGAGCGCAGAATATTGCTGTGCTCGCAGTTCTTCTTGACCCAGCAACTCGCTATTTTATGGTCATGCAGGTCGCCTGCTGCCTGATGCAAAAATCTGGTGGCAGCGGGTCGAGAATTGTGTTAAACTCTTTCGCCCGTAGGAGGTTTGAACATGGCATATTCCGAAGCAAGCCATTCTTTGGAGTTACCAGCCAGTTTGGGTATGTTATACTGTTTGGTTAAAGAATCATATTTAAGCACTGGTTCAAATCACTCCCTATCTATACATGGGAGCGACTTCAAACCACACCTCTTGCTAAAGGTCTGCTTGCTTTCAGACATAGATAGCTATACTGGCCCTCCTTGCCCTTTCTTCGATATTGAGCCTCCAGTTCAATTGTGGATTGATAATAAGAACCAAGTACTTAGATGACTGGGATTGACTCAGTACTCGACCGTTAATTGGCAGTGCGATTAAAGTGGTTGTTTTAGTTCTATCAGTTCTGTCTTTTCCGAAATGACAGACCGCCACTATCAGTACTTTTTAGTTCACAGTTGCAGCTAGAGTAATCCCATTTATGATGATTTTATTTAGTACACTGTATTGCCAAACTAATGATGACCCTCTAAGCTTTAGTAGAAAAGAAGACCAATATATCTTTAGTAGCTAACACGTATGGGTGTAATTGTCGCACTCCTCTAGCAGGAAAGTGAACTAGTTCTAAGACTAGTAGAACAACTTGGTTCTAAGGAGGGAGTTCTAGTTCTCAGTTGGATACCTTTATGTGAAAACAACCCACTACCTTTGTACAGTTTTGTCCTACCATAGAGTCATGGAGGGCACCTTCTGCATTACTTCGGAATACTGCGAGAACTAATTCCTTTTTAACTTCTTGAAGAATTAATTTATTTTGAACTAACTCGAGAACTAATTCTTTTTAACTTCTTGGAAAACTAATTAATTTTGAACTATTTGGAGAATTAATTTATTTTGAAGTTCTTAGAAAACTAATACATTTCCAAGTTCTGGAAGAACTAATTCATTTTGAACTAGTTCTTTTTGAAGTTCTTGGAGAACTATTTCATTTTGAAACTCTTAAAGAACTACTTGTAGGACTGATTCTTTTTGAAGTTCTTAAAGAACTAATTCATTTTGGTCTACTTGGAAAACTAGTTCATTTTAAAGTACTTCGAGAACTATTTCATTTTGAAGTTCTTGGAGAACTAATTCATTTTGAACTTCTTGAAGTACTAATTCATTTTGAACTAACCAAACTAATTACTGCAAAACAAATTCCTTAGAATAATCTTGTGGGCTTACAACTGGTATAGTGTTTTGAACTAGCTCCTCTCAGAATTACTTTGGCACCAGTGCTGCAAAGAGTCAATTTTCCACTAGTGCTAAAATTATTCCAGTTTTCTAAGTAGTCAATTTAATTGTGCCTGATTTGAGGCATTCTTTGTCTATTTTTTTTTTAATATTATTTTACACTTTCTGAAATAATTGTGTAAATTGTGTCCCCTTTTTTCCCCCAAAAACTTGACCATCAACTGAGTACTTAATTTCTTGTATTCTCATACCCAGCACACCCCTCCGTTTTCAGATTGGAATTTCATGCTTCAACTCGACTCCTTTCAAGCTAACACCTATAAATAAACCAAGCCCATCCTCTTGACACTTAATTAATTTCAGTTTCACCATCATCCCCCTTTCAAGTATCAGCATCGTCTCCAAAAATCCTCAGTATTTGCAAAGGGGTGAAAGTATTTTGTCGATGGGAGCAAGGAAGTACGAGCACATACCTACGCACATATTGGAGGCATCCAGAGATCGCCTCTATACATCGACCGATATACCCCCCAATATCTTTATACTTTTCTTAAGAAATAATCTTGAGGAGAATTTCTTTTGCGACTAAAGAGGAGAAACATTGAATTTTCAAGACTACCACCTCGTCGACTTTGTGACTTCCTTGTTTTCCTTCCGCCCCCGTGGCCGTACATGGATACTAATCTTATTTTGCCGTCTTTATGTATTTAAGGACGATGGCAGGTCGGCTTCTTTCTCTCTCTGCATTAAATTTAAGATCTCCATTATTCGGTGAACTTTACACCCCCTGCAGCCACATACTTGAATTTACTTTCACCGTTTTCTCTCTCCTGTAGGTGTATATAATCGTATAACAACAAACAACACATGCATACAATCGGATTATCCTTTCACGGTAAATTTAATGTCCTTCGGGCTGGTATAGCGCCATGCTTAAAATGCCTTCTTAAAAAGCCTGACTCCTTGTTTGCGGAAACAACAGAAGATAAGTGCTGCTTAGGGATTTTAAACTCTCGGGCGAAAATTCATTCCACCAACAAAATCCACAAAATTAAATTTGCCTTTGTAATAAGGATCGTTATTTCTTAATTTTGTAGATTCCTGAATTTTATCCACCAGTCGAGCATTTTCGTGTTTTTTGGGTGTAGATTGAAAATTTTTATAGTTTTTATGTGGTATATTCGTTTTTGGGACTCTACAGTTGAAATTTTAGTACCATTTCGAATTTGCATAGTTAAAGCCACCAAAAAATATTGAACCATGGATCCTCGCATTCATCTACACCTCTCCGCATTAAACACTCATTAATATTGATTTTATTAGCTTCAATATTTGGCAGCGCTTAGTAACAAAAGAGAAAAAACTGCTGAGAAGGCCCACCGCAACGCCGCACCAATTACTACCGAAATAATGCCGCTGATTGATGATATTCTAATTATAATCGAGACTCATTTTTCATCCCATTACCAAAAAAGCGATTGATGGATGATTTTGACAAATATAACAAAAAATAATTTTCTCAACGAAATTTGTAATTAATCATAATTTTTTTTTTTTTTTTTTTTTTTTAATTAAAATTAAACTTTTCTTGATGACAGTATGTAAACATTTTCGCTGGTGGCATTTCTGTATAGAGTTTTAGTAATTAAAATTTTAAGGATGCTCCTAATTATCCTCAGAAAAAACATAGGACTAACTCAATTTAGAAGTCCATGGTATAATCAGGAAGTCTTTGCATAAACACCCACGGCAGTTGATCATCACTCTTCGGTTAAGGATATAAGCAAGGATGTGAGTAAGAGCTGTGAAGGTTCATAAATTATGCTTAAACTTTGCTGGAGTATACAGGATGGTAAGAAATTTTTTAAATTAAAATTAAGGTACAGGGTGTATAGTAGAATAGAGGGCAAATGAATGGGTTCTGCAAAAATTAAGGCACATGTGCATAAAATTATGCATAAAATTAATCTAAATACAAAATGCACTCTCCATCATTTTCGTAAATGCTATTCCATCAGTTTGTTGAATCCTTTTTCAAAACTCACTTGGTAGTTACGATCGCTGACTTAATAGTCCAGTAAATAGGTCGAAAAAAAGGCCTTCGTAATGCAAAAAATACCGCACGCGATTTTTTTTTACCAAATGTTTTTACATATTTTTATGAGCTTAAATTCAAAATGGCGTCATCCCCACCCTTATGCTTCACTTACAATGAAGGGAAACGCGTTTAATTCTATATCTCAGAAACTATGCGTTTTACGACAAAAATGTATATAATCTTTTTTGTAGATAAATAAGTGATTTAACTTTTTTGTTCAGAATTTTTTTTTGTAAAGTTAATATTAGTTAAATCACTTATTTATCTACAAAAAAGATTATATACATTTTTGTCGTAAAACGCATAGTTTCTGAGATATAGAATTAAACGCGGTTCCCTTCATTGTAAGTGAAGCATAAGGGTGGGGATGACGCCATTTTGAATTTAAGCTCATAAAAATATGTAAAAACATTTGGTAAAAAAAAATCGCGTGCGGTATTTTTTGCAAAGAAAAAGTACCTATTTACTGGACTATAAGACCCTAAAGCTACTCGTAGTGGACTTTGAGTTCATCGTCAGGTTATGGGTTCACAGCCATAGTTGATCAAGCCCTTCATATTCCAAGCGAAAATAGTATCACCTTACGAACCACTTTTCATAGCCAGACATAAGGGGTCGTCCATAAATTACGTGAGGCGTTTGGGGGAGGGAGGGGGTCGAGCCGAATCTCACCAAATCTCACGTGGGGGAGAGGGGGGGGTCTCGGCGAATATCACGTAATTTTTTTTGTTTTAAAGAAACAGTGTAAAATGCCGAGAAAACTGGGTTAAATTAAGTAAAACATGTTTCTCCACTAAAGACCTCCATTCACTTAAAGGCCGCCGGTAGGCAGTGCCCTGTCAGACCGGGTCGACCAGCACAACTAAGCTTGACTCAGTCTAACTGAGGGATGATACTTCAGGTACCGGCCAGACAAACCGTGGCATGCAGATGAAATCATGATTCTCTACAGACACACAGGTGAAAACGACTGCTTAACATAGCAGGTTATTAATTCAAGCGCAAAAATGTTCATGGTCTCAACGAAAGCTTCAAGGCGGCTCCAGCCTCACGCCGGCCCGTGAACACCCGCAAACAAGCGCAAACGCGAGTGTGGATGGTTTTCACGCTTAGCTCGCGCCTTGCTTTCTGTTACGAGTGGATACAGCGTGAATTCTTCCCCTCAATTCACGGCTCGAGAGTGAATAGAAGCTCAGATCTTCAGGCCCGAACGGACGATAAATTTTTGTCAGCTTTCTTGAGCTGTTGTAGGCATTCTTGAACTTCAGGCCATACAGTTGGCGGCCGGTGATTGTATGGTAATACTTCGCCTCAAGGCTAAAACTTTCAGGCCACGGCCTGCCGGCGAACTGTGTGAAAATTGGGCCCTTAAGATGTGGGTAAGGTAGGACACACAAAAAAATTACTCGATTGTTTAGCCTCTAAAGGCTAGTCAAACGCGCGACTCGTCGAATGCTGCAGATTACGAGCCAAGTAATACTGAACCGCGAAAAGGACATTAGAATTTAGTGCTATAAGAAAGCACATGCCGAATTTTAGCGTAATGAAATGTTGGGTGAGTGCTCACGTTTTGGTAGTTGTGTGTCCACCACAAGCAGAAAAGGGAGGAGAGCAAGCAGTCCGCATTATCAATTATCTCAAATAAAATCTTGCACCCAAACCCCCCCATTCACACAGATGAACTTTTTACACACCTTTTACTAGATTTCACTACGGTTACGTACACGGATTTTATACGCGAGGGCCTTTCCTGCAGTTCTGTATTCAAACTCTGTGGTTACGAATGTAATTACGTATTTTTAGTGTAAATACTATGGATTTTATAAAATTTGAAAAATCTCACGTGAGATTAGGGGGGGAAGGGGGTCGGGACAAATCTCACGATATCTCACCAAGGAGGAGGGGGGGTCGAAAAATCGCAAAAATCACCTCACGTAATTTATGGACGACCCCTAATTCGGTCCATAAAAGGTCCAGTGACAAAAAGAAAGAGTACATGCAATCACAAGATTAGATTTAGATTTCGAAAGTGGGTAAGGAATCAATTGAGCCTGGTACCTGATTTTCTCAATGGCATGAAGATGCCCATGAACAGTTGAATGACAAAATCTAATCTTTTCCACTTGTTCGTCAACGGTTGCTAATCCTGAACCTTTAGGATCAGAAATCGGTAATCTCTTAGTCCAGGGGGGGGGCTCAGTTTACAAAACGCGTATTCCGGCTCTAGCTTACTCGGTCGATAACTTTAAGGAGCTGCCGGTTCAAAGCAAAGCTCTAGCCTTGGTTAAATAATTACACACGACGAAGGGGGTCTGACAAAGAAAAATGTTCAATTTCAGAACTATACTCTGCCATTGTTACACTGGTGGTAAAAAATAGCGTGTACAAAAGGGCCCCTGTGGAAGACCAGGAAAGGCGGGATGCTCATATCTTCAGTAGGTAGGCTATGATAGTGATTGGACTGCCAAGGGGCGTAGCAAAATGAAAGGTTGTAAAAATGCATCACGGATCCCTTAGATAGATTGCAGCACTAGAAATATCAATCGAAAATTTCAGGTATCGTTTGAAAAGAACGATAATTCTTGATGATAGCACCTGCCGACCTGTGCCTGGAGGAATTTGAAACAGCCAAGCACGCAAGAAACAGTGGTGCAATCTTCCAAAGAAGTGGCATCCTTTGATCGTTTTAATAATACTCCTAGAACAACCACATAGGGAGAAGTCGATATTCATGTCTGATCTAGCAGTAAGCTTCATCTTGTTGCAAAAATGTATCCACGTCCAGCTTGGACCTTGTTCAACATTTGTGAATGCCTCCTCGAAGAAACTGCCACAGTATTTACACTAGCATACTCGAAGAATTAGAGGCCTATTGTTCATATGAAACACTAAGTAATTTCTCTTTTTTATTACCGACTTTTCTATCTAGCCTAGAGAAAAAATAAAGAACTGACAACACCCGATTGTACTCCACCACCTCTAAGCCAATATTACCGCGACAGGATGCTGTTATTGTTGAGGGATATTGCTTCTAAAGAAATGCCTTCTCCACTTATTGTTCTTCTCCGCTAATGACAGGAAATACGACAGGGAAAGAAGTAATATTATTTAGGTCAGATATGTGAAAATGTCATGGCTACGCATGATATGGAACCGCGAACCTTTGGTATTGGTATTCGACTGCTTAATCAAATAGGGCTTAGAAACCCCAGGTTCCCAATGCCATATACCCAGTATCCAGAACTACACGATAACTTTTCTGTAATTATGATGCTCCTTATGGAATTGCCTGGTATTATTCTGTTTTGCTTATTGACGTAACCGAATAGATGAAAATTCGATGCGACATTCATTAATAAATTTCGTAAAATTTCAGCATCTTACTAAACCAGCTTAAAACGCTCCATCAGAAATGCCTTCGAGTACCATAAAATACCAGGAAGTTAACAAACCTGTTTAAAACTAGTCAAACCAGTTAACGAACTTGTTGCACCGTTGGTCCAAAGTAGCAATCCCACGTTGTGGTGGCCGAAAATGGCAAATCATAATGCTGGTAATCAGGTTAACAGTTAGCAGATTAACTAAAATGGTAACGTATAAATGAAATTGCATAAAAACTTATAACAGGCTCAATCGTCCCAATACCTACTTTCGTGATGCACAGAAAGAGCTTCATTGCAATAGCCCCCCCTGTATACTACGGTCTTTAGACTTCATTATTCTATGAAACACTCGTTTCCAAATTTATATAATTGAGTTTATCGCACTGCTAATTGGAAGGCATAAACTCCTTCGTGGACCCCTTTTTAACTAATCTTAGTACTAGACCATACACCATATTACATACTTCTAGAAGACACTGAGGCTAGTGGAATTAGCTGGGAGTCGACGATTTTGATTCGATATGACTCTACACCCTGAGGCTGCTAAAAATCTCTTGCGCTGCTTACGTTTCGTAATAAACTAAAGAAGAAAATAAAAAATTGTTCACAATAAACAAAAAACCACTAATTCTAAACTTTCAAAATAAACATCCAAAATTATTCAAACCAAAAAAAAGAACCCAAAAACCATTCATTCAATATTATTATCTTCACCAAAAATCTTCAAGCAACATTTCAACCAGCCAACGTTGGACTTAAAATCGATACAAGATAAGAAGGTCTCGGTTATTTATTACCGAAGCGATTATTCCTTTCCAATAAATATTGTTTATGCCTTTATATATGTATATATTAGATACACACATATATTGACCAATGAGGAAGACACAGCAGAAGCTGAATTGTCTTTCCGCATGGCAAAACAGGACCATAAAATACCCTAAAGGATTTTTGATAAACCCAAATGATTCTATGGTTTCAGAATGCCAAGTTAAGTCCTTTTAGATAAAAATACAAGATTTCGTTCATATCTCAGCTTTTTCTTTTTTTTCTTCATAGAAGTATATTTTGGGATTTATTGTTAATTTTGTTTGTTTTTGGTGGTGTTTGGGTTCAGGTTGATGTTAGGTTGTGTTGTTGAAGTCTTTTGTTTTAAGGATTTTTTAAGATGTCAAGATGAGTGAGACTTACATCGAAAAAACTTTTCACTCTATACTCATATCTCCATTCCAACCCAACTATTTAACCAACCCAAAAAAAAAACACCCATCGAATGAACACAACGATAAAAATCTCTCCGGCACACACTGTAAAAATTTATTCCTTTCTAACAAAATATATTCATTAGATATGCAAAACGGATTCCTATATCCTTTATCACTTCTCTCATGTCCCTTGGAGCCAAAAACGACAAAAACCCCAAACCAACGAAATGCCCGGGATGGATTTCGGGAGGTTCTGGTATTTGTGCTCTCTAAGTGCACACGAGAACAAATTCAATTTTCTCCGAATGAGAACTTTATGGACACAAAAAGTGGTTCCAGTGTTTCTACTTACATGAATTACAAGGATTTGTAACTTGTGGGCTTATGTTAATAACTGATTTTGCATTCAAGTGAAGGACCGCCAGCTAAAGTTATGGGCTATGGGGTTGGAGTAAAAAGTATTTTGGATAAAAGGTTTCGTTAAGTTATGAGTTCCTTGGAGAGGATGTGTGGAGAAAATTAATGCGGACGTTTTTTTTTATTTTGTAAGGGTTGACAGAGAATTTTGCTTTAGTTTTGGTAAAGGAAATGAAATGGAGCAGGGGCACTGATAGAGACATTTCTACGCTCTTCTTAAGTCTTTGATAATACAGAACTATTCTCAACCTAATTCCCCTTTAAACTAGGAAAAACAAAGTATGCACATTCATTAACAAATACGTACCGTTTATTGAAAATGACTCTTTAGATGAGAAGACGGGGAAGGGGAAGGGGGGAGAAAGGGGCTCAGCATTTCGTGCAGATTTCTTTAAGTACCAGCTTACTATCCAGTTGCTTAGATGAAATCAACATATATTTGCAAAACTCAAAATGGAATGGAATTTTATTTTAAGTAATTTAATTCGACTAACTCTGTAAAAACTCCAATTAACTCCAAAGGAACACCGATTAACTCCAATGCAACACCAACTAACTCCAAATCAACACCGATTAACTCCAAAGTAACACCGAATAACTCCAAAGCAAAACCGAATAATTCCGAAGCTATACCGTTTTACTCCAAAGAAACACCGATTCACTCCAAAACAACACCGATTAACTCCAATGCAGCACCGATTAACTCCAAACCAACACTGATTAACTCCAAAGCAACACCTAAAAACTCCAAAGCAACACCAATTTACTCCAAAGCAACGCCGATTAACTCCAAAAACAACACCGATTAACTCCGAAGAAACACCTATAAACTCCAAATCAAAACCAATTAACTACAACACCGATTAACACCAAAACAACACCGATTAACTCCAAATTAGCACCAATTAACTCCAAATTAGCACCAATTAACTCCAAAGCAACACCTATAAACTCCAAAGCAACACCGATTAACTCCAAAGCAACACCGATTAACTCCAATGCAACACCAATTACTTCAAAGCAACATCAATTAACACCAAAACAACACCAATTAACTCCCACTCTGAAATAATTTTTATTAATCCCAAATAAAGACCAGATAAACTAATTTATTAACACCATTCTAACTCCGATTAGGAAGGAGTGAAATGGCTTCATGAGTGAAGCAACTGAAGGGGTTAATGGTGAAGCAAACTGAAGTCGTTTAAACCACATAATTACAGACAACTCTTAGAACTATTCCCTCAATTGAGAAAGTTCATTGGCTCCTATGTACAATGTCATAAAAAATACATATCTCATCATTGAGGTGTTTTCCAAGAGAAGTCCTAGTGAATTTAGGATGTGTTCCCTCATAAATTAGGGCTTTCCGATATGCTCTTGAGTTATCATCGTAAAACTTCTCTGCAAAAATTTTATTAATTATTAAAACTGGTTATCCATAAAAGGACTAGGGTTGTTTACCATCACCGCTCATTTTAATCTTGTAGAAGCAGACCAGTTTTAACTACTTACAATAAATACGATAAAAAAGTTTTAAAAATTTTACCCATAAAACACGGTCTCGTCAATCAGAGCAGAAAACCAAATCGAATTTCCTTTTATAAAAAAGGAAACAACAAATATTGTTCGCGATTGATAAACTTTGTACCCTTACAACAAAATATCTACAATAATTTTTTTTAAAACCCTGTCAAAATTTTTAAGAACTGTTCTTCTACTAGAGAAAAAAAATATCAGTCGAAAACACCAAAAGTGCCCCAATAAATTCCTCCAGGAAACATCTGTCGAATACGTGCCCCTTGCTTAACTTTAAAACAAGCAAAAGGACATCTTTCAATCCGTTCTAGTACTCTGCAGGACTTGCTCCAGCCCTTGAAGCTCTTCCAGTAAAGTGAATCTACACAGGAAGGAAATCTGCTTTAAATGTTATGATTCCCAACGAAACATCGAGGGACCGAATTTATTTACGACCTGAAGGAGAAACTTTGTCTTCCACAACTGAGCAATTAGTTCAGTTGAAATAAATCAATTGAAAAATACTGGCACAAAGTGAGTTCACAGCTTCCTTTGTAAAGACGGAATGGCGGAAAGGTTTCATCAGGAGCGTAAAGGGTTTTTAGGAAATCACCACCATCTCAATTTTTCTGGAGTTATATCCAATCGTGTCACTAATAAATAAAGTTGTTCTACTGACATTAATCGCGCTTTTGAATGTCAAAACGATGCCATTGGTCCATCTAGTTGCTCTTCATAAAACACCCCTAGATCAGGCTGACTATATGTTTCACTCCCGATCGTTATTTTTTACTACCTTCAAAAAACCTAGAATTTCTCAAAGACTTATATCCAGCTATCATTAGAGTTATGCTGCCCTATGCATTCCGCATACCTGACTCAATTTTACTTCAGAATGTGCAGCTATGAACGAACTTTGCTGCTCTGCAGGCGATGGCAAGGTAACGATGCTATTTCTAACAGAGTGGATGTCGGGTAGGTCCTGGAAAGATACTGCAGCTAAAAGTTCACAGGACATTTTGTGAGACAAGGACTGGAAAATTTCTCGTAAAAAAAGTGAAAAATATGAAAATGTATAAAAAGTATAACATTCTTACTGGGTGATTATAAAGGGGCGAGTTGAAATTATTAAGAGAATCAACGATAACGTCCATGGTCTGTTATAATATTTTAGAGGAGATAAGTTTCAGGTCAAAGTTTTATCTTGAAATAAGTGTCCTTTTTTAATTGGTGCTCAAATTTACAGGGCATATATCTAAATTAATTTTGTACAGGGTGACGACTTTGTTTCATTTTTTACAAAAGTTGTAATTTTTTTATGTCACGAAGGCCGTGGGTGTATGGTGTGCAATGTACTAGGTGGCAGGGATTAATCTAAAGTGTGGGGAAAACTGGACTCGTAGACATGCAATACCATATTAATTGACCGTCAATACCAATAGGTTGGAGTTTAGTCAAAAGGAAGTTGAAAGTCATACTCCATAAAAAGGCTTGGGAAAACCTTTAAAGAAAACAGACCAACCATGAATACTTTGTTTGACGGGTATGCTACTAGTAGATTTTTCTTTGCAAAGTTTGTACTCTAGTGTTTGTTAGGAATCGAAATGTTTGGACTCACTCTTTTTGGAATGGGCTGTAGATGAGCTAGTTTCAAAGAGTCTGGATAAATGGCGAAAAAATAAGACAGGGCGAAGAGTTTGTGGAATAGTTATGCCAATGATGAGAAACTTTTATTAAAGCCCATTAGGGGGTATTCTGAAATTCCAATTTTTAATGACTCGTTCGAGTATTTCGAGTTCTATTTGGCCAATGACTAGACTTACGACTGGAGCCCAAACGAGTCGTAATATCGGGAGTAGAAAGTTAGCTGCTTACCGAATTGTTCTTTCAATAAAGCCATACTTTCACGATCTTTGTAGCAAGTATCGCCGCGTTTTATTCGAACCTAATGTCGTCATGATTGTGGGTTTCAAAGTCCACGACAATGGGCTCCATTCGCAGTTAGGTTCCGATCGACAAGAAATATGGTACGGTGATTCCATATAAACCACACCAAACATTGCTTTGCCTGAATGAAATTGCAGCAGTTGAACCTATTTGAGTTGCTCTTTAGCCCAAAGCTTTAGCTCCGAGTAATCAGCACTTTGAGTCGATATTGACTCTAGATGACATCTAGCAACATCTAATTTGTTGACGTAGCCATAAGCCAGAAATGAGCCTCATTGATGAACAAAATTTTGGTTGAAAACAGTGGGTCTTGCCCTTCTGGGTAAGTTAAGTACATATTTTTCTACGAAGCAATGGTGGAACTGAATTTTCCAGATCAATTAATCCAACTCACTAAAACTTCATTGAGTCTAGTAATAAGCAGAGTAATAACAATTCAGAGCGAGCACACTATGCTGCTTACTATTTAACAATATATTGAAACAAGAGATACAAGTCTGCTTGGCTAGAATCAAATGTAGATGGCTTAGTCATTATAGGCAGGGCAATGGCTGCAGCAAATTAAGCCTTTGTGACTCTAGAAAAAGCAACATCTAAATCTTGACTTATCTTTAACGAAAATAAGACGAAACATACACTCCAAAACAAAAGTTTGACCTCAGGTAGAAAAATAGGAAGCAGGTAAGGTGGGGTGTACTGACCGCAATGTAATTATTTTTATAGAATTCCGGGTTGATTTTATGAGATTCTCATGATTTGGTGACCTACTTTTGTTAATTGTTATAAGAAATAATGAAAATTTTGTAAAAAATGGGATAAAAACGCCTCGACAAAAGTTTGACCTCACCTTCAATTTTGGGAACTATTTTGAAAATTAAGCAAGGGAAGATAAGAAAAATAAAAGAAAGAATAATTTTAACTTTAAATTCCATTTATTAATATTTGGTATGGCCTCCCCGGTTTAATATTACTTAATAAATTCTATTTCCTATACTACTGTACAAGTTTTGTAATAAATTTAGTGGAATTTCATCCCACGCTGTCCTTATTGCAGTCTTCAGTTCTGTGATAGTCCCATATTGTTGTCCAGAGCGGTAGACTCTCCTCGTGAGCCAGCCCCATAGGTTCTCTATAATGTTTAGGTCTGGATACACCGATGGCCGCTCCAGTTCCACCACGTTATTGGCCCTAAACCACTCCCGAACCACCCTAGCGGTGTGAACTGCTGCATGGTCTTGTTGGAAAATCCATGGTTGACCTTCCATTATTTCTTCCACCTACGGCTTAACCTCTTCTAACATGTCCCGGTAACGTACTCCTGTCTGAGTTCCTTCGATGAATTTGAGCTCCACTGGTCCTCTAACTGAAATGGCCCCTTATCATTATTCCTCCTTCCCGGCGGTGATGTCGAGTCAAAAACCTCTCTTCCTTCCGTAAATCATGGAAATAATATGCATATCCGTCCGGTCCATCAAGACAGAACCGTTTTTCGTCTGAAAAGATAACTTGGTTCCACTCGTCTTTCCAAGCCATGTGAGCGCGAGCGAATTCCAAGCGTTGTTCCTTGTGTCTAGGTAATTATATCGGCTTTTTCTTGAGTCGGCGACGTTGTAGAACTGGTGAGCGCTTCAAAATCCTCTGCACAGTGCGTAAACTTGCATTTACTCCGACTTCAGCTCCAATTTCCCTGGCAGTCATGGATGAATTTGACGCTGTTCGCTGGATCCTACTCCTTTCTCTCTCTGTTGTGGCCCTTGGTCTCCCTGGTATCGGCTTCCTACCGTAATTTTCGATGTCCTTAAGCAAGTTATTGATGACTCGGGGTCTTCTACCCAATCTAAGGGCGATTTGCCTGTTAGAGTACCCTTCTTCTTTCAACATTTTGATTCGCTCGATTTCTTCACGTGATGAGCGCTTTCCACTGCCCATATTTGTACCGATTTATTTAAAAAAAATTACTAAAAAAGTTTAATTTACAACTTCACTAACAACCACTCGCTCTTAGTCTTAACAGAAGTGTTTTAAAACTGGTGAGGTCAAACTTTTGTCGCGGCGTTTTTATCCCATTTTTTACAAAATTTTCATTATTTCTTAGAACAATTAATAAAAGTAGGTCACCAAATCATGAGTATCTCATAAAATCAACCCGGAATTCTATAAAAATAATTACATTGCGGTCAGTACAACCCACCTTACCTGCTTCCTATTTTTCTACCTGAGGTCAAACTGTTGTCGCGGAGTGTAGGTGGATCCATGATAGAAAGAACAAGCAAAAATATAACAATCGACAAATATAGAATCCGTAAACAAGAAGAATATTACTAGCCAACAAAATATGCTACAGAATATTGAAATATTTCAAGTAAAAAGAATAAGCGAAAAGTAGGTAGTGCATCAGTTTAGTCTGGGAACCAAATTGTCAGTGGAAACTAATCAGCAGGCGAAGTTATTCAAACCCTTGAAAAAACCGCTATTCTTGTACGGATCAGCAACTTGGATGCTCACTAGGTGTGATGCACAGGTGCTCGGAAGTTGCATAGCATTATTATCTCACGGATACACGTGATAGGACTATGTAATGAGAATGAGGGAATGGTCTTACGCACAATTGGGCTTACTAACTCGAAGAGCAAGATACAAAACCGAGAACTTTGGAAAAATATTCTTGAGGAGTCCAAGGCTTACAGAGGGCTGTGAAACAAAAATAGTAATTATTTTTAGTGCTTAGACAGAAACAGTATAAATATGCTACATACTGTAAAATTTTGGCGTTCCAAAAGCAGCAACGAATAACTCCCAAAGAAACTCATTTATAAACTTTAAGGATTCCGTTTAACTTTAACGTAATTCTGGCTAACTCTAAAGGAGCCTCAGATAACTCCAAATCGACTCCTTTATGACACCTCAATAACTCAGATTAACTCCAAAGCAACATCAATTAGCTCCATATCAACTCTTTTACTTAATCCGAAATAACTCAGATTAACTCGAAATCAACTCCTTTATGAACACCTAAATAACTCAGATTAACTCCAAATAAACACCGATTAACTCCAAAGTAACTCGTTTATGACACCGAAGCAACTCATATTAACTCCAAAATAACTCCGATTATTGAGCCATTAAGCCGACGACCAATGGAATAAAGCTTGTCTACAACATCATCTAGCCAAAATATCCTTTGGTAGAAGATATGATTTGCAATTAAGGAATGTTTGATTGGAATAAAACAAAGTGACATAAAATGTATATGATTTTTGAAAATAATCTTTGACACAATCTGTTATAGCCCAAATAGCACTGTTAGCGAAAAGATCTTTAATTTTAAATTAATCTGAAAATTACAAAAAGATTCAAACTTAACCCATCCAGGTATAAAAAGAACAAACCGAATTACACAAACTCGAACAATTAACTACTTTAACTTTAAGCAAAACCACAAATAAATTCAATCAACCACAAAGAATTTTTTCTTCTCTCTCTCAAACTACAACCAATGAACAATTGTCACAGGAAGTAAAAAAAATTTAAGAAGGGTGGAACAAGTTTGCAATTACTCAGGAAATGGTCCTTCCAGGAGGATGAGAGCATAAAACACTTTTTAGTGATAGTGGTAATTACCCCAGGTACTGGCCAACAGTATTAATAGTATTCTATAAATTTCAGGTCGGTTTCCTCGACTCCTTTCTATCGACTTTTTTTTTGGAATGGTCTGTTCTTGGATTACCACCAATTCTAATTGATTTATCACATCCATTTGGGGAAAACAATTTTTTTTTTTTAAATCGCGATAAAACTATCACAGGTGGGTGTAGCCTTTGGTGGTTGGTAATACCATTACTGGATCCCATTATTGGAAGAGTTTTAAATTGAGTAGTTTTCTGTGTTTTTGTAATGGATACAAAAAATATATTTTATAGAGGACTTTTGTTACAATCAATCACTCAAAGTTCACCCTTTAGATTTATACGCATAATAATTGGTTTACTAAGAATTTAATTCAATATTATTGCGGATTTGCAATTTTTGATTTTTAGTGACATAAAAACCGACCAATCTACTTCACCCGAAAAAATTTCTTTCTCCACGTTTACCAGTAACTAAACAAAACTCCATTTCATTTTGAATCTATCCAAAAGGAGTTTTATTGATTTCTAACGATGCTCCCAGAAACAATCAGTCATTTTCTCAAGTACTAAACGAGAGCACACTAGCTGGTATCCCTGTACCAATAGTAAAAAGTCTATGTACAGAGATGATGGTTCGGCCTGACATTAACAGTGATTGATTGTGACATTTCTGTTCCATTAAATTTCAAAGTTAAAACTCTAAAGTAGCCAAAGAGGGATAAAATTTTAGGGGATTTGGACAATTCCTTCACAGAGAAAGACAGTCAAGAAGTGGTGGAGGATTGATAGTTAAGGGGTTTACTATGTTAATACTGCGATTATTTTCATCTCGATTATGTTCAATCATTGTCTGTCAGTGTTGAAGTAAATAATAACGAGCCCTTTTTGGACCCTTTTAGACTACGCTTGAGGTTTTTTTAAGGGTTAAAATTAGAACTTGTAAAAATGAATACAAATCAGCAAAGAGGGAACAAGCAAGACAGTGTGATGTTCACGAGGAAAATAGTTTAGTTCAACGAGCTGCTCGCAAATTGTACGAAAAGGCTGATTCTGATGGATTGATATATTGTCATCAATCCACTCATTATAAAAACGTAATAAAATGGTTTGTAATTAAAGCGGTAAGTAGACACCAACGGTTAGTATTCGTTAAAAGCAGTTTAGTTCCGACCATACAAAAAAGTGCCGGTGTAAGTCTTTGGTTAATTCACCTTTCGATTGTATGTTGAATTTAGGCTTTACTTTTTCTAGGTTGCTGGGCTTTTGCTGCGTGGTTTCTGCATGTTTGCTGCGTTTCTGATGCGTCACTGCTGCGTTGCTGCTGCGTAGTTGCTGCGTAATAATTGCTGAAAATCATGTTAAATCTGTAGAGTTGTGACCTCTATGTTTTGGATATACTTTCAACTCAATTCGTCAGTGGATCTGAGATGTGACATAAGTCTTTTCGGGATACTGACTCATCACGTCAGCGGATCCTAGTAATAAGTGTGATAAAAACACCTCAACACAGTCTTTTAGTAGATCGAAATCATTTCCTCAAGTAAATCTCACCACGACTTTTATTACATTATTACATATTGTACGCTAAACACGCTTAAGGATCTGAAGTGATCTGATTTAACTTCGACTTTGCGGTAAATGGCCAAGCTCTTGTGAGTGCTTTTAGAATACGATGAAAACTCTCCGCTGAGTTAACTTTGCACATTGCCTCTAGTACTGCACTATATTCACCCAACCTTACACAATCAACGAAGACGTGCTCTACGCTACCTTAGGTACGTAAGCAAGCCGTGCACAGCGGAGAGTCATCGCTTTCGATACGATGGATGTATTTTCCAAGGTTCATAGAAGAACTTCGTGAGGTCGCAATTCTGTTCCCCACGCTCCTTGAGGCATTATTTGAAATACACTCAAAATTGTTTCTGTTGGACCACTTCCCGAAGAGTCCATCTAGAATAAAACCATTCTGCTCACCCTAAATTCCATGACGCACTTGAGATCACTGTCCAAATTTTAAAACCAGGGAAAGTGTCAGGGAAAAATTTATGACGGAAGCCACTGACACGGAAAGCATCGGGCCATGGATTTACGGACATGTGCGGATCGACCTTTACCCGGCGATTTAGCCGCCTTTTATTTTAGCATTTTATTTCAATGCTGCTGCTGACACTGGTGGTGAATTTAGCCTGCGGTAGATGTGGCTGAATTACCTGTTTCCATAGACATTAGTTTTCTTCGTTTGCACAGCTTCAGTTTTGTGCTCAGTAAGCGTCCGACCACCGCTTTTAGGCCAAAATTTAATCTTCAAGATCACTTGGTACGTCCATAATTCCATCTCATGGAGACGTCGTCCTACAAGCACTACCTCCCCCGCCACAGGTCAGCCGCGATCGCGACCTAAACTACTCCTTTTGGGAAACGATGCCCCAACATATGATTATACATTGTGATACGTAGGATAAGACCCAGAACGGATCCCCGCGGAACTCTGCATATTGTTTTGGTCGCTGTCGGTCCGTCTTTCGACTCAAAGTGATGTGGCGTACCCTATTTTCCCTATTAGATAAAATACCAAATTACAACAAATATAAATAGGTACGAAATAACACTTTCCGGGGAGGTTATGTTTGTCCGACTACCCTTCCAGGGCCAACCTAGCGGCTCTATTTAAATTTGATCTGCACACACTTCGAACTGGTGTTGGCTCCTTTACTGCGATGTTACCATATGCTTTGGTTATCGTAACAATCCCCGCTTCCACAGTCGCTGATCTCTCCACGCGGCTATTAATCTTTTAACTACCTTCATGACTGCCATCTCTCTCGTTGCACAGATCATTCATTTATCTATTCATATCTTTTACTGCCAGATCAGTCATATTTACGCTGATCTGTTCAGGGGAGTCAACTTCTTTGCTGTGAATCTGAACATCTTTGCCCTGAAGTGTCTTAGTCGAAAGCGAAGCTTGTGATCAGTTGTTTCGAGTGCCTTAAGGCGTTTGTTCAGATTGGTAATATTAGCGCCCCGTTGTATCGGTGAGGTCCCTCAACCTTAAGCACTGTCTTGACTCCCAGAGGGATTTGCTTATTCTAGCGTTGTTACTAGGAATGTCTTTTGGCGAAATGAGCCCCAATGGCATTCCTTCCACAACATTCCTTACAGGAGTTATCCTCGCCCTTGATCATTCGAAATTCCGCTTCTATTGAGAAGCATCGAAAGGACGGCATCTTGCTGATCGACGGTATTTACTCGCTTTCGGGCTTGTGGCTATTGAAGTGTTAAATTACTACCAAACTACATTCGCCGCACGGTGTCGAACTAACGATCGATAATAGTTTGATCTTTGATCGACGGACCAACTTGGACCCGACTTCTTGTCTCTGCCAAATATCTTGGAAGCGGTTATCTTCATCGGTAACCGAAAGGTATACTTCTAAGGTTTAGAAAACTACAGATCCCTTTTACCGGAGGTAACAATCAAAGATCACAAAGCCAATATGCTGATTGAATCCGAAGGTGCCTTTGTTCTTCCATGGATAGCTGTAGGTACCATACTCAACCATGGCCTCCTTAGTTTAATATCTCATCTTCTTATGGGGTTTAGCTTAATACATTTTAGTTTTGGAGCCCATGCTATATCATATTTTGGATTGAACTCCCTTAGAATTATTTAGATGCTGCCACTTAGTTGATACCAATCTACCATCTTCCAAATTCTTTGCCTCAATCATTTCAATCACGATTCACTAATTTCATTTTAAATATGACAATAAAATAATAATAATAATAATAAATATAAAAACCATAAAACAAATTATCTTTTTTGTTCATTAAACGTCACCAAAGATTAAGGTTACTTAAGGTAACAGCTCTTAAGGATCCTGTTGACACAATATTCTGGTTTCCTATTTTCTGCATGAGCAACATTCTTAATGCGGCTGCATAGAGAGGGGCTGGAATGGCATTTCATAAATTTATAATGCGCTTGTCTCATGAAAAATTCATTTTCGATTAGTTTTTCGCCCTAAGCACATTTCCCAGTTATTTTCTGATAAAGTGTCGAACAAAAAATAAAAAAAAAAAAAAATAAAGAAAGAATGAAAAAAATAAGAAGAATCATCCCCCAACACTAGAGCTCCCTTTTCATGTCACTTTGTCACACATGTGCTATACAAAGGAAATTGGAGCAGGACTTATGCAAACGGAGATTTTTTTCTTAACCAGCGTTGAAGGAACTTTTCCTGGAACATCCTTAAAGCTAATATTTATACTTGACGGGATTTTTTTTTCTGGTGTCATAACGTTCAAGGAAAATGAGGAGTGGATTTTGTTGAAGAGTGTGTGAGGGTGGTTTATTTACACCACGCAAGGGGTTAGCTACTCTCTGTTGAATTTTAACTAATTCTTCGATCCATAATGGTTTTAACCTCCACTACTACTCTTATCCAACATCCTCCACACACTCCTTTAATAACGCAAAAAACTTACAAAGAAAAAACGACCTTCCACCCTTCCAGTATCCCTTTCGAAGCGACCCAGAACCAAGCTCTCAATTTCTTTCATTTTTTTTTATTTCCATATGTTGATTTTACACTTCGATAAGTCCTTCCTGATATGCCTGGCGCCCACTGGATGTTATAAATCAGCTGGGATCAGGCTACAGGAAAATGTTAACCTAGAAATGTCTTCTTCCTAGGATATCCTCAAATGAGGATGTTAAGGCGGATATCACAGGAAACGCTTTTTTTCTTCCTTTCTAGGATGAGATACGGAAATAAGTCAAATCTTCTAAAAGCAAGGATTTTCCATACTATGCGAGCTTAAGTCGGAGTCCTTTTTTCTCATAGTGAATGGTGGTAGAGGAAAAGGTATATGCGGTTTTAGTGGTGGCATTATGGTAATAGGAGCAGAGGAGATCTGTCTTATATATGGATTTTTTGTAAGGCGGAATTGGAGAGAATTGAAATAGTTTTTCATGTAGACCATAGACTTTACTTTGTGCAATCGAAATCCTTGCATTTCTGCACCTGGATATATTATTTTTTTTCTTTTACGAAAAGAACCACCTTTCATATTCTCTATGGTTCATATATGGAAAGTTGAATCCTAAGCGGATTACTTTATGAAGTCTTTGGCTATTGGCCAATGGGAGTTTTTAAATCTGGAAGTTGCTTTTACAGAACATAGTATTGAGGATCTTCATGAAAAGGGCTCAATCAACACTCTCTTACTATAAAATAGGTATACTATAATAAAATCGTAGTGACTATGTACAGATCTATCTTGTAGTTCAGGACTAAGAAAACTGTTCTAAACTGCCCTAGACTCATACCGAACGAAGGCAGATAAATCACGAGTGAACGGAGAGACTGCGGAGTTAATGGGAGCTTCTTGGGTGTTAATTGGAGTTAATTTCAGTAAATCGGGGATTTTATTTGGAGCCGGGCAGAGTTGTTTTGTTGAAAAATGACGTTGGTTTGTTGTTATTTCCAACTACAAAGCAGCTCCTATATTTACTTCAAAGCGCCTCCTAGCTAGATTAAAAACGCCTCTATAAACTCCAAAGCAACTCCTATTAACCAGCTTGATTGGCCACTAGCGGTGACCATCAGAAGAAATTTTGACTACAATTTTTCTGGCAATACCCCCGAGAGTTTCTTTCTAGCTGTACTACTCAAGATTGTTGAATCAACGAGTATCTTTTTGGACACTAAAGGAAGAAGAAAATTTTAGAACCTCGATTGGCTAAAAAACTGGTGTAAGAACGACTGAAACAATGGGCGCAATAAGGGCACTCCAGGTGGACTTCAACCATGCCAAAGGCTATATGTCATCCTGTCAACTTTTTATCGAAGCATCTTACCTTTTCACCGTTGTAAATGAGGAATATGAGAGAGAATTTCTGGTTACGAATGACATAGATCTTGCAAATTGGGTGATCTAGACACACCTTTGTAACTTGTGGTACGGAGGAGGTGCTGGACTTCACCCTCACTAGCAGGCTACTTTCCGACAGGATCCAAAATTGGAGTGTTCCGGACGAAGCCTCACTGCCGGGGCATCAGCGTCGACATTACGTGTATCCCACATTCACTCTTTTCACTGGTTCTAGGTGCCAGGTGCTGGTGGCTTCTATCAGCTCAATGTGTGACCTGGAGACGATGTGAAATGGGGAGCATGCATATTGACCCTAACAGCATACAAGATGTAGTTGAAACTCTCCAAAGGACTGACTGGAAGAAGCGTTGTGAGAGCCGGCAGACTCTATCAGAGATAACTAGACTCCGAAAGATCCTTTCCATAAACATGAGCAAAGGAGGGGCCTCCTTAAAGCGGAGGATGGCTCATAGTCCTCTAACCAGGAAGAAACCTAGAAGTGCCTGCTAACTTTCCCGGGTCAATTCTCCAGACCCCTTATTCCCTAGATATTGGGTATAGAAGTAGGACCATTCCCAATCGATATTGCTAGATTCTCTCTGGGAACATCTTCAATCACGACAAGGTTAAATTTGCAGTGACCTTTTTTCAACCCTACAAATCCCTAGAAGGAGATGGAGTTTTTTCGGCACTTCTTCAGAAATGCCTCGAGCTGATTCTCGACACCAACATGGAACATGATTCAGTGCTGACCAGGTCCCATCTCCGATTGCAATGAATAGGTAGCCCTAGTGGTTTTCCACACTGAAATGCATTCCATTTAAACCTGCACTAAGCTGCCATTAAGGCACTCGCATAGCCTGGCCAAGAATATTAGGGTCTCGCTCTACTGGGTTCCTGGATACACAAGGGCAATGAGGTTGTGGACAAACTTGCTGGTCCACCTCCAAGTCCTTGATAGAGGAATGGGGTAAGACACTGAACTTTTAATCCCTTATATAAGGCGGAAAAAGTGGCCTTCCAGCGGACTCTGTTTTGCGCGACATCTCTCAACTCTGACCAGGATCTCATAGTCGACGGGTTCCTTGATCCTCGTTTTCGCGTCGCAAGAAGTGGCCAATCCAAATCCATTTCCTTTGCCTGATTTGGTCGTCTACCTTTCTTGTCTGGCATGGTTTGACGTCGACGAACTGAATGATATCTATTCAGAACTGAATAATATCTATTCTCCAACCACAGCGAGTTGCAGTTTGGACTGGTTATTGGGCAAGCAGTTAATCGGCCATCATACCTTTTCAAAATGCTGTTGGTTCGACGGTGGCAGTGAATGGATTGTGTCATGTTGGCAGACCGATTTTGGCCTCCTGGGATTGTAGAAGTATGAATTCTTGATTTGAAATCATCGGATCTTCCTCTGTAATGACAATTTCATACAGCAACCGAGTCAAACTAGTGAATTTTTATTTATTCAGTCTGTCGAACTCTTGACGCATTTCGTAAATTGATTCCTGGAGTTATAGTTTCAGGGTGAAAACGAGCATGAAAACAATTCTTTGATATAATCGATCCAAGGGTAGACAAAATGATATCGAGTTTAATTCATTAAAAAACAATAAATCCATTTACTGAACTAACAGATATGACAAAAGACTCCATAGAACTTTTCACCTAGAAGTTCTTAATCCAAATAATATTCTTCAACAAAAACACTCTAGACTAATATGCAAATTCAACAATATTATGTGAATATCGCGTTTCAAAGCTAATCCCTCTAACCCTCTTGAAACTTTTAAACTCCATTATTAGCACTCGTTGAAAATTGAATTTTAATCTAGTGTAAATCTCTTCAGCAGAAACAAACGCGACGCGAAATCCTCCACACACCATACGGCAATAATCCAATTATTCACCAACTACAGCCACCAGGTAGGTGTAATATTTATTATACCTGTAACCTCCAACTTTATTTCAAGATACACCCTCGAGCTCACAAATTTCCATAGTCTAAAGTTTCGCTGAAGGATTTCGTGCCATGAATACAACAATCCCCATTACTAGTATTATTATCAACTTGAAGTGCTGCTCCAGCGAATTGTGGTGATCAAAGTGCCATTTTAAGATACAGGATGAACTTTCCCGGCATAGTAACTAGCAGCTAGAAATTTTAGGAATGATATAGGAGCTGCGTCGTGTATAAATATACAAGTTAGGGATTTAGAGAGAGTTAAGGGTAAATATTTAACACTATTCGCGAAGTGAAGCGTGATCCGAAACAAAAAACACGAAAACGAAACAAAAATTCGACCATAGGAATTCGAATCCAAGACCGCTCTGTTTGGCAGTGATTCAAAATAACAAAAAAAAAATTGAGAGAAAAATGTTGACGCCGAGGAAAACATACGAAAATGGAAAATTTAAAGTGAAACTTTCGTCACTGGAGAAAATAGATTATCGGATTGAGTTCGTTGCAAAATCGATGGATTAAATTAACTCGATTTAAGAACACAGCAGAGATTGCGACGAGCAAAGGGTTAAGGTGTCGTTTTAGTGGAATGTCGTGAATACTTTATGTTATGAATATTTTATTTGTTCGGGTTTCAATACTAATTTCGTCATTTTCACCATAAGAGAAAGTTTCAAGTTGCTTCCCAAACTTTGTTAAAGCGTTTATCATAATTACGTTTCGCTCTACTTGTACTAAAAAACATCACAAATAAGATTAAAGTTTAATTTTAATGTATGAACCACAAAGATCGTGCGATTTTGGTATTTTTGGGTCTGAAAATTTTTTGATTATTTTTTCTTTTCTTTCTGGTACTGTCTTTATACCTTTCTTTAAACTCCCCTTCTCTAGACTAATACTATATTTGGCACACCCACAAACTACATAATTATTGAAAAATTATGTTTGGATTGTGGTCTCCCCCCAGAAAACTGGAAAAAAACAAAGCCAAAAATCGGAGTATAGAGTGTGTGCTTCCAGAGAGCTTCCATAGAAGCGGAATTGGAAGCGCTACTTTCTTGCTTCTTTTGGCAGCGCTTGATTAATTCCCCGCTTGGGCTTATTTCAGCAATATACAAAGAAAGATTTAAATTCTTTTCCGCATATAAAAAAAAAATAAGAACGCCTCTCTCCATTGACTTTTCACCGACTTCTTTTTCAGTACAGTCTGAATGCTATAAAGTATTGCCTCATCGTGCACTATTTGTTCCTTTCCCCAATCGAAAGTAAATCCTGTCCTGATCCTCTATACGAAGCCAAGAATGTTTCTAGATGAAGACCGGACTTAATCGGGACGCAGAAGCTCTCTCAGAAGCAGGGCATTCACAGAAAACTATCAGAACAAAGTATCTTGTTAGATACTGTATCTACTCTTGACAATGGTTGAAATCAAAACTAGTACACAAGTTTTTCAAAGATATTCTCTTGGATGAGCATTCTACGTAAACTCGTACGATAACGGAAAGGAAACTAGACAAATACGCCCTAGAATCTGTAATCTGGCAGTCATCAACGACATTCTCTATCCTTACTGAGCTACTTCGCGCCGTCGTTGCACTGTAGAAGCTATGTTAGAGCACAAAGTCAATTCACCAAAATGCCTCTCTCCTCTAACAAAGTTGGTTCCGTTATCACTGAATATATTGGAACACAGTCCTCGTTATGAGGCAAACTTCCTTAAAGCAGCTATAAATGATTCTGAAATCTCCTCTTCGTGTTCTTTACGCTCCTTTAATCCCTCATGGGATATAGCGGGACAACAGTTGTTCTCCAGTGGACTCTGTTTTGCTCGACAGTTCTCACCTCCGACCAGGATCTCCCAGTTGTTGCGGCTTCTGCTAGTAGGGTTCTCCTCCACTTTGTTCTAGGTCTTCCGACTCGACGGGATCCTTGCGGATTCCAGTCAAGGGCCTATTTAGCTAGATTTTCGTCGAGATCCTTAAGGTGATCTAGCAAACCCCATTGTATGCCGCCTGCTCTACTATCTAGAGCGCCGACAAGGATGTCACTTATTACTATAATAAATAGTAAAGGTGAAGGTAGGCAACCTTGTCGTACTCCTGAGCTCACCTCAAAGCTGTCGGATAATTTTCCATTATGGAGAACTCGGCATTCTCTCTGAAATCTCCACAGAGCCCTAAATGTATTTCCCGTGTTGCCAAACATATGATTAAAGCTAGTATGCTATATGTGGCTTTGCTCCTCTTCCCTTCCACAAGCCAGCACCCATTGATAAGAGTTCAATTAAGCTAAATATTTTTATAAAAATAACAAAAAATCAGAACTCTTAATTAAACCTTCAACATCCTTTCAATAATATAACAAAAATAAAATATCCTTCAACTACATCAATTCCTTTAAGCTATATCAAGCAATGATATCCTTCCTCCTGTAATAATCTCTTCATAACCGAACCATCAAAAACATTTGCCCAGTCGCGATCAATGTTCTATACATATATGTGCTGATGCAAGGAGTCCTTTATTCTTTATTATCATTCGTCCATTTGTCCATGTTAAGCAAACTTTACAAAGGTACTTTCCTGTCCATTTTACTTCTGATATTGAACGGGGTACGATGAGCTGCTCGTAAGATGAGGAAAATGTAGCCAAAGAGGAGAGAGAGATTTTTATTATATCATATCCTTGCCCAGACTGGTGGGTGTATTGAACGGTGTTATGGAATCTGTCGTCCTTTTTTTGTCTGATAAATATTGATATCAGAGTTATTGGTTTTATGAAGTCCGATATGTTTTTATCTAATAATGTATTGAAATATTGTGGTAAGATTTGTAAGTTGAAGAGGGTATCAAGATTTTGTTAGCCAATGGTGTTCTTATATAAATGTTTTTCTTGAATTATTTATTTTGATAATTTTTGGGGTTTTTTTTTTTTTTTGTGAAAGACGACTTACGCCCCTTTGAACTATTGACTGTTCTAGCAAGAATGTATGGTCAAACAGTAAACTCTGGCCGTACTGGTAGTAGACAGCAGAATGGAAAAACTTCTAAAGGGTAACCACGGATTCACTCCATCCTGGCTCTCCTACCCAATACGAAACAGAAGGAGAAGATTTTATTTTGCTTGTAGGCTATGGCAAAAGAGGAATCAAAGCAATAAAGAATGAATATTATCTTGGTAGTAGAAGTGGAAATATACAAGTCCATGGTACCGAACCACAGACCTCTGGAGTGGCAGCCAGGCGTTTAAGTCCAAATGCTGCCCAGAGACTGCATTAGAAACATAAAAAAGGACTTGTTTATATTCTAAAATGAACAAAAAAAAATGAACACAAAATCGTATCTCTTACTTAATAGTAACAATTTAACCATTCAAACAAACTAAATTACTTCAGGTTATCCCAAAAGCAGCATAATTTCCCCTTATTAGCACTCAGACATAAAATTACATTATAAAATTCTCATTTATTTTAGCTCCATTTAAGCACAACCAAATCCACTCGAAATAAAACATAAAACTGTTGGCCGTACTTAGAAATCCATTCTATGTAATTAAATGCAGCAACTCGGGTGCAGTTTTCACTGCATCTCATCGCTCTTTTATTACATCCCTGCACACAGTCATGCAGCTCTGGAAAATCATTAAAAAGTTTCACTGCACTGCACTTGGGGGTGGAATTTACAACATCGGATCGGACTTGGGGGGCACTAAGCAACTATAATTCTTATCTCTTTACACGCACACAAAGTTTAGTTTTTAGTATGGATAGACCCTACTATGATGGGAGAGAATGTAGTTATTATTTAAATGAAGGATAGTAAAATTGTCTGCAGGGAGTTGCAGTAAAAGTTCATACCAAAAAAAAATTTATGTAATTTCCGGGGTTACAAGTTTTCGATTTGAAAAATAGTTTTGCTTTGTAAAGTTTGGTATAAGTGTCCTTGACAGCTGTCAAGCTGTCTGGAATTTTTGAATTCGAATTTCAAAAATTTTGGTTAATCTTTGAGGTTATGCTTTCAGAACATTTTTGCGATAACGTTACAAAATTTTAGACGATGTTAAATTCTATACAAGTGTATCAATGCTATAGAAAGGAGTACGTTTTTCAGTGCTAAGCACAAGTACCGAAAATTTTTTATCAAGTTTAGTGAATTTATAGACAGAAAATTTAGAGATCGTAAAACCTATAGTGCTTGATTCTTGAATTTTCTTTAACATTGCCTGAAAATGCTTTTAGATTCAATTGTTTAATAAGTTAAAACTAGCTGACAACTAGTCAAACCGCATCTAAAGCATTAACGACGTAGCATCTCTGTGGGCCTGTGATGATTTTGTTTTGCATACTTTTAGGACGAGTTTTTTTTACACATTTTCTTATAATTTTTTGCATACTTTTAGGGGATTTTTTTTTAAATTTATCTATCTAATCTATGAGGAATTTATTAGGGAAGGGATAAGACTTTTGCTAGAATATTTGTAGGTTAAATTTTGTTTTGCCTAGATGGTTACGAGACCCGCAACAACTGTGTAAATATGTTCTAGTATAAGGCCTTCAGTTCTGTCTTTTTTTTCTCCCGTTCCCGTCATAACATTTTTCAGGAAACAAGTTTCTCTTCTTCTATCCACCTCTTCTCTCTAGCTCTCTCTTCCCTTTACTACTTAGCTTTCTCTTTCCTCTTCTTCTTTCTAATAGCCATAACTCTAGTATGCTTAGTTTGTAAGCTTAGGTTAGTTATTTTTGTTTTTGCCTTGTTTCATTTAAAATTATTACTGTACTCTAAAAGATGTAAGTCTTGTGTACCTCCGTTTTCTTATGTACAAATAAATAAATAAATAAATCTTTTCGTACGTCCGCATACTTCGAAGATATTTTGACAATCCTCAAATTCTTGGATCACCTTTGATACATTTCTAAAATTTTGTTTGAATTTTGTTGCCTTAACCCGACTACCGTCGCATTTACTACCTAAGCTAGGACTAAGCTTAGCAATCAACTTTGCAATACCAGTGCATTCTTCTTTCTTCTTCTTTGATCTGTTAGCTGGCGGTCCAAGCGCGACGTCCCGCAACGGATACGCTACTGTCGGTGCCACATTAAAAATGCGGTTTCTTGCCTAGTTTTTTTCGGTTTCCTGATTCTGGTCAGTTCGGCAGGTCGACCACCCTCCTCCTTTCACACCCTGTGACTTGGGACCAGATGACGGCGGAGTTAAAAGTACATTAGAGGGGGTCCGATAAGTACTTAGCCTACAAAATAAAATCGAAGATTTTGGAAATGTGACGATTTATTTCTCAACATAGTCTTCTCGATACACTTGACCCAGCGATGCACCAATTGCTTTAACCAGTCCGAAAAATACGTTTTCTGGAGGTCTGAAAAATAGGCCTCTGTGACGGCGAAAAAATCCTCTTTCGACTCAAATATCTGCCCGTAGAGTGACTTTAAGTTTGGAAGCAAAAGAAGTCACACGGCCCCAAATCTGGAGAAAACGATGGATGCGGAAGCAGCTAGTAGCTTCATTCTTAATTCTTAATTTGGCCTTGGCGACGGCGGATTTGTGAGCCGGTGAGTTGTGGAAGAGCACTTTTTCTTCGCCAAATGGGGCCGTCTTTTTTCTGAAATTCGGCAACGAATCAACCCAATAATTCGACCTAGTAGAGCTCTATGGCCGTTTTGCCCTTCTCCAGGTAGTCGTTGTAGATCACACCTTGAGAATCCCAGAAAACGGTGGCCATCACCTTTCCGGCCGATAGGACATTCTTCTTCGGAGAACGTTCGCCGGGTGAAGTCCACTATTCCCAGTGTTCCTTGGTCTCTGATGTGTACCAATGGATCCATGTTTCGGCGACGGTAACAAAACGGCGCAGAAAGTCCTTTGGATTGCAACAGCGTCAACAACTGCTCTGAAGTGGTCTCACGGTTGCTCTTCTTGTCCGGAGTGAGCAAACGCTGCACCCATCGCGCCGACAGCTTTCTCATGCCCAATATTTCATGCAGGATATGACCTACGTGGTCTTTTCAGATTCAACCACATCTGTGGCTCATCAAAAACCGACGTACGACCACGTGCAAACTCGTTAAACCAATTTTTGTCGGTTTTCATCGGAGCAGAAGAGCATCCAAGTTCTCTTTGATTTCGCTGCGTGATTTCCCTTCCAAAAACAAGAATCGACCACTACGATCACCGACCGATCTTACTCTTTTTCCATTTATCTAGAATCCGCGGACACGCCCGCTTCCACACGCGGTCAAAGCAAAACTCCGATTCGGCTGACAGTAGCCGTCTGCGAGAATTTACTACACGAATATACTCTTGCGTACTGTTCCGCCATCGGCCGGTGAGGCTTAGTACTTATCGGGCTGCCCTCGTATGTCATACAAGTCATGGTGCAATGTCTAATTGTAAGCTTAGTTTTAAAAAGTGTAGATAGTATAGATTAATAGTGGTTTGAACTCTAGGAAGTTATACGGAAGGTGGGGAAAGTTAACCCACATGGAAATGAGTTTTGGTTATCTCTACTACATTGGCCTTTTTCATAATTGCATGGTTGCTTGCCTGCTTGCATGCATCCTTGCAAAAGAGCAACTGTCAGGTAAATCAGCAATCTAGAAACTTTGCATTTTTGAATGAAAGCAATCAGCTGTCAAAAATATATGTTAAATTTGACGTTACAAGCACAAAAGTTTTTTCCCTTCATTTTCTGAGTTTGTTTACCGCTGAAAAATAATACGAAAAATGGATCGAGAAAATGTGATTAATGTTATTGTCAGTTTGTAGATAGATAACTCGGCTTCATTAGATCCGGTCCGAAAATTTGAAACTTCACAGCGAAAAAGAAGTATAAATTATGCGTCTTGTTTAGCTCGTTAATCTCCCGTTTAAAAGAACTTTTATCCTTGGGGTGCTCCAAACCTCTTCTTCATTATTTTCGCTATAGAATACATAATAATTTCAATAATAATTTAAATTAAAATAAAACACCCTAATAATATCGAAAAAACTAAAAATCTTCTGCCAAAATTTCACTTTTGACACTTTTCTTCTTTAATCAGATAAGCATGTGTACAAAAATAGTTGCAAGATTTGCGCAGACCTGTCAAGCAGGTTGCAGTTTTGAACAAATGATAGTTGCACATTTGCTTTTTTGAATACCATGCAAATGATCGATTTGCGCAACCATGCAATTATGAAAAGGGCCATTATCTTGATTCAATCATCATCTACATTGTTTTTAAGGTTACTTTATTCTATATTTACCTAAAAGCCATGAATATGATCACTATTTCTACGAATCTCTGTTCTGGAACAATAAAATTTATGCCGTACCCAAAAATGATTTACAAATCCCTAAAACCCTTGTACCAACTCCACGAGCAGCAGCAAGTAATTTCATAGAACGTATGCCAAAACCCCCAAAAACTTAATTTCATAAAAAATCCTTGCCACTATCCTCGCAAAAAAAAATTCACTAAAAAACCTTTTAAACCCTCCCCTTATGCTCCTTAAGTCTACAATTTGCATGGACCCAAAAGGAAGCATACTTTACACGCATTGTGGTGACTTTTAAAGCTTCTCAAAACGGAGTATTACGAGCCCAGCAGCGCCTACATTATTACTATTCGAGCCGCATATTCGCTCCTGCACAGCCATGCTGCTTCCGTCTGGCAAAGTATCCCCAGCCGCACATACATAGGATCGCTTCTGTTCCAGAAGTCTCCGGACGATGCTGTCTTGTCCTTCCTTTCTTCACAATTTTTCTTCCTTATTCTCTCCCCTGAAGGAACCCTAACTTGCGTGCCTGTACCACAATACCATGACAGTTGCATCAGAAAATAAAAGTACCAAATTACCCCCGAAGCAGGATATTATGATCCCTCCCCCTCAGCTATTGTAGATGTATAGTAGAACCCCTTAAAAACCGCCCCAACAGTTAAACATAGATTCTACGGCATAAGCCTTCAGTCAGTTACAAGTGTCCTTTACAAACTATACTACTTTCGTGTATAAGGAAGCAGACACAAGTAGAAAGGGTTCAGTGGCGGGGCGGCAGGGAGGATGATGATGAGGCCTTGAAGAAGGCTTTCTCTCATACCGCATTGATTTCGTTTTATGGTGAAAGTTGGGCGGAATCCTCTTCGGTCGGTCGGTGGCGAATTTTCAGGGAAAAGCATGTTCTAAAAATAAAACACTTGGCCTAGAAACTTTCTACACGTTCAAAAATACAAAGAAAAAGTTCCCCCGTTGTAAAAGGATCTGCTCTAAGTGGGATCTTAGTCTATTCTTAATGTGTTTCGTCATCGCTTTTCTCCGTGTCGATAAGAAGTCGTCGATTTCGTTCTCCTTCGTCCTTTCGTCCTTTAGACACGTACCGATTTTCACAGAACTCAGTTCGATTGATTTTTCTGGTGCGTCATTGTTACATACCCCAGAATCTGTCGTAAATCTGTCGAACCACGTCACTACAACACAAATATCCTGCACCATTACTGGAACCAGTCGAATACGTTTCCCTTTCATAAGCAGACATTTCTCCCAAATCCGTGTACTTTCACTAACCGGCAAATATTGATAGTGCATCCGATCCTGGGTAGAAGTTATTTCAAAAATGCGGTTTTCCAGGCTTTTTCCTTCGGATTTAATTTCAGACAGACACATCAATTTTCCAACCCCCTAACCCCCAGCCAGGGGTTTGCCGAGCAAAGCTTACGGATAGCTGAAACCGGGGGAGAATTGATTTTCGATTTTGTGTTTATATGGGGTTATTGCCGTTTCCGGATTGGCAAGTATCAAGCGGATTGGAAACTATGTTTTGTGCCGGCAACAAAAGGCGCTAAAGTTATGATGTGGACGTTTTGCATTAATATTTATGGCGGCGGTAAAGTAGTAGTAGATGGCATGTATTGTTTGTGTAGTTGTTAGATGGTTAGATGGTGGATGCGGATATTTGGTAGAATGCTGTTTGAATCAGTCTTTGGAATATGACAGGAGGATGGCATGGTGAATATGTTAAAAAAATGAAAGATAATGGAATGGGATGACTACGGAGTTGCGAAACTTAAAATACTTTCGAATCCCTTTTCAACCCTCTATTTCAGTGATTCCCAAAGTAGGTTCCACGAAAAATTTTTAGGGTTCCGTGTCACCAGCGCCGGAGCGCAAATACATTCGCAGACACACTGGCACTGCGTCGGGCGTTTAACGCGTTCTTGCTAATCAGAAAGTGCGAGTGGCCCTTCTTCCTTGAAATTTGCTCTACGTCACGCCGCGTAACATTTTGGCCGCCATTCCATATCCCATGTCGAGATATTTGAGATTGGCGCCATGGACCAAACGATATATTGAGTATACTATATTGGTTATGGTGTTTTACTTATCATACCCTTTCATTTGATACCCATGTCGAAGGGGTTGTGAAGAATATTTCAATCCGCCCTCCTGAGACTGCCGCCATGGATCTAAAGGTATATTGAGTTTACCGTATTGCATTGTCATCGTAGCTAAAGCTGTATGCAAAATTTCAGCATGATAGGATATCCGGAAGTATTTGAAAAATTGATTGCAAAATTTGTTCCGTGAAGAAAACAGTAATCCGTCCTCTTGAGACGGCCGCCATGGATCTAACGGTATAATGAGTATACCATATTGCATTGTCATCGGAGCTGAAGTTGTGTGCAAAATTTCAGGGTGATCGGGTAACCGGAAGTATTCAAAAAATCGATTGCAAGATATGTACCGGACAAACAGACAGACAATAAAGCGAGCTAATAAAAACGTTTTAAAATATATTAAAGGATAAATAATAATAAAATAATATATCATATATTATTTTATTTTTTTATCTTTGGGTTCCGCCAAATTTTATACATTGTAGAAAGGTTCCGTACGAAATAAAGTTTGGGAACCACTGCTCTATTTTATATTGAAAACCCCAGCTTATGAATTATCCTTTTGCACTACCAGTCCATCATGTCGAACAAGTCACGATGCAATATCCATTAGTGCCTTACCTTAATTCAAAAGATGGGTAGAGGATGCAGTACCTTAAGAGGAGTCCGGAGAGACTGAAGTGAATCTCAAGGTTCATCGGATCGAGGTTTTGAACTTTTGGATGTGGTACGAGTTTGGAAATACAGACTGTGGAAGCTTGTTCCATAATCGAGATGATATATTCATGAATGAATCTCTTGAGCAGAGTAGGCGTCAAAATGAAGCCTGTAATCTGCAAGAATGAGAGGAGGATCTGGTATTATGTTACGATAAAAGTTGTGCCATGGAACCGAAGCAGTTACCGTGGTAATATCACCAAAATTTTGCTAAGGCTGCTACTTTCCTACGAGAGAGGGGGAAATAGAGAGGCCATGCATTAAAAGAGGTAAAAGTAAGGCTTTCACCAAATTCGAACGTATAGCCCTTTTAAGCAAAGCCCGGTGATATCAAAGTTTCGAAAGAAGCCCATATGTTTTGCCAATAATGAAATATGCGTGGTGGCAGCTGGTAATACTACTATTCAGGACAACTCCAAGATTTCTTACTTTAAAAACGCGAACAAGAGTAACCCCATTGAGGGAAATTACCGATAGAGAAATGGGAGAGTAAGTGAAAAAAAATACAATCTGACTTCGATGGATTTAGCTGTAGTAAGTTCATTGTTGGCCAGCTTGAAACACGGTGCAAATCAGCAACAGTCTTCTCCACACAATTATGGATTTGGCCTTTAGGCTCAGAGATAGGTATAAAGCTCCATATCGTCAGCACACAAGTAAACCTTACTTACTAAAGAAAGAAAGAAAACACTAAACAAAAGGGGCCCAAGAATAAAACCTGGAGGAACTCCAGAGGTAAATAAAGAATTGGTGGAACTATAGTCGCCGAGTTTAACTATTTGTGAGCGGTGTGTTAAAAAGCTATGAAAAAGTTTAACACCTTCTTCTTCTTCTTTGATCCGTTAGCTGAGCGGGACGTCCCCGCAGCGGATACGGTGCCGCTGGGTCTCGAACTCTATTCACGATTCGTTTCCATTCTTGCCGGTTTTTGGCGACGTCTCCAGCCTCGGTAACTGATAACCGTTTATTCATTAGGTCACCCTCGTTTAAGAGCAGTTGAGGAAAAACAGAGTTAGGACGAGATTGACTTCGAAGCCGTGAATCATGCGTGGAGTATGTGAGTTAAAATAGGCCGCCAGAAAGGCATTAACATTTTTGGAAATTGTGATAAAATATTATCGCTACCAGTGGCTGTAGGTTTGATAGATTTTAAAGCAGAGATAACTACAAGAGCCGCCCGATGGAGGCGATGAGAGGTAGTAGCCTGCACTATCGCTTGGTTTGATTTACACTACACACTCCCATAATTGTAGGTAGACTGAGATCGGGGATTTTTTCTATAGGTGAAAATAGCAGCGGCGAAAGGCTGCCTTCTTGGGGTGTGCTACTGCTTGTCGACTTTACCAGTCTGTTGCTGCTTAGGCCACCGTTTAACCATGCCCTTTTTTCTGTTTTTTTTTTCTGTTTCGAGATAATGGGTCCAAAAACCGCAGTCATTCGCTTGGCCTATTGTACTGCACCATTATACCTTATATTTATGGGCCATACCACTGGAACAAGTTCAGCAGCCTGCCTAGTGGCTTGTCGCTTACACTTGACTGTGCAAGTTTATCGGGTTCTAAACTGCATTCCTGCTTTCGGCATGTTTGGAAGGAATTCACGAAAGCGGGCTCGGATATGCTTCGTGAGCTCCCCAATTCCACTTCACCCTTCTTGCCTTGGGTCATGAACCTTTGGGCGGCAGTCTGGGTATGTTTGTTGTCCCAGCAGGAGGGTAATTACGATCCCTCTTTTATTACAATTTTGTTTCTTCTTTCTGGAGTCCCTGTTAGCCTGGATGATGGGAGTGTTCCTCCTATATTATATGGGAAGGAGCTGGTGCTGCCGATTTTCTGGCGGTCCTAATGCCTTTGGTCTGTCGGGAAGGACCTCAGGAAAATTTGGCTCGAATATGTTCCATGGGGCTCCCCAATTCCACTCCGGCCCTCCTTGCCTTTGCCCTCTCCAGATTAATTGGTCCATTAAACCCCCATGAGTATAGTGGAAAGGATAAGGTCCATCCTGACAGAGCCTCGAATAAGGCATTATATAACTAGGTGCGCCCGGTACATCTCTACAGGATAACTTTAAATCTTGGCTTGGTAGGCCTGATCAAGTTAAGCCATCCCTTTCAGGACAGCTTCCGGTGGCCGCCAAGGAGGCTATGAACACAATTCCACCAGGCCGAGATAGTTACGACACGTGCGTATTCAAATATTTAAAGACACTACATGCTCCCCCCATCTCGCGTGTGGTGACTCACCACCAAGACATGCCCTTAATCATTATCTTTCAAAGCGACGACTTTCCACATAAGAAGTGTATATGCTGAAGTACAAGAGGTGACCATAGTCAATACCGTTCTGACCACCGCCTTTGACTCGTGGGCTTAGATGACGACTGATCCTTGATCTTTTTGGTCATATGAAACGCCTTGTTTTCTTTGTCCAAAGTACGGATTTACGTTTCAATTAAAATACCACTATTGATCAAGCCAAAATCGAAGTTATTATTTTCCAATGCATGTCCAGTATTATTCGACTTTTGGAAGCCTCCCAGTCATATCGAGAGAAGCTTTGCTTAGAAACTAGTAGTACTTTGTTTCTAACATGGTAGTCTATTGAACTCCTAATTTACTGATCGACAATTGACAAATGTTGCTGCTGCTACGATCACTCTGGGTCTTGGTCAATTAGCCGTGGAGCCCTATCATTCATTTTGGCAGTCCTCATGTTGCGTTCTTGGATTAATATGATCGCTGACAAGATCACTTTCGCAGAGTCACAATTTTTGCAAACAGCCGAATACAAATGAACAAATTGAAGACTTCTAAAAGTTATCGACAATACTTTCTTCCCAAAATCAAGATTGACTATAAAACAAAAGTATCTAATATGTAACCGTGAACTAATTACACTGATTAGCCCAAATATATTCCAGATACTTTTGATCCTAATTATGAATTCACTTAGTGCATGACGCTCCCTTAATTTTTATACTCTATACATTATTAACGAAGGTCAGCGAATTAACAGCACGCGACACTCACATCAGACTATAGGTGCGTATCCAATCATCAACAACAGTTACGATTTCTCGATCGTTTACAGATCACTTAATTGGATTAAAAATGCAAATTAGGCCTAGGTCCAATTATCTTGATTTATTAGTCCATAACAAAGTACCTGAAGACATAAATGGATAAAATCGATTTGCTGTAAATAAACGATCGATGATCATGCCATAGCGATCGACAGAGATGTTGGCTGTTTTCATCAATCAAAATAATCATTTCTTCCAAATTTGCAATATCAAAATTAATCCAATCCGTTTACAAAATAAATTTTTTATTTTAATCTTAATTTCATTAAATTTCCCACATTTAACCACAAAATTTATAATTAAAAAACCACCGGAAACACTCTAATTTCGCTCACGTGTCACAGTCCACCTAGTACTTAAAAATAATTTCGTATCTCTATTGACCAAAAAAAATGCCGCCACATTGCTTCCAGGTGATGAGAATTATATTATTATGGCCTAGATAAAATCTCAAGGGCTCAAATATATTTTTTTGTAGACTTTCGTAAAAAAAAAATACAGTTCAAAACTTTTCAAGAATCAAGAGAAGAAGAACGAAAGAGAAGTTCGACACATACACAAAAAAGTTCGACACAATAAAAAATGAATAGCGACAGGTAATGATGTCTGAACAGGTAGATAAGAGGAAGTTAACCCATCCATGAGCAGATGGTGTGTAATTGGGTGTGCATATGGTCTGTGTGTGTATATTTTCTTAGAAAGTGTTATACATGTTGGAGGTTTTTTGGAGATAGTGGTTGAAGTAGTTGCAACGATGGTTATGTTGTGATCATGAACTAACGTAGTGGGATTTTCAGCAATGTTACTGGAAAAACGTCGAAATATGAATAACTCTTCATATTTTTCGATAGTTTAGCTGATATTGGTCACATCTTCCCAGAAACGAACTTTTGAAAGTCTTGCTCCATTTACCTCAATTTTGTTACAATGTTTCCTAGATTCAAAATCTTTATTTGCAAAAAAAAAAATATTAATTTAATCTGCAAAAATCATTCTACAATCTCTAAAGTATATTTCAATAAAAAAATTACAAAAAAAAAATTCGATTTAAAAAAAAAAAAGATAAAATGAAAACACGTTCCACACTTGTATCTGACAAAATCCTTCTAAATTTCAATGAATACTGACTCTAAATCTGCATTCCAACCCTCATGTATCCCTTAACATCCCAAATACAGAAGATAACGTTGATAGCAACCAACAAAATGACGATACTAAAGGCGCTTTCGTAAACTAAGGGAAATTGTGGAATGTATCTGAAAAATTTTGGTATCAAGTCGACACAAAAAGAAAATGTTGGGGAACAACCATCAATTCATTTTAGGGATATTTTCTTAGGAAATTTATTCCCCTACAAAAAAAAGGAATCATCGCAACAATGTGGAACAAGGATACAAATAAATCAGGGGAAATATTGAATTGTGGAATGTATCTTATAAACAAGGATATTTTCGATGAATTTCCTTCAGTAAATGAATGGTAGCTGGGAAAACTTTTTCGATAAAGGGAACATTTTTGTTGCTGGAAAATTCGGTTTTGTGTAGAGCCATGCAAAAGCCATAGAAGTTTGGGTAGCGTGACTCTCTGTTAGGCGGCTGATATGGGATAAGCTTCGGAAAAGCAGCGGAATTTATTTAAGCGATTCTTATCTCAAATATTGCGTGTATCATGGCAGTTTCTTGTCTTATTTTGTTATTTTTTTTTTGTTTTGTTTTGTTTTTATTGTGTCAGTGAATAAAAAATCATATTTTCGTTGTAGAATCATACTTAATTATCAATGTTTTGGTTTTTTTTGTAGGAAAAGGGTTTATAACAGCTTAGGTTTTGTTGAGTGTGTTTTTTTTTTTGTTGTAATCTGTTTTGATTTATACACATTCTTTTTTTTATGGTTTAATTTTAGTTCCTTTGCTGGAACAAACTGCGACGATTGCGTTTCTAGCTCAGCAGGATGTTATTGAGGAAATCGACTTTACGAAAACGAGGCCCCTTTACAAAACTTTTTGTTTTGATTTTTGTTACAGTGACTTTAGGAGTTCAAGCGGAAGGCCTCTTGGTCATCCTTTAAAACTTACTTAAGTTTGAGACTCTTATTGATCTATCCTGTCCTCTATTCCATAATGGCGAGTACGACATAACAGACAGGTGGTACATAGGGTGACCCCTCAGCTTGGACTTTCTAGCAGTTCGGAGGCTTAAGATAAGCCCAGATATAAAAAACTCGTGACAATTGTGGCGATAAACTTTGCTTAGATGACCTCAATGGAAAGATAGACAATGGAAGGAAGCCTTCAAGAGGATTCTTATGCTTTCTAACAGCCAATTGACAATGGGAGCTTTATCGACTGTAGGACCAAATCCAAACTCATTTCAGACAGCCAAACTTCCTCTGATGTCGTACTCAATTAGGTTAACTCTATCATCAGGACTCCGTAGACTTTTTTTATGTGAAAGTATAAGCTTAGGTCAACCTGATGTCATTTTCGTCATGGTGCAATGTCTAGTAGTAAGCTTAGCTCGAATATAGAAAGAGGACATGATAGATTAAGGGAGTAGTCTGGAGGATGCATGAGGAGGAGCCAGTGAAATTCGCGTTTGAACTCTTGGGTATTGTATCAGTTCATTTCTGTAAGCAGCCAGCAGAGCAGCCGTAAAAAGACAGGCGCCCTAGCCATACACCCTGTATTCATCAATACAGAACCGGATATTGTGTGGCTATCACCTGATGTAGAAGATCCTAGAGCAGTCGCGGGCAGTAGCACAATTTTCCAGAGCATCAAAAAATATTTAAAAGCTTTTGTGTATACCTCTCTCACTCGAACACAAAGCTAATTTAAACATTACGCCTGTGCATCTGTCAGTCGAACTCTGCTTGTGGAGGTAAGGAGGGTTTTTGAAAATGCCTTTGGAATTCCTAAGGCTCCCAAGAGCTGCTATTGCCCACCACTGCCTTAGACCATCAGACCCTGATAAAATATGTGGAACGATGGACCGTCACGCTAGGTTTAGCGAACTTATTCATCGCTTGGATGTCAGATCTTCTGGCTTGATCATTGCTTCCAAAATTACCCTCTGTGAAATATCAAAAAGACGTCGAAGTGACCCTGCACATTCTTTGTCCAATAACGAATTGCAGGGTTTTGTTGTTAACCGTGCTTAAATAGCGCAAATCTAACAACACAGAAATGTTTGCCAAATACATAATATTGAACATCAGAAAGCTGGCAGAGAACATCAATATAGATTTGGGCTTGAGACGCATCGATGAAAAACTGGTGCTGGAAGATCTGAATTTCATGTAAAAAAGTAGACGCGTTGACATTGCAATAGATGAACCAGTGCCAATTACCCAAATTTACACTTATTCAAGAAAATTATGATCGGTATGACTCATCCTGATGAGCATCACATTGTTCCTTAACCCCTTTGCACACCTCTGTCCTCCACAAAAAAACATCATCGGAAACATTTAACCCATTGCATACCCCTAAACCCTATTTCATACCGTCAGGCACCAAAAGCTCACAGAACCACCGACAAAAGCCCCCAAGATTGTAAACAAAAGAGTGTAGCGCAGCTAGAATAGGAGGTCCCGGAACCTTATAACCTTACTACTAGAAACCAACTTTCATTATTCTTATTATATACGAGACGTGGGTTTATGAGTATGATATTCTTAATCCAGGCAAGCGAGTGTTCTTTTCAGTTGAAGAAGAAAGTATTGCTTACGGTTGAGCAGCATGAGTTATGACTAGAAGTCATAAGAGATTGTCATGAAGAGAATCATTTGAGCATTATGAGTCGTCTGTGCGGAAAATCGACAAAATTATCGATTTCTCACCAAAATAACGCACCGTAGGACAATGACATCGTTATCAGTGATTTTTTGACCAAGAAGAGAAGAAATGCCATTCAATAGCCATCGAGATTGAATGATTTGGTTCCCTGCGACCTCTTTCTGTTCGAAAGTACAGTAAAGTAAAAAAATACTTTTCTTGCAGGTGATGGCCTAGGAGATGGTAAGGTTTGCTACACATAGCGACGACAAAAAGAAGAAACGCTATCTGTCTGTGATAAGTAGAAGCACAATGAACCATAACGATACGCGGAATCGAACCACGGACCTGGTATGGTAGCCTGTGAACATATTAACTTTCCCCACCTAGTGTATGCAAACCAAAATAGTTCAACCAATATCTACTGTATATTTTTGATGTAATAAGATTATTAGAACAGATTTGTAAAATCAGTGTCGGAATGTTTGCAGGGTTACTTCAGATGGGAACTTCACATGCACCTTGCCTTACTGCATCAATATTTTCTAGAGTACGCGGGCTACGTTGTCGTTCAGATTTTGCGTTATCTCATCATACGAATACAAATTCACCATTAGAGGTGAATTATTGTAAAATTGTCTTGTGGCTGGCTGCCTATAATACCAAAATAGCTGGTAGTCACAAGAATAGTCACAAACTCTCAATGACAAGCACGAGTCGTTCAAAAGCTCGTAACTTATAATAATAATATAATTTTGTATAGAGAGGAAAGTTTAAATATACACCCTTATTGTAAAACCAGTCACAAGTCACAACTCAATAACAAGTGTATAGTGAATCTCAACTTGAAGCGCTATACAAAATGCAGAGTAACGTATAAACTATGTAAAAGTGAAGTCGATGAAACTTCTGTCATTATGACATTAACATAGAAATAAGAAGTCAATAAGAAATAAGCGCGACTCGTCAAAGCTTGTGACTTATGACTAGTCACAATTTTAAAATAGGGGGGATAGCTCATAAAAATTCAAAATTAAAGAAATGGCGTAAGTTTGTATTTATTTTTTCTTTATCTTAAATGGCTCCACACAGTCCTTTTAGGACTCCAGGTCTGTTAAAGCGTCTTGTTCCAGTTGTCTCTACTTTATTGTAGTTCTGTCCAATTCGTTATAGTGAAATAATTCCCCACACCACGTTACATTTCCTGCTAGTCTAGATTATTGATTTATGATATTTAATTTTTAATATTAAAATCGTTCACCACCGAATTGAAATTAATGGCAATATAACCGCTAAAATGTAAATCACATCAAAAACTCTTCATTGAAATTATTACATTGAAACAATTCAAATAAATTGTTCGTCCTCCCCTCAAAATTAATTGCAAATTGAAATTATTATGCACAACCAACCAAAAACAAAACAATACCCCCACCCCTCATCAACCCCCCCCCCCCCCCAGACGGTTTTGTCCCAATGCAAATAAATTCATTTGAACATTCAAAATTGAACCTTTTGCAAATTTCATGACTGTATTATGTACTTACTCGTGCAGAATTTGGAAGTATTCGCTAATGTCCCCCCCAAAAGCAGAAAAAAAGGACGAACCCCGCTTTTGGGCAGGATATTCTAGACACGTACCAGATCTTCATTAACACACCATGGAACAGATTCATTTTTTGTTGTGGCTGTTTTAGTGTGCCGAGGGTGTAATGGCGGGTGCAAGGGTAGAGGGAGATTCAGCTGTCAACTTGAACCCAGTCCAATTCTACTTAACTATACCCAAAGGGAATCAATAATCTAGAGAGAGGACAGACAAAGCTGTGGTGTCGATTCTAGTATGGGTCTGATTCTGGGAGGGTGCATTGTCCTTCTTTAATGCCTACCTCGATTGAAAAGGGATTTGATTTGCATGTAATATAAAAGAAATAACAATTTTTTTGTTCGTCCATTGATTGGTGTAGATTTGGGTTTTGTGGTTGTTTAAACAAGCTCTATAGTGTTGGTGCAATAAATCTATCATCAAACGCGAAAGAGACTCAACTCTATTGAACTATCAAACTCGATCTGCATTGTAACCTATATGTATGCAAATAAACCCTTCAAAACCTGAATTGAGCATGAAAAATTCAATAAACAACCTTCTGTTCCAAATCAGCTTACAATTCCACTAGTTTATGTCCAAACAGAAATTACAATTGCACAAACAAGCCAAACCAGTATTGTTCAAGTATCCTGTATGCGATCTGATTGACAGAGATTTCATTTGTACAAACTTCAAAACTAATGAGCATTTTCCTTAATTAAGGTTCTGGAAACATCACAACTAAATGTAAATTCAGCATGGACTAGGTGTAATGCATTTCAGTGTAGTGTTGTGCATTCATCTATTTGCACACAGCTTAAGGGAATAATTATGAAATTACGTACTACGTGCAGTCTCTAATGAGATGGATTAAGGATGTTGCTCTTGTGGGACTTAATTACATGTAGTAAAGGTAGAGCTGTGTAGATTAATTGTTCAGACGATAATGCTGGTGAAACAACAATGTGGATGGATTGGTCCCAAAAGGGAATATGCTAGTTTTTGTTTCTTAAATATGCTTAATTGAATGGATAAATATTTGGGTTTCATGATTTAACTCAGTTAGTTGCAATTTTTGTGGTTCCATTTCGTTGTAAAATGTGGACTAAATTAAACTTTCGAACTCACGTCTGTAAAATAATTTCAATTCGATACAGGTAGCAGAGCTGAGTCAAGCTCAGTCGAGCCTAACTCAACTCGACTCCTGTCTACATGTAATTGGAACCGGGTTCAATCTGAATTCAACTCACAATGTACATATAAGTACTATATGCAACCTTACCAATCTGTAAAAGAGTCAAGAAGGCGGTTCCAAGATGGCCGATGCCGATTTTTGCAATTATGTTCTACCGAGCCCACGACTTGGGTATCAAAAGCAAGAGTACGACAGATAGAATATAGTAAGCTGTGTGACGTAATAATAGACTAAAAAGTAGAAAATAAAAATAAGTAGTTGAAAAACACAAAAAAAATACACTTCAATCTTCAACTGAACCAAAAAGTAAAAAATAATTTTGAATGTAAAGTTTTTATTGCTGCAGCAACTTACTTAGGTAAGGTTAGGTTAGGTTAGATATGGCTGAGCTGATGGTGCACAACACAAACACTTAGGTCAAAGGGATAGGCCCGTTGTGATGCCATAATGATCCCACTTTAAACCCAATGTTAAAGTGTCGTTTCTTCGCTAAACCACCTCGAGCACGTAATGAACCTTCTTAATTGCGGGATCCCAAAGTTCGGGATTTCCGCTAGCGTGCTTAGGAAGGGGTCACCGAAAGTGGTAAGTCTCCTTTTGTTTAGGGCTGGACAGTGACAGAGATGGTGTTTTACACTTTCCGCTTCCCCTATATTCTGACAGCTTCTGCCGAAAACGTAGGTTTGGAGACCTAAGAGGGCCGCATGCGTCCTTATCAGACAGTGCCCGGTCAGTACTCCCACTGTAACTGAGAGGTCTTGTCTACTGATGCCAGTCAAAGCAAAAGAGCAGCAGACGCCGCTTTACAATGATGAAGATTTATTTGTATCACCTTCATCATTTTGTTGGTCTATGTGTCCTCGACGATGGCTACCTCCGCTTCTTCGTCGCTGTAGATGTCTTCGTCGATGTCCGAGCTAAGGAGTGGATGCATATTATTCTTGGCTCGGCCCAGCTCCAAGTCTGACGATGCGCTAGCTTCTAGTCTTCGACCTTTCCGGCTGAGGCCTTGGTGCAGGCCGCCCGATTTACTATAGCCTCTGTGTCTGTTTTATAGACCTTCAGCTCTATCTTCTCGAAGCCATAGTTCACGGTATGCTTGTCTTTTGCTAGTTGCTTTAGACACTCTTTATTTAGGAGCAGAACAACTTGCATAGTGGCCCTGTTTGTCTCCTCTGTTTTTATAACCTTTCAGTTATCAGTTTTAAGCTGAGGATTGTAGGTTTTTAGCCTCGCTAGGATTTCCTCTGGCTCCGATGGAGCCACTGGGAGCCATGCTCTGGTCCTCTGACGTGACGGAATGTCACAAGCTTCTACTGCTTTGAGTCGGGCACCGGGGTAAACCTCTCTGACTCTAGCTATAGCAGCTTTGTACAATTCTGAGGATCTGGTGTCGTCGCAGACTATCAGCTTAATACTGCCTTGGTACCATCCGGCATCAAGCCATGAAGGGAGAGGTCCTAGGTTATCCTTCAGGACCTCCATGGCAACTTTAGCGAGGGCGACTTGCGTTCTTGTCGTTCTCATCTAAGACCCCGATTACTTTGCGGTCGCTTATCGCTTTAGTTCCGTGCGCTTTCGACTTTTTCGGAAGTGGACTGTGGGTGCTTGGTTCCTCCACAGATTGCTGGCGTTTAGAAGTTTGTTTATCTCTGGATAGCTCTAGGGTATAGTTTGGTATGACTTGCTTGGCCCAAGCAATGTCATCTTGGATTTTGGTGAAATCCTCCTTCGACACTCCTCCCCAATCGGTAAAAAAAATTTGCGCTAACGAAAAGTATTAATAAAGTAAGCGCTCCACACTTTTTTACATTTAAGTGAGTCGCTGCGGCAATAAAAACTTTACATTCAAAATTATTTTTTACTTTTTGGTTCAGTTGAAAATAAAACCGTACTTTTTAGTTGTTTTAAACTATTTTTTTAATACAATTCCACCAAAAGGTAATACTTTTCACCCAAAAAACTTCATCCATTACCCTTAAAAAAAATTCTTCATTAAGCAAGTCCTAGGATATGTAATATGAGAAGTACAAAAGAAGGAACTTTTCCAGGTAAATAAATCAATAGCTCTCTCTCTCTCTTGGCTTAGTGAAAGAAAAGTTTGTTTTAAAAGATTTCAATGCAGAATGCAGCAGGGAGTAGTCGAGGAAGTTTGTTTTCCTGTTTTTTTTTTGTAAACAACTAAGAACGGGGGTTTTCCTTTCGCCTGCAAAGCGTGTTCTTAAGTGCTTAAAAACTTCTTCAAGTTAAAAAATTGCACTCCTGACTTAAGACGAGGGAAAGTTTTTCCTTAAGTTTTGTGGGGAGAGAAGATATTTTTAGAGGATTTAATTATGGAGGTTGAAGCGAGGAAAAAAGGAAGAAAAATTTAAATGAAAAAATAGTGCTGAATAGTTAAGACGTAAGGGATCATTCTTTATTGCTGTGTGCTGTTGTTGAAGACAATTGCTTTGTTTGAATTTTTTAATTAAAATAAAATTTTTGTAGTAAGATATGAATGCACAATTAAATAATGATTGGTGGAAATTTCTTTTTGAAAATTTATTAGAAATTAAAACGTGCAAGGGGTTGTTCAAAGGGCCATTAAAAGAAAAGTCTAGCCTAAGACCCACTTTTACTATTTTCAACCAAAATACTTGAACAAAATTTTCAATTCAAAATAATTCATCAGTATCCATGACTAAAAGAAATGCTCCTAGTTTTTTTAAAAGAAAGTGTACGAATTCGTCATTCGTTTGTATTAGTATGTAAATAAAAACAATTCTCGTCCTTTTTATCATTATCACAAAGCTTACTTTGTATTCAACCCTTTGCGTTCGCACTTTTTGGGTATTTACATCGAGTGGCGTTTTCCGACTCAACTGTTTTATTTATACACCCATACTCTATGTGTAAAAAAGGACTCCGTCTTTCTTATTATTTAGGACGACTTCGGAATCTTTAAGCAGATCAATTAAAGTTAAACAACACAGCGAGTTTATTAGTGACTGTCAGCAGTAAATACCAAACAGAAAAGAGTCTATGTGTATTTTTGTTGTTGTTGTTATTTTGGCTGTTTTTGCATTTTGCATAAAATTACGTTTTTTTTATTTAAGCTAGGAGTCAGGAGGTATAAACATGAACTTTTAAAAAGCTTTTTTGGTGCTCTAGAAAAGTCAGCTGTTGCCCTCCACTGACAAAGATATGCGACAGCGAGGGATATCATGTTTCGGCTGGAAGTAGGGCGTAGATAAGGCTGCGCAGAACTTAGGAGTGCCAAATTGTTTTACAACCGCTCACTATCGGAACCGTTGCGAGAACCCGATTAAAAATGAAATTCGCCCGCAGCTAGCACGCAGCTAGCATGCACTAGCCCGCACGGCGCCCGCAGCTAGCATGCACGCCTGAAGACTAGCCCGCAGCTAGCATGCAGCTGGTACGCACGAATATTATAAATCACGAGTAAAAATGAAATTCGCCCGCAGCTAGCACGCAGCTGGCATGCACTAGCCCGCACGGCGCCCGCAGCTAGCATGCACGCCTGAGTGAAAATAACACTAGCCCGCAGCTAGCATGCAGCTGGTACGCACGAAACTCAAATTTAAAATGAAAGAAAAAAATTTTTTTTCCTAGAATAAAAATTCTACGCCTCTTAAAAAAGATGGAGAAGAGTATTATATATGTATGTAAAGTCGTCATCAGGCACATTTTGAGATTTTCGTGCGTGTGGCGGGAGAGTGGATACCTGTGGCGGGAGAGTGCATCCCTCAAGCGAACAAATTTTTAGATTTTCGTGCCAGTGGCGGGAGCGTGTATCCCTGTGGCGGGAGCGTGCGTGCCTGTGGCGGGAGAGTACGTACTTTTGTGGCGTGCCTGTTTGTTCGCTATGCGTGCTAGCTGCGGGCGCGTGCGTGCTAGTAAGGAAATTAACCATGAAATTATTTTTAATCGGGAAGCCAGGATCAGATCAGATTTTAGAGCTTGTAAAGAAAAGAAGAATGATGCCAAGTGCAGCAGTCGCCACTTACACATTTGTTATGGCCTGCGCCAAAACTATTGGGAATTTTACGAGCAGGCGTAACTATTGGGAATTTTTCCACACAAATTACCATTTCGTGTATGTATAAACTACTAGCGCACGTGCATTGTAATTTCCCCTTCGAAATTCTTTTACGGGCAACGACACTCCCTCATAGCATCTGACCACGACTTGAGGCTCTCAGTACGCATGGAAAAAGCGATTTAAGATTCCTAAATTTTTGGGGCAGGCTCTAATCCTGAAGTCCTGTACCTCCGATTTTTGTAAGCCCGAGTAAAAATGAAACTCGCCCACGCCTACCAAGCAACTAGCACGCACGAAATCGCCTGTATGGGTTTAAAAAATTGTATAAGACGAAGAAAACCGGCAATTATCGTGGTAATTGTAAAGGGTGTCAATAGCATACTCAGTGGAACGTTTTTCGTTCGATTACGTAGGTCAAGCAGTATTGGACGTGGTTAGTGCTTAGATGGGGAACTGCTTGGTAAAACACTCGCGCTTGGAAATGGCAGGCGAATTTTTATATTTTCATGACGCGGGCGCGTGCAGGCTTTTGTGACATGCCTATGGGTGCTAGGTGCGGGCTCATGCGTGCTTGTAAGAAAATTAATTAACCAAATTATTTTTACACGGGCTTAGCAGTATGACAAGAGATTTGTCGCTTAGTATTCAACAAGTTCGTTTGTTAAACTTATCTATTCTAATAAGGTAGTGCTAAATACCTACCCAAATTATCGCGGTACAGTATAATGAGGACTTGAGGCGGTAGACTCATCCAACTTGCGGCAAAGCCTATATGTTGGGCCTCCTCCTGTTCAAATCCCGAATACTTGGTACCTTAGGACACAGTGTCTTCTAATTAGCTTTCAGTATAGCTCACCAGGGTCCCATTATCTGAGCTCTTTACACCGATGAGCACAGTGCCAAAGTTGGACAGTGAGTTCTCCCTTTAATTATTCTTGGCAGCCCCAACTAGTCCGGATTTCGTCCTAAGCCTCTCGATTGCTCTTATATCTACTTCGTTATCAAAGGGATTTTGACTGAGTCGTGTGAGTCACTAGTACTGATGGATTGCCCAAACAGTTTGTTGAGAAGTGCTGACAAAATTAGTCACTTGTGATTGTATCGATTCTCTAATATACTCATTGAAACATTGACCTAACGATTTGCTATGAATTAATTGGACATCGATTTCGTGAAACTTGGTCTATTTTAACTAGCTTTAGGCAAAGCAGGGCGATTTTAGGCAAGTTTAGAAGAAGCCTTTTAAAGGCCGGGGTGGGTGTCGTTTGCAATTGATGACATAGTTCGAGTAGATTGGTTAGACTGTTACTGTAAACGGATCAGCGCAGGCGGTTAAATGTTTTCAGTATCAGTTGAAGACGACAATTGATACTGGTCTAAATTGTTGTGGACCCTAACAGGTGTTTCATATGGCTGATTATTGTTGTCTGCCTATTGCCTCATGACGTTGGTGGTTCGTGGTTTGTGGTGTAGATGCGATCGTCAACGTTAGAAATGTCTAGAATCGATAGCGTTTCGACAATGCTGGTCCCGACGGGTAATAAATTAGGATCGCCTCACTCGAACTGCAACTGTTCTTGTTTTCAGATAGTCGCTCAATCTGTATTTTAGAAAAACATATTCTAGTTGTGCACAGTGTTTTCAAATAAAATATTATTTCTGTTTTTGTGTGAAGCAATGAAATCTTATGAAATCAGGTAAAGTTAAAATGTATCATCCTTACTTAAATTTTGTGACTTTTTCTGTAACAAAAAATTCAACAAAAATATGAATTATTACCACTGAAAAAAATCTTTCTGGAAAAGAAGTGAAAAAACAATTTTACATCAGCCTTAAATGCAAAAATATACAAAACAGTACCAAACAAAATTTTAATTAAATCCTGAATCCCGGCTCAAAATAATAAAAAAAAAATACTCAGAACAACAACAACAACATATTTCCACATTTGCATAACTTTGTTATGTTAATTTCAATTCAAAAAGTAGATTGAGGTGTGAGGTTGCAATGACTTCGGTATTCTTGGAAATTTGGGTATCTTTTGTAAAAGTCCATCAGCCCATCAGATCCGGCTCTTTATTGAGATGGTGAGGGTGGGTAGTAGAATTTTATGGAATAATCTCTACCATCCACGAAACAACAAGATTGTGCGAGAGACTCTCAAATACAAAATATATATAGTAGTATACTCTGAATAAGGACATCCAAAGGACAATACTCTCCAATCAATTTCCATGGAAATGAATTTTACTCCCAAGCAGCAATCTTTTGTCAGGATCTGGTGTGATGGTGTTTCCTTTTTCGGGTAAAATATTTTGGTATCGATTTTATGTAAACACACAATGGGAGCACATAATTAGATTACCTTTAGCTGCCGCCACCCAACAACCGGCTTGATGAAAGGATATTGTCCATGGCTCCAAACAAGGGAAGTTTTTTTATTTTTGGTGGAGTCCTTTTTGTTGTTATATTTTTTCCGGGATGTTTTTTTAGCTCATATTTCCTGGGATTTCATCTTTGTTTTTTTTTATTGGGTAGCGAAGACTCCAAAGTTGATGCTGTGTTTCAGATAGTAATAAAGTCATTGTTTAGGTTTCATAAAAAGGAGGATGAAGTTGTTTTCTTGGAACGACGAACAGAACATGAAATGAGATTTTGATGATGTTTTGATGAACTTTATAAATAGATTTGGCTTAAAACGTTTTGTTGGTGATTAATAATTAATTGTTGATAGCAGAATTCGTTTTATATCTCACTACTGCTAGGCCTGCGTTCTTTCACCACTTATCCTACATGCCCCGATGTTTCAGTATGGGCTAGAGGACTTCTTACGATTGCCACTTCGTTATCATCCACAATATCAATAACGACTGTCTCACCAGTAAAGGCGTAACTTCAAGGTTCTACCCTACATTATTATTCACAATAGTGGGCCCGGACTTTCTAGAGGTATGTATTCCAACAAATTTTTTCAGCCGCGCCCCTTTTTGGCACCCTGTATATGACCGTTGCCTTCGTTGAGTAGCCTAGGGTAGAGCATATAGCTAAAAGCCCCCATCCACATACAGGCCGCCGGCAGGCCATGGTCTTTCAGTCCGACGAAGGCCACACTTTAAGGTCCCCATTCCCTTACAGGCCGCCGGCAGGCCCCCATTCACATTCAGGCCGCCGACAGGCCATGGCCTTTCAGTCCAGTTCGCAGGAATGGCCCGGCTACACTCCGCCGGTAGGCCATGGCCTTTGCCTTTCAGTCCAGTTCGCAGGAATGGCCCGGCCACACTCCGCCGGTAGGCCATGGTCTTTCAGTCCGACGAAGGCCACACTTTAAGGTCCCCATTCCCTTACAGGCCGGCGGCAGGCCCCCATTCACATTCAGGCCGCCGACAGGCCATGGCCTTTCAGCCCAGTTCGCAGGAATGGCCCGGCCACACTCCGCCGGTAGGCCATGGCCTTTGCCTTTCAGTCCAGTTCGCAGGAATGGCCCGGCCACACTCCGCCGGTAGGCCATGGCCTTTCAGTCCGACGAAGGCCACACTTTAAGTTCGCAGGAATGGCCCGCCGGCAGGCCCCCATTCACATACAGGCCGCCGACAGGTCATGGCCTTTCAGTCCAGTTCGCAGGAATGGCCCGGCCACACTCTGCCGGTAGGCCATGGCCTTTGCCTTTCAGTCCAGTTCGCAGGAATGGCCCGGCCACACTCCGCCGGTAGGCCATGGCCTTTCAGTCCGGCGAAGGCCACACTTTAAGGTCCCCATTCACTAACAGGCCGCCGGCAGGCCCCCATTTACATACAGACCGCCGACAGGCCATGGCCTTTCAGTCGAGTTCGCAGGAATGGCCCGGCCACACTTTATGGTTCTTATTCACTTACAGGCCGCCGGCAGGCCCTGGCTTTCAAACCAGGTTGGCAGACCAGGCCAGACGAAGGCCATGCATTACTCAGTCTGATTGAGCGATAAGGATTTTGAAGCATCCGTCTAACACACAGGGGAAGACGACACCTAAGCGTAGCAGGTTGTTAATTCAGATGCTAAAATTTTCATAGCCTCAACGAAATTTTCAGACTGAATAAAAGTTCAGATCTTTACCCCCGGACTGATGGTAAATACCCACTTATATAAAGATTTTTGACAAAGGCCTGATAGGCGCCAACACTGCCAAGCTGCCATCAAGGCACTCTCAACGTGGAAGCTTTCGACCAAAATAGTAGCAGGGTGTTTTGACGTAATTCATAGCCTGACCAGAAGAAATGAGGTCTCGCTCTGCTGGGTCCCCGGACACTGGGGTATCCAGGGGAATCAGGCTGCAGACAGCCAGACAGATAGAGAGTTATTCCACGGCCCAGAACCCTTCTATCGCATCTCTTGATCCACTTCCACATCCTCAATAGAGAAGTGGATTAAGGGAATAAACCTAACCTATTGGGATTCAGTCCCAGGTCTTAGACAAGCTAATGATCGCATAAGACCCTTTGCCTTAAGGGGCACTATCACTTTAAACAGAACGGACCTAAGGCTGGTGGAGGGTTATCTCACTGGCCATGTAGGACCGCGGTACCACCCCCACAACCTAGGACTATCTCAAGGGACAGAATGCCGACTCTGATTGGAAGGCGACGAGACCACCACACATATTCTTTGTGAATATCCTGCTCTGATCTGGCTTAGAAGAAAAACGTCTATCAGAGAGTTTTTGAGTCCTGCTCAAGTCCGGTCTTAATCAATTGAAGGCCTTCATCCGGAAGGCTGATAGTCTGTTCCCCTAGTGGGGTACGTACACAATAGGCCTAACTTGGCTGCAGTGTTCACCATGTGGGTTGCCCCCTCATTCCTTAATAATAAAGATTTTTGTTAGTGTTCCTGTACTTCAGGCCCCATCCAGTTGACTGCCGGTGAGTGTGTGATTATACTTGGCCTCAAGGCGAATAACCTTCGGACCACGGCCTGCCGGCGGCCTGTATGTTAATGGTCTTAACATGTTGATAATTTTAATTTAATGCACCTTTCCGAATTGTCTTCGTACCACCAAAGATCTTCTGAGTGCCATACGTTGCCGTCCGCTGGCCCATGGTATCAAAGCTTCTTTCCAGATGGGAAGGCATAAATTTAGCATTGGGTTCCCTTTTGGCAGAATCCACACAACCGCCGCGCCGATGGACTGGTTCTAATTGTGAGTTAAAGTTGATATTCTTGTCCCGGATGCTTGAGTGACGTCGATTTGATCCCTCAGTTAGATCTTTACGCGCCTAAGCTCGAATTCTTTAACATTTTCCAAGGAGTTGAAACAAAACTTTTAGCTGTCAACAACAGATGTTCCAAACCAACATAGCAAGAACAAGGATGGTACGTATCTACTTAAAAACCCCAAAATTGCACGAGCTTTTCGATTGAGCTACTGCAGTATTATTCACAACTTCGACCGACCCCCCTCGAACCAAAAAAAACCCTTGGGCATTTCATCATTAAATAATTGACCACCAGAGATCCTCCAATTACCACCGTGTACTCCTACCACAACCAAAAAAAAATTAAAGGCTTTTCGTTTAATAAAACATTTTTTCTTTCATTTTTCATTATCCTTGTCTCTTTATTTATTTAACCCGCCGTCTGCTACTGGGGTATTTCAATACCCCAGACTTTTTTAAAATCTGCATATTTCCTCTTATTCTAGCATGAATTATTAAAAATTAAAAATATTGAAAGTTATTCTTTGGCTATTAAAACAAATAAAAATTAAAGTTAACACTTAAAAGAGCAAACCCAAATTTTGTTAGATTTTTTAAAGCATTTTTAGTACCCTAAAGTATACAAGGAAACGAAATACCCCATGTAGCAGACTATGTACACAAAAAACCATGTAGCATACGGCGGGTTAATTTATAACAAAATAATTTGCTCCTTTATTTTCCCCCCGCAATTGTACGGAAAAATGAGCTTTCATTGCGGGCTTTTACAAACAAAAATCCTTCCTTGCCCACCCCCTTCCCCCAAAAACCTACTTTCCCTGCCCAACCAAAAAAAATATTGTTGCCCTCGTAAAATCCTGCAAAATACATTCTCAGATAAGCGCTGGTCCTGCCAGAAATGTAAATTTTTTCGGGTAATGAGGGAGAAATAATTCTCTGCGAAGATCCTAGAATTTCCTTTTTTTTGTTATTTCATTTTTGCGCCTTTTCCCTCTCGCATAAGTTGCCGAGGATAAAAGGATATCCTTCTGGCTGTTCTGTGTTGCATTCCTTATTAAATATGTAAATGGCGGATAACGAGTAAATTATATCCGATTTGGTGCTAGTGTGCAGGGAGGACTGAAGAACTGTTATATTTTATAGTTCCTCCACTTTATAAAATTTCTGTGAAATTCAAATCCATTTTTTTCGTCCTTTTTTTATATTTTTCGAAAAAAGTGTCATCTTTTAAACTTTGTCTTGCAGTTCGTTCCATGAAAATCCTTGTTATAAAAAAAAATTTTTTGGTCTCATATTTTGTATCTGAAAAAAGTTTATTATCGATTTTTTTTTTATTTTTTAAAATAAGAAAAGGGATAAAAGTTGGAATTTGGGACGAAAACTTTTATAGAGAAACTTCTCGAATATCCATTGAAAATTCTTAGAGAAAAATGTCCTGCTGGGGACTGTGACAAAATAATCACATTTGAGGATGACTATGAGGATGACTCATATCCTAGTGCTTCCTTGCATAAGTCATGGTAGATATACAAAGAAACTTTTGCACTATGGGTCTAGGATGTTTGTAGGGTGTACAATAGTGTCCCGCTGAGACGGAGATATTTGTCCCTTGCAACATAAGGATGTACAGGAGGAGAGAGATAGTGAGAGAAAAATAAAATAATTTGTCGCGATGGAAATTCTTTTTCGAATTGTTATTTATGAAGAAGGGAAAAAATTCATTGAGTGGAATGGGTGGTATAGGATCGTTCCATTAGCAAATCACAAACAAAACACTTTCCTTGAAAATTGCGTGAAAATACACACAAGTTATTTTGATAATCTTGTTTTGAACTGGCAGATAAGTTAGTCCACTTTTTCTGTAGGTGGCAAGCAGACAACCTTATTTAGTTTTTGGTATTGTGAATTGTCATGTATAGTTCAGGCATACTGTTGGCAGCCCCAAACCCTCAGATTTTTAAGACAAAACCCTTGAATGATCATAAGGATTAACCGAGCCAGTAACGTCACATATTTTCTATTACGACGAAACAGCTTCCATGCGCATGCGAGCAGAGCCGGCACATTGTATTTTTGCGCCCGGTGCAGTATGCCATATTGCACCCCATCCACTGATTCTCACTACAAGGGATCTTTTGCTTCTCATTTGGTTTATTTACCTCTTTTAACGAATCACGAACCTGAAGTTATATCAATCCCATCTCATGACAAAGTACATGGACAGAAATTCGTGAATTTCTGGCGCCCGCGCGATCCACATGAGTTCGGACATCGGACTACTCAATGTACCTTGAGTAACGGTACGGGATGCCATTAGATATCGGGAGCCTGGCTCACACACCCGGAGGCCAGGTCAAGGCAGACATTACTGGACTTCCACCCGAGATGACCGCTTTATTGTCAGCAACGTGTTGAGAGATCGCTTTTCCACTGCTACTGAAGCTCGTACGAGTCTGTTTGAGATCAGAAATGTTAGTGCAAGAGAACGTACGATTAGAAGAAGACTGGCAGAGAGAAATTTAAGGGCTTTTCGTCCAACTCGCGCGCCACACAGCTTCTCATACAGCAGCGTACAGCTAGACTTGGTTTTGCACAACATTATCGTGATTGGATTATAGAGCAGTGGAAGAACGTACTGGTTTCAGATGGAAGCAGAATAGCCTTAAGAGGTCCAGATGGGCGTCAGCGCGTCTACAGACGAAAAAATGAGAGGTTTGCTCCCTGCGCTATAACCGAAACATCAAGGTGGATCAATGATGATTTGGGGAGGTATCTCTTATGCGGCTCGTACCGATCTTGTCATTTGCTCCATTTATTGGAAGAAATTTTAGGCTAATGCATCATAATGCACTATCCCACGTCGCTATATCTGTCACACAATACCTTAACGAGGTCGATATTCAAACTTTGTCATACCATCCAACAAGATTACGTAAAATTTGACGGTTTCCTACAAGAATTTTTTTGAATCTTAATTTTTAAAATTGCGCCCCTGACCAGTTGCGCCCGGTGCGAGTGGACCATATGCACCTATTAAAGCGCCTTCCCTGCATGCGAGGTCTGGCTTTCAAGCGTTTAGTATACTCCACCAGAATCACATCATATCACCCACCAAACTGGCCCCAATAGCCAAGTCCTGGCCAATGAATAGAGTTCTAAAGCCTACTCAGGGTATCTTCTTGCACATTTCCTTCAAAGTACTCATAACCCGGTACCAAAACAAGTGTGACCCAATTGAAAATACTTATCCATCCAACGCGCATTGTCAGTCTCTAAGTAATTTGAACTTGGTTCTACGAGAGCTTATCAGTCTGATTACAGCCTTTCCAAACCATACCAGACCATTCCAAACCGATCATCACCAAGCGGTCCCCCAACTAAGTACCAAAACATGTCTAGTGCTGCTTGACTTTCGCAATCGAACGAGAACCGGTATATTGAGTATGCTTAATGGCACCCTGTATGACCGCCGAAGTTACTTTTCTACCGTTAGTCTAAAAACGATGAGCGTACCGTACTTTGTTTGGACTATTCTGTTCCTGCGTGTAGCGGGATGCATTTTGAAATTGGTAGAATTTTTACTCTTGTATAAGAAATTGGAAAAATAACTAGCAAGACGTAGACTGTTGGACTGTAGCGCCATTTAATAAAAAGAAGAAGAATTTTTAGTCAGGCGTATCGTGCCTGTTTCGGGTAACGCAGGAGTTTTTATGTTGCTCATGCCTGCTGCAGGCTTAGCACGGTCAAGTTCCGTTTTTTCTCTCTATGGTGCAGTGCTAGTTTCGGATTCTATTCCGAGTAAAAGTAAAAAATGGGCTTATGACGGGCGAATCACCGCCGCTTGGGTTTTTAAGGGAATATGACGGCCATAGAATTTTTAACCATTTTTAATAGGAGTACATACGGCATCACGACGGCCAAATATAACCAAATGTTAAAATTCGAAGTTATGAGCACCGGAGCACATGTTGCCGTGTTTTGCCTTGAATATAAAGAATGAGGAGATTACGATTGTCCGTTTGTGTATGCGTCTGGGGATCCAATTGCATTTGGGTGTGTGAAAATATCTCTATATAGATGTCGGTATGTGTGTGTGGTTTACGGCGTGTGTGTCCTGCAATTGGCCTTCATATGCCCTTTACATGGCCGGGGACTGTGTTCGCCCGTTGTAAGGCCATATTTTATTTTTACTCTGGCTACTAGTGATGAGTTTGCCTCTAATTTTTGCCAGACCAGCTTCAATTTCAATACCGAAGTGGGTTTTTGGCCTGGGATACACATGAGCGTAACATAATACAAGCCTCGGCACATACCTGAATGACGCAAGTAACTCAGTTTGCATAACAGTAAGGGTGGTCAAGGGCTATGGATATTTTGCACCTTGGAGTATATACACCCAGCTCTAATCCATTATTGGTTTTGGTATCGGCGGAAAGACCTATGGGGTGCGAAAGCGAGGAAGACCCAACTTCCGCTGGAAAGATGGCGTAGACCAGGACGCTCAGAGCCAAACTGGATAACATCGGCTCAGAATCGGGACTGGTGGAAAGATCAATTGTGATAGACCAGGTTCGGATCCCGGTTATAGAGCCGTTAAATAAGAAGAAGTACTCCAAAAGTCCGTGTTTTCGTTAAAATGGGGCTTGCCCTTTTTGCCTATCTGGCTGACCCCTGTTAATCCTCAGAAATGGTTTTTCGAAGTCCAGATTGACAGGAATAGTATTGGGCAATGCGATCCACCAGGTTTAATTTTTTGAGAATGGGCTGTATGAGCATCGTGTATAATCAAAATTCACTATTAATGCTCCACCACCACATAAGTTGAAAATAACCAAATCCCCACTGCAAATATGTTATCATCTCATAACAGTTTTATGTAAAAAAAATTTCATTATCAGGACATAATTAAGGAAGCTTCTAACAAGGACCCCTGACTGCCACTATCTCCTTCTCTCTCGGGGCAAATATCTTCAATAACTACAACAAAACTTTCTCAGGTTCACAGACAGACAATCTAGGCAGACGACAACTTTAGTAGTTTGAACAAAAAGGACGAGACGGGACCAGACTGATAAAAGACACATCAACATCATCATTATCATCGTCGCCGTTCTCGCCGTCATCATAACCATCATTATCATAGACAACCAACAAACTGGCAATATACAGTAGCGCCGCCATCAGTAAGCACCACTCAGTCACGGTCTTCCTTGGCCTAACATACGTTTTATCCTTTTATGTTGAAACGTTGAAAACTAGTCATTTAAACATTTATCAAAGGCAGTTAAGAAGCGCTTTAGGATGTAATAAGCATCGTTTATTAGTGGTTACAGGATTTCAAGGATAATAAAGACGGTTTTAAATATATGTATGTGTATATATGTTCAAGGATTTAGCAGTATCCTTTTCGTTTTCCAGGAATGTAAATATTTACCTTGATAAAATTGTTTTGAAATTTATTAGTTTTTTGAATAGTGTATATAGATTATCCTTTTTCTACAGTGTAGATGAAGGAAAAATCCCGGATCTTTGATAGAGAAACTATAGAAAATCCTTTGTAGAAATGAGTGTTGCTAGAAAGATATTAATAAAAAAAACTCCCTTAAATTAAAAAAAATTTAAATTTTTTTTTTTCGTAAAACAGAATCAATAATTTAAGTTCCACATCCATCCATTTTGCAATTTAAACCTCCCCCAACCCCAAGATCAACAAAACCCACAACCATTCAACAAAATTTCCAAGTAATAATTTTCACCCATCTAAAACACGCATACTGAACATTAACGGTAAATTTATATGTGTACATTGCACATAACTCTTCCAAGAATCACTTTCACAGCACAACAGCACGAAAGGGAAGCATCCGTTTAGACTTTAGATTTCCTTCCTGTCCGCCACATTACCACCTTCCACTTTTCTTATGCAAACATAGCAAAATCCTGAATCCCCAGGAGCAATTTATACACCAAAAAAGTCCTTTTACAGCTGCAAAATCGCAAATCCAATTTCGCCTACATTTGACAAAACGTAAACAACTTTTTTTTTTTGGTTTAGGAGGGGGAAGCTATGTCCTGGAAACTAGACTTGGTTTGAATTTAATTTGTATTCGTCCAGGACAACCCTCGATATTATGCTCTTTTTTATGCTCTTCATCTTTTATTTATAGTTTTTATTTCTCATGGACGTTTATCCTTTTTTCCTTGCCACCTGCAAGGTTTGTGGTGCCTTGTGTGTGTGGAAAGGACGTGGTTGATTCGTAGTGGCTAATAGAAATAGTTTGAGATTTTTTTTTGTGAAGTCGCTATCTTTTACTTTATAAATGTTAAAGGATATAAACAAAAAGGCATAAATCGTGTAAAATTTCGGGTCCTGCAGTCTTATATAAGTCAAGATTTATTTTCGTCCTTTAGAATTGTGTCAAAGTAGGTCTAGGTGCCACATATATTAAGAATATCCAGAAGCTAAAGATAAGTTTCCTAACCAAAAAGTGTATATAGGTCGTTAGCACTATTTAGATTCAAGCTTGAAGTTCTCTATCTGAGATGGTCTTGAAGTCCGTCGAGTTGGAAGACTTAGAACAACGTAGAGTAGAGTCCGCAACAACTCGAAGATCCTCGACGGATTTGAGAGCGGACGCATAACACAGAATCTACTCGAGGGCAGCTATTGCAGCCCCATTTCACACAAGGGGTTAAAGGAGCAGAAGAAAATCAAGACTGGGACTTGTGTTTTCGCAGTTAGAACACCAACTCTGTCGTTATTGGTGTCACCAGAATTATACGGGCGGAAATGCGTTTGTTCATTGTTAATACGAATCGAATCCTATGAATCTTTGTCTAAATAGATAGATGGTAGAATTGCGAGTTTATAAACACAACTAATGCCCCTTAGAGAAGCGCTTTCCAAGCTGGAGGGCGCAACCGCCAAGTAGAGCACTTATAGCTCGAAGGGGAGCGCGGATGATTTTATCTTATTGACTTTTTTGGCACTTAAATTTTATTATCTTTTTTATTAAACATCTCGTCTACCGAGAAATTCCGTGCCTTTAGACAACACAATTCGTAGTTTGGCGACGAATTTATTTGAGCACCTTGGTCTGGGTCCGCGTCCGCGACACTCCAATGAAGTTGATCAAGCGATAATAAGAGTATTGCCGATAATCCAAATGTATCGTATTGCCGCCGATCTCAGGAGTTAAGCGTGTGTGGACCAACTATCTTCCCAAACAAAGTGCAACAAGACAAGCCGCGTCGTTTGTAATATGGAAATGCCGTCGCAAATAACGATCGATGCCTAGCCAGATTTTTGGGACAACATTTTGATAACGAACGAAACTGAACTCTGGCGGAGTCAATAACTAAAACTGTCGACAGATTACCCACACGTAATTCACGAAGCACCACTGCACGACGAAAAAGTCACTGTTTGGGTCGACGTGTGCTCAAAATCCATCATCGGGCCTTTTTTTAAAGTTCGAGAAACCATCGAGTATGCACGATGCTGGTGAACTTCATGTATCCGAAATCGCGTAAAGAATGTATGATGAATCTTTCTTCTAAAAGGCGGCGCACCTAACAACACCGCAGCTAATTGGATGAAGTTCTTGCAAAAGTAAAGTTTACGCTAACAAGCCGAAGACCATTGGACCATTGACGAGCTCAAAGCAAATATACGAGCCGAAGTCGATGCAATAGCGCCCAAAAACAACCGCTTTTGGCGAACCGAATGACGGTCATTTAATCGACATTGCATTCAAAAACTGACTTGAAATAAATGGTAGAAAATATCCTAAATAAATCTTGCTCATTTGTCAAATTCGGCTAAAAAATGACGGTGTTACTCAATGTTGAAGTACCGAAGGTCTAGATGGCGCACATGACCGAGTATGAAAATTATCAGATTACCTTCACGAGGCACGGCCAATCAAATACTTAAGAGTTAAGTCGATACTAACAACTTGAAATCTAGTTTCCAAAACAGGGTTTCATTCGTTGGCTTACCAAAGGTAGGTTAGGTTAGATTAGATAGGGCTGACGTGCTGGTTTTTAAGCTCATACACTTAGGCCAAAAGGATAGGCTTATTGTGATGTCATAGTGAACCCATTTTAAACCTGATGTTAAAGTGTCATTTCTTCGGCAAACCACTTCGAGTAATTATGGAATCTTCTAGTTGATGATTGATTGTCTGACACAGATACAGAACAGATTAAGCTGGTTCCATCGTCCAAAAAATAGAGCAAATAAAATAAAATTCAAACAACAATCTCCAAATTAAACAATAACGATATTAATCCTTTCAACCTCTTTATCTCATTTTTCCTGTTTTATTTTGTAAAAATTCTCCAATCTGTTTAAGACAACTTTCTTTCAAACATATTGATTGTCTCAGTTGGTCTACTTAACATTCCAATCATGTCTCGACCAACAAAGCCAGATGATGAAGGGTTCTAGCTCATTGTCGAATTGTCAAAAGGAATTCATCTTCTAAAATACACTTCCCTTGACAACAACAAGCTCAAAAAAACTCTTCCACGAAAGGGTTGAATGCAAAACAACCCCCGAAAAACAGAAAGGGGTCATTCCATATCAAATCAACCAATTTTTAATTAATTTTGGACCTCATGGACTTGGAATCACCTAATTTTTTTTATATGTGTTCTTCTAGTGGTAACTAAGAAAAAACCAAATTTTCAAATTTTTTTGACTTCTAGTTTTTTTGTTATAAATTTTCAAAAAACCGAAAAACTCAAAATTTAGAAAAATTTTGAAATCTTCAAATTGCTCTAGTTAAAAAACTACTTGACATAGAAAGCTGAAATTAGTGCCAATTTCTTCTGTTTTAATATGGCTTTAATTTGATATACAACATAGTATTATTAATAAGAATAAAACTTTTTCGGACACTTTCAAAATTTTATTTTTGGTATATCTCAAAATAATGTTTTTTCTAATTTTTGAAAAAATTATATTTTGTGAATACACTCTTAACGTACATATAAAGCCAAAATTTAGGATGGGACGGCATTGGGATCATATAGAAATTAATTTTTTAGGTACTTGAAAAACTGAAAGTTCAATGAACGCAATATAAAAAAAAAATTAGCTGCGGAAGAGCTGATACAAACCGCTAATAATATCGCCTTTTACTAATTTGGGTATGGCGAGTTCAATAAAAATAAAATCAACCCTCTAACTTGATCAGAAACTACCCTTAGGACAACCCTTATTACTAAATTTGAAACATCCCACCAATTTTAGCAGAGCATACACTTATTAGATATAAGATAATTTTCAGAAACCGGACGCACTCCTTGGGATATGGGAAAGCACGCCCACCCACTAGGGGTGGGTACTACATGATTTAATTGTAGTTTAGGTATGAAAATACATGTCCTTTTAGATGTAAGAAACTAACTATACACTCATATGTGTCGCTATTCTTTTCAAGATTACATACAAGCCACCGATATTGATCGTAAGAAAGGGTTATAAAACCCGGTTCAATGTTGTAACATTTTTAGTGAACTGTTCTGGACTAGATTGATAAAATTTTACATTAATTAGATTTTCTGAAATGGGACTGTAGGAGTGAAATTTTTGGGTGCCAGCAATTGCTGCAGATTCATTAAAGCGCGATGCAATTTTTTTCTCCATATCTTCATACTCTTTTGTCGAACACTATACAAAATCTATTCCAGATATGGTATCAACAGCAAATTCGTATACCTGCTGAGGTGTTAATATCTGGTTATTGTAAGGTCTTTGTAGACTGGATTTAGCAGCAAGACGTTTAACAGTGCCACCAAGTCCATCACAAGCACTTTTTCCATGGGCTGTTGCGAAGAACTGCCATTCTGCTTCAATTCCGAAATCGGCATTGTGAAGACAAAGATTGTGAAAATTTTTCTTATTTTTGTATTGAGCAGCACTGCCATCGGAGAAGTATGTGATCTTCTTAATATTAAATGGTATGGTGCTTTTTAATATTGAAATCAACTTATTCTGGAATACATGAAATGCCACAGTATTATGTTTTAGGCAGTCAGATATAAAAACATACTGTAAATGTTTGATTTTGGTTTCCCACTTGTAATACACAATAAAAGGATGCAGAGTGGCTTGGTTTGTCGTCCAATGGAACGACTGAACTTCATCTTGGATTAAAAACGAATAATTTTCTTCAAAATCGCAATTAATGATTAACTCACCTGGTGCTGCGTTTTCCTTCTTTTCTGTGTAACACTCCTTTTGCCTGTTGGTAATGAATGAATGAGTTTTAAGCTTTAAAATCATTTCCAAGAACTCTTCGACAAAATCTTCGCTGTCTTTGGTTATAGATTCCATTTGACATCTATCAACAGTAATCCACTGCTTATATGTCACTTCATCAATAAGTTTTTCTTCAAAGTTACTCAACAATGCTTCACTTAATCGCTCAACACCAGGGCACTCTTTGCACTCATTCACGTAACAATTCTGTGAAGGGGGATTGCACATTATTTTTGCAAGGCAGCTATGATATGAAATCAATGGTGTGTCATATCCATCCCACATGATACTTTTAAGTCCTGCTCCGGTCATCATAGTTTCACATTCTGGTGTATCGTACAGACAAAAAAAATTTCCGCATTTACAAAAAATTCATTACCAGAGGTATCCGAAATAGCCGTATAGCAAGTATGAAAAACTCAAATTTAGTAATAAGGGTTGTTCTGAGGGTAGTTTTTGATCAAGTTGGAGGGTTGATTTTATTTTTATTGAACTCGCCATACCCAAATTAGTAAAAGGCGATATTATTAGCGGTTTGTATCAGCTCTTCCGCAGCTAATTTTTTTTTATATTGCGTTCATTGAACTTTCAGTTTTTCAAGTACCTAAAAAATTAATTTCTATATGATCCCAATGCCGTCCCATCCTAAATTTTGGCTTTATATGTACGTTAAGAGTGTATTCTCAAAATATAATTTTTTCAAAAATTAGAAAAAACATTATTTTGAGATATACCAAAAATAAAATTTTGAAAGTGTCCGAAAAAGTTTTATTCTTATTAATAATACTATGTTGTATATCAAATTAAAGCCATATTAAAACAGAAGAAATTGGCACTAATTTCAGCTTTCTATGTCAAGTAGTTTTTTAACTAGAGCAATTTGAAGATTTCAAAATTTTTCTAAATTTTGAGTTTTTCGGTTTTTTGAAAATTTATAACAAAAAAACTAGAAGTCAAAAAAATTTGAAAATTTGGTTTTTTCTTAGTTACCACTAGAAGAACACATATAAAAAAAATTATAAAAATCTGAGGTGGTGAGGTCCAAACCATTGGTTGATTTGATATGGAATGACCCAAAGGACTTCTTTAAATTTGCATATTCCATGGGGAAATTCTATTAATTTCGTTAAATGCATAAAATTAAAAAAAAAAAAAGGTTTTTTTCCAGCTCTTACTTTAAACTAAATCCCGCTCAGCTCTGTGCTGTTGTATATCCTTGGGGCGGCATTTTAAAATAATCAAAATTGCCAGGACATTGCCAACTTTTGCTGGAAGAAATTTTTACATCAAAGGCGAAGTTGTGAATGGTTTGTGTGTGTATGTATTTGAAGAAATTAAGGCTTGAGAACACTTGGGGCGATCTTTTAATTCTCTCAAAGAAGACAACGTTTAAACTACTGTGAGTGCAAAAATCGCCTCAAGGTATTTGCGAAATTTCCCATCACATGTTCTCGTTTGGAGATTTTAAGGAGGAATTAAAGTTTTGTGAAATGACGAGAGTTTGGAAAACTGTTGTGTTCAATTTCTGTTTTAGATAAAATGTTTTAATGTAAGTGATTATTTTTTTGGAGTAGAGTGTAAAGGGAGGGGAATTAAGACTGAAATTGGATCTTAGTCTGAGTTTTGGGCTTCCGTGAAAAGTGTGATTTTTTTGGAATTTTTATCGAGCGACAAAAGGCTTTCAAATTAGGGCTGCCATCCGTCCGCGGTTTCCCGGATTTGTCCTAGTTTTAAGGGCATTCGGGGCCGTCCGGGAGGTGTTTTAAAAAGTGTCCGGGCAAAATCCGGGCCCTTTTTGTGTCAGGGGTGGGTGGCTTGATCAATTGAATGCTAATCAATAAATTAAAACAAATCTTAGTTAATAATTGATCATCAATCAGCATTCAAGCAAACTTCAGCGCGGCAAAAATGTCCTCATTTTATTTGAAAGCTCTACTGACAATTCAATTATCAAACGTACACCGATCCGAAATGAAAAGATTAATTAAAACAGTTATCAAACGACTCAATGTCCAACCGATTTCTTTCCAGTTCATAATGACCAAGCAGGTGGCAATCGCTATAGGAATTATTAAGGTTCAAGTAGTAATTAAACATTAAAAAAAAGGTGGGCTGTCAGGAACTTGGCACCGGAACAGAACCGGCAGATTTGTGTTTTTTAGTATAAATATCTTCAACCTTTAATATGGTTGTCGGTTAAAACTGTTACTCGATAGGTTACGTTGCGGCCCCAAACATTTTCCGGAAAACGCACATATCAAACTTAGGCACCACTTCCGCTGGGCCATTACATTGTTAATACCCCAGCTTCACCAGCCAACCTGAGCAAGTTCGAGCCAATTGGTGTACTGAACTTCAATTTAGCCTCAGTTCATATATACGATATTTTCGCATTTTGAAATTAAGAAAAATCAAGCCGGAGTTCGCCCAACAGAAGATGAAATTGATTTTGAAGGTAAAAGCTCACTCAAAAGAAAGTAATCAGCTGTAATAATGGAGTATCAATCTAACTTCTGGCGAAAAAATTTCAAGCTGAACTGAACATGCCAGCAAGAGAAGCAACTTATGCGGGTTGAACTGAACTTTATTGAAATGAGGCCGGTGAAGCCGGGGTATAAGTTTATTTATTCTTTAAAGTCAAAACCGAATATGACATGCCGTACCGTAACCGCACGTACCCTATTGTACGAACCTGAATGTTCATATGGCACCGACCTTAATAAACTTGGATGTATTCGATTGTTAGGATACATACGGCTACGGTACGGCAGTCCATATTTGGTTCAGACTTAAGCCTGCACTACACTACTCGTGAAGTTGATCGAAGTCGAGAATGTAGAGAGGTACTTCGATTCACTTTGTGTAACTTCACTTCGCCTCGGGCGACTGCAGATTTTTGGCGGTTTTTGCGCCCTAGTCAAAGGATTCGAAGTATGTAGGGTGCCGGGCGACTGAGCTCCTCGCGATTCGAAACGGCGCGGCGTTTGGATTTTAACAGGCCAAAGAAACCTTTTCGTTAAAATTTTTTTTTTAAATGGGTGTCCGGGAAAAAACTCTATTTCACTCAAATATTTTCGTAGTTTTTTCCCGGCCTCGGCAATTTAGGTGCTGCCCCATTTCAAATCCAGGTGCATAAACACAACAAAAAGGACTATTGTTTAAATGTTTAACCACATCAAAATCAATTCACAATTCTGCTTCGAAATATTGCTCCAAAAAGGAAATTTCCAATCAATAGAATTTTACGACAAGCACCAACAACCCCTCAACAAAAAAAAAAGATTGCATCAAATATTTTCTACCACCTTTAATTCACCAGGAGCGAATTTTTTTCCCGGAACAAAAAACTTAAAAACAGGACGAAAAAAAATTCCCGATTCTTTTAATTAAATTTCCGAATTCAGTGAATTTTAATCGCATCCGTATCCAATTATCCCTAAACACCCTAAGCGATGTACGGTGAAAATTGAAAGAATCAAAAAACCCTTTTTTATTGTCGAAGGGATGAGAGTGGCTGGAATAAAATCGTGGACTGTAGTTGACGGTTTTTTGCTCGATCTATTCGCACTTCGATTGAGAGAGAGAACATATCCTGCCATTGGCCATTCATGTTTGTGCTGGATTGGGTTTTTTGCCAAAACTAACTTCTGAAAAAGGACTCGCCCTTGGGCTCTTTTTTTATTTTTATATCCGAATGGAAATTTGTCTAGAGGTATCCACACACACGCGTTTGATATGTAGAATAGTTGATAGATAGTTCATAGAATTTTCCATAGAGAAAAACTGAATTTTTTTTCATAGAACATGAAATATAGTTTTGATTTTTGAAGGGTCTCACCTAGTTCGGTTTCAATATTATTTTTCTCACTAACTATGAAAATAAAGCAGCTTCCATGAATACCACCAAAATACGAGTATATACCTAAAATACGTTCATTCCCAAAAATCCACTCTTTAATCATGAATCCCCACCAGCAATCACTGTGCAAATCCGATTTTCTGCCTTATTAATATCATCAATTTTATTTAAAACCCTCGCACTCAACCAGACTAGCCTACATTTGTGCACCAATGTTGTGAGATCCTGAAGCCGAGATTAAGGTCTAACCAACAAACCAATCTCGTTCAAACTAGCTTAATGCTGACGATTGCAGATAAGCTACGAATTTGTATTCAGAGCGCATTCAGTGGAGCTGCAGTATTTGAATGCCTTTTGAGGGAAATTTTAGTTTGTTGTTGTATGTGGAGGATTTTTTTTTTTTTGACAAGGATAAAGTGCCGTTCTTAAAGTATGAAGGTATTTTACAATGTCGATTAAATGATCACCTCCATTCGATACGCAAAAACCTGTTCTTTTACGAGCATCCTGCATAAGCTTGGTCAGCATTTCGGGCGTTATAGCAGCTATTCTGGTTCGTTTGTTAGCTTTTACTGGCATAAACTTTACTTTTTGAACAACTCCACAGGAAAAAGTCTGGCGCCGTTAGATCTGGACAATGATGAGGCTCCAAATTATCATTTTTCGACACGACGTGTCTCGGCAACTTTGCGCTGCACTCACATTCACACTCGAAGTGGGCCAAAATCCAACTATAACGTTCGCCATCTACGGTTGCTCCAACTTTGAAGAGACATGGTACGATGATGGCTTTTGAGCACACTCCAAACTCCCAAACAGGGTTTCGTGAATGTCGTGTGGATTCTCTGTTTCCTAAATTCTTCAGTTTCGTTTATTGACTTCGCTAGAGAGTATGCATGATTAAAATGAGCTTCGTCCGCTATCAAAATTCACAATTTCAACGCGCTCATTCGGTGTGTATTGACTTATAACTAAAATGGTACTGAATGACGATTCAAAATCGTCTGCATTTGTCGAAATCGGCTATAAAATGGCAGAGTTATTTAATATTGAAATACCGAAGGTCTAGATGGCGCACCCGTACAGAATGGTGCACATAAGCAATTTTACCGGTCCGTTAATTTAGGAAGCAGAGCTCCGTATTGACCGTATTGATGGTTAAATGACAATCTGCACTTCCTATCCTTAGGCAATTCAAGATGGAATGGATTAATAAGATGCAGCACGGTCAAAAGAGCATGACCCTCGTACAACAAAAACTTAACTGATAACTTTCTAAAGAAATCCCATATGGACTAAGCTAGAGCTTTAGCTGGGTATACAGGACACTGGCCAATAGGAGATATGCACATCATGCCGTAGGTGCAAGGATCCAAATGAAAAAACTATGTATATTAGTAGATACTGAGCGGGCTTGAGGATATAGCAACAGAGTGTCCAACAAACCTGACACAGTTTTAAAATTCAACACGGTCACGAAAATGAGTGGTATTAAAAGGGAACCTAGTGTACTAATTGGAGGTTAGCACAGGGTATGCGGGCCTCACCACTTCAACCAACCGATGACCATTTACACGTCTTTACACGTCTCCAACCAAGATTTCCTCTTACTTACTTCGCTCTTTTGCAACAGCCGCGTCTGGTGTTGTAGGGCCACATTTTGTTATTGAAATTCTTTTATTACATTTCGAATATAGATTGCTGTTCGGGATTAAATTTTGTTGTATTTTTAAGAGTAAGGCCTTTGTACATCTAAGCTCTAAGCTTCTACAAAAAAAAAACGACATCACCGATTGCTAGTACAAAATATGTACCACTACAAAAATTTTGTACTGGAATTCCAAAATGAACAAAAACATACAAAAGTCGCAAAACTATACCTAAATTTCCATTAATACCTTTAACTAACTCCCATCACCAAAAAAATCCCCATCACTATCCTTGTCCCCCAGCCATCACATCCATTACCAAATATTGATCCTCTTTACCCATCTGCACCTCTATAAACTTGAGAAACTAAAACTTTGCTTAAAAATCAATTGAGTAACCTTTAGCCGCAATTTTACTACTTTATATCACATACAAAGAAGATTCTATTAACTTAATGTCAAGTGACACTCATAAATCCTTACCAAAGAAGATAATGGCCCAAAAATCCTGCTAACAAGGATTTATGGTAGGAAAATCTTGTTATTTATCCCCACCCCAAACAATTTTTCATGCTGGCACATTTGTAAGGTATTAATGGATTCGTGCCCATTTAATCCAAGGTTAACAGGCAATCAATTGTCGAACATACAACAACAGGAAAAATAATACTACCAGAGAATCTACAAGAGAAAGAGAGATAACCTTGATCCTGGAACAGGTTTGTGTTAATTTGTAAGGATGGTGTTGCAGTAGGATAAAAATATTTTTGAAGTAAAATTTCAAGTATTTTTGTAATGAAAATTATTTTAGTTTAAGTAAATTGATTTTTTTTGCATATTTTCATGAAAACTTAGTTGTTTTTAAGGGATATACCTTTAGGATCCTGGCGGCGCTTTCATAGATTGAAATGGTGTACTTGCACCGGGTGCGATTTCAGAAATTAAAATTTAAAAAATAAATTAAAACTTTGAAATAAAAAAATTGAAAAAGTCTTCTCGTGCCTTCATTGTCATATTAAAAGAACTGCACGGCTTTTTTTCATTTTTTATCGCTAGGTGTACCCAATCCAAATCCATTTCGTTCGCCTGATTTCTTCTATCCTTTCTTGGCCACCGGGGGCGCAATTGTGCGCAAGTGTTCCCGTGCCTTCATTTTCATATGTATACTAGCAAAAACCCGCGTGCCTTGCAACGCCTACTCGAATTTTCACAGATATCTCTTATTTACACTTATTAATTTCCACTTTAATTTAAAAAATCACAGATTGGGAAAAAAAATAAAATTCAAAATTATCTCAATAAATTCACGCTAAATCACCAAATCAATTAAACAATTTTTTTTCTATAACCAAGGTTAAACTGCTTCGTCACAAAATCACTTCGTTACGAAAACAAAACTCGATCATTCAAAGCCTTCTTCAAGACTAAAGTGTTGAATGAAATACTCTAGCTTCCTTTAAAGTGTACCGTTACAATAATTGGCAGAACCTTGTTTTAAATATCCTATTCATAGACTTCTTTTTAACCCATCATAAAAAACAGGTACTCGTTTTTTTATTGCCATTCCTGGAAGGCCGAATTTTCGACTCAAAACAATACCTGAACATTCACCTGTTTACCTAATTTCTCTTGTAGGATAATATGGCATGCGACTTTTGTATTTACATTGTTTGCGGTTTCCTTTTTTAATATTGTAAATTGTCTACTGAAATTGAGGTTTTGGAAGTTCCCTTTGCTATGCATACTTCTTTATTTCTATAAAATGGAATCCCAATTACGGCTCGCTAGTATATGTATATCAACAAAATAATTTTTTTTTCGAGTGAAAAAGAAGCCAGAATCAGAAAGAATGCGTACCTATTATTACAATCAATAAAAATCCTTCATAGCGAGGAAAGTCAAAAAGTGGAAGTCATTTTTAAAAGAGTCGAAGTTTCAGAAGGAGTAGTATTTTCAAGGCCGATAATAAATATCGATGGCTGCCTTTCGAAACCTTATTCTACTGTCGGATCAGACTGAAAAACCGAAGGCGATAATCGGGAAAAATATATCCCTGATAGAGTACAAACTTTTTATCATTGCAATTGTAGACCTGAAAGAGCCTATTTAAATATCGATTGTTCCGTGAATGTTTCCTATAAAACGATCAGGATATTTTTTGGAATATCTAGATATTTAGATACAGGTCTGTCAAGTATACAATTCGAATGATCACTTGCTTTCCTTCTACTATAGGTTAGACTAAAAAGTAACCCGGTAGTCGGACACGATAGTCGGTACCGATAATCGTATCTGATAGTCGTATTCGCCTAAAATATGGCCGCAAAAGTATTAAATCTTTTTGTGAAATTCCCATTGCAATACATACAGCCAACAATTTTAAAAATGGGTTTTGAAATCACAGACAGACACTCCAATTATAATTATATAGATAGATAGATAGATAGATAGAAGATCGATAACCATATGAAACAGAACTATATTTTTAAATCACAGACAGACACGCCATTTACATTTATATAGATAGATAGATTTGAATGACGCCGCTCAGGTAATAGTATTCTACTTGTCATATCCTTTTGTTTGGTATCCATATCGAGTGGGTTGTAAAGAAAAGGTGAGTCCGGCATAGTTGGTCGCCATTTTGAATTTATAATGACAAAAAATAGGTAATTGTACTCTAATTATCATCCCCTTTCATTTGATACCCATGTCGGGGATCGGCGAGCCCAATTGCGAAATTCACCCGCCATCTTGGAACCGCCATCTTGATTTTTTTACAAAGTGGTCAGATTACATTGTCACCCGAACTAAATATATGTGCAAAATTTGAAGTTGAACGGTTATATGGAAGTGGGTCAAAATTAAGTTTTAAGTTTTGTCTACATACATACATCCATACATACATACAGATAGAGCTAATATACGGTGTATATAAATAGCCTAAAACATGCTCGCAAAAATACTGAATCTTCCAGTGAAAGTCCCATCCCGATCGGCCAAGCCGTTTCCGAGATTACCGCGGCCAAACAGACAGACATACAGACATACAGACAGACAAAAATTTTAAAAATAGTGGATTTTGTTTTAATTACATGTAAATAACCAAAAAAACTTAAAAAAACATAATTATTTTGAAATTACAGACAGACACTCCAATTATATTTATATAGATAAATAGTAATAACTACATAGTAAATAGTTCATAGGAAATATGTAGTACATAGTACACAGTGCATATCGTCGGGTTGATGCCAAAGTCACGAAACAGAAATTTTTGCTTTTTTAAACATTGTGCAAATATGCAAAAAAGTCATATTATATTCAGCCAAAGTCACGGATCTAAATTTTTATGGGAATCTACTGGATTCAATTTGAATTTTTTCAGAACATTGTACATAATATGCAGTACATTGTATATAGTACCTACGTAATAGATAATATATAATACATAGTAAATAATATAACATAGCAGTAGGGAATGGAAGTACTGGAAAAGGTATTTCTAGAAGTACTTCTGCAGAAGCAGCTCAGTACTTCCACCCAGTACAAAAAAGGCATTACATTAACACGGCGATTACATATGTATGTCGCGGAAATTGCAATCATGAATTTTCTACTACATTCGAAATAATACATCCAAACCAGGAGTCTCCAAACCGTCAAGAGATTCCAGATTAATTGCTTCGATTCTTACCTAACCTGACCAAACACAAAACAAACTTTTTCATACCTCTCAAATAATTTTGGTGTTCACCTTTTTCAGTAATAGAAAGCAGAGCCGGAGCCGGAGCCCAAAAAATGACTCCGGCTCCAAACTCAGGGCCTAAATTACGGCTCCGGCTCAGGAGCGAGAGCTTCTACGAAAAGTATTTTCGGCTCCGGCTCCAGAGCCAGAGCGATTTTAAAAAGAGCTTTACAGAGCGGCTCTTTTATGAGCCGCTCCGGAGCGAGCTTTTTCGTAATCTGTCAAAAATTCGCTGTATTTTTGTTTGACTGAAAAGAAAACAAAGAATTCGGTAATTCATTGATATCACTTATCCATAGTCGATGCATTCGACCAGCGGCGTCGAGCCATGGTTGGACAAAAATACTAGATCACTGCGAAATCAAAAAACCGATTGTACCGCACGATAAGAAGACAAACGGATGTTAACGATGAATTAAGATCCGAATACTCCAGACTAGCATCGGAATACACTCTTAGGTCACGTGAGGCCTATACTGCATACATAAACAAAGTCGGAGAAAATATCTTAAAGGACAATAAAAAAATCTTCGATTTCGTTAATACAAAGCGAAAGACCTCAGGGTATCCGGCAACAATGACGAATGGGAGTGCTTCCTCCTCGTGTTCCCAAGATATGATGATGTAACATGTTTGCTTTTGCTGTGAGATTTAGCGAAGTCTTCGCTCCCAAATCTAACACAACGCACACTGACCCCACTTGTACTGAATCGTCAACAATCAATGGAGGTATTCAGACGGTGCACATTGGGGGGTGCTACACGGAGACTCAAGAAGTCGGCCGAACTCAGATTTAAGTCTCGTTATTTAATGCTACACGAGGCTGTCTTCAGCTTAGATAATTCCTTATATATGAAAGCCTTGACTGTGTGTGTAGTAAGCGGCGTTTCTTTATTTTCATTTGTCAGAAAGAGAAGAGAAATAAATCTGCATTTGTGTTAGTTTTTACCCAGGGAATTTCTGGATGAAAATGCTTTCGTTAAAGATTCGTCAAGCGCGCCTTCTTTCCCTTCTCTTCCCTCGTTTCTTGCCTATAAAATCGGTTTTTTCGTACTTCTTGAGTCCCCGTGTAGCATCCCACATTCATGGCAAGTAAAACCGGTTTTATAGATGAGAGAGGAAAGGGAGCGGAAGAACTTAACGAAACATTTTTCACGCAAAAGCAAACGCGTGAAAACTTACACACATATAAAATGTTACTTCTATCTCTTGTTTTCTTTAGCTCTGTTTTTTTTTTTTTTTTTTTTTTTTTTATAAACTTTATTAGCATAATAAAACTTATTCTAACAAAGTGGGTTTAAGCCCATGGAGCTTAATCCTAGTGGGCTGTATAAAGTTTTTAGTTTTTAATTTATTGCTACGTACATATATGTATGTATTTATTTTAAGTACTTAAATTTTAGGAGATGGTTCCTGTATCAGTCTGTTTAATAATGTAATCAGTATTTTTGTCTGTTCTGGGTTCGTATTCAGCATTGGTACATTGTTATTGTATTCTATATGTTGTCGTAAAATGCAAGCAGTTGTAGGACAGTCCATGAAGAGGTGGTGTGCCGTTAGAGTTTGCATGAGGCAATGGGGGCAAAGAGGTGGAGATCCTCTTTCGAAAATGTACCTTTTCACTGCAAGGAAATGACCAAGTCTCAAGGCCCCCATACACGGTCCAATTGGTTGTACAACGAAGTGCGGTTGTACAACCAAAACTATCGATTGTGGGCCGGTCGGCCGATCAAAATACATTGCGCTTATAGGTTTGATGAAAATCTGGTTGTACAGCCAATTTGACCGTGTATGGGGGCCTTTAGTCTCGTATGCAGTACCCCTAACGCCCTGGGGAGGGGCGTGGGGGGTTGTAATTTGTTTCCAGTGCGATGCTAGGAAGGTGCTGCTTCTGTTCCAGTTAAGTTGTTTTTTGTCGTTCAGCGTTTGTCGTGCTTTCTTCCGAACCGATGTGAAGTCAGGTGTTCGTACTTCTGTAAGGGGTCGTCTATGTGCTTCTTTTGCCTCCCTGTCTGCGTGTTCGTTTCCGCTTATGCCAACATGCGCGGGGCACCAAATGAGCCGTATATCCTTGTTACTTATTATCTGTCTTATTTGTTCTACTGTTGGATGTCTGTTTTTCAAGTTCCTGATTGAATGGAGTGCGGATAGTGAGTCAGTTATAACCAGAGCTGGTTCTGCGCTTTCTGCATGTAGGCAGGCTTTGTATATAGCCGTAGTTTCCGCAGTATAGATTGAAGTCCAACCTGGCATTCTTTCTAGACTTATAACGGCTCCCCCTCTACTCACCACCGCGTAGGAGACTTGATCTGTCATTTTAGATGCGTCTGTGTAGTATTGTTGCTGTACTCCTTGTTCTTCAATTAGTCTGTTAAAATTCTGTCTTATACATGTGTGCGTGTAATTGTTGTATTTTGTCATTTCTGTGTTTATTCTACATTGCTTAAACAACCAAGGGGGTATTGAGTTTGTCTGATTCTGTAGTTGGTGAGGGATGTAACGTAGATCTGTTGGGAGTTTCCTTAACCCCAGCACGAGGGCCGATGGTTTTCTGTATTTTTCCATGTCAGTGTGTAATATGTTCGTTATGTTTTGGTGTAGTGGAGCTTGGAAATTATGCATGCTTTTAAGTATTACGTTTGCCGTTCGTTCTTCTGTACGCTCCTCAATAGTTGGGAAACCGGCTTCGATCAAGAGAGCTTCGATCGGTGTTGTTGGTAATGCTCCAAGGGCAATGCGTGCAGCATTGTTAATTGCCTTTTGAACCGTATCGAGTGCTGTCTTTGTTGCATGTCCATATAAGGTCAGTCCGTAATCCACTTTGCCAATTATTATTTGCTTCGCTATTCTTGTGGCTAGGTTTACTGGTGGTCCATGCTTTTTTTGGCAGATGACTTTGAGCATGTTGTTGCGTTTCCGCAAGTCTTCAGCAACTACTTTTGCCTGCTTATTCCACCGTAGTGTTTTGTTCAGGTGTAAACCTAGCATCTTCAGTTCCTCTTTTAGTGGTATTATTTGATTTTCCCAGTTAAGCCTGGTTGCAGTACAACTTGTTCTTCTGCAGACATGTAATGCTTCCAGCTTGTCTTCTGAGATAACTGCCCCAGCTGTTTGGCACCATGCTTTCAGGACGTTAAGTGCTGTTTGTAGTGTATTTTCTACCGTGTAGGTATCGTCGGAAGCGTAAAGAACTACGTTGTCTGCGTATAAGTGAAAAAAGAGATTGCGCACTTGTGTTAGTGCTGAAGAGAGTTTATGAATATACGTGTTGAATAGAGTTACCGATAATGGCGACCCTTGCGGTGTTCCACTTGCTAGGTGTAGGACATTGGAAGCAAAACCTTTATTTCGAACCATGATTTTACGGTTTGTGAGGAATGAGTTGACTGTCTTTACAAAGTTGTAACCTGCATTCCATTCGATGAGCTGGTGCACAACGACTTTCTTTTGAAGTCTGTCATATGCTTTCTCCAGATCTGCTGAAAGCAATATGCTATGTTCTCTCCGTCCGATGGCGCAGGCCAGGTTGTGCTCAGTTTCCTGTAAGAGTGACAGTGTTCCCCTGCCAGGTCTGTAGCCGACAACCCCGTCTGTGAGCCTTCGTTCTAGGAGCCAACTTAGAGCCCCCGCACACTACAGACTTTCCATCGGCCGATAGTTTAGTCGGGCTCTTAATCAGTATTAACATGTATGCAAGTGCGCATATTACAACGATTCAGAATCGGCCGATAAATAAGTTTGATGGGCTACCCGATTGCCTTCAAACTATAATGTCGGCAAACTATCGGCCAACTCCTTAATCAGTATGGAGCTCTTCCACGCGCGCACATTAGGCGATTGTTTAGTCGGCTAATTCGGCCGAAAGTTTAGTTAGCTTCATATTTTTGCGTCGGATGGTTGTGATTATTTTCATGATGGCAAGTTCATTGAAGCTGGTTATGCTCATTCGATAAAAGGCGAAAAAATTTTCGGGGTAATCTAGCAATTTGCAATGCATCGTAGAAAATTCTCCATACAATAATCTATCACTGTAGATAGGATGCACCCAATACTCTCGGTTTCTCTTCCTGGTCCTTTTCCTCCGTTGTATGAAAGCAATAATAACTTTTCTGGACAATATTGCATTAACTCTCATTTTGCGACCGCTCTCTTCAAAAGCCTTTTTCCAACTAGCAAATCATTCGAGAACAGTCGGTCTAGTCTGCGCACTCACCACCAACCCGACGGTTTAGTTGGTCCAGTGTGCGCGCTTACAAGTCCAACCCGACCAAACTATCGGCCGATGGAAAGTCTGTAGTGTGCGGGGGCTCTTAGTCTATTGCTGAGGATTTTTTCAAGGACTTTGGAAGATGTTGGAAGGAGGGATATTGGTCTGATTTTGGTGGTGGGGACAATTTTGTTCGGTACTTTAGGGATGGGACGGATCTCTGCCAATTTCCAGGCCTGTGGAAATATGCCCGAGCTCAGCACCTTATTATAGAGCCTAGTTAGTCTCTGCAAATAGAGTGATGGGGCGTTTCTCATCATTCCATAAGTTATTTTGTCTAGGCCCGGTGTTGAACCTTTGTAAGAGTCCAATACATCTTGGACTTCTCTTAAGGTTATCTGTTTGTCCAGGACGGAGGGGGAAGATTATGGAGAGTTTCCAGCTCTGCCTCTATGGCTCTATCATCTTCACCGTGTAGGTTTGGATCTATGTCTGCATAACTCGAGAGCTGTTTGCCTATTAGGTTTGCAATTTCGTAGGGATTGGTGATTGTCCTATTTTCATATTCAAGTGCGGAAATCATGGTGCTTTTTCTATATCCGAACACCGCTCTGATGCTGCGCCAGTTTTCTTGAACTGAATTATTGGGGTTAATAGCATCAAGAAAGTTTTCCCAAGCCTTGCGTTTTTCTTCTCTAATCGTTCTGCGCATTTGCGCGTTAATGGAGCGATATGAAATTGCATTTTCTGCACTAGGAGATCTTTTGAAACGCTTCCAAGCCTGATTCTTTCTTCGAATCAGCTGGCGAATATCATTGTTGAACCAAGTAGGGGTAGTTTTATTGGCGCGTTGAGTTGATGGCATGCTGCAGTTAGCGGCAAACCGAATAGCTCTCGTTAAGATCGCTACTTCCCTGTTGATGCTGGGGCTCAGCTCTTTTTGTAGGAGATACTCCTCAACTTTTAACTGGAATTTCTTCCAATCGGCGTGTTGTTCAACAAATTGTGGGACATGTTTTGATTGTTCTATGGCTTGGTTAATGTGCAAAATGATTGGAAAGTGGTCCGTCTGTTTAGGGTGCTCGGTTGTAGTCCAGTTTAGTCTTGGAGCAATGTCTGGCGTTGCTAATGAGAGGTCTATATTCGTTAGTGTGTTTCGTGTTGTAAACAATGTCGGTGATCCGTCGTTCAGTAGTACGTATACTGTGTTATCTAGCCATGTGCATATGTGATCGCCTCTCTGGGTATTGTACTGCGATCCCCATAGCTGGTGATGCGCATTAAAGTCCCCGAGAATTACTGCTGGTCTTCTTAATGGTAATGCTAGTTTGTCAAGTTCGTCTGTTATGTTGTTCAAGTCATGCTCGACGTATATACAAGCAATGTCAATTGTCAGGCCAGCATGCACTCTGAGAGCAAGCATAGGTGTGTTTGGATTGATTATGGGTAGAGTTTCTACCGCAAGGCCTCTTTTGACCAGTATACCAGCTCCACTGACTCTTGTGGAGTGCGTGTTATGTGTATGTAAGTCGTAATGTCGATATTTCCTAGGTGCGTTTGTATTGTTTATGTGTGGAATGTGTGTCTCTTGGAGTGCTATGATGTCTGGATTGTGTCGTGCTATTATTATGTCCAGTGAAGCAGAGTTTGTGTAAAATCCTGAGATGTTCCACTGTACTATTGTGAGTTGATTGTTGTTCAAAGTGTTCGTATGTCTTTGTTGCCCTTGATTATTCATGGTGTAGAAATTATTGTTTACTGTCGTGTAATGTTGTGGCATTAGTGGATAGTGTTTCCATGTCTGAATCTGAGTCTGTGCGATATGTGTTTTTTCTGTTCGGTGTTTTTATAGGTGAGTGTTCATTGTTTGCTGCTGCGATAGTGTTTTTGAGAGTATTCGGTGAGAGTGATAGAAGTGCGTTTAGTTGTGATCTGTTTTTCGGTTTGTTTTCTGCTGTGAAAAGGATTTGGGTTTTTTGTGTATTAGGGTACGGTGACTTAATTGTCACGATTTTTTGTTGTTGTTGGTTCGTTATTTTAATTTTATTATCCGTGTTGTCTTTAGTGTATGCTTCTGTCGTTGTTTTCGACTTCTCTTGAATGCTGTCGCTAACTACATTAGCCCAAGATTTATCATTATTTAAATTTAAATTGTTAGTAGTGTTAGTAGGTCTATAATTACTTACAGAATTATGGATTAGTGTGTTAGTTTGGCCGATACCGTTTTCCTTTCCTGGGTGTGGGTCCTGTACGGGTGTGCTAATTTGAGGATGCTCTTCATACCATTGTTTTCTGGCTTCAAATCTGCTGATATGTCGATTGATTTGAATCATCACGATTTCTTTCTCTCTCTGAAAGATCGGGCAATTTTTGTCCAGGGTGGAGTGTTTTCCTTCTGTTTGACAGCTTATGCAGTAGATTTTAGTGCAGGTATGTTCTCCTCCTTCTGCTTTAGCCTCATTGCAAGTCGAGCATCTGGGTGTATTGTTGCATCTGCTTTCGTGATGTCTAAATTGAAAACATCGACGACATCTTAAAGGCGCAGGATACCACCTTTGCGTACTAATTTTTTCATACAATATGAGGACATGTTTGGGGGGTTGGTTGGTTGTGAAGGTAATGAGTAAAGTGCCGGTGTTAACTACCTGATTGTCTATCAACCTCGTGTAGTGTTTTACGGCCTTAACAGTCGGATTATCTTGTTTAATGCCTTCTAAGATGTCCTCTTTGCTAACTCGCCGTAGGTTTGGCATTCGGATGGTGGCCTTTGACTCATTCAGTTTATCAGAGAAAGAAGCATGTGCGTCATACTCTCCTATTTTCTTTAAATTTTTGGTGATTTTGCTGGCTTCCTGCTCATTTGGCAATAGCAGCAGATATTTGCCATCTCGCAGGGCTCTGCAGCTTTTAATTTTCCCTGAATATATTTGCAGGGTTTTCTGTATTAGGAAAGGATTTAAATCTGTGATCTTTTTCTCTGTGTTTATTATGTGATGTATTACAGTGTTTATTACAGTGATGTATTTTGGATCCTGTCCTATCGAGAAAAAGTTTTGTGCCTCTGCAGGTGTCGGGTTCCACATCTCGTTGTGCACGTCCATGTTTTTCCGTTTTCTATGTTTTTTTGGCTTGCTGTCTTCCAGCAGCGCAAAAGGATTATTACTGGGCCCTGGCGCGGGCGCCATTCCGCTGGTGGTTGCACTCAGCCGTTAAGATCGGGTCCTTAACAATGTGCTTAAAGGTGTACTGTGTAGAGAAGCGGCGGGAAAAGTTCCAATGCCAGTGAAATGACTCACTTTATGCACTCACGCACAATCAAAAAATATCGAAAAAAAAGAAAGAAAAATAAACAAAAGGCAAAATGGTACTGACGCACAATAAAATGAAAAAAATAACTGAAACCGAAGAATTCTCGCTATGAAGGCACTGGTCGATACAAGATCTCGAAAGTGACTCGAGCTCTGTTTTTGTCTGACAAGTGAATTTTATTTACAATACATTTAAACGTTCCTGTAAAGCTTTCAAATGTTCTAAACACAATTACGCCCCGTGTGTGTTCCGACAGCAACGTCTTAAGTGTATCAAACAAATTTTGTTTTTAGTTTTTATTGTGAAGTTTGAACTAAAACTTTGTGAATTTATATTTTTGATATGCCTCGTTCCTGTGAAAGCAATCCTAACATTTTTTGTTACGTGTGTGGTAAATTCACTACAAAAAATACGAGCGAAAACTTCAGTCCCAGAATCTGTCGTGCTTACGAACTTTATTTCGGAATACCAGTGAAAAATCAAGACAAGCCCTGGGTTCCGCATGTAATATGCTCGAGTTGTGGTAAATACTTGCGAGATTGGCTATCCGGCAGCCGATCATGTTTGCCTTTCGCAACACCGATGCTGTGGAAAGAACAAAAGGATCACATTGAAGATTGTTATTTTTGCATAAATAAGACAGAAGGGCTTAATACGCGCAAAAAGAGAAAACATAGTTATATTGAAACGCCATCTGCTCAAAGACCTCGCCCGCATGATAAAAATCACCCCGTTCCGGCGCCACCAATGGATGCTTCTGAAGAAATTGACCAGCTTAGCACTGAAGAAGACGATCTTACGGATCCTGATTTTAGTCCTCACAGCCAGGTACTGCAACCCCATCTAATTACTCAACCAGAATTAAATGATCTAGTACGAGACCTAAGTTTATCAAAATCACAAGCTGAACTTCTTGGTTCGCGTCTCCAGCAATGGAATCTCTTGGCAAAGGGAACAAAAATTAATCTTTTTCGGAACCGACACGATGATCTTGTAGCTTTTTTTAGTATGGACGATAAGAATCATCTTGTTTACTGCAACGATATTGATGCGCTGTACGAAGCTTTCGGAATGGTGCATGAACCAAATGCTTGGAGATTATTCATAGACTCGTCTAAAACCAGTTTAAAAGCTGTATTATTGCACAACGGTAACACGTATCCTTCTATTCCTGTCGGTTATACTGTATCTTTAAAAGAAACCTATGAAAATATTAAACATCTATTACAAATGATTATTATTATTATTATTATTTCAAGAGGCAGGAAGGCCTGATGGCACAACCGACCAAGTTAAGCGCACACGGACCATGGATGGAAATTGAGTCAGTGATGTTTAGAAATCTGAGAAGTTTAAAAAGAGGGCTATTGTGGTTCTGACCGGGTTCTAGTAAGGATGAAAGTGCAGGATATTCACCGAAAAATTTTGAAGTTTTTAGGCATTCAGTTAAAATATGTCTGACTGTGAGGGGTGGCGCATTAGGACAACTATTGCAGGTGCGGGGATAGGATTTAGTAAAAAGATGTCCATGAGAAAAAGATGTATGACCGAGTCTGATCCTACAGAGCACTCGTGCCTTAAGTCTAGGAAGGTCTGGATTGTAACGGGCAGGGGTTGGTGAGGACGTATGAAAATGTAAAAAGGACGAGGAAGTATTCCATCTTGAAAGTGCTTCCGTGTGAAGAGCATTAAATGCATAGAGGCGAAAGCATGATTCTGAAGGAGGTGCAATGAGTGAGCGATTGTCGGAGATTGGGACATTTTTGGCCAAGCTATCCGCGGCTTCGTTACCTTTTATGCCAACATGTCCTGGAATCCAGCAGATTTTTATGTGACTGTTTTGTGACAGCAGACACCGGATGGTAGACGGAAGATAGCATTTGTTGTTTCTATTTCTGATGGCCAGTACAGAAGATAAGGAGTCGGTGAAAATTAGACGGTTGAGATGGGTGTTCTGTAGAATTTTGACTGCTTGGAAGATAGCGACAATTTCTGCAACTTGAGAGGAGGTATGGTGGGCCAGGAGACCTGATTGCAGCAAGGACACCTCTTGATTTATAACCTTTGCCACAGCGAAGGCAACCTTTTGGTCGGACTTACTGGCATCAGTGTATAGGGCTGTATGGTCGGGGAATCGTGCTAATATTTCTTGGTGAAGTTGGCGGTAAAAAATGGAAGGAGTATCTTTCTTGTTGTGGCGCTCGGCTTCGGTGACAAAGTGGTCTGATAGGGGGTACCAAGGAGGCACCGTATGCCAGGGAACGAGCGGATGCTCGGAAGTGGGAATATTGAGTTGTCCTATAAGCGAAATACAATGTCGGAGAGCGGAAGGACTTTTAGAGTTGGTATCGATGTAATTGCGGAGCCGGTGATACAGAGGTGCAGAAGGGTTTATAATGTGTTGTGAGAGCAGTTTGACTTGAACTTTACGGAATCTCGCTGAAATATGGTTGACACCTGTTTCAACGAGTAAGGAGTCAATTGGGGTGGACCGAAGAGCACCAGTAGCTGATCTAAGGACATTGTTGATTGCGGTTTGAAGAGGTTGGAGAACGGTGGCGGAAGAGTTACCATATATTGACAGACAGTAACCAGCAGTGCCCAGGATAAAAGACTTACAGATGTGTAAAAGAGGGGCAATTGACAGCCCGTTTTTGCGAGAAGCTAAACATTTCACCAAATTGTTAATTTTGTTTATTTTGTTAATCACTGTCTTAATGTGCAGGTTCCACTTAAGATTTTTCGAGAAAATTGGCCTAAAATTTTTAATTGGTTAAGGGGGGTAATGCGGTAATCTTTGACTGAGATGGTGGGTATAGTGCAGTTCCGTTTTCTACAGACGTGAAGTAGATCTGCTTTGTCCTTTGAGAATATTGCTTGAGCAGAAGAAGCCCAGTTTAGTGCTGTTTTCAGTGCGACAGTTAGCTTTTTTGAAACTGATATGGGATTACCTGAGCTGAAAATCAGGAGGTTGTCAGCATAAAGATAAGAAGTAGTATAATTAATTTTATTTAACCTGGAACAAAGGGAGATGGTGTACAAATTGAAAAGCGCACATGAAAGCGGAGAGCCTTGTGGAGTTCCATTCTGTAGTGGCATAACGGGTGAAAGGAAACCATTGACCCGTACTTGGATAGAACTGTGACAAAGGAAGTTGAGGATGAGGAATATGAAACTTTTATCAACTTTTAATTTTGCAAGTTGGTTGGCGAGGAAAGGGGCACTAAGTCGGTCGTAAGCCTTTGTCAGATCAAGGGAAAGGATGGAAGTGTGCTTTCGTCGAGCGAGACTATCGCAGACGTCAGCGTCTAGAAGGTGAAGGAGAGTATGCGTGCCTTTCTGAGGAATATAAGCATGTTGGGACTTGGAGAAGAAGTTACACAAGATAGCATTTATTCTATTTGAGAGAATTTTTTCTAGAATTTTTGATAGGCACGAGATCAAGGATATGGGGCGGAAGTTACTGACGCATAAGGAAGTAGAAGCTTCCTTGGGAATAGGGACAAGAAGCGCGTGTTTCCAGGCGCGGGGGAAAGATTTTTGTGAAAGGATACCATTATATAGGTTGAGGAGACGGAATTGGAAAGAAATGGGAGATTTCCTGATTAATTCGTAGGAGATCTTATCGAGCCCGGGGGTTGTACCCTTGAAGGAATTTAGAGCATTTTTAAATTCGCTAAAGGTAATACGGTGAGAAAGCGTGACGGCTGTGTCACCAGAGTATCGCTGCATATCAGAGGCTATATTTGCTTTACTTTGCCTGTGTTCAGTAGTGAAGTTACTGTCAGCTGAGTAGCTCGACCAAACGGTGGCAAACTCTTTGGCAATGTCGGAAGGGCTGGTAAAAACTATACCACCTGAATGCACATTCGATATTAGCCTGGTGGATGGACCAACGGAAACCGCACGTACTTTTGCCCAAGCCTCCTTAAGATTGGTGCGGACATCTATGGAGTTCACAAAGGAAAGCCATGAGTCCCTTTTAGCTTTTTTAATTGTTCTTTTTAAAATAGCTGAATCCAGACGAAACCTCAGAAAATTGGGGAGGGAAGGTTGACGACGACAAAGCTGCCAGGATCTGTTTTTAGTTTTTATCAAAGCAAGGATTTCGCGTGTCATCCAGTTGGGTTGTGATGTGGATTTGGGATGACTAGCAGGAATGGAGACGGATGCAGCGCCACGGAGAATTTTACTGAGCTTAGCCGCTTCTTGATCGACATTTTTCGAGATAGGACAGGTTGACGACAGATCAGTAACTTTTGTAGAGAAAAGCTCCCATTTGGCTTTTTTCAAGAGAAAGTAGAAGACGTGCTTTGTGTCAGCGAGGGAGAGGCTCGAACGTATAATGATGGGAAAGTGGTCACTACCCTCAAGGCTGGCGTGAGTTGACCAGCTAAGTAATGGGGATAGGTTTGAGGTGCTAAAAGTAAGGTCTATGGATGTTAGGGTGTTGTGAGTGGATAGATGAGTGTAAGCACCGTTGTTTAGGAGGGCAATGGGCTGATTAATAGTCATGAAGTCATAGAGTTTGTAGGAGAGATAGGAGAGGTGGGTTCGACGAAATTAGAAAATGTGCTAGGAGCTTGGGTGTGGAGAGTTGTAAGCGAGTGAGAGTGGTTATTGGGTAAGATGGGTGAAATGTTGGCAGGTTGAATTGTAGTCGGTGAGTTTTTAGAGTTAGTAACGGAGGGTTGAAAGGCGTTATGCGAGGATGCAGCAGGCTTCGTAGGGGCTTGAGGTAAAACAAGGGAAGCGGGTTTGGCAGTGGTAGTTGAAAGGATGGAAGAGGGTTGAAGGTTGGATACAGTAGGTGTTGTAAGGGTGGCATTTGAAATAGCAGAAGAGTACGAAATATTGGGGTCAGTGGAGGTAAGCTTTAAATGCTCGAAGTAACGCTGTCTAGCTTCATACCTGGAGCACTTGTATTTAGTCTGAATTTTGAGGACTTCCTTGGCTTCCATATATTTTGGGCAGTCATTTGCACCGGATGTGTGTGAGTCAACTTCACAATTAATGCAAAAGGTTCTGGTGCAATCGCTTTGATGAGGAGGGTAGCCACATGAGGGGCATAATTCATTGCCAGAGCAGCGAACAGTGGTGTGCCCAATTCGTTGGCACTTGCGACAACGCATGGGATTCGGGAAGAATTCCCTAACTTTTACCAGCTCGAACCCAATTTCGATCTTTTCAGGAAGTGTCAAGCGGTTGAAAGTAAGGAAAATTAGGCCGGAAGGGATATCTTTATCACCATCTTTCCTGGTATGGATTCTAACGTCAGAGACGTCGTATTTAGCAAGGCCGTCAATTATTTCTTTGGGGGAAAGATGAGCGATGGAGCGGCAGTAGATGGTACCTCTGGTTTGGTTCAGTTTTTCATGGAACGTTATGTTCACTGGAATGGAACCTGGTAAAACCTTTGTCGCAGTAAATTTCTCAGCTATCTGTTGGTTATCGCATAATAATAGCAGAGAACCGTCATGCAGCCATGAGTACTTAGAGTACTGTTTACTAATACCATCGACAGCCAACTTCAAAAGAAAAGCGTTTTCCTCTCTTAGAGTTTTGTTGGGCTTACACGATTGCAGTGTGATGAATTTTGCCGGGTTCGTGAGCTGTTGAGAGGGCAGAGGTGGGAAATCGAAAAGCGTGGAGGGCGAAGCAAATGTCGTAAGTTCACGTTGAGAACGTCTTTTTTTGGGAGTAGGCTGATGCAGGTCAGCCAAAGGGGCAAAACGGTTAGAACCTCCAGGGTCGGGGCCCATGTTGGAGATTATACCCCAAAATGTTAAATTACAAGAACTTGAATAAAATTAATTAAAGCTAAATTAAATAAAAAAAACTTAGCTGGGAAATAAAGTAGAAAAACGCAATTAATTCTAAGCACTGACGCACAGTCAAGTAAATAGAAAAAAACACAAACTGGTTTGTACACCGTTATCACTGCTCACTGATTTGAATAATCACTGCTCTGATCAAGAGCTCGCAAGCGACTGAACAAATGATAAAATATGAAAAATATTCTTGGAAAATGTGTGCAGACTTTAAAGTGATTGGAATCATTTTAGGCATGCAACAGGGTTACACAAAGTATTGCTGTTTCTTGTGTCTTTGGGACAGTCGCGACAGGAAAAACCATTACATAAAAAAGTGTGGCCGTTACGAAAAGCTTTTACACCAGGAACTGAAAATGATTTTTATCCACCTTTAGTGCAAAAAGAAAATATTATTATACCACCTCTGCATATATAAAATTAGGATTGATGAAAAACTTCGTAAAAGCACTGAATTGCGAAGGTCAAGCTTTTGAATATTTAAAAAAAAAGTTTACAAAAATGACAGATGCCAAGTTAAAAGAAGGAATTTTCATAGGACCTCAAATAAAAAAATTAATGAATGACAAGTCTTTTGAAAGCACATTGAATAGCAAGGAAAAACAGGCCTGGACATCCATGATAAAAGTTTTTCAAAATTTTTTGGGTAAAAAAAATCTGAAGACTATGAAAACCTGGTTAAGAATATGATCCAAGCTAGTCCATTCAAAACGCGGGGGGGGGTGTTCCAAAATAACACCGTTAAGAAAATCGAACCCTAAAGGTTTTTGGGGTCGCTGATCACGAAAATCGGGGTCCCGCGGTCCTTAAACATGGGCGTCACCCCTAAAAATGCAAAAAACCCTCCTTTTTAGGGGGTTTTCGCGATTATTTCAATAATAGGGTTCGATTTTCTTAACGGTGTTATTTTGGAACACCCTAACGCGCGTTTTGAATGGACTAAGCATTGTACGCTCTCGGTTGCAAAATGTCCCTCAAAATACATATGTATTCTCGACTCACATTTGGATTTGTGTCCTGAAAATATGGGAGATGTTAGCGACGAACATGGTGAACGTTTTCACCAGGATATTAGGCATGGAACAGCGATACCAGGGCAAATGGAGTCCTGCTATGTTAGCAGACTACTGCTGGACGTTGAAGAGAGAGGCTGTAGTAATTATTTATAAACAGAAAAGCAATATATTAACTCATTTTTAAATTTTATAATATGTGATTTATGAATATAATGTTATCTTAAATCAAAAGATTTTTATTTGATTCCACAAAAAACGCGAGCTAACTCGACCTTAAAACTTACATCAAAATGTATGTTTAGAGGTATTCTTTCGCAATTAGCACAACTCATTTCATGGATTAACAAAACCTTAAAATTTGTTAACCAGTATTATCATAGTCTTCCACACTATACGGACAAGCTCAAAGTTTTGGATCTTTTACCGCTCTCATGCAGGAGAAAAATGCTCATCTCTTGACTCACCTTGGATATTCTAAACGGCGATCTCAAGGTGAAGTTCTTGTCAGATAGGATAATACTCAATGAAGTAGTTCGGCATACTAGGCACACGAAAATGCTTAAGGAATATTCTCATCGCACCGACTACGCAAGGAACGAGCCCATTAATAGACGTTGCATGGTCTTCAATGACCATAATCAATGCTTTACCCATCCCAGTAACAAATTGACCAATAAAAGAAAGTTAATACTAATGATGAAACCCCAAATTTCCGTTATATCTGTTTAATCTCATAAAATTAGTGTAGTAGACATAGCCTAGCCCAATTATACCTGTACCTGATTTAGCATCAAATGTGAAAATTAATTTAAGCAAATGTTAAAAAGTGTCCTTAGATTTAAGTATGCTTTGTTTGGCAAATTAAATAAATAAATAAACTAGTTGGGATGTGGGTTCGACCCTTTCGGTCCACACGATCAACTTCCCAGTATGATGGATGTTGAATATATGATTGGGTATTTTAATAATAAATGAACAATAGGCAATATATGTAGAATATATCTATAATACCGAGAATTTGTCACAATTGTTTATCAATATTTTCGCTAAAATGTCAAACTAAATGTGCGCAATTACAAGATTAGGATGACGAAAATGTATATAAAATTGATGTTTTAATGTTTTTCGGCACCTCAATGAAGTCGATATAGTTTTTAGTTCGCGCGGTATAGTGCAGGTACAAAAATCACTTAAGTCATTTAAACCAAAAACCGCTGGACCGAATATTATAAAAATCATTTCAGATTATATTGTCGCTAATACGCTTCGAACGGCACCTCAAGTAAGTCAATATCTTTCGTGGTTCGGGCGATATCGTGCAGGTACAAAAATAACTTACGCCGCTTAAACAAAAAAACGGCTGGACCGAATTTTATGAAAATCTTTTCAGATCATATTTTGGTTAATACTCTTCGAACGGCACGTCAACTCAGTCGATATCATTTATAGTTCGCGCGATATCGTGCAGTTACAAAAATCACTTAAGTCATTTGAACCAAAAAACCGCTGGACCGAATATTATAAAAATCTTTTCAGATTATATTGTCGCTAATACGCTTCGAACGGCACCTCAAGTAAGTCAATATCTTTCGTGGTTCGGGCGATATCATGCAGGTACAAAAATCACTTACGTCGCTTAAACAAAAAAACGGCTGGACCGAATTTCATGAAAATCTTTTCAGATCATATTTCGGTTAATACGCTTCGAACGACACCTCAACGAAGTCGATATCAGTTTTGGCTCGCGCGATATCGTGCAGGAAAAAATGACCACATCCGTACGCACATACACACACACATACTTCCTCCCAATTTTTTCTTTAAAATGCTCCTGGGACCTTGAAAGATGAAAATACGTTGAAATTTTCGATTTCGATTTTCGGACCGATTACAATAACTTCCTATACTGGGAAGTTAATAAAAGTCGTTACGAAATGGAGACTGAACGAGTTTCTGTTGATTATTTTCAACTATTGTGAGACAACCATTATTTTCTAAATTGGCTCAATTAAATCAAAAGCATACGTAAAAATTGCATTCCCCTAGAAATTCCTGACGGGTTTTCTCCACTGAAATTCTCCTGGCGAGCTAAAACTCCCCTAAATTTAGGGGAGATTCCCCTGATCTGGCAACAGTGCTTATGAGACGAATTTTGTTACTTGGGACATTAATATTTGTTATATTCCAAATATTGGGGGATGCACAATTTCAGGAGCAACGAGATAAAAACGACAGTGAAGGAGGAGTGCGTCCGTGTGATTCAATTGTTATTAATGCAACTTCCTTTCCGTAATTTAGAGACGAGACACGAAGGCTTTTTTATTTTCCTTCTTAATAATTGGAGTTTCAAAACTGATAAATGCACAAAATATAATCACAGAATTAATCAAAATTTTAAAACTTTTTGTATTGTCCGCTAAAATTGTCTAACCTAATCGATATATCTAATCTTTTGAGATTAGCTAATTTTCCAAGGTTTATATTGAAGCCATCAACCAAAAAAACAATATACTTCTGGTTGGTATATAAAGGAGCGGCGCAAGGTATGGAAAAGTTAGTGCCAGTCGATTTGTGATCAAAATGGAAGGTGAGTAATAATTGTGTGTTCAAAAACCTAAGACGTTAAGGCTCATGATTTTTGTTTTTTAGGAAAGTTCACACTTTTGATAGTTTTGGTGGCGTGTGCCACTTTAGTTCGTGCTTCAGTTGAAAGTGCTTGCGATGGTCAGAAAGATGGAACCATATTTCCACATCCATATGACTGTGCAAAGTTCATTCTGTGCTTCACAAACTAATTTTATGCTTTAACCAATTTACACTTGCTAATGCAAACGTTGGATTAACTCATTAATAATATTAATTCACTTTAACACTGCTGAATTCTCGCTTTAATTTTATGTTAATTTTGCAATCATTGTTAACCGTATTATATTTGAATCACACTCACTTAACTTTATATTGTAACCATATGACTTTCATTTAACATTAATGTATATATCCAAACACTGAAGTGTATATTATTTTATTTTATGTAATTTTCCAAATAAGTTATAATTTCTAGTAATCTTATATACATTCTGGATTATTTGTTTAATAATTTTTCAACCTAATTTTTTATTGCTTAACCTAGCATAGTTATCCTAAGTCACATTAATTAAACTGTTGCCTTAAATGTAGCTAATTGTGCAATCATTTGTTAACTATTCCTTTAATTGAAATAACAATGTAATGTGACGCTCATTCATTAGGTCCATTATTCTATAAGCTCGCATGTATCGCTATTTAACTTTACTAACGGTCTTAACTTAAATGATTGAGAATTAGATGAAATCTTTCTTATTTAGAATTACTGAATTATTATAGTTTTCTTTAGTTACACCTTAGTCTTCTTAATTTGTTGTTCAGTGGCGCCTCGAGCCACGTTGCCCTCATTTCGCGGCCTGCAAGAGCCGTCGGAATGAGTTGACGTCGTTGCTCCTGGCTCCCCACTAACCTCCCATGGCTGTTTCGTGTTCGGTCGTGCCTTCCTTGCTAGGGTGCTTCTACCCACGAAGTCAGTCATTTTAAAGTTGTAAATTATATACGATTTAGAACCTTCATGACTAAGCCATTCACTTAGTCTTGTTTTACACGAAAGATCTGAATGTACTAATGTTATACCTGTATTAAACCACAGATACTTTATTACAAAGGGATACTGTAGGACTTAATAGTCTATGTAATATACTTTTATAATTAGTTCATAAGCATTACTGTACAAAAATCGGAATTAAAATCTTTTGAACTGAACTGAACTGTTCATTCTGTGCCTTTCTGGTGTTGGACGTGTACAGGGATGCGATCCAGGATATAATTTTGATGCTAAAAAGAAAGTCTGTATGCGTGAACAAGTGGCACAGTGTGATATCAAACGAGTTGCAGTTAAATATACTTTAGCTTTTCATGCTGCAGATGATGATTTGGTTGAAGCATGCAAAGGAAAGCCAAATGGTGCTCTAGTTGCTCATCCACATGATTGTACGAAATTTTTATATTGTTTAGCAACACCAACAGTTGGTGACTGCCCATCTGGATTACATTTTAATCCTAAATTGAAAGTTTGCGATTGGCCAGCAAGTGCTGGATGTACAGTAAAGCCAATTCCACCGCCAGTTGACCCAACTGATCCAAAGAAAGCTTGCGAAGGAAAACCGGACGGCACTTTCTTGCCACATCCTACAGATGCTACTAAGTTTATCGTTTGTACTAAATCAGAAGGGCGAGAATATGACTGCCCTGCAGGATACCATTTTGACGAGAAAACATTGGCGTGCAAGATGTAGTTATATTTAAGAACTGTGGGAACATAGCTTTAGATTTGTGAAAATAAAGAAGATCCTATATAAGAAAGATTTTTATTTCAATAATTGTCTAAGTCTTAATAAGGTCATACCAGAGATAACATAATACTCCGTATAAAAATGCGACAGATAGAATAAAAAACCCGAACGCTTTTCGCACCGGCAGATCTCTGAGATTGTCTCCACCTTAGCAACATGCAACATATTAGAATTTCCAGCTACACAAGGAGGCGAACTTGGTCCTGTTCCGCGGCACAAGACATGCGGTGAGTTTGTTTATAAGGAAGCTAGAATTTTAGGGGGACAAGGAAAGGAACTGACAACAGAAAGTTTCTCGCAACATTGTCATCTTTCAAACGTTTGCCTCTAGCGCTACATTGAAGGATTCTCCTGATGCTTTGTATTTTAACTGTTTCTTAGAACATTCAGTGTATTTTTTTAATGACCGTCTGAGATTCACTATCAATTTCACTTGATTTCAAATTCTTGGTGAGAGGGTTTACGATATTTTTAAAATAGGTACTTGGTTGAGGTTTTGGTTACGATTTTTTTCTGGTATTTCGGTATTGGTAATTATTATTTGTTTTATTTTATCTGAATTTTCGCTATTGGCTTAAAATGTTGGGTTTTGGCTTTACGTAAGTCTTTTGTTGTAGGTATATTGTGGGTGTAGATTTTTGGACACATTTTTTATAAAAAATGCCACAGAGTCGCACAACCTGGAGAGTTGTTTGCATCACCTAAAGCTGCAAAGGGCATAAACGTGCTCAGCCAAATGTGAAATTCTTTCGATTTCCAAAATCTGGGACAAGTGCTTTTCATAAATGCTTGTAAAGTTAAATCCAGGGCCGTAACTAGGCAGGGGCAATAGGGGCACTTGCCCAGGGCCTAGGGCCCAGGGGGGCCCGAAGAGGCCCTAGAGGACCCCTATAAAAAATTATCTCAATTATTTTCATTCGTATTTTAATGAATATTCCAAATCACATATATAAGTAACACCACTGGTGGCTCAGATAGACGGGGCCCAAAAAGGCCAGAATATGCTTAATATTCTATTGCACGCACTTGACGCACTATTCGTTTTATTGCTTACAGACCTTATCTTAAAAAAAGTGTGTGCAGTTTTAAATAGCACCCAATTAATAAAAAGCTTACAGGGCTCATGTTTTGTCTCCTGAAATATTGAAAAAAAAAACGCTGTTACTATTACTACAATATTAATTTTTTGACGTGGCAACGTCTTATAAATCGATGAGTATAGGAAGTCAGCGTACTTAGCGACGGGAACGAGACGGGATATTTTGCGCTAATGACTTCCTATACTCATCGATTTATAAGACGTCACGTCAAAAATATTAGAAAGCCGTCGACTTTCAAAGTGAAGGGTTCTTTTGCTGTTAAATTGTTAAGAAAAATCGCGGAGTTACTCATTGTTCGGCTTACTTTTTTATAAACTGTATAAACAATCTGTTTTTACACTTATTACCTACTTATAATTAATTATAAGAACATAATTCTAAGTGGGTGTTGATTAACTATGTGCGAATAATTTTGGTGTATTTTTGTGTTACGTTGTTCTCCAAAAACATGCAATGTATATACTATATTCATTTTAAAACATTTAGTTTAAATTTCACTTTAAATACATATTTACTTAGTTAATTATATTTTTAATATTCTTTAAGATTAAATACTCCTATTTGTTTTTTATAAAATGTCTAAACAATTGTCTGGTGCATAAAAGAGAAAAAATCAAAAACGAAAATTGGAGGAAGGAAAATTAATGTCGGAACAATTTTCTAAATGGTTGAAAAAAGAAACTGAGGAAAAATTGGACCCTGCGAACGTACCTAGTACGTCCCAACAAAGTACGGATCCAACGGTCGATAATGTCACCGAAAAAGATAAAAATTTGATTGTTGGAAAGGACGCAGAACAAGAGGAAGTGCGCGATATAAGTTTTTTTCCTACCCAAGACGACAATATTCAAAGTGAAATAACTATTAGTTACAATGATCCGCCTTCTTGGCCACCGTTGAATAAAGATATAATTTACCTTCTGGTAAAACATGGACCAAATCGGGGCGATGATACTGACTTTAATTTTGTGCCCATTGATTCAGGACGGAAATTTACAAGGGATTGGTTTTATGCGAACAAGCTCAATAAAGAATGTATAAAAAGAAAATGGATGATATATTCTGTAAAAGTAAATTCCATATTTTGCTTCCCCTGTATGCTGTTTGGAAGCAAAACTACTACGCTTTCAAATCCAAAAAAAGGTTTTCAGGATTGGAAACATCTTAATCCCGTAATACCACAACACGAAAATTCGTATGACCACAAAAGTAATTATGTTAAATGGAAAATGATGGAAAAAAATATTGTTTCTGGGAATATGTTAGACGATTATATGTTGACTGCAATAAAGCAAGAAACAAATAATTGGCGTCAAGTATTAAAAATAATAATAGATGCCATTTTATTCTGTGCGAAAAATAATCTTGCCTTTCGTGGTACGAAAGACGCAATTGGAAATCCAAATAGTGGAATATTTTTGAATTTGATAGATTTTGTGAGTCGATACAATGACACGCTAAAAAATCACATTGAGACTCATAAAAGGGTACAGTTTCCTATTTTTCCCCAAAAATTCAAAATGAAATAATAAATTTAGTTGGAGAAAAAACGCGAAGCGTAATAATAAGCAGAGTTCAACAGGCGAAATATTACTCAATTTTGTTTGACTGCACTCCGGATCCGGATGTCTCAAGAAAAGAGCAAATGAGTCAAGTTAAGATATGTTTACATTGACCCTAATGGTAAAGTTAAAATCGAAGAAAGTTTTATCGACTTTCTTCAATCTCATGAAAAGACAGGAGAAGGTTTAACCACAGAAATTTTAAATAGATTACAGTTAAACAATTTAAACATAGTAGATGATATCAGAGGACAAGGCTATGACAATGGTGCCAACATGGCTGGGAAATATAAAGGGGTGCAGGCCCGTATTTTAGAAATTAACAATTTTGCTTCCTATACTCCTAGTATCCACAACGTCAGGAATGGTTACTTTTTTTGGCACTATCCAAAGATTATTCAACTTTTTTTCTTCTTCGACGAAGCGTTGGGAAAATCTTATGAAATTTTTAAAATTATCACTGAAAGGGTTTTCTGATACTAGATGGTCGTCAAAGGCGAATGCTTTAAAATCATTGTGCTTGCAACTTCCAGAAGTAAAAAAAGAACTTGAAAGAATTAAAGATGATTTGTCAAACTCTGAGGCAGTGTCAAATGCAAAAAGTTTACTATTTCAAATTAGTAATTATAAATTTATATGTATTCTTCATGTTTGGAATAAAATATTACAATGCGTTGACCGTGCAAATAAAGCTTTACAACACAAAAATCTATCAATAGACCTTGCAACAAAATTAATTGATGGTCTGCGTTGCTCTTTACAAGGACTACGGGAAACAGGATTTAAACAAATAATTTCGGATGCGCAAAAAGTCGCTTTGGAAATGAATATTGAAGCTGAATTTTCTAATCAACGAATTAAGCGATTTAAAGAAGAAAGTGTTACTAGTCTCAACCAAGAAAATTTGTTTGCAATGCAAATGTACAATATTTTTGACATTTTACTTAGTGAAACAGACTGGCGTTATAGACAAATGAAAACTGTATTTGAAGATTTTTCTTTTCTTTTTGGCTCGTCATTAGAATCAATGAGCGTTGTTGAATTACAAAAGGCGGCGGCAGATTTATCCAGAAAATATGATAAAGATTTGAATAGTCATGAATTAAGCTGTGAGATTGAAAGTTTTAAATTTCAAGTATGTGGGCTGGTGGAAAATTTGAAAGAAGCCACTCCTCTAAATTTATTACAGACTATACATGATTTCGAATTAGTCGAATCGTACCAAAACATCGTTGTTGCTTTAAGAATATTTCTAACCCTGCCAGTCACCACCGCTTCTTGCGAGAGAAGTTTTAGTAAACTGAAGTTAATTAAAAACTATTTAAGATCGTCGCTCTCACAACAGCGTTTGTCGAACCTGTCTATTATATCAATTGAATCTAACATAGTGCAAGAAATAGATTTTAATAATATAATTGATGAGTTTGCGGAGAAAAAAGCAAGAAGAATGCAATTTAAATAAATTTTTAATTCGTTTTTCTTCATAAATATAAAATAAAAATTTTTTTACAAAAAATATGGACAGGACCAATTTAAAGATTCCTTATTTTGTGTATATCTATTAAGTGATATACCTACTAAACTTTAAAAATGTGAAAGAACAGGAACTATAACCATGGTAAGTTTTTTCTCAATTTTTTTTTATTGAGGGGGCCCAATTTGAAAGTCTTGCCCAGGGCCCACAAAATCCACGTTACGGCCCTGGTTAAATCCCCGCTCACAATATAAAATCGTACGTCTTTTCAAAACAATTCGATCGCAATTGTTTTGGTAAAAATAAATTAAAAATAGGTTCAATACCTTCCTTGTTATTTGAAAACTCTTCAATTAATGAAGATGAGGAAAGGCTTCATGTCAAGTCAATTTTCAGGGAAAACGTATGACAGTTCAATTCAGTCTCGGACCTGCAATTACAGGATTTATCCGTTTTAGAGTCACCTTATCAACAGTTAAATATTGAGCCCTTAAATATATACTGCAAACAATGTTTGGAAGATGAAAAAAAAGTATATTACAACCGGGTCATTCCATATCAAATCAACCAATGGTTTGGACCTCACCACCTCCGATTGATATAATTTTTTTATATTTCGATGGGTCTTACGAAAAAGATATTGTTTCAAAATGTTGGTGAAAAAGATATTGTTTCAATTTATTGCTGAAAAAGATATTGTTTCGGTTTCTCGGTGAAGAACATATTGTTTCGTTTTCTGGCTGATATGTTTTCCAGCCATTAACTCTTACTAATTTGGGTATGGCGAATTCAATAGAAATAAAGTCAATCTTCTAACTTGATCGAAAACTATCCCAGGACAATCCTTATTACTAAATTTGAGGGTTTCACACTTGCTAAAAAATTTTGTTTATAAATAGCCCTACTATAAGTATTTCTTGAGACCAAATTCAACCGTATCGGTGAAGCGGAAGCCACCCCCACAGCAACCCCTAACCTTAAATTATTTTCTTTACGCCCAAAGTACATACACTAGGGCTTATACAAAAACCAACAAAAAATCCGGTTTTCGATTTTTAACATTTCCATAAAACCGTTTTAAACCGGTTTCGAATTTTTACATATAAAAAACACGACATATTGTCAACTTTAATAGAATATTTATTTTTTTATTTAATATTTAAAAATACAAAAAAGGAAACCCACGGTACATATACAACTTTATTCATTAATATAGTCTCCCTCAAGTGTGGTACATTCATTCCAACGCTTCTCTAGCATTTCTATGTCGTTCTTATAGAACGATTTGATCAACCTCCTCATTGGAGCCATATTTCTTGCCGGCGACCATCTTTCTTTTTTTATTTCAGAACAGGTTATGGTCGCTTTAGGCTAAATCTGTATAAATAGGTGTATGCAGAAGCAGTTCGAAGTACAACTTGGGCGATTTTGCTTTCGTGGCACGGTGCATTATCTTGGTGAAAGAGCACTTTTTTTCTTTGCCATTTTCTTCGCGATTTCGTCCTTAGTTATGTAATATTCACTATGAATCCCCTTTCCTTTTCAAAATAGTCGAAGCACTTCCCCGAATACAGATGCTTTAGCCGTCCCAGCCGAATTTTGCGATTTTTTGTCGCTTTGGACGGCTTTCCTGGTATATGTCCAGTTAGTTGATGGCCAATTCAGCGGTTGGTTTCACCTAAAAATCCTATGGATATGCCAGTACTGGGGCCATCTATATGATGAACTTATTAAGTGTGGTAATACTATAGATACACACATCTAACATCTCAGTCATCTTCTATAGAAGAATCTTTATATAAGTTTGATAATATCTGTTCAGATAACTCAATAATGTCATTTTTTGTAGCTGTTAGAAGAAGTGCAATGTATAAATCTAAAACCGGTTGTTTTTATTGGAAAACCCCGAATTTCAAATTGCAAAACCTAACATACTCCTATTAGATAAAAGATAACTTTTGAAAACGATACCCCCACATTAGCGGTGAGAGCTAAATTATTTAATTGAAGTTTAGGTATAAAATTAAATAATTTAGTTTTCACTCCCTAGGGGTGGGGTGGTTTCTGCCTTAGGGATAGGCATGTTTTAGAAACCATGTCTTATATGAAATATATGTTCTTGTTCATCAAAATTTGGCGGTGAAACCTTTATTTTAGACATAAAAAATAATTTAACTTCAGGAGTGGCTGTAGTGGTTGGAATCCGCGGGTCTGACAGGGTTCATTTTGGGCTCCAAATAGAGCTTATCCTAAGGGATTTTGTACACAAAAAATTGAACAGAAGAACAAATATAAAAAAAACAGTGGGTGTGTGTACTTATGTACACGCATTAGAAGTTATACTTCTTTGGCGTGATTTTAAGACTAATTTTTAATTTCTACACAAATATTTTATTGGATTCTTTCTATTTTCGTGCGTTGGAAGGTGCCAGCATTATGATGCCGACACGCTCAAGGCTGTCGGTTATACCGTATTCTAATCCTAACTAAAATCACCAACTAGTTGGGTCATTAGGCCTAATTACAATTATCTTAAGATGGGCTTAAGATGCCTCATGAAATTCTCTTAAGACTGACTAATTTTCTACCAAAACGTAATGAATGTTAAGCTTAATATGCGTCGCAAAGCTGGATCAGCATAATACTACTGGTACTTCTAAGCCCCACTCACTTTTTTTTTGTTCATTTCCGCCATAGCTTCTGATTGAGGAATTTAGCTTTTCCTCCACTTTAGTCAGTAGATCAAATGATCGTACCATTATAGTCTAAGACGTTCGTTGCTCTTAGCCGTGCCTTTAGCTGTAGGTTACAGTGCAGCAGTTTGCTCGGCTAATCTCCGGCAATCCAAAAGGATATCGTCTGTGTCCTGTCACAATGAGGAATTCCAGGCGTTGGGTATTGCCGGTATGCTTTTGTAACTCACCTGTGGGTTCATCGACCTTGTGTAGATTCATTCTACTTCCTTTGCCACTACTGAAATAAACTCACTTCCAAATTCTGTTCACTTCCCTAGCTTATTCTATTAGTTGTTACTCAATTAAATTGAGTGGGTTAGGGAAATTGAAATATGATACGAAGAGTTTCATACTAAGGACATTAATGTATCGGCAAATACAGCATCAACGCTTCAGACGTTTGAGTGACAACACTCCGAACCTGTCCAAACACCATCGTGGGACGCTTGACATTGGACATTCGTAGTTCGAGTAGCGGCCACACAATGCGTTCTACCATCAAACGTCCAACGTTGAAAAGTGCTCATAGCATCGTTTAGAGCCGGCTTTAACTGAAAACTAGGATATGTAATTTATTTCCGTCCATAGCCTCTGGGTAAAAACCTTCTCACCCATGGACATCGTGAACACCAATTTTCATATGCCCATATAATAATAAACTTAATAGCTAAAGGATGGGAGTTGCAATGCTTGCCCTTTATAGCCTCTACCCCTTCATCTATATCGTCCGCAGGCCGTATCAGAACATCAAAATTGGCAGCGTGCAGTAAATTAGGGCATGAGATAATGCAGCACGCTGCAATCAAAAGTATTTCAATTGGCTGAGGCTGGTAAAATGAAAAGCAAAGCAGCGTGCTGCATGTTCATATCATGTCTTAAATTTGCAGTACGCTGCATATTTGAGGTTCTGATAGGGCCTCCAGCAAACCCATCGTAGCTACAGGCCTGGAAGCAGCCGGTGCCGATCCTACATTTGCTTGAATGAAGGACATTTCTCGTGTGGGTGTTTCTCTGTAAACTGGTAAATTTTTGCAAGAAATCTGTCCCAGTAACTTTTTTACGTGAATATGAAAAAAACATATACAATTAAATAGATATCTATCTGGTGGATAATAAACAGTTAGGGACCCAAATATATTTGTTTTATTTTAGGACTTATTGAGTAAATTTAAAAAATTCATATGTCAGAGGACTGTTGCATATGTCAGAGGACTGTATATATGGGTGATTGTCATGAAATGGGAGTTTTTGAGATTTGAACAAAAATTTGTGAACAAAAAAAAAGTGCTGAAAAAAAATTTTCTCATGTGTTTTCAACATTATTTTGAAGTACTTTCTGTATATTTCCACATAAATACACACGAGGTATAGACAGTGAGAAGTTTATATCGAAAAGCCGAAATTATATGGCTTCGGAGGCGACAATTACGGTAGCGACATTTCATCGAAAAATCCGTCGCTTTCATGATCAATGAGAGCAAACAATTTTTCCGAAAATTTGCTTGCTCTACAAATGCAAACAAATATACCGAACCGAGTTAAAAGAGATTTGCAACACATATCACAACGAAAACACACATTACGGAGGCGACAGTTTTTTTTTCTTCGATAATTTTCTTGAGGGTTGCTCTCTTGTTTATAAATTGTTCACAGTCTAAACGTCCGGCGAGGATAAACATTCATAAAGAAACTTGTGACGATTCGGTTTCACTACTTAGTGCCACTTGACAACCAATTTGTCGTTGCGTGTGCGCTATTTTTATAGTTTTTTTTGAAATTTGCAACAAACAACAGTCAGAATGTAAACACTGACATCTAACTAAGCAGGTATCCGCCCGCGTAATACATACCGGTGATCAGTTTCGGAATACTGCTGCTATCGTTTGAGACCCTAGGCGCGCGGCAATAATGCACTGTTTTTCCGTAAACGTAGTCCCGTGACGTAAAAGCGGAAAATGGACAGGTTACGGAGGCGACATTTTCGGTGGTCGAAGGGCCGCCATTTTGTTCAAGAGTGCTTGCCGCGGGAGGCGATGAAGGAGAGAATGTTTTATTACTGGATGGAGATTTTCACCCCAGAAAAAATTTGTTTGAGGCGTTGTAGCTAGAGAACAACGGCCAGCCAGCCACTACCCCCATTTCATGACAATCACCCATATAAGTGAAATGAGCATTTATTAGTAGTATATATACTTTAAAAACATTCCTCATGACGCATATATATAAAAATAAAACAGTCTTCTTTGGTAGTTCCAAGTTCTCTGTGTAGTTCCAAGTAAACTTGTGAACTTTTATTTCTTCCTTAGACACTTTCTTCTTTCTCGTGCCATGATTAAAAGATGGTTATAGACCTAAAACAAAGGCAAAAGTACAATAACAGTCTCCTAATAAATGAAACAGTCCCCTGTTTTTGTATGTAGCAGGGGACTGTTGACAGGGGACTGTGGCAGGGGACTGTTTAATTTGTGTAATTGTTACGGTAACATAAAATTCCTTCATTATGACTTTATTTTGTTATATAGAAACAATATAAGCCATCTTATTTAAAACGATGCACAATAGAGAAAACTGGAACACTTTAAAAAAAGAAAAATAACACTTAGCAGGGGACTGTCGAATGTTGCGTACCGATAAGCGCATGTGCCCCTCTAACTCTTGTAACACTAAACAAAATGAGGTATAGCTACTTTTGGGGTAACAAAGCTAATTTCATGCCGTTCACGTTTCGTTACCCCCATTAACAAGTCTGTCTTTACTGTAGATGGCCTGAGGCGTAACTCGAAACTTTGGCAGGGGACTGTTCATGAAATTCGGGGACCAACTTTAGGTTAAATTAAACTAATCAAAAAATAGTTTAAATAAATTGATATTAGAGTCTAATAGCATATCATTTCATATTGATTAAATTGTGTTATATAAGTTAATTGTTTTTAAAATATTAGTTCAATTAATGAACTCAATAGAAAATATTTTGGTTTGGGGACCGGCTAGGGGACTGTTTTTAGACCTAAAAAATACGTTATTGAAACCATATAGGTTTTTAAGTGAGATATTTTTTATATTGTATACTATAGTTTAGATAGTTATAAATTGAAATTTGCAGAAATATGAATATTTCTCGCCATAGTTTACGTAATATTTGCCAAGGACAGCGATTTTACCACTTTGGTGAGAAACACCCGTGTAATAACATAGTGGAGCCAAGTTTTTAAGTTTATTTTTGCAATAAAAAGTTGTAAAATATTGTATTTTATCACTTTTTTCTGCACCTGGATTACCAGTGATTAGTGTTTCAGTGATTGAATCAAAACAATTTCAAAAAATTGAGTGTAGGTGACCAATTGTGTTTACATTCGCTGTGGTTTTGTCGAGTTATTTTAGGGCAAAAATGTTGAATTTGTGTGGTTATTGAGTTAAAAGTGAATTTAAAGTGATTAAAGCTTGTCAAAGAATAATTTTTAAAAATATTAAAGCAGAAAAATGTGTAGGAAAAAGTTCAAAATAATTTTTAACCATTTTAAATTCACTTTTAATTTCATTACCGCATAAATCCAACATTTTTTCCCTAAATTAACACGAAAAATCCACCATGAATGTAAACAAAACTGGTCACCTTATCAATTTCATTCAATTTATTCACTCGGATCACTAACTATCACCGGTAATGCACGTGCAGTAAATAATGTTAAAATACAATATTTTGCCACTTTTTACAAGTTAAAAACTATGATATTACACTACGAGTTAGAGAAATTGCCTTCCATCCAGTAAAACCCGTAAAACAGCACACAATAAACACTACGAATCGTCCTATGCCCACGAAAAACCAAACATACGCTTAGCTGATGACTCGACCATGAAATTTATTTCCCTCCATAGCCTCAGCATAAAAACCCCCTCACCCATCGACATCGTGAACCGGCATCGGCTGCGAGTTTTCATATGCCCATAGTAATCACGGTATACAGAAAGTTTTCTGTATACCGTGCATAATAATGATAATCCCAGTGCGCATGAAGAATGGAAGTTGAAATGCTTGCCCTCCATTGCCTCCACCCCTTCGCCCATATCCTCCGTTGCGTTGCGTTGCGAATTCGTCAAAATTCACTCTCATAATATTTTCCAAAACGCGCCTAAAGAAGTATAACTTCAAAAAATATGTCAATCAGAGGTGGTGAGGTCCAAACCATTGGTTGATTTGATATGGAATGACCCGGTTGTAATATACTTTTTTTTCATCTTCCAAACATTGTTTGCAGTATATACATATTTACGGGCTCAATATTTAACTGTTGATAAGGTGACTCTAAAACGGATAAATCCTGTAATTGCAGGTCCGAGACTGAATTGAACTGTCATACGTTTTCCCTGAAAATTGACTTGACATGAAGCCTTTCCTCATCTTCATTAATTGAATAGTTTACAAATAACAAGGAAGGTATTGAACCTGTTTTTAATTTATTTTTACCAAAACAATTGCGATCGAATTGTTTTGAAAAGACGTACGATTTTATATTGTGAGCAGGGATTTAACTTTACAAGCATTTATGAAAAGCACTTGTCCCAGATTTTGGAAATCGAAAGAATTTCAGATTTGGCTGAGCACGTTTATGCCCTTTGCAGCTTTAGGTGATGCAAACAACTCTCCAGGTTGTGCGACTTTGTGGCATTTTTTATAAAAAATGTGTCCAAAAATCTACACCCAGAATATACCTACAACAAAAGACTTAGGTAAAGCCAAAACCCAACATTTTAAGCCAATAGCGAAAATTCAGATAAAATAAAACAAATAATAATTACCAATACCGAAATACCAGAAAAAAAAATATTAGTGTGCTTAAGACCACACTTTAGAAGTAAAACCTTTGTGCCCGACGGCTAGTAATATGCAATAGATATAGTGGAAAGTCTGTCGGATCTATATTACGCTTGAGAAAATTCAGGCCAACGACAGATGCAGGAAGAATAGTGACGAATCTACTGACGGACTTGATACAAATACTATTTGAAAATATTTATGAATTCCTATTTACATTAAAACCTAAAAGTAACCGAGTAAAAATAATTTGTATTGGCTAATTTTCTTAAAAGCATACACGCGGTGCACCTAGTACGTATAGCTTATAAGTGCGCATCCCACACGGGTATGCACGCTTCCGCCACAGGCATGGATACTACCGCCACAGGCACGAAAATCTAAACATTCGCCTCATGGAAGTAAGCTGGTGACAGTGCAAGCATACATGCATTGCATTCAGAGCAAAGATTATCTATTTTCAATAAGATGTGACACTCTCGAATCACAAACACACCTAAAATTTTTCATAAATACATAAACAAAAATCTCCTATTAGCTGAAAAAGAATAACTACAGTGCTTTTTATCCAAACAACTGTCTTATGCAAATTCCCATTAAAAAGAAAGAGTACGAAGCATATCGCAAAAACAAAAAACACACCCATAAAATGTGTACAATAAATAAACACCGGTTTTTTTACAATGCATTTTTAAAGGCGATCCCCGGCATATGGCATGGTGTTAGTGGTTCAATTTCTACCAGCCCATGTAAATTATAGGGAAATGTGGAACTGACACAAAATTAACACATGTACAAGGGGTACACGCATTACAAACAGGAAATTTTTTCATCCCATAGTTTTAAAGGCGATCCCCGGCAATCATACTTGTGTTAGCACTGATAATAGAAATATCACAGGCTGGTGCAGAAATTTTGTGTAATTTATAAAAGAAAGTGATTTTTCATAAAGTATAGCAAAGTAAAGTATTTTATAAAGTGCGGCAAGAATTAGAAGAAACTAAATTTTTTCGTAACTAGTTTAGGCTATCTGTGACAATTTATTTATGTTATATCGGTAATTATTGTTTCATTTTGAATTTGGTGAAAAGTGGTTAATGATTTTATTAATAATTGTGCAAGTTTTTTGATATTTTGAATTTGGTGAAAATTCGTTAGTGACTTTCACTTTATTAATAATTGTGCAGTTTTTTGGTATTTTGAATTAGGTGAAAATTCGTTAATGACTTTATTAATAATTGTGTAGTTTTTTAATATTATAACGCGAGGACGGTATTAGATTTATTGTTTGAGGAATTTATTAGGGCTACCTGAAACAGTTAGTGATAATTTTATAGGCTACCTGGAAAAATTTGTTTGTGGTAGATCGGCTTATATTGTTTTTTTTTTTTTTTTTTTTTTTAATCTGGTAAGTGATTTTGTTAATCAATTTGTAGATTGTGGATTTGTTGTTTGTGTTTTAAAGGCTACCTGGAACAATCGCCGTAGTGTTACCTGTATTTGAAGTTAGATTACGCAGGTCACAGTTGTTAAATAATAATAGAAATGGGTAAACATTGTAACGGTCAGTTTTGCACGGAAACCCCTAAATATCTACTTGTCTCAAAATCACTGTAGGAAAAGAAATCTAGTGGTGGGTCGAAAAAAAGAAGGAGGCGGCGGAGAAAAAGGAAAATTTTTTTGAAGGTTGAAATATAGAATTTTGTTTTCGAGGAGTCTGTTTTGGAATTTAGAAACGAAAAGTTGTCCGGATTTAGTTAGTTTTTGGCTCCGCGTATAATTTCGCACAAGAGTCGAATTAATTATACAATCCAAGAAAAAGAAAGCCTTGTATATTTTATGGTGATATGTGAACAAGAAGCAACAAATTGTATAAAAAGGAAGCGTCAGGTTGCAGCTTATTTGAGGAATCTAACCGTTGGAATCATGGTGCATTCGATGGACGTGCTGTAGTATTACCATTGTCAAGCAGGGTGCAAGATTTTCACAACCTTAGCACCAAAGAATCCGTTTTTTTGAAGTATTTGAGATACTTTTATCCATTGGATTGCTGCGTTCGCTGTATCCCTAACAGAACGAAGCAGGTCTTCTCCAGGATTGCCTTGGTTCGGAGGTGCCACCTTCTAAAATATCGCTGTGTTGTTCGAGTGTCATCGATCCCGCTCAGGTTGTATTGGAGCAATTGTTAACTGTCCAAAAAAAAATCGAAACTTGTTCGAGGAGAAGTCTTCATCTTTACTGGTGAGATAGATGTGCTGTCCATGGTAACTTTTCTACTGGATGATTAACCTCAAAGAAATTGGATATAAGGTATTTTTGTATTGCTTTGCATTTGAACATTGCGAGACGGATATTACGAAGCCAGCAGTAAATTATTTTGGTTCCCCCGCGAACACCTGCCAGAAATAAATTTTTTGATTCAGTTTTTTTAAATAAAAAATACATGGACATAAAATAAAAATAAAAATAAAAACAAAAACACACATACACAACAGAACACAACACATTATATTGTTTCATGAGTTAATCTATTATTATAATGCAATAATTTTTAAGTGCAGTTGATGCAGTTGATATTAATTTGAACTATATTTATACTTTTGTGTAAATTTTTGAGAGGGCATTTGTTGTCATAATTTTTCTTGTTGTTTCCAAGTAATTTCTTCTTACTTAAATTGAATTGTGATAAAACGAGGCGTATTGGTACCAAGGCGGCGCGTTTTAAAATCCTTTATCGTTCGGAATTATCCATACCGTTGAAATTGTAAATTATTGTTGATGTATTTGAAAATGTGGATGTTGTTATATCTGACATAGATACGAGCTCGTTTCCGTTGAATATTAATTTTACCTCTTTGTGATCTTGTGGTAATAAATGCTTCTGATATAAACTAGAAAAAAAAAAAAAAAAAAAAAAAAATTGAGTTCGAATTTTGACGTAGGGAGATTTTTGTCCGGCAAAAAGTTTGTGTTCGGGAAAAATTTAATTTAAGATGAAATAAAAAAGGAAAAAATCAGTTTTGAACACATACGACTGGCTGGAAGACAAAAACCTTCATTATTCAGTTCATTTGCAAAAAAAATAAAAATTTCGTTTCGACTTAGCAACAATCAGGACTATTTCGGTGCTGTGAATTCTAGTCGAAAATACAAGGAAAAATAAGCACAAAAAAATTAACAAATAAGAAAAGAACATTGGATCTGGATTCCATAGCCCCCATTCGATGTCCGTTTTAATGTCAACTATTAATTACGAGGTGCAATTAGAAAAATACTGGATGTAGACAGCGATGAAGACTATTACGAGCCAGAAGAATTCCTCAGTTATGCAGATTTCGAATCCAATCTCAAGCCACAAGAACTAGAAGATCCCAACCTGCAGGATCTGTTGACTTCAGTGTCGGAAGCCCCGGATTCCAACCGGTCGGATTGCGCGTAAGTTCTTGGGTATAATTTGTAAGTAGGATTCCCGACGGAAGGCTGCTAGGCAAAACGTGAGGGCCAGAACCAGGAGGAGTGGTAGCAAGCCTTGATCGTGACGGTCGGTGCCGTATTTAACAGAGCGCTGCCCGACGCTGCCCCCTCGCTTTGTAGAGGAAGAATTTTGCTCACCGCCAGGTCCTCCCAGAAGTTACCCCTCAATTAGAAGTGCGGCTACCAGACCAGGAAGATTAGCGGCTAGTCCTCCTCCCGCTTGGATGGTCTTTGCTTCTGGACACATAACTTTTATATTTAATTTTTATAATTCTTCTTGTCTTGATTTCATTTACATATACACATTTTGGTTTGTTTTTTTATGTAATAACATACACTTTTCAGGTTAAGTTAGTACATATATTGAGTACATATCGTGAGTTAATAATCATTGTGCTAGCCTTAGGTGACAACTTGTGAAGCAATTTATTAAGTTTTTATGAAGTCGTGTTTCTGGTGACTCCTTGTCAGAATTATTTGCTTTAATCTTGCGTTGCTTACTTTCTTAATTTCTGTGTTGATTTTTTCGGGAATTTGTTCATCCGTAAATTGACCCAAACGTTTGTGTTATCGAATGTACAAAACGAGGAGTGTTGGTGCCAAGACTGCGCGTTTTTTTTTCCTTCTTGATCCTCAGACTAATGTATATCTAAGAAAATTTCATTGTAAGTTCCTTGACATTGATCATTTAATAGGATAAAATAATATTTTTAATATCTGCCAAGGAGACCTATAAACTTTAGTGAAATTGTTCCTTGTTCTCTATGTTGTTTGGCATTTTGATTGCGCCTGTAAGATACAAGTTATTGCAATGTATTAAAATGATTATAGCTATTATGGCCATGTATTAACTTTCTTTGGTGGAATGGTTGAGGGGGGATCATTTCTTTTCAGGGTTTGACGAGGCTCAGGTGATGTCCGGCGAAGGATGGAGGTGGAATTCAAGATTGCAAAGGCACAGGTAAGTGGTGAACCAACCGCGGTAAGCCCCGGCCACACACCCCACGACCCCTCCGGCGAGCTAGATAACTCCGTGTGGCCGGCGTAGGAGTTCCGGATTTTCTTTTCATTTCTTATGTATGGTATTGGCTCCTTGGTCATGCTCTTCCGGGCTTGTGGCTAAGGGGGGTAATACCTCGCATAAGTGGCGCCCACTATTTTATCGCGCCATTATGCTGTTACAACATCACATTAAATGTTTGGTGTGCGGTGTACAAAAATCTGATGATTTAGAAATTAGATTTTTTAAATTACCGCGTGATAGCGCTAAGAGGGAAACATGGTTGAGAAATTTAAATAAATGCGATTTGCTTAACGTGAAAATACCACAGGATCACCGTGTTTGTGAAAGGCATTTCGATGAAAATATGGTTTTAAAAACATCAAATCGTTTGAAAAAAATGGCTTATCCAATTAAAGTAAGTAATTATAATATAGATCGAAATCCAACAAGTTCGAAAGTTAGAATTTTAGATAATATTTTGTTGGTCCCGGGCGGAAGTACAGAAGATAACGAAGTCACAGTAGCACCAACTGCAGCAACTTCTACAGGGCAATGCGAAGAAGAAATGGTGACGGGGGTTGATGCTCGTGATTATGCATTTTCGACAACTCATAAATATACCCAAACAGATAATAAGGGTCTAAAGCACGCGGAAGGTGAAGTAGAAAAATTGAGAACCGAATGCGAAAATTTAAGAAAAGAATTAAAAAAATTACGTGAAGATAAGGAAAGTAATGCTTCATTTATAGAAAAGGCAAAACAAATTTTACCTCCGGAATGGGCACATGTGATTGAAAACCATGTCAAAAATTATCAACACCGTCATAAAGGGTGGAGATATTCTAACAATTTTAAAAAATTCTGTTTAAGCATCTTCTTCTTCTTCTCTTCTTCTTCTTCTTTGATCCGTTAGCTGGCGGTCCGAGCGGGACGTCCCCGCAACGGATACGCTGCTGTCGGTGCCGCTGGGTCCCGAACTCTATTCACGATTCGCTTCCATTCTTCTCGGTTTTTGGCGGTGTCTCGAGCCTCGGTAACTGATAATCGTTGATTCTTTAAGTCACCCTCGATATTCTTCAACCAGGTTTTCTTCGGTGCCGATCGCTGTATTCTCCAGTCTGCAGGACGGTCTCGCCAGAGAAGTTTACTTGGCAAGCGGTTATCATCCATTCGGCAAACATGTCCAAACCACCGTAGTCGACGTTTTTGCATTTCTTCTTCGATCAGTGTTTGCTGATCGCATCTTTGTCTGACAACCTCGTTTCGAAGGCGATCACGGAGTGAGACACGGAGGATCTGCCTCAAACATCGCATTTGGAAGACCTCGATCTTCTTAACGTCCGGTTTGAGCAGTGTCCACGTTTCAGATCCATAAAGAAGAACCGGAAGAATCAACGTTCGGTAAAGACGTAGTTTTGTTTTGATGGAGATATTTGCTCGTTTCCATATGTACCACTTGAGCGAGGCAAATGTTGCTGTTGCCTGGCCGATACGGCTGTGAACGTCGGCCGTCGATGCTACTTTCGTTTCCTCAACCAATGATCCCAAATATTTGAACCTTGGAACCTGTTCGATTTGGGTTCCATCGAGGTGAACACTGGCTCTTGATCCATCCGTTGTGAGCACTTTGGTCTTTTCCGCATTGATTTTTAACCCGTATGATTGGGCGATGCGGGAAATATCGTATAAGATGTCCGTTGCTTCGGCATCCGTGTCGGCGAAAACAGCGCTATCGTCGGCGAACATTAAGTCTGTTACGAAGTTGTTGTCGTCGTATTGAACTCCGAGTCGTCCATCGAATGCTTCACGCATAATCGCGTCGATCACAACGTTGAAGAGAAGTGGCGAAGCGACGTCTCCCTGTCGGACACCCGTCTGAATCGGGAACTCCTCGGATAAGTCGTTTCGAATACGAACGCTGCTGGTTGAGCCATCGTACGACGCTTGGAGAAGTTGGATGATTCTCAATGGCACGTGTTCGGTTACCAAGACTCTCCACAAGCTGTTCCAATCGATGCAATCGAAAGCGGATTTGAAATCGATGAAAACGACGACAATTCGTTTGCCGCAACGAATTCTTTCTTCCATTAACTGACGGAGGGCGAATATTTGATCAATGCATCCTCGATGTGGTCTAAATCCCGCTTGTTCCTCCCGGCTCGTTTGCTCTCGATGTTTCTGTAGCCTCGATTGTATTATTTTCGTAAATACTTTACCGACGATCGAAAGAAGGCTAATACCGCGATAATTCTTGCATTCCCGACTGTCGCCTTTCTTCAAAATTGGGACAACGATCGCTTTCTTCCATACCGAAGGGACACGATCCGAATGCCATATGTGTGTTATGAGGACATGAAGTCGTTGTGATAAGACATCACCTCCAGCTTTGATCATCTCGGCGGTTACTTGGTCTATTCCTGGCGCTTTTCCATTTTTCAGCGATTTTATTGCTGTCTTCACCTCGATAATTGTTGGTTCGGTATCGAGAAACTGATTCATCGGCTGTTCGATAATCGGTGGTTCGGGTGCTGGACCTTGCGGCGGATCGTGGTTATACAGCTGGTGAAAGAATGCTCTCCACCGCTCCAGGCGTTCATGGGCAGAAGTCACAAAAGTTCCATCCGATTGTTTTTGATGTTGTCGTTTGTTGATGTTGTTTTGCCGCCTAACCGGCGGATTGTCTGGTACAGCGTCCGGTACTCGTGCCTCGACGCCGCTTTTTCCATGTCGGCCGCAACGTTATTCCAGTACGCTTCTCGTTCCAATTTCATTTTCTGCCGAACTTCTTTGTTCAATCTTCGGTATTCCTCAAAGTCGACGTGTTTCATGCGCTTCCGCTGATCGACGAGGTCCAGACAGCTGTCCGAGATCCATGGCTGCGTCCGTTTACGGATAGTTGGACACAACTCCATTGCACACTCCACAATAGACTCCGACAATTGCCTTTCTTCTACATCGATATCGTCCGGTATTGCGAGCGCCGCGAATTTGTTGGATAATGCCATTTGAAACTCTCGCCCGATGGCCGGGTCCCGTAGGCACGCCCAATTTTTCTTGGCTGGTGGTGGCTCCGTTTTCTTCGCTCTTTGCAATCGCATCTGCAATTTCGCTCGAACAAGATAATGGTCCGATCCGCAATCGGGTCCACGCATTGCACGTACGTCTTTAAGCGTCGATCGGAATCTTGTGTTGATCAAAACGTAGTCTAACATCGCCGAGTCTTTGCCGGATGGATTTCGCCAGGTGAGTTGGTGTTTGAGTGGATGGCGGAAAATGCTGTTGCCAACGATCAAGTTGTTTGACGATGCAAATGAAAGCAGGCGTAAGCCGTTGTCATTAATTACTCCGTGTCCGAATTTGCCCATGGTTTCTTCCCAGCCGGTTCGATCTACTCCTGAATGTGCATTGAAATCCCCCGCGAGAATTATTAATTCGGTTTGAGGTATCATATCCAGCGTCTGTTGAAGCTGATCGTAAAATTCGTCCTTGTTCGTGTCCGTGCTGGTCTCGGTTGGCGCATAAACGGATATGATATGGGTCTTGATCGTTCCACTGATGGTTATAACCGCCAAACGCTCGGATATCGGTTGGAATGCCATAACGCTGCTGGCAGCCCGTCGGTCGACCATAAAGCCGACGCCGGCCTCTCTTTTCTCACCACCGGAATAGTAAAGCATCATCGTTTCGTCGATTGTTGGCGGGACGATTGTCAATATCCCGGATCCGGTAAGCCGTAGTTCCGATAGCGCAGCAATTGATATTTTGCATTTCAACAATTCCATTGCTATGATTTCCTTTTGTTTAAGCATATATTTTATAGCACCCTCCGCCTATTATTTTTTATCAAAAAATATGAATTTACCTACAAAAAGAACTCTTTTGAGATTTATTCAAGGGTGGCCCTCTGGACCCGGATTCCACGATGGGTTATTTAGTTCTTTAAAGTTAAAAATTCAGCATCTACCTGACATGGCAAAAAATTGTATAATTTGTTTAGACGAAATTTCCTTGAAAACAAATTTATTTTTTGACAAATCAAACGGAGAAATTATTGGGTTAGAAGACAATGGGAGTCATAAAACCAAAATGCCAGCTAATTACGCAATATTTGTTATGGTAAAAGGGATTACTCATCGTTATAAGCAATTGGTAGGGTATTATTTTGTAATTTATTTTGTAATTATTTTGTAAATATTATTTTTTATTTTTTCTTCTACACCCTCCAGACCCCCTCTAACCTTTCCTATTCTCCTCTATTCTTCAAACCAAGCTTACTACTAGACATTGCACCATGAACTGTACGACATGACGGACTGGTAGTACAAAGGGTTACACCTAAGCTTGGTTTTTTCATATAAAAAAAAAAAAAAAAAAAATCAGCTTGTCCTTCTAAAGCAATGGCGGAAATAATAGAAATAACGGTAAAACAATTAGTGAACGTTAATATGAAGCCGCGAATAATTATTTCGGACCAAGGAGGGAATTTCATCGGTCTTAACAAATTAAAGGGAATTTCCTATACAAATCCTTATTTGTACATAAATAATGTTAAACTATATTATATGTTTGATACTCCACATTTACTTAAGTCGTTATGGAGAAATTTTATAAAATATAATATTATTTTAGAAAATAATAGACAGGCAAGCTGGAAAGATGTTGAAAGTTTTTATTCAGTTGATAAAAGTCAACCATTTAAACTGGCCCCTAAATTACGGGACGAAAACATCTTTCCAAATACTTTTCAAAAAATGAGAGTCAAGCTGGCTGCTCAAGTGATAAGCGCTACAGTCGCATCAGGAATTTATGCACTTGCTAGTGCAAATGCAACAACTTCAAGCGGTATTAATACGGCTGAAGTAATTGACAAATTCGATTCATTGTTTGATATATTCAATTCATCAAAATTCAATGAATCAAAAAAGTTAAGGAGGCCATTTTCTGGACATCTAGATCAGTTAAATTTTTTAAATGAAATGAAAAGTTTTATAAAAAGTCTTTCATTTTTAGACGGAACTAAAAATGTCACTAATAAAATGACATTTTTGAAGGGCTGGTTGCAAAATATAAATGTTTTACTTAGTTTACACGAAGAATTAAAATTTGAAAATATTTCATTCCTTCTAACTCGCAATTTGAATCAGGATAGTTAGGAAAATACATTCGGTGTTTTGCGAAAGCGAGGTGGGAATTCAAAATTATTAACGCCCTATCAATTTAAATGTGCATTTAAAAAATCTTTTTCGGCGAAATATATGGAAAATATTACCTACATCAGGTAATTATGAACCTACAGAAAATTTAGAATTACCGGATATTGAAATAGATAATGAGGAAACACCAAAGAGTTCTCAACCTTTGTATGAATTTAATGTAGAGCCAAATTATAAAACCATAGATTTTGGTTGTAAAAATGTTTTTTTTTATTTTGGCGGTTGGCTACTTAAAAAGTATAGAGCCCATCATAAATGTGAAGCTCAAATTGATAATGAACCCAATGAATACACAATTTTCATTGATTTCAAAGAATATGCTGCCGGAAAATTAATCAGGCCTCCACAAAATTTTATGGATTGTGTGGAAAATTTAGAAAATAAATTTTGATATTTATTGATATTTATTTATATTATTTAAATTTATCAGTTGTTTTAATAATTTATTTACGGAAAAAAATATAGAACAAAAAATTTTTGAGAAAATTAGAAATGATTTTAATTATGATTGTTGTAAAAACCACGACAAAGGTTATTTTGTTAAACTGTACATTAGAGTTAGGATTTATAACTTTATAAAAAATTTTAACAAAAAAGTAAAAACATATGACAACAGACACAAGATGTTAAGTGTGCTGCATTTGTAAAATTTTGTTTTCTTTATTTCTAAATCCGCTTATAATATAATACCCTGAAAATGATAATAAATAGGAAATTGAATCTGGGCTAGCAGATGAGAGAAGAACACCAACGAACAGGAGGTGGTAATTACTTCTCCACAACATGGACCTCAATTCTACCTCAATGGTGGTGTGGAAAAGAATTTATAATTTTGTTACTGAATCCTTATACACTATATTAATTACTTTTTATCCAAAGTATTTAATTTCCACATCTTTACAAATCACATAATTTTATCTTAGGTGATCTCATAAATTTATATAAATAATATTTATACCTAAATATTTTTCATTAATAAAAAACATTTTAACTTCAATAATATAATTATCATATTTTCACTAAACAGAGTCTTTGTGAATTAACGGGTGATTCCTGTATTTGGAGAAAAACCACAACAGAAACTTCAGTGGCTCATTCCATTTATAAGATATGAAGGCTGAATATTTTCCTTGGAACTTCTTGAAATTCTTGGTATTTTAGAATTTTGTCAATGAGAAATGGATAATTAACAGTCCTTTTTTACTTGCAATTTTGATGCACCAAACCATTACCTAAAAGAATTTCAAACACAAGAATGGTCTAGGTCGTAAACTTTTCCAGGTAGTCAGTTTTAGCCGGCACAGGTAAAAATGAAACTAAAGACCTAAAAAACACCCATTACGTCAACAATCCCTCTAATTACTTATTTCCAGGTAAATTCAATAATAACAAAACCGAACAAACAATATAATAAAATTTTTGATCTACGGACTATTAATAAAATAATTAATTTTTTACCTCTTCCGTTACAACTGACTACCTGGAAAAGTTTACGACCTAGACCATTCTTGTGTTTGAAATTATTTCAGGTACTGGTTTGGTGCATCTGAAACAAATTCTAGAATTCTAAGAGTTTTGAAAAGTTCAGTATCAGTAGTATCAGGCCTATATATCTTATAAATGCAGTTACTAAATTTTCTCTAGTTTATAAAAGAATACACATTTACCTAACAAATTATCCAAACTGTGTTGTCTACAATAGAGTCTACAATAGTCTGTTTAGAAGTTATTAACGTTTAAGCAAGCAAATTAAAAAAGTGAATGCGTGGTCGCCACACACGTTAAGGGCTGCTATTATTTTGTCATTATACATCTTCAATTTGAATTTATTGTCTAAGAAGTCCATCAGTGATTGTACTTCTGGCTTGGCGAAAATTGCACTAAAATCACTGCTCAATTCATTGGCCTTTCACTTCAATTTTTGTTTATTAAAATTAGACCTTCTGTTGTGTATGACAGTAATACTTCGTGTATTCTATTATCTATTAATTAACTATAATTATTTTATTCAGTGATATACATATAACCCAAAGGCCATTTTTTCCTGCAGAACTAGCATTGGCCCTTACTAAAACCCCAAAACAGGATTCGGCGACCTTTTGCTCATACTAAAATCCCCAAAGGCTAGTTTTCCCCGCAGAACCACCTTTTGCCCTAAATAAACTCTCAAAAACTAATTCGGCAGCAAAACCACATATTGCTCAAACTCAAACTTAAAGAGAATTAGTTTTTGCCCTGACAACTCCAAAGTGGATTTCGCGTACTTCCCCTCAGCCAGCCTATTTTGTCGATTCCCCTCAATTCCATACATTTTTCATGACAATTTCATATCTCTACACAGAAACTTGACAAAAAATTTTCACTTCAAAACTTTTCCAAACGTCTGTCCCGATAGCCAAGGAACAATTATTTGTCCAGAAATAATCCACTAAACGATTTGTTACTTAGCGAAAACACTCCGCATAATTAATTTCATAAAATGAAATAAAAACTAAGCTTCTAGCTCTTATTCCAAGGTTTAGTTTTTAAATCGCCATATTTGACTTGCGTATGTCATTAAATTTATTTTAAACCAAAAAATTTCATTAAATTATATGCACACCCTGTAAAAATTGTATCAATTTCCACTTTGTTCCTCATCATATTGCATCCTTTTCTTACAAATGACTTTTCTATTGCTATCTATTTCTTACAATTCCGGCAAGGTCGTTTAAATAACGGTACGAAGGTCAAAAATAGATAAGCGAAAACGTCACGAGTGTCACATCTTATTGTAATAGATAATCTTTGATTCAGAGGTTCATAAAATTGCATGGTTTTTTCCGTCCCGGCTTTCACATATAGCCCGAAAATCTAAGTAACGAGTGCATGCAAGGTGCATGTGTTTGTTGTGCATACTTGTGTGTGCTATTTCGAATGCGGCATTACAGAAAAAGTTAGAAGTAGTCCGATATTTGCGTGGCATGTATTCCATTCATGGAACATTCCGTCAGGTCGCATTTGAATACACACACTTCTATATTATTTATCAACGAATTGAACGCATGTACGCTTGGATATGTCACCAGCTGTATGCATGCTCCGCTCCCGCTACATTCATGATCATTAATAATTGCATCCGCATCGGCATAGACTATTCCAAACCCAGGTATTGTTTTACCAAGCAGTCCGCCAACCACATACAATGAAGCTTTACCTACGCGAACGGGAGCCAGTCTACTTGAGTATGGTATTGGCACCCTTTATGGCCACCTCCTAGCCAGTTACCTGATTTCTTCGTCCCATACAATCTTTTAGGGAGCCAATTAATTTTAAAGGGAGCAAAAAGATTTATGCAATCAACCTTTTTTCAAATTCTTCTTTCTATGCGTAGTTGAAAATAATTTATTTTGGCTGATTAAACCGAATTCGAAGCAGAAAGTTGAAAAAACATTTTTTACAAACCTTTATATTTTCAGTCGATGTAGGGATAGTTTCACTTTACTATTGTCCCTTATCATAAAATTTGCTTTGTTATAAATCAGCCACTTTTGAATATAAATGTTGCAAAAAATGTATTTTATTAGATTGTTTTTGATTATAATTAAAATTATCGCGAAAACACTTAAAAAGGGGAATTTTTAAGCATATTTAAAGATGACATCCATATTTTAAGACTGTGGGACCCTAATTTTCGTAATCAGCGACCCAAAAAACATATCAGGAACGGTTTTCACAACAGTGTAATGTTTTGGACATAAACGATTCGTCGATTTGTGCAAGTTAAAAAAATTGTAATTTAAAAAGGGGAAAGGTCCAGCACATCTCACCAAAGGGGAAGTGGGTGCCAATTTTAAACAAGAGCACCTCACACATTTAATTCACCACTCCCTTTTGGTATTCTAAGCACCCAAACCACCGCCGAAAATTCTTCTCGTATATGCCGCTTCCAACATGTCAGTCAACTCCAAAGTGTCCGCGGCATAAGCACGGCCAGTGACCAAACCACAAGAAAAATCTGAAATAATTCACCTCCACAGAATGGTGAATTTGTATTCCTATAATGAGATAAAGCAAAGTCTGGGCGACAACGTAGCTAACATGCCAGAAAATCTATGCAGTAAGGCAGAGTGTATTTTAACTGTTGCACACACAGCCCCGAGTGTAATCGTCTTTGTACCCCGTCCGCCCCTTTTCCCATCGTTATAACGAAAGTTCTGACGATTTTTCATGTGTGAGAGCGTTACGCGAATGAAATTGATTCACTCTCATGTAAATTTTTTTAAGCAAACGTCCCTAAAGAAGTTTTACTTCAAAAAATCGTAACCAAAACCTCAACCAAGTACTTATTTTAAAATATCGCAAACCTTCTCACCAAGAATTTGAAATCAAGTGAAATTGATAGTGAATCTCAGACGGTCATTAAAAAAATACACTGAATGTTCTAAGAAACAGTTAAAATACAAAGCATCACGAGAATCCTTCAATGTAGCGCTAGAGGCAAACATTTGAAAGATGACAATGTTGCGAGAAACATTCTGTTGTCAGTTCCATTCCTTGCCCCCCTAAAATTCTAGCTTCCTTATCCACAAACTCACCGCATGTCTTGTGCTGCGGACCATGACCACGTTCGCCTCCTTGTGTAGCTGGAAATTCTAATATGTTGCATGTTGCTAAGGTGGAGACAATCTCAGAGGTCTGCCGGTGCGAAAAGCGTTCGGGTTTTTTTTAGTGTTCAATTAGAGTGAGAGTGGCGACATGCGTTAACGATGACAACTCGATAGATACCGTGTATTCTAATGAGAACAGGTTAAATGGCAGCGGCAAGCAAACGTTGCCGTCTGTCGCAACGCGACCGATTTCTATTTTCTATTTTGAAAAGCGTTGGCTCAATATGAGAAACAATTAAAACCAAAAGCAATAAGATTGGGAAACATTATGATGCAAAAAACACATTGGAAACATTAAAACGGAAAAAATCACTTTGGAAAACTACAAAAATGACAATCGAAGGAAATTCATATATTTTTTTAAAACTATTTTTTGACGTCTTATTATAATTCTGCCGCTGTTAAACGCTGATACTGCCGTTCCTTTACCGACGCTTCATGTCGTCGACGAATGCTGCCGCTCTCAGTCTAATAACTGTTTCTACCAACAAACGTTTAGATGTCGCGTCTTTATACGGAGTATTATGTTATCGCTGCTCATACCTTATAGTCAATAAACTCTTCTAGTAGTTTAGCACCGACTGTTCAAACAAGTCTCTTTTTTCTTACTTCGTTTCGTGGTGTATAAGGTTCAAGGAGTGGAGGGACATGTTCTTTTTTTACAAGAGAGTGGTGAGAATCTTCTTTTAGTCGAATAGCGCGGCGATGTATGGGCACGGATCCAAAACAGGATACATGGCTAAGGCCCTACACCCACGCCATATTTTAAATTCCTACTGATTAAAGCCACAAACGTTTTTTTCCGTAACCGTTGAGCCCAGACCGGTAATCTTGCGTAGAGTACAATTATACAATGAGTTTGTAAGAGGGCTCTTTTTTTTCTTTTGAGTAAGTACAATGTCATACTTCAAATGAGGCGAGGCGCCATTGTAATGCCAGAATGAATAAAATAATAGAATTAAAAAAAAAAATGTATACCAATTAAGAGCTTTTTTTTCGAGTTTGATTCTGATATGCATTAAGGGGTTATCCATAAATTACGTGAGGTGATTTTTGGGATTTTTCGACCCCCCCCCCCCTTGGTGAGATTTCGTGAGATTTGGCTCGACCCCCTCCCTCCCCCCCCCCCTAATCTCACGTGAGATTTTTCAAATTTAAAAAAATCTAGTATTTACACTAAAAATACGTATTTACGGTCGTAACCACAGCAAAGTGGGCCTTTTCTTAGAATATAGAACTGCAGGAAAGGCCCCCGAATTTAAAATCCTTGTTCGTAACCGTAGTGAAATCCAATTAAAATTCGGAGTGAAAGGCGTGTAAAAAAGTTAATCTGAGCGGAATTGGGAGCAAGATTTTATTTGAGATAACTGATAATTTGGACGCCTTGCCCTCCTCTATTCTACTCACTTTTCCGTTTGTAGTGGACACACAAGTAGTTCTAAATTCTAAGGGCCTTTTTGCGGGTCAGTGTTACTTGGCTCGTACTCTGCAGCATTTGACGAGACACACGTTTGACAATCGACAACCAATTTTTGTGTAGGATTTACCCCTATCGTAAGGCCCCAATTTACACACAGGTCGCCAGCAGGCCGTGGCCTGAAAGTTTTCGCCTTGAGGCCAAGTATCACTAAACACTCACTGGCCGCCAACTGTATGGGGTAGTGATGAGCAAGACTAAGCAAGACCAAAGCAGGAACAAGACAAGACAGGACAAAATAAGACTACATTGCTCATCACTAAATGCCTAAAGTCTTGCAGTGGTGAGCTTCTTCTTCTTCTTCTTTGATCCGTTAGCTGGCGGTCCGAGCGGGACGTCCCCGCAACGGATACGCTGCTGTCGGTGCCGCTGGGTCCCGAACTCTATTCACGATTCGCTTCCATTCTTCTCGGGTTTTGGCGGTGTCTCGAGCCTCGGTAACTGATAATCTTTGATTCTTTAGGTCGCCCTCGATATTCTTTAGCCAAGTTTTCTTCGGTGCCAATCGCTGGATTTTCCAGTCTGCGGGACGGTCTCGCCAGAGAAGTTTACGTGGCAAGCGGTTATCATCCATTCGGCAAACATGTCCAAACCACCGTAGTCGACGTTTTTGCATTTCTTCTTCGATCAGTGTTTGCTGATCGCATCTTTGTCTGACAACCTCGTTTCGAAGGCGATCACGGAGTGAGACACGGAGGATCTGCCTCAAACATCGCATTTGGAAGACCTCGAGCTTCTTAACGTCCGATTTGAGCAGTGTCCACGTTTCAGATCCATAAAGAAGAATCGGAAGAATCAACGTTCGGTAAAGACGTAGTTTCGTTTTGATGGAAATATTTGCTCGTTTCCATATGCACCACTTGAGCGAGGCGAATGTTGCTGTTGCCTGGCCGATACGGCAGTGGTGAGCAAAAAGCCTTCGAAAAAGTCTTGCTAAAAGTCTTGCAAAAAGTCTTGCAGTCTTGTCTTTGTCCTGCTGAATTGTCTTTGTCCTGCAAGACAAGACGATTTGCTCATTACTGGAAAACTTTTGCCCCTTAGTGATGAGCAAAAAGCCTTGCTATCCTGATCTTACTGTCTTGACTTATCCTTGTCTTGTCTTGGTATTTCTTGGTCTTGCTAAATGTGCAAGACTAGTCTTGCTCATCACTAGTATGGGGCCTGCAGTTCAAGAAAGCTGACGAAACTAGCATTTATCGTCAGTTCGGGCCTGAAGATCTGAACTTCTATTCACTAAGAATTCACACCGTATGCACTTGGAACGGAAAGCAAGGCGCGTGCTAGTTGTGAAAACCATCCACCATCGCGTTTGCGCTTTTTTGCTCTTTTGTGTTCACGGCGTGAGGCTTGAAGCTTTCGTTGGGGCCATGAGCATTTTTGCACTTGAATTAATAACCTGCTATGCTAAGCAGTCATTTTCGCTTGTGTGTAGGGAATCAGGACTTTACCTACATGCCACGGCCTGTCAGACTCATCCCTCAGTTAGACTGAGTCAAGCTTAGTCGTGCCGGCCGGCCTGTAAGTCAATGGGGGTCTTTAGTGGAGAAACACGTTTTACTTAATTTAACCCAATTTTCGCGCAATTTTACACTGTGTGTTTAAAAAAAAAATACGTGAGATTTGCCGAGACCCCCCCTCTCCCCCAGGTGAGATTTGGTGAGATTCGGCTCGACCCCCTCCCCCCCCTAAACGCCTCACGT